>CM054154.1:9130112-9166665 GCA_028751875.1 Rapana venosa
TAAAAATTATAAACTCGGCAATACATCAGTCCCTATCCACTGCTGTGAAGTATCTAGTGTTGTTATCAATCAACACTCTCTGTGCAAAAATTCATCACCCAGACCTGCCAGTCATGCTACTATCAATTACGGTGTATTAGTGCCATTTGAAAGTACCTGTCCACTGATGCAACATCCAAACTAGTCACCTCTCTCATTCTCTCACGTCTGGACTATTGCAATTCTCTTTTGTCTGGTCTTCCAGCATCATCTACCAACTCCCTTCAATGTACACAAAACTCCGCAGCTCGACTAGTTCTCAGAAAGAAAAAATCTGAGCACATTACCCCTCTCTTGCGATCTCTCCACTGGCTGCCTGTGCCACAGAGAGTAAATTATAAGATCAGTACCCTCTGTTACAAATGTCTCCACAAAACAGCACCCTCCTACCTCTGTGAATGTCTTCACCTGTACACTCCTTCACGTTCCCTCCGCTCTGCTGCAGATACCTTGTGCCTACGAATACCTAGATTCAACCAATCCACCGTTGGCCGCCGCTCTTTCTCTATTTCGGGTCCATCGACCTGGAATGAGCTCCCTCTCTCTCTTCGCCAGAAACCTAGTTATGACACTTTTAAATCCAGCCTAAAAACATATTTTATTTCAAACCTAAGTTTTTCCCGCTCCTGTTTCATATCAGAACTATCCACCTTCACTAACCCATGTCACTATAATTAATTAATAATAATAATAATAATTAAAAATAATCTATAATAATAAATTAATAATAATAATAATATATTATATATGGAATTTAAATAGCGCTGAATATTGTAAAAAACAAACAAATCGAAGCGCTTGCACTCAATTCATTTACAGGCATGCAACTCTCCTTAAACCTGCTAAAGGTATTATGACCTGTGTGAGTGTGTGGTGGGTGCTTTGGAGAAACAATTGACTATTGCAATTTTATTTTCTTAGATTTGGTCTGCAGCGCACATGTTTATAATATCTGTTTGTTTAAACTATTGATTATTTGTCATTGATTGCATGACTGTGAAAGATTAGGTTGAATGCTTTCGCTTTGATTTGTCTTTGCAAAAATATAGGACTATATAAGTTCCATTTATTATTTTATTATTATTATCATATTATTAGATCAGCTTTGTAATCATCATTATCGATTTATTTGTCTGATCTTTTATGTTTGATTGATATTGAATATACATTTTAAATGTTGAAAAGTACTACTTTAATAAAAATAATAATAATATATGGAATTTATATAGCGCTGAATCTTGTAAAAACAAAGAAATTGAAGCGCTTGCACTCAATCATTTACAGGCATGCAACTCTCCTTAAACATAATGAACAGCAGATTTCAAATCCAGGCGCGCACACGCACGTATGTACGCACGCACTGCCGTGACTTAAAGTGGTATAAACATAGATAAAAAACCAAAACAACCCCCCCTCCCACCATAAAATGTGCTAGGGTCACACAGCTACAATAGATACATCCATCATACTATGCTACACACACACACACACACACACACACACACACACACACACACACGCACTCACACGCACGCACGCACGCACGCACGCACCTGATGTCCCGTGTGTTACACATAACATGGTATTATTATTATTATTATTATTATTATCTATCATCATCATCATCATCATCATCATCATCATCATCATCATCATCATCATCATCATTATTATTTATTATTATTATTATTATTATTATTATTATTATTATTATTATTATTATTATTATTATTATTATTATTATTATTTTAAATATTTGTTTTTATCGAGGATAATGGAGCAAGCACCCACGCGCCTTTCCTTCACATCTAGTCCCCGTGTGCATGCGCCCCTGCAAATTCCGTCATCTGTTCCCACCGGCACACAATGGCCCACTCTTACGAAAAGTGGAACAGGATTTAACGTGTGCACAAGACGCTCTGCGCGCGCCCCGCACACGGGGCCTCGGTCCACAGTCCCATCCGAAGGACTTTTATTTATTTATTTATTTATTTATTTATTTATTGTTACTATTAAATAACATAATAACATTCTTCAGTTACACTGATAGATGAGATACATACATAATAACATGCTACAGTTACACTGATAGAATACATACATAACAATATGCTACAGTTACACTGATAGAATACATACATAATAACATGCTACAGTTACACTGATAGAATACATACATAATAACATGCTACAGTTACACTGATAGAATACATACATAACAATATGCTACAGTTACACCGATAGAATACATACATAATAACATGCTACGCATTCTCCCCAGGGAGAGCAGCCCGAATTTCATAGAGAGAAATCTGCAGTGACTTAAAGCGGTAAAACATAGATACCCCCCCCCCCCCTCATAATAATGTGCTATGGTCACACAGCTAGAATAGATACATCCATCATAATATGCAACCCCCCCCCCTCCAACACACACCACACACATGAGACGCACCTACCCACACACGCACGCCACACACACACACACTCACACGCACACACACGCACACACACACCAGCTAACACCAGTGCCAATTCCACTCTCCCTCAAGTCTTTGGAGCAGACCACACACCAGGTCCCTGTACGAAGGCAGCACACCACCCCGCGCACACGCCAACACCCTGCTCCCCCCTCCATAAGAGTAGGCCACCCTGTGCCAAAGGAAACAGACAGACAACAACATGTACCAAACCGAACGCACACGGGGACCGGATACAAAAAAGCACACGAGTGCTCACTGCATTATCCGTAAAATAAAAGAATGAGAGAAAAAATACTCTGTAGAGGCTAGGCTATGTACCAGTGCAGGAAGAGGCCACAGGGTGATGTCCCCTGACACTCTTGTCTGCCCAAGACCGTTTCTAAGACCCGTTGCTAGGAAACAAAATGTCCGCACATGGTGACAAGGAACACAGCCCTGTTCTCACCTTGAGCTAGTCCAGCAGAATGTGTGAACACTGAATACCACCAGTACCCCCTAAATAAAACCTGCAGCAACCACACACCATCACACGATCTACATCATTCCTGTTTTCAATAAACAGCCTGATTCTGCCAGAAGAAATTACTTACTTACTTAGGCCCATCACTCCCCCTGGAGCATAGGCCGCCGACAACAGTCCGCCAGAGTCCTCTGTCCTGGGCTATTCTCTCCAGCTGTCTCCAGGTATATCCCATTTTCCCTGGTTTCTGCCTCAAGGTCGCTTCGCCAGGTGTTTCTTGGCCTTCCTCTTTTTCGTTTTCCCTGGGGTTTCCATGATAGTGCCTGCCTTGTGATGTTGCTGCTGGCTTTCTCAGGGTGTGCCCAATCCATCCCCATCTCCTGCGCCGGATTTCATTTTCGGCTGGCAGCTGGTTGGTACGTTGCCACAGGTCTGCATTGCTGATGGTGTTCGGGCCAGTGGATTGGAGGATTCGTCTCAGGCAGCTGTTGATGAAGGTCTGCACTTTCTTGATGGTGGTCTTTGTTGTCCTCCATGTCTCCGCTCCATTTTAGTAGGACTGACTTGACGTTGGAGTTGAACAGCCTGATCTTTGTGCGGGTCGACACAACCTTGGAGCTCAGATGTTCTTCAGCTGCAAGTACGCTGCCCTCGCCTTGCCAATTCTTGCTCTGACGTCTGCGTCTGTGCCGCCCTGCATGTTAATGATGCTACCCAGGTACGTGAATGTCTCCACTTCTTCCAGCTCCTTCCCATTTAGTGTGACTGGGTCCTCACTCACTGCGTTGATCTTGAGAATCTTGGTTTTGCCTTCATGGATCTTGAGACCAACTTGTAATGAGGTGGCTGCTAGTTCTGTAGTCTTGTCCTGCATCTGTTGGCGGCTGTGGGAAAGCAGGGCCAGGTCGTCTGCAAAGTCGAGATCATCCAGCTGGTCCCACTGTGTCCACTGGATTCCATTTCTTCTGCATGCCGTTGAAGTCTTCATGGTCCAATCGATCGCCAGGAGGAAGAGGAAAGGTGACAGGAGACAGCCTTGTCTGACTCCAGTCTTCACCTCAAAGCTGTTTGTGAGTTGTCCTCCATGGACCACCCGGGAGGTCATTCTTTCATAGGAGTTCTTGATCAAGTTGACCAGTTTGGTTGGCACTCCATGGTGGCGAAGCAATTTCCAGAGGATGTTGCGGTCACACTGTCAAGGCTTTCTCATAATCAACAAAGTTGATGTATAAAGATGAGTTCCACTCTAAAGATTGCTCAACATGATGCGCAAGGTGGCAATCTGATCTATGCATGATCTGTTCTGGCGGAAGCCGGCCTGTTGGTCTCGGAGGAGAGGGTCGACTGCATTTTTCATTCTCTCGAGGAGGATCCTGTTAAAGACTTTTCCTGGCTCCGACAGAAGCGTTATCCCTCTATAGTTGGCACAGTTACTGAGGTCTCCTTTCTTGGGTAGCTTGATGAGGTAGCCCTCCTTCCAGTCTGATGGTACTTCCTCCTCTTCCCAAATCTTCCCAAAGAGAGGGTACAGCATCTCTACCGTGGTCTCCAGGTCTGCCTTGAGTGCTTCTGCTGGGATTGTTGTCCCGGTCCTGCTGCCTTGCCATTTCTCAGCATTTTGATGGCTTTCCTGATCTCCTCCCTGGTTGGTTGCTCACAGTTGATGTCTAGGTCTCTATCAGCAGGGTCGATGTCCGGGGGGTTTGAAGGGACGGGTCTGTTCAGGAGTTCCTCAAAGTGCTCTGCCCATCTGTTCAGTTGCCCCTCTGTTCCCAGGATGGTGTTTCCTTTCTTGTCTTTGACTGGTCGCTCAGGCCTGCTGTACTTCCCTGAGAGTTTCTTAGTGGTGTCATAAAGCAGCTTCATGTTGTTACTGGCTGCTGCTTCCTCGGCTTCCTCTGCCAGGCTGTCGATGTACTTGCGCTTGTCTGTTCTTGCGCTCCTCTTGACTTCTCTGTTGGCTTTTGTGAAGTCTGCTTGTGCTTTGGCCTTTGCTGCTCTTGTCCGGCTGTTGTTTACTGCTGCTTTCTTCTGCTTTCTCTTTTCAATCTTGCCCATTGTGACTGCCAATATCCATTCCTTCTGTTGGTGTCTCTTGGGGCCCACTACTTCCTGACAGGTTGATGTCAGTGTCTCTTTCACTTTCTTCCACTGGCTCTCGATGTCAGTCTCTTCTTCAAGCAGTTCTTGTAGTACTTGGTACTTGTTGGTGAGGGACAGCTTAAATTCTTCATTTATCTTCGAGTCTTTCAGCAGGCTGGTGTTGTACTTCTGCCTCTTTGTTGCTGCTTTCATCCAGTTCCTCTTCAGCTTGGCTACCAAAAGGTGGTGGTCAGATGCAACGTCTGCTCCTCTTTTCACCCTTACATAATAATAATAATAATAATAATAATAATAATAATGTATGGAATTTATATAGCGCTGAATCTTTTAAATCAAAGCGATCTCCTGAATTTCTTGGCCATGCAGATATGGTCGATCTGGTTCTCAGTCACATGATTTGGTGATACCCAGGTGGCCTTATGTACTCTTCTGTGGGGGAAAATGCTGCCACCGATTACCAGATTGTTGATAGCACAGAAGTCTGCAAATCTCTCGCCATTCTCATTCATCTCTCCTAATCCGTGTCTTCCCATCACTTCCTCGCATCCCGTGTTGTCTTGTCAGATCTTGGCATTGAAATCACCCATGAGGATGTTTATATCTTTTTCTGGGTACTTGGCAATGACGTTTCTGCAGTCTGTCGTAGAATTGATCTTTGGCTTCTTCATCTCCATCATTAGTTGGCGCATAACACTGGATGATGTTCATTCTGATCTTCTTTTTCTTAGTCCTGAAGGATGCCGCAATGATTCTTGATCCGTGTGCTTCCCATCCTATCAGGGCTTGCTGCGCAGGTCTTGACAGCATGAGCGCTACGCCTTCTAATTCTGTGTGTGGAGCGTTGTCTTCTTCATGGCCAGAATAAAGCAGCATCTCTCCAGTGAGCAGTCTCCTTTGTCCTGACTGTGTCCAATGGGTCTCACTGATGCCAAGCAATGTGAGGTTGTAGCTTTTCATCTCTGCTGCTACTTGTGTTGTTTTTCCCGTTTCATACATGGTCCTCACATTCCATGTTCCGACGTTGATGGTCCTGGTCGATAAAAGGGGGGTCGGCCTTGTGGCTTCCGTAGACTCACGGCTTTCACCACACGGCGTCATACATCCTCTTGGCGAGGACCCTTCCTCTCCCAGGGCAGTAGTCTCTTGGTCTGTTGTTGGCGTTTCTGTAGCAAACTTTGTTTTTATGGGGTGGGGTTGCTAGCCCCACGCCCAACCCTCCTCCTTTCTCATCCGGGCTTGGGACCGGCAATGGCAGAGTTGCCAGAAGAAATTGTGAATAGAAAAACAATTTCCAGCAGGATCACAATAAACTGACAATTTTAAAAAGATTTAGACCTAAAAGATACCCCATCCCCCCGAAAAATCCCCCCCCCCTACCAAATGAACAACTACAATGACAACAAGCCCCCTACACCTTTTCTTGTTCATTTTCTGTGGCAAACGTGGCGGGAGCCAGTTAGAGGCCGCTCTACAGTTAAAGGGAAGCAACACGTCAATTTGAAGCGTGCAGGCGGGTCTCCAAAAGTGGCTCTGAACTGCACCAGGTGTGGGGAGAACTGCTGCTCCCAGGTGAGGACAGGTTGCTGGTTCTTCTTCAGCGTCTCCAGCAGCTGTCTTCCCAGAAGGGCTCCACCTCAGTGCCCACGATGTGGTGGCAGCCATAGCAGCTGAGGCCCAGAAGGCCCAGGGCCAGGTCTCAAGGTCCCGGGCATTGCCGCATCCCACAGCGGGCCAGGGTTTCAAGGTCTCCAGGCATTGCCGCATCCCCACACGCGGGCCAGGTGGTCAAGGTCCTCAGCAGGCATTGCCGCACCCCCAACAGCGGCCAGCAGAGAAGTCGGGGTCCTGAGGCTGAAGACCTCCACTGTGTCCCCAGTATGCCGGACATCCTCCGCCCCTCCCTTCCCTTGGCCTGCAGTGGGGGGGGGGTGAGGAGGATGGAGGAGGAGGAGGGGGGGGAGGAGGAGGGGGAGGAGGGAGGGGGAGGAGGAGGAGGAGGAGGGGAGGAGGAGGAGGAGGAGGAGGAGGGGGAGGGGGGAGGAGGGGGAGGAGGAGGAGGGGGAGGAGGAGAGGAGGAGGAGGATGGGAGGAGGAGGAGGAGGTAGGGGGACAGACTGCCGGCTGATGCAGGCCTCCCTCCCTCAGGCAGCAGACCTGCAGCAGCTCTGTCACTGGCCTGCAGGCGGTGACCAGGTCTCCACACTGCCCCAGGCCACGTCTGCTCCTTGACCAAGGCCGCCAGCCCGGGATGCAGTCCTGCACGCTGTCTGCGCTGCCCCCATGGCCTCAAGTCCCCGTCAGTCAGCCCTCACACAGCACACAGGCACAGCGCTGACTGCTCCTCCCTGGGAAACTTGTGTCCCCCAGCCGTCATCCACACCCTGTCCTCCCTTCACAACACAAGCTGCCCCCACACGCTTCAGATAGACGGTGACTTGTGTCCTTCAGCCTTTTGAAACTTCTCACTCCCCCTCTCCCCCCCCCCCCCCCCCCCTTCTCTGTCCTACTCTCTCTCACTCTTCAGTCCAGGCTGACATCCCATCCCCTGCCACAGTGTATAATCTTTTGTGTGTGTGTGTGTGGGGGGGGGGTTTTTTTTTTTTTTTTGTGTGTGTTTGTATGTGTGTATTGTTGTGTAGTGTGTTTGTGTTTGTGTGTGTGTGAATGTGTAGTATGATGTAGTGTGTATGTGTATGTGTTTGTGTATGTGTGTTTGTGTTTGGGGTTTGTGTAGTTGTATGTGTGTGTTTGTGTTTGTGTGTGTTTTTGTGTGTTGTGTGTGTATGTGTGTGGGGTGTATGTATGTGTGTGGGTGTATGGTGTGTGTGTATGTGTGTGTTGGGGTTGTTGTGTTGTGTGGTGGTGTAGTGTGTTTTGGTGTGTGTGTGTGTGTGTTTGTGTGTGTGTGTGTGTGTTGTCTCTGTGTGTGTCTGTGTGTGTGTATGTGTGTGTGTCTGTGTGTGTTTTGTGTGTTGTGGTGTGTGTTTTGCGCGTGTGTGGGGTTGTCTGTGTGTGTGTGTGTATGTTTTGTGTTGTGTCTGTGTGTGTATGTTTGTGTCTTGTGTGTGTTGTCTGTGTGTGTGTTATGTGTGTGTGTGTCTGTGTGTGTATGTGTGTTTTTCTGTGTGTGTGGTGCGTGTTGTGTGGGTCTTGTGTGTGTATGTTTGTGTGGTATGTTTGTGTTCTGTGTGTGTGTTTTTTGTTGTGTTGTGCGTGCGTGCGTGGGGTGTGTGTGTGTGTTGGTGCTGTAATTTTAATTCGCTAACTCTTTTAAATTGTCATGGTTGTATGTATGGGCGTGATGAATGCAACGCTTTGATTTATTTTGCAAGATATAGCGCTAGATAAATTCCATTGACCATTATCAATTATCATCATTATTATCATTTCATCATTATTATCATTATCATCATTATATTCATTATCATCATTATCAGGCTGACACATCTTGTCCCCTCCTCAGCTGGTCCACAAGGGCAGGCAGATTCCCGACAGTGCCCCCCATGCACACACCGCTAGCACAGAGAGAGAGAGAGAGTGAGAGGAGAGGAAGAGAGAGAGAGAGAAGAAGGAGGGGAGAGAGAGAGAGAGAGAGAGAGGGGAGAGGAGATGGAGAGAGAGAGAAGAATGACAATGACAATGACAATGACAATGACAAATTCTTTTATTTCGAGGATAATGAATAAGCACACATGTGCTTTTTTACATCCAGTCCCGCCCGTTAGGGATACATCTTAATAATAATAACCCAATACTTATACAGTCTCACAATAAAAACAAGGGGAAATAACCCTTTTCAAAACAGCCCCCCCCCCCAACAACCCCCCCCCCACCCCAAAGCAAGAAAATAAAAGAAAACCATAAAAATAACCCACCCCCACCCCCAAAAAACCTTAACCAAAACAAACAAACAAACAAAGAGAAGGAAAAACCAAACCAACAAAGATGATAAAAAAGAGAAAAACAGACAGACAACAACAACAAGAACAAGAACAACAACAGAGCCAAGAAAAATAACACAACCAAACTTAATAAGTCATAAAGATAACATCTACACATTGTCAAATTGGTACACATACTTGTTACACATAATTATAAATCAATTAATAAACAAACAGATCATTTCAAATAACAATGAAATATTTCACTCAAACCCCCATTCATTAGTGAAAAATCAAGAAATCGAAAAAAATCAATGAATAACAAAAACAATTAAACAAGAAAAAAAGACCCACAAACACTCCCCTTCCAACACCCCCTCCCCTAAACAAACAACAACCCCCCAAAAGTCCAGACTAAATACAAGCGTGCGCGCGCGCGCGCCCCACACAACACAACACACACACACATACAACACATAAAATACACACACACTTACGCACGTATAGCCACGCATGCACACCACACACACACACACACAACTCTCTCACACATACACACTCACACACACATAATACATACCAAACCCACACACAACACATCCTGGATAACATATCCATTTGCAAAGACATTTCCTCACTACAAGATAATGACACATGTCATAATTCTCAAATATCATAACCGTACATTTGTACAGACAAAACCAGGAAATAAACATTATTTTGATGTACGAAGACAGCAAGCCACAAAGCATCAAGAAAAATGACCAGTCTACATCAGCTATTTCAACAATAAACACACAGAACTGCTTTCTTTCCGCTCTCATCTGCACACCCCTGTGAATGGGCGCTCATTACTACTCACTGACACACACTACACACATACACACACACACACACCACACATATTCATGCATGCGCAATCCTATATACACATTATTAGAATTGATACAAAAGTCCACAGAAGTAATGAAATTGTCCAACAGAACATTGCAAATTAACAATCCATACCATTCTGCATTAACAACAAAATACAACCCAAAACTTCATTTTAAGGGGGGGAAAACTCAGACAAGTTCATTGTTAACAAAATCAAACAAGCAAGGGCCCCACACACACACCACCAAAACACAACCCCACCACACACCATTACAATTCAAAGCAAGCTCACTAATGTCAGTTACAGAGAGAGGAGAGAGAGAGAGAGAGAGAGAGATTTGGATAGATGAAGGAGGATAGTTCAGATCAGATGTGGATATGAGATTAAGGAGAATGAAAAATATGCTTTATGAAGATGGTTATGATTTAGTTGTCTTCCAAAGGAGTACCAATTGGTGGATTAGTAATTAGATGCAAATTTTGGATTGGGGAAAATGGCTTTTGGATTTTAATGGATTGGAGATTGTCTAATTTAAGGAAGGGAGTTTTCCTCATTCCCCAGATGCCTGAGTAAAGTCTTTGTCTTTGGGGAAAGAAACTATTTTAATGGGATTGGACACATGCTTTTCGGTATTTCTTGAGAAGAACAGTTGGAACTTGTTTTTAAGGATGGGGAAAAACTTCCTTCATTATTTTTAACCTTAGTCCTTTTGTTAAAATTTTTCATTCTTTTTCTTTTGGAAAAAATTTTAAGGGGAAGACTTTTTTAAAAAGGGGGGTTTTTATAAACCCACTTCTAAGGGGTTAGGGTTTTTAAAACAAAAAGAAATTTTTTAAAGGAAGCCGTTTTTTTTACAGGGTTAATTTTTTAATTTTTTCAAGGGGGTTTGGGGCCACTGATTTTTTCCCCATTTGGGTTACTCTAGAATTTTTGGGTTAAAAGGGGTTTTTGTTTTTTTTTTTAAGGGATTAAGAAAATTTTGTTTTTTAGTTTTTTGGGTTTAAAAACTCTTTTGGGGTGTATTTGCCCCTTGGGATTTTGTTGGCCAGCGGGGGATTTTCATTTTTTTTTCCCCTTTTTAAGAAGTTGTTTTTTGGGGTTTTTTAAAGGGGTTTTTTTCAAAAATGGTTTTGGGGAGAAAAAATTTAAAAATAAATTTTGCCCCTTTTGGGGCCCCGGGTGGAAAACTCCTTTTTGGGGTTTTTTTTGGGGGTGTATTTTGAAAAACTTTGGTTGTTTTGTTCGGGTTAAAATTTTTGAAAAGTTTTAAATTTTGTTTTTTGGGAAAGTTTTAAAATTTTAAAAATCCTTTTTAAAAATTAAAATGGAGGGGGGGGAAAAAAAGGGGAAATTTTTGAAATAGGGGAAATCTTTTAAAAGGGCAATTATATGGAGAATTGGTTAAAAGGATTTGGTTGGTACTTAAGGGTTGGTTTTGGGTGGGGAAAAAGGTGGAGGGGAAATAAAAACCCAAAAGGGGTTTGGGGGTAAGATAAGAAAGAAGGAAGTTCAAAGGTAATTTTAGAAAGATTTAAAGGGGAAGTTTTTAAGTAAAGTTTGGTAAATTTTTGTAAAAAGTAGAAAAAAAAAAAGAGGAGAGGGGGGGAGGGGAGAGAGGGGGAGGAAGAGAGGGGAGGGGGAAAGAGAGAGAGAGAGGGGAGAGGGGAGAGGAGGGAGGAGGGGGGGAGAGGAGGGGGGAAGAGAGGGATGAGGGGGAAAGGGGAGAGAGAGAGGGGGAGGGGAGGAGAGAGGGAGAGAGGGGGGAGAGAGGGGAGAGAGGGAGAGAGGGGAGAGGGAGGGAGGGAGAGAGGGGGAGGGGAAGGGGAAATGGGGGAGAGGGAGAGAGAGGGGGAGAGAGGGGAAAAGAAAAGGGAAAAGGGGAAGGGGGGAGAGAGGGGGAGAGAGGGGGGGAGGGGAGAGGGAAGGGGGAGGGAGCGGGGGGGGGGAGAAAAGGGGGGGAGAGAGAGAAAAAAGGGGGAGAGAGGGGGAGGAAGGAAGAGGGAGGAAAGGGGGAGAGAGGAGAGAAGAAAGAGGGGGGGAGGGAGGGCGGGAGAGGGGAGAGAGGGAGGGGGGAGAGGGAGAGGGGGGGAGAGAGGGAAAGAGTAGGGAAAAAGAGAGTGGGGGGAGGAGAGGGGGAAAGGGAAAGGGAGAGGAAGGGATGGGGAGAGAGAAAAGAGGGGGAGAGAGAGAGAGGTGGAGGGGGGAGAGGAAAAAGGGAGGGAGAGGGGGAAAAGAGAGAGGGAGAGAGGGAAAAGGGAAGGGGGGATGAGGGAAAAGGAGGGGAGGGGGAGAAGAGAGAGAGAGGGGGAAGCGGAGGGAGTAGGGGGAAAAAGAGAGAGAGGGGGGAGAGAGGGAGAGGGAGACGAAAAGGGAAAAAGGGGGAAGAGGGGAAAGAAAGGGAAGAGGGAGGGGAGGGAGAAAAGAGGGGAAAAGGGGGAGAGAGGGGGAAAAGGAGGGGGAGAGAGAGATGGGGGGGGAAAAAAGAGAGGGGAGAAAGAGGAGGGGGGAAGAGGAGGGAAGGGGGGGGAAGGGGAAAATAGAGGGGGAGGGGAGGAGGAGATTGGGGGAGGGGGAAGAGAGAGAGGGGGATGAGAAGGGGGGAAAGAGAGAGAGAGGGGGGATGGAGAGAGTTAGAGAGGGAGGAGAGGGGGGAAAAGAGGGGGCAGGGGAGAAAGAGGGGGGAAAAGAGGAAAAGGAGGGGGGAGGGCGTTTAGGGGGGAGAGGGGAAAAAGAGAGGGGGGGAGGAGAGGGAGGGAGAGGAGAGGGAGGGGGGAAGGAAAAGGGAGGGGGGGCCCGGAGAGCGGGGGAGAGGGAGGGGAGGGAGAAAGAAAGAAGAGAGGGGGAGAGGGGGGGGGAGAGAGGTTGGGAGAGGGGGGAGCGGGGGAGGAAAGTTGAGGGGAGAAAAGGGGCCTAGAGAGGGGGAAGGACCGAGAGGGAAAGAGGGAAAAAGAGAGAGGGGAGGGGGAAAAAGGAGGGGGGGAGAGAGGGGAAGAAAAGGGGAGGGGGGAGCGAGAGGGGCGGGGGGAGAGGAAAAAAAGGGGGGAAAAGGGGGAGGGGGGAGGGGAGAAAAGGGGGAGGGGGGGGAAAAGAAAAACCGAGGGGGGGAGAGAGAGGGAAAGGGAGAGAGGGGAGAGGGGGGAAAAAGAGAGGAAAAGAGAGAGGGAGGGAGGGAGGGAGAGAAAAGAGAGAAGGAAAAAGAGAGAGAGGGGGGGAAAAAAGGGGAGAGGGAAAAGGGGGTGAACCCGAGGAAAAAGGGGGAAGACGTTTAAGGAAGAGAAACCTTTTGGGGGAAAAAGAGGGGGGGGGTTTTTTGGGGAAAATTTTTGAAAAGGGAGATTTGAGAGAAAGAAAAGGACCCCGTGATCAGGGAGGGGGCCGGAGGGGAAAAGGAAAAAGACGGGGAGGAGAGGGGGGGTTTTTTGGGGGGAAAAACGGGGGAGGAGAGGGGAAAGGAAAAAGGGGAGGGGGGATGCAAACCCCCAGGGGGAGGGGGGACGGGGGCCGGGAGGGAAAAAAGGAAAGAAGAGAAGGGGGAGAAAGAGGAAGAAGCGGGGGGGGAAAAAAGGGGGGTTTAAGGGAAAGAAGGGGAAAAGAGAAAAGGGAGAGAGAGAGAGGGAGAGGGTGAGGGGAGGAGAGGGGTGAGAAGGAGGAGAGGGGGGGGAGAGGGGGAGAAAGAGGAAGGGAGGGGGTGAGGGAGAGGGAAAAGGACAGGGGGAGGGAGGGGAGGGGAAGGGGAGAGAGACAGGGGAGGGGAGAGAGAAAAGGGGAGGGGAACAGGGGGAGAGAAAAGAAAGGGGAAAAGGAGGAAGAGGGAGAGAGAGAGGGGAAAAAGGGAGAGAGGAGAAAGAGGGGGGGGGGAGTAAAGGAGAGAGAGGAGAGGGGAGAGAGAGAGAGGGGGACAAAGAGATTTGGGGAAAAGGGGGGAAGGGCGGGGGAAAGAGAGAGAGGGAGAGAGAGGGAGGTAGAGGAAGGGAGAGAGGAGGACGGGGGAGAGAGAGAGGGGGGAGAGACAGGGAGAGAGAAAATGAGAGGGGAGGGGAGGAGAAATTAAACCCAATTGACAATTGCCCAAATTTTATTGTTTTTTAAAGAAATTTCAACCCATATAGCGCTGCGGCGCGGTAAAAACCGATACGAAGGACGCGATTACAATGACTGGAAAAAAAGGCCTTTAGGGGTTTTAAAATTTTCAAGATTCGTAATTATTGTCTGTGTCCCCAATTTGTCTAAATTTTTAAAACCCAAACCCTTTTCCCTTTTTTCCAGTTCAGCCAGGGAAGTCGGCCCAAGAAAGACCGGATCAGGTCCCGAAGATGATTTTAAATCCTGCTCACCCCCCCTTGTCGTGTGTGTTGTGTGTTAGTCACTGTTTCCTTTGGGAAAGGGTCTGGCAAGCTTGAACGTTCTTTGGAATGTTTTTCTTTCTTGCTTGATGTAAGAAACCCTTAGTTCCTTTCCCGGGGTTCCCCCATTCCAAGAGTATTCCAGGGTGATGTCCCCTGATTCACACTTCACAATGTTTTGACCCCCTAAAACTAATTGTCCACCCCCTTTTCGAAACCGTGTGATTTCTTGCTGTCCCCTTTAAACCCACCTGCACACGTTTGTAGTTAGAGTAGAACATTTTGTTTCCCCAAAACCAGAAAAAAAAGGGGATCCCCTGTGCGCCAACCGTCAGGGTCTTCCCGCACATCCCAAAGCCTCAGAAAAAACCACCGATCTTGGGTGTCTGTTGCTGGGTCACAAGTAGTCAAAGTGAATCGGTGTGGGCCCGGGGATTCCCAAATTTACTGCTGGGGCACACAGTTTTGTGTACACATGGTTTGGTTTTTTTTTCTGTTTTCCCCTCGAGCAGGATTTAAGGTTTCACAAGACGGCTCTTCCAAGGGGCACTGTCATTTTCCCCTTGGCGTTTTCCCTTTTTCTTTTTGGGGGTTGGGCTGTTCTTTGAAAAATTTTGGACGGATTTGGGCCTGGGGGCTTTTTTTTCGTTTTTTCTGAACACGGGAGTTATGGTTTAGACTGGGTCGCCATTTCTGTTGACATGTTGTCAACGGGGTTCATTGCAAAAGGAAAAAAAAATTGCCCCCCTTTTTTTTTCCCCCTCTCCCCCGGACTTTCCACTCGATACGCGTTGTCGATAGTGGGCGGGTTTAAAATTGTTATTTACCGTTTCGGAAGGCCAAATAATGACATTTTTAAGCTAAAATGCAAAAATTTGCAGCAGCTTACTAACAGCACCCGTTCCAGGAGGAGAGGAGAGAGAAAGAGAAAGAGGAAAGAGATGAGAAGAGGGAGAGAGATTGAGAGAGAGGGTGGAGAGGGAGAGAGAGAGGGAGGGGGAAAGGGGTGAAAGAAAAAGGGAGAGAGAGAGAGAGTGGAGAGGGGGATGAGATTTTCAGATTCAGACTTCAATGTTACTGTACATCGGCCTTAGGCCACAATACAAGGGAATGTGGGGTATGGAGGGACTATAACATGAGTGTTTTTAAACAAATTACTATCAATGTATATAAATATGAAATGATATATCAGCAATAATAAGAAATTTTTTCAACTATTTCTTGGATATTCATCACAAATCAATTCGAGTTCGTCATAATCGACAATGTTTTAAATGTAGTATTCATCAATATAAGGACCATTTCTTAAAGTTATCTTACTTCTTCTGTTGGGTTGCATGAAAAATAAATCGTGATAATTTATGTTTATCAGTAATATTGTAGCTTTGAGTAGCACGTGCAAAGGAAGTCTCTTCGCATCTTTAAGAAACTTATGTCTCAAATCTTCCCTAGACAGGGCAATTAAATAAAAAATGTCTTCATTCTCTATTTGGGCTTTAAAAAACAGGGCAGTGCTTATCTTCATTTGAATACTATAACGATGTGTATTTTGTTTAGTGGTAGCGCATTCAATCGTACTTGAGTTACTGCAACGCGAAAACAATATGTATTCATTTCACTAATATACTTCTCTCTTTCGAAAAAAAAATCTTAAAAAGGGGGGAGAAAGAGAGGGAGAGAATAGAGGGAGAGAGAGGGAGAGAGGGGGGAGAGAGAGAGAGGGAGAGAGAGGGGAAAGAGAGAGGGATATAGAGAGAGGGAGAGAGAGAGAGGGGAAGAGAGAGAGAGAGGGAGAAAAGGGGGGAGAGAGAGCGAGGGAAGGAGAGGGAGACAGAGAGGGAGAGAGAGAGAAGAGGAAAAAGAGAGAGAGAGAGAGAGAGAGAGCAAAGGGATAGAGAGAGGGAAAGAGAGAGAGGGGGAGAGAGAGAGGGAGAGAGAGAGAGACAGAGGGAGAGAGGAAGGGAGGGGAACTCTGAACTCTGAACTCTGAATGATTTAATGTACATTGGCCTTGGACCACAATGCATTTGTTGGGCTCAGGATGGAACAGTGAGTTCTTTTATATCACTGGAAAAAACAATGCACAAACAAATAATGATTTATGCTGATTAAAGAAGAAAATACACACAAATATAGATAGCGAATATACAAAAATATGATGTCAGTAACCCAATTTTGCTGAAACAGAAAAAATTACATGATTATAAACCCTTAAAACACATAACCCAATCATGAGAGAAGATGCTATTAAGAAAAAAATCGTAAAATTTTTATATAATCACTGAATTTTGTCCGAAATCGGCCTTTGCTTTGACTACTTTCATACATATTTTTAAATCCCAAAAAAACCCTTTTTACCTTTTAAACCCTTTTTTTCCTTTAAATTTTTGGCCCAATAGTTTTTTAAAATTAAATCGAAGTTTTTTTAAAAAATCAATGAAAGCCCGTTTAATTTTGATTTTTGCAAATTGTTTTTTTATAACTGCAAAACAAAGAAAAAAATTTTGTTCGCTGTAGAATGGTTTTTTTTAAAACCCCGTTGGGGGTTCCCCGTAAAAATCATTGATTTCTATCCATTTTGAAGTCTGCTGTTTTATAATAGGCTTTACTTTTTCCCCACTTATGTTAAAAAAAAGAAATCCTCTTTAGTTATTAGTTTCGTTAACATCCCTTTTTTTGTTCAATGGTAAAAAAAACAGACTCTGCCCAACATTTGGATAGCCCCCCTTTCAAATTAAAAAAAATTTCTTTAAAAATTCTATGTTACATCGCCTGGAAACTTCAACATTTCTGCAAAAATTTTGATCTGGCCTCCCCTTTTTTTACTCTTAAGCTTTTCAAGGGCCCAGTATGATTTTTTCCCTTTCAAAGATGGACGATTAAAAGTGATTTATTTCTGTGGAATCGGTGTTTCCAAATACCCCCTTCTTTCTCCCAAATTCTGGATCAAAAGGTTTGGATTTGCATTTTTTTGGATCGGAGAAACCCTGCCAATTTTTCCCATTATGAACCCTTTTTGGGGGAATATTTTTTAAAAGGGATGAACGTTCTCAAAGGGATATATCATTCGGGGTTTGGGTTTTGGGTTTCCCGGGGGACAGTTTTAGGGGACAGTTTCCCAGAAGTTTTCTGATTATTAGAGGTTTCTATAAACCTTTTGCAGCGGGTCTGTTGTTAAAAAATTTTTCTTTTCGAAAAATTTAAATGCTTATATTCTCTTTGGGTTGGGCGGAAAATGTCCGATCATCTTTATTTTTATTTTTAAAGGGAATTTTTTAAAAATTTTTGGGGAAACTTTTGGGTTTTGCATCTTTACAGTCTTGATCAAATTTTTCCCCTTTTTCTTTTTTTATAAATTTTAATATATTTTGCGTTTCATGCACTCGGATTTTTTTTTAATATCTTTTAAACGTCTCTAGAGTGCTTTTCCCTTTCATTTTCGATTAGCTGGAGTGTTTTTTAAAAATTTTTGCTGATTTTAAAAACGTTGATGTTGCAATAAAATTTTGGTTGTTCTAATTTCCCAATAAAACTTTCAATGAATAATTTTGCATTTTTCTGAGTTTGTACCCAAAAGGGAAGGGAACCTTTCAAAAAAAATTCTAGGGCAATGATCGGGTTTTTACTTCCCTTTTAAGCAATGAAACCACTTGTTTTGAACCCCTTAAAAAAGTTGTTAAAACCCTTGTAATAATCAACCCCCTTTTTCCCCTTTTAGCCCCCTATGTACATTTTCCCTCAGGATCCCCTTTCCCAAAATTCCATTTAAAATGCAAAGACCCCAAACTCCCTGCAATTTTTAAAACAAAGATTTCCAAATTTTTTTCAGTGTTTCATCTTCGAAAAAACAGGTAAATTAATAAAAAAGGGACCAACACACTTTTATCTCAAAATTACACTTTTTCCCTCTGCATCATGGGAACAAGTTAGCAGTTCGATTTTTTCTGTCAAGATAAAGATTTTGTGTCCCCCAGAGATAAAATATTGTAAAAAGGCTTCCTTTCAAGGAACTTACCCCTTTTTAAATGTTTAACAAAGTGAAAATAGGGTGAATTTTCTGGATGAAATTATGCCCAAAAAATTAATACATCTTTATCAACTTTAAAACAAGTTTTTGTTAAACACAAAGGAAAAATTTACTGTCCAAACCCAAAAGGGAAGTTTAAATTTACTTTTTATGGCAAAAATTCATTTTTAATGGACAGATTCCCCCCCTGAAGTCGCCCTCGAGTGAAAAATTTTACTGCTGGTTAAAAATTCCCTTTGTAACTGTTAAAAAAAAAGGGAAAAGTCTTCAGTCTTCAACAAAAGTTTTACAAACGGGAAAACATCAAAATAAAAATATATACTACGCAGTTAAATCTTTTAAATTTAGAAATAAGGCCACAAATTTTCCCAGGGAAGAAAGAAATTGCTTTTTTTAAATTTGAGCTTTTTTTTGGGGAAAAGTTCTTCATTTCGCCCTTTCCCAAAGCAAGGAAATGTTAAATAAAGCATACTTTATAGGGGTTTTTTCCCTTGTTTGCTCCCCCAAATTTAACATTGTTTATGTATTATACAATGAGGTTTAAACAAAATTTTCAGTAAGAAAAAAATTTTTCGCCCTATGGCCCTCATTCGTTGTTTAGTCATCCCAAAAAAGAAATAGCTTTTTTGGGAGAAACTTTTTTCCCCTAACTTCCAAGTCTGTTTCCCGCTAAAGGGCCCCATACATAAAGCATCCCCATCATTATCAAAAACACATTTTTTCAACGTTCATACCACATTACTTTCTCATTGTACAATGACATCGTCAGCTATCCCATACCATCATCATTAGAAAGGCAAATTGGGGAAATATTTGATTACAAACAAATCAGTCCTTATTCACTTGCATCTTATTTACAGTGTAAACCCTTTTCTTTAAAGTTATTTTAAATTTAATCCCAAAAACCAAAACACATCAAACAATTTTTTCATTTTTTTGGCCCAATTTCCTTTTTAAAAAAAAGGTAAATCAAAATTTTTAAAATGGGGAAAGAAGATTTTTGGAATTTTTATTTTTTTTTTTTTTTTTTTTTTTCTTTTTTTTTTTTTTTTTTTTTTCCCCTTTTCCTGCTTTTTTTCCCCCTTTTTTAAAACCTTTTTTTTTTACGGACTTTTTTTTTTTTTCTTTTTTTTAAGGGTTTTTTTAAAGTTCCTTTCCCCCATGAAACTGGCCAGTTTTTTTTTTTCTTCACTTTTTTCCCAAAATGCACAAATGAACTGTCACACTGTCACCCCTGCCAGGGGATTTCTGTCCGGTGTTTTTTTTTCTTTGCTACCATGGGGAAAAAAAAGGGTGGGTGGAAATTTGGTAGTGGGTGTTTTCCTGTGTGGGCTGACCAAAATTTTTGGCTGCCTCACGGAGTGGTGTTGTCCAAAAGGCCTACTTTTCCCGCCCTTTGTCAGAAAAAGGGGGTCAAAGACCCTTAAAGGCCCTTTTTTCCCCTTTCCCTTTCTTGGGTGCCTTTAGGAAAGGGGGTCAGTTTTTGCGGATTTTTGCAAACGTTGCGAAAAATCCTCCCCGGGGAAGTTGCTGCCCCGAAATTTCCCTTTTTGGCCCTTCCCGGGTCCTTCTTGTCCCTGTAGAAGGTGCACCCGGCCCTACCGGGGGTTGGGCTTGTTGTGAACCCCATGCACTCTGGGCAAAGGGGCACGTCCCCCTTCACCTGCCGTTTGGGCCTTTTACCCGGTTTGGAAGGGAGGTTTTAAGTCTTTCCCGCTTTTGTTTTTTCTTTCCCTTTGGGAGGCATAGAAAAGGGCGTTTTTTTTTTCGATCGGCCTTCCAAAAACGTCCCTTTTCCCTTTTCCGAGGCCCCACCCCCGTCCTGGAGGTCTTTGTTTTGGGATTTTGCAAACTTTCTGTTTTTTTTTTTGAGGTGGATAGTTTTCTTTTAGCCCCGCATCCCTTTACAAAGCCAGGGAAGGGGAAGGGACGCAAGTCCCTCATGTCCCTTTTTTTAGTATCCCCAAAATTTTCTGTCCCGTTTTCAAAATGGGATTCAAACCCGCCCCGTGGCCATGATGTCCCCCCGGCAAGGTCTGTTTCTCCCCCATTGCTGTTTTGATTTCCTTTGGGCCCCCTTTCCGCCAACAAGTGCTTCCCCTCTTCTGGGACTGGAGCTAGTACTTGTAGGTGTTGTCTTCTTTTTATGACTTGGGGGGGGGCCCCCGGGTTTTAAATCGGGGTTTTCCCCCCAAACCCTATAGGGGGTGGAAATAAGGTAGGAGAGGAGCAACCACCATAACCGCCTTGTATGGTTTACAATTTTCCCAAAGTCCGCAGTCTTGTTACCTTTTTTTTACAGAGACCCCTGAAGGCCAAAAATACTGGGATTTAAAACCACCCCAGATGCCCTTTAAACTCGGGGTATCGCCCGGCATGGTCCTTTAATGCAGACTGTTCCCCTTTCAAGGGACAAACTGTCTTTAAACCCAACCTTTTGCAAAAATTTTTTCAGAGCTTTGGGATACTGCGTCCCCTCGGGTTTGAATTTTTGTTCATCCCCCAGAGATGGGGGAGGGGAGAGGGGGAGAGAGAGGAGGCCCAGGGGGAGGAGAGGGGAAAACCGAAGGGGGGGAGAGAGGATAAGGGGGAAAGAGGGAAAAAGGGGTAGAGAGAGGGGGGAGAGAGAGTAGGGAAAAGAGGAGAGAGGGGGGAGGAGAGGGAGAGAGGAAAGAAAAAGGAGAGAGAGGGGACCAAAGCCCAAAGACAAATTTTTTTTTTTTTTTCGGAAGGGGGGAATGAATAAGCACACATGTGCTTTTTTAAAATCCCGTCCCCGCCCGTTAGGGATCTTTATTTAAAAATAAACCCCAAAACTTATACGTTTCGCAATAAAAAAAAAGGGGAAAAAGCCCCTTTTTTAAAAAAAGCTCCCCCCAAAAAACCCCCCCCCCCCAAAGCAAGCAAAAAAAAAAAATTTTAAAAATACCCCATAACCCCCCCCCAAAAAATCCTAACCAAAAAAAAACCCAAACAACAAAAGGAAGGAAAAAACCAAACCCAAAAAAGATGATAAAAAGAGGAAAAAAAGAACCCAAAAAAACAAACAAGAACAAAAGGGTACAAAAAAGCCAAGAAAAAAAACCCCAAACCCAAAATTAAAAAGTCAAAAAGATAAAATTTACCCCATTTTTAAATGACCCATATTGTTACAATAATTATAAGATATTGAAAAAAGGGACTCATTAAAAATTAAGTAAAGGCAAGTCCCAAAAAGTATTGAAAATGTAAAAAAAATGAATCCCTTTTATCAGGATATTTCTTTGATTAAGCAGGGGCGCTAAAAAGGGGGGAGAGAGAGGACAGGGACAGAGAGTGTGTGTTTTGTGTATTTCAGGATAAAATTTTCCAATTTTTAAAATCCAAAACAGTTGCGTCCCATAAAAATCATTTTTGGGTTATATCGTTTCAAATTTTTGTCATGATAATGAAATAAAATTTTAAAACCCTTTCATCCCCACAAAAAAAAACAAGAAACAAAACCCAAAAAGAAATTTAAAAAAATTTCTTTGTTTAGGGAGAGGGTATGGGTTTGGGGGAGTGATTTGGGAGTGTGTGTGTTGTGTGTGTGTGTGTGGTGTGTGTGTGGGGGTTTGAGCGTGTGTGTGTGTGTTGTGTGTGTGGTGTGTGTGTGGGGTGTGTGTGTGTGTTTTGGTGTGTGTTGGGTGTGTGTGTGTTTTAGGAAGTGTGTGGGGGGGGGGGGTGGGGGGGTGTTTCAGGGAAATAAAATATGTAATACTCCCTGACACGATCAAAAACCCAAAACCCTTTTTAAAAATTTTTATGCAAATTGAATTTTTCTGGTAATAAAATAAGTGCAATCCATACACTCTCATAATTTAAAGAGGGGGAAAAACCCAAATAAATCATAAAAGAACATCTACACATTGTAAGTATAGAAACAAATTCTTTTTTTCCAGGATAATGAATAAGTATTCATGTTATTTTTTACATCCAGTCCCCCCCATGGGGTCACATTTAAAATGCACTCAGTACTCATACTTTCAAGCAGAAGAGCAAAGGGAAAAAAAAAAAATTTTTAAAGAAAAAGAGGAAGAAGAAAAACAAACAAACAAACAAACAACCCCAGACGAGCAAAAGACAAACATACCCAGAACCCCCCCCCCCCCCCCCCCAAAAAAAAAGAAAAAAAAAAAAAAAGAAAAAAAAAACCAAAACAAAAGAAAACAACAAACAAAAAAACAAACAAAAAAAGAAAAACAAACAAAAAAAAACCAAACCAACAAACAACAACAACAAAACGCAGACAAAAACACCCTTCCAAATAACAAACAAAAAACAAGAAAACACAAGAACATCAAACAACAAATGAGAAAAAAAAAAAAAACCAAAAAAACAAACAAATAAACAAACAAAAAAAACAACAATAAAAAAAACGAAAAAACAGCACCGTTTCCCCCTTCACACACACACAACCCACACACACACACACACACAAAACCCACACACACACACACCACACATACATACACCAAAACAAAAAACTAACAAGCGAAAAAACCAAACAAATTACACAAAGAACAAAGTAACAACTACAGCAATAACAACACAAAGGGAAGGGGAGGAGATGAGAGAGAGGGGAGAAGAGATGATGGGGGGGAGAGATGAGAGAAAAGAGAGAGGAGAGAGAGAGAGAGAGAGGCCAAACTTATAGATCATAAATTGAAAAACCTTCATACAGTAGAATAGTACACATAGTTGTTACACGTGGTAATAAGATATTTAAAAAAGGAGATTCACTGGGCTCAAGTACAGTCAACAAGTCCAAAAAATATTGAAAATCGAAAGTATGAAATATGCCTTTATTAGAATAACAATAACAATAGAAGAGAGGAAAAGGGGAAGAGAGAGAGATGAAGGGAGGGGGGAGGGGAGAGAGAGAAGGGGGAAAAAGAGAGAGGAATGAATTAAATTTCATATCGGGCTTAGGCCATAATACGAGGGGAGAGAGAGAGAGAGAGAGAGAGAGAGAGAGAGAGAGAGAGAGGTGTGTGTGTGTGTGTGTGTGTGTGTGTGGTGTGGTGTGTGTGTGTGTGTGTGTGTGTGTTTCAGAGATGGTACAAAAGATAAAAGTCTCAAAACAGTACACGATCGAGAGAGAAGAGGGAGAGAGGGAGAGAGAGAGAGAGAGGAGAGGGGGGGAGGGAGAGAGAGAGGGGGGAGAGAGAGAGAGGGAAGTCAGAGAAATTTAATGTATTTTGGGCCTTAGGTATAATACATTGTTGGCGTAGGAGAAATTGACAATCCCACATAGGGGGAAAAAAACCGGATAAATACACAATACCAAACCCTCACTTTCAGTGAAAGAAATAATAAAGGGACAATGCACAAATGCATAAAATAATATGTATCAAACACAATTCACTATTTTGATTAAGTGTACCTTCCTTATGTCTGGAAAAAAAAACAATATTTCATATAGTTTCTCAAAATCATAACAAAACGTATTTCGTTTTTGATGTAAATATCTTATACAACAAGTTTTTCTCCTATTGATGGCATGGAATATATATCTAGACAGGCAGTGATTTTTGCTATTGTTTTCTGCTTTAAGTTAATCATGCAAAGGTGTTCAACACATCCCTGAAAAATGTCATTCTTAAATCATTATAACAAAACATTATAAAGGAAATGCTTTTCATCTTCAATTTTGGGTTTAAAAATACAGTTTTTGTTGTGTGTATATTTTAATTAGAAAAGTTTTCTCTTTACATAATATGTTTGAACATGTTTTGCTAGGTTTTTTTTAAGGGGTTAATCAAAATCGGGTATAAAATTCCTCAGAAAAATGTTTTCAAACATTATAAAAATTATAAAGGAAAAGTTTAATTTGGGGTCGGGAATTTTTTGAATCCCTTGTGGTAACAAGGATGTTTTAAACCCCTATTGTTTTCTTTTATTTATCAATTATCAAGATGGGTAAAAAAGGTAAAAATGGAATTACAAACAAAAGTAAGGAAAACAGGAAATTCTAATTTTATCCTTTGATGAGAGGGTTTTTAACAACTCGGGTTTTTTTTACAAAACCAAGAAGGGGTAAAAAGGTTGGAATTCAATAAAGTCCAAATTCGGGAAAATTTTTTTTATTTCTTTGGAAAGGAGGTTTTTTAAACAATCCGGGGAGGGGGGTTACCAATTGTGTTGTGTTGTTTTGTGAAGTTTGAATTAAATGTTTTGTGTGTAGGGGAGGGGGTAGGGGTGAGTTTTTGTGTTAGGGGATGGGGGTACGGGGTGATGTGTGTTGTTTTGTGTGGGGTTGGGGGGGGTACGGGGTAAAGTGTGTGTTTTGTGTGTGTAGGGGGATGGGGGTACGGGGTGAGGGGTAGGTTGTGTTGTGTGTGTAGGGGGATGGGGGGTACGGGGTTGATGTGTGTTTGTGTTGTGTGTGTGGGGGATGGGGGTACGGGGTGTGTGTGTTGTGTGTGTGTAGGGGGATGGGGGTAGGGGTGAAGTGTGTTGTGTGTGTGGGGGGTGGGGGGGGGGAGGGGTGAGTGTGTGTGTGTGTTGTTTGTGTGTTGAGGGGGGGTGGGGGGAAAGGGGTGATGTGTTTTTGTGTTGTTGTGTTGTAGGGGGGATGGGAGGTAGTGGTGATGTGTGTTGAGTGTGTGTGTGTGGGGGGGGGAGGATTGGGGTTGGGGTGATGTGTGTTGTGTGTGGTGTAGGGGGATGGGGGGTACGGGGTGATGTGTGTTGTGTTGTGGTGTAGGGGGATGGGGGTACGGGGGGGATGTGTGTTGTGTTGTGTGTAGGGGGATGGGGGGGGTACGGGGTGATGTGTGTTGTGTGTGTTGGGGGGGAGGGGGGGTACGGGTTGTGTGGGGTTGGGTTGTGTGTGAGGGAAGGGATTGGGGGGGGGGGGGGGACGGGGTGATGTGTGTTGTGTTTTGTGTTTTGTTGAATTGTGTTCAAATTCATTTAACGTTTTTCACAGTTGTGATATTAGACGGAGTTTGTGTTGTGTTGTGTGGTAGGGGGGATGGGTGGTAAGGTGTGATGTGTGTCGTGTTGTTTTGTGTTGTGTGTGTAGGGGATGGGAAAGTACGGGGTGTTTTGTGTTGTGTGTGTGTGTGTAGGGGGGAGGGGGGGGGAACGGGGTGATGAGTGTTGTGTGTGTGGGGGGATGGGGGGTACGGGGTGAGTGTGTTGTGTGTGTAGGGAGGGGGGGGGGGGTAAGGGGTGATGTGTGTGTGTGTTGTGTTGTGTGTGTGTAGGGGGGGTGGGGGTAAGGGGTGATGTGTGTTGTGTTGTTGTGTGTAGGGGGATGGGGGTACGGGGTGATGTGTGTTGTGTTGTGTGTGTAGAGGGAGGGGGGTAGGGGGTGATGTGTGTTGTGTTGTGTGTAGGGGGATGGGGGTACGGGGTGAGTTGTGTTGTGTGTGTTGGGGGAGGGGGGGTACAGGGTGATGTGTGTTGTGTTGTGTGTGTAGGAGGGTTTTGGGGGGGGGGGGGGTACGGGGTGATGTGTTTTGTGTTTTGTTTTGTTGTGTTGTGTACAAATTCTTTTAAACGTCTTTTCCCCAGTTGTGATATTAGACGGATTTTGTGTTGTTTTGGGTGTGTGTAGGGGGGATGGGTGGTAAGGTGGATGTGTGTCGTGTTGTGTTGTGTTGTGTGTGTAGGGGGTGGGAGTACGGGGTGTTTTGTTTTTGTGTGTGTGTGTGTAGGGGGGATGGGGGAACGGGGTGATGAGTGTTTGTGTGTTGGGGGGATGGGGCAGTATGGGGTGATGTGGGTGTATTGGTTGTTTGTGTTGTGTGTGTGGTGTGTGTGTAGGGGGATTGGATGGTACGGAGTGATGTGTGTTGTTGTGTGTGTGTAGGGGGATGGGGGGTACGCGTGATGTGTGTTGTGTTTTTTGGTTGTGTGTGTGTAGGGGGTATGGGGGTACGGGATGATGTGCGTTGTGTTGTGTGTAGGGGGATGGGGGTACGGGGTGATGTGTGTTGTGTTGTGTGTGTGTGTAAGGGGGGACAGGAGATACGGGGTGATGTTGTGTTGTGTTGTGCTGTGTTGTGTGTGTGTGTGTGTAGGGGCGATGGGGGGTACGGGATGATGTGTGCTGTGTTGTGTGTAGGAGTTTTGGGGTACGGGGGTGATGTGTGTTGTGTTGTGTTGTGTTTGTTTTGGGGGGAGGGGAGGGTACGGGGTGATTGTGTTGTGGGTGTAGGGGGGATGGGGTGTACGGGGATGGTGTGTGTTGTGTTGTGTTGTGTGTGTAGGGACGATGGGGGTACAGGATGATATGTATTGTTTTTGGGGTTGTGTTGGGTGTGTGTAGGGGATGGAAGGTAGGTTGTGGATGCGTGTTATATTGTGTTGTGTTGTGTGTGTGTGGGGGGGATGGGAGGTACGGGGTGATGTGTGTTGTGTTGTGTGTGTAGGGTGGATGGGAGGTACGGAGTATGTGTGTTGTGTTGTGTGTGTGTGTGTGTGTGTGTGTAGGGAGGATGGGGGGGTATGGGGTGATGTGTGTTGTGTTGTATTGTGTGTGTTTGTAAGGGGTTTTGGGGGTACGGGGTGATGTGTGTGTGTGTGTGTGGGGTGTGTGTGTGTAGGGGGATGGGGGTACGGGGTGATGTGTGTTAAGTTGTGTTGTGTGTGCATAGGGGGGTTGGGGGTTACAGGGTGATGTGTGTTGTGTTGTGTGGTGTGTGTGTGTGTAAGGGAGATGGGGGGTACGGGGTGATGTGTCTCGTGTGTGTATAGGGGGGATGGGGGGTACGGGGTGATGTGTGTTGTTTTGGGTGTGTAGGGGGGATAAGGGGTACGGGGTGATGTGTGTTGTGTTGTGTGTGTAGGGGGGATAAGGGGTACGGGGTGATGTGTGTTGTGTTTTTGTGTGTAGGGGGATGGGAGGTACGGGGTGATGTGTGTTGTGTTGTGTGTAGGGGGGATAAGGGGTACGGGGTGATGTGTGTTGTGTTTTTTTGTGGTGTGTGTGTTGGGGGGGATTGGGGATAGGGGGTTTGTGGGGTTGTTGTGTTGTGTGTGTGGGGGGAGGGGAGGTACGGGGTAATGTGTGTGTGTGTGTGAGTGTGTGTGTGTGTGTGTGTGTGTGTGTGTTATGTGTGTGTGTTTTGTGTGTGTGTGTGTGTGTGTGTGTGTGTGTGTGTGTGTGTGTGTGTGTGTGTGTGTGTGTGTGTGTGTGTTGCGTTGTGTGTGTAAGGGGGATGGGGTACAAAACTAAATTTGGGTTTTGTGTGTGTGTGTAGGGGGATGGGAGGTACGGGGGATGTGTGTGTGTGTGTTGCGTTGTGTGTGTAGGGGGATGGGGGTGGGGGGGTACGGGGTGATGTGTGTTGTGTTGTGTTATGTGTGTGTGTAGGGGGTGGGGGTACGGGGGTACGGGGTGATGTGTTTTTGTTTTTGTGTTATGTGTGTGTGTTAGGGGGATGGGAGGTACGGGGTTGATGTGTGTTGTGTTGTGTTGTGTGTGGGAGGGATTGGGGGAAAGGGCGATGTGTGTTGGGTTGTGTTTTGTGTAGGAGGGATTGGGGGTACGGGGTGATTTTGTGTTTTTTTGGTGTGGTGTGTGTATGTAGGGGGGTGGGGGTACGGGGTGATGTGTGTTGTGTTGTGTTGTGGTGTAGGAGGGATTGGGGGTTACGGGGTGATGTGTGTTGTGTTTTTGGGGTTGTAGGGGAATGGAGGCACGGGGTGATGTGTGTTGTGTTGTGTTGTGTGTGTGTAGGGGTGATGGGGGTACAGGGTGATGTTGTGTTGTGTGTGTGTGTAGGGGGGATGGGAGGTATGGGGTAAAGTGTGTTGTGTCGTGTTGTGTGATTCAGATTCAGATTCAGATTCAGAATATTTTATTGCCATTTAAGTCATGTAGACTTATTTGACACAACAAAAACATCAACTATAATTATCTATTTTGGCTAAAAGTGATGTACACTAAAAAACATGTTGTATTCTACTTCTCTTTCTCTCTTTTTTCAAAACACTCATACACTATTGATGATATCTGCTTGATATATATCAACTGTGATTATGTCATTAATTTATGTACACAGCTTTTGCGTTTTTTGTCTCTCGTTTTGATTTTTAATAACAAAGTATTTTGAGTTCATCATATAAAATGCTTTCATCAAGTAAATGAAATTCATCTTCAATTTTGTTACAGTTTTCTACATTTTCTGTCCTCTCTGGTATTTTTTTGGTGTCTCTTTTCTATCATTAAATTGTGACAGTTTGTGCGAAATTTACAATATGTTTCTTATGAGTTTTGTTTTCATAGTTTATAAGTAGGGTTCCAATCTGTATTCTTTGGTAGCAAAATCATAAAATTTTAGTTTTGCAAACTTTTTCTTTTGGTAGATCCAAAATGTTTTATACATGTCCTCAAGTTTTCTTCTAACAGCATAAACTAAACCCGATGAACATTAAGAGTGCTTTGGTTTTTCCCAGACATGTTTGAATCCAATTGTGTACAGAATATTTTTCACTGTGTTTATCCATTTATCGTATGTATTCTTCTGATAGGGGACGGGATGGCTCAGTGGTCGGAGCACTCGCTTTCCCCCCAGCCAAGTTAAGCAGCGTCGAGCGTGGTTACCAGTTGGATGGGTGACCGTTTGCGCGCCTTGGCTTCAGTACAGTTCCCCCAGTTCCCCCAGCTGTAAATGGGTACCTGCCCTCTTTAGGGTCAGGGAAGGTAAAGCAGCGAGGGAGAGGAGATGGGCGCCGCCCTCAATATGCTGGCCCTAGAGAAGTGAGGCCTCTGACGCCTCGCTCCCCTACGACCTTATAAGGTTATGGGACTCCTTTACTTCCTTTTTACTATTCTTCTGATACAAATAATCGTATACTATTCTAATATAAGAGTCTGGTTTTGATTCTGTCAAATGAATCCAAAAGGATATTATCTGGCATATGATTTTAAGGGTCAGTGGAAATCTCCCTAATTCACCCAAAGTGGGTAGTACTAATGCTTTTTTATGAACTCCTATCATTTGTTTACAAAATTTTACATGAAAATTCTATACAAAACTGTTGGATAAGCATGCCTTGAACAGTTTATCAATATGAAATTCTGTATCCCCATTAAAAAAAAAAAAGGAACCCAAAATTCTGCTCCCTAGGTTAAAAAGGGGTTATTTAGTGAGTCGAATAAACGCTTTATTATAGTGTCTTTAAATTTTGTTTCCCTGAATTTCCCCTTTTTAAAAACGTATATTGCTTTGTTGCTTTGGGTTTTACTAAGTGTTCTTGTGTTGCTTGAAATTTCCCATTCTGATGAAAAACGACACCTAGATATTTTAAGTTTTACTGTTTCAATTACATGCTCTCCCCATTTAAAATGAATTGGAATTTTAGGAGGTGATCTCGTAAGGGCTATTACCTTTGTTTTTGTTTTGTTTATCTTTAAAAACCCCCAAATTTGAACAGTATTCTTGCAGTTTATTCAGTTTAGTTTGAAGACTATTTTGGTTGTTGATAGCAATGCCCGGTCATCGCATAGAGTAACAAGGAATTCTGTCTTTTGCGGTTATATATGGCGAATCTTTCTCATCAGTTTTTTGAACTATTATTGACATATACATTAAATAATGTAGAACTTAATGTATTTCCCTGATGGTACCCCTTTTCTGACCATGATTTCATCTGTGTGTTTGCCTCGTATTTTTGTAAATATTGTTGCGTTGGAATACATTTTTTTTAAAGACATTAAAAGTTTTGCCTGTTATTCCTATTTCGTTTAACTTTATAAGAAGACCCTCGTGCCACACATTATCAACGCTTTCTGAAATCTACAAAGCAGCAATAAAGTCTTTTGTTTTTACTTTCAGTACACTATCTATTAAATTGTTAAGTAGGAAGATATGGTCCGTTGTTCTGCATGCTTTTCTGAAACCAGCTTGTTTTAACAATCTTTGTTATTTTCTAAATATTCAGAATTCTATGGTTCGTATTTGACAAAAAAAGTTTTCCCAAAAGTGTTTGTCACGTTATTTCCCCTGTAGTTTTCTGGGTTGTATATGCATCCCTTCTTATAGATTGGGCATTCACTCCTACTTTCCAGTCACAGGGATATATACCGTTTCTATACTAAATTGAAAATATTCCCCATTATCTCTATAACTTAGATGAAACTGATTTGACCATTTCGTTTGTGATTCCCTCTTTTCCAGGCGATTTGTTATTTTTCAACTTTTTGATTGTTTTGTATTTCCTCAGTTGTAATTTGCTTATCTAGCAGTGGGTTATTAGATACTTTTAAGTCATTAAACCTGCTTAGTACTTGCTTTTTGTGGTCTGGGTCTATTTGCGGTTCTTTACCAATAAGTGTTTTTAAGTGTTCAGTCCATTTATGCTACTAATATGATTATGATGTTTTATCCATCTTTTTCACTTTCTTTTAATTTTTGTAAAATTTCCACCAATATACTCGGATCTTCGTCAATTTGGGATCATGTGCTGTGATACCAGTGAATTTTTGAAGATTTTCTTTTTCTTTTTTATTAAAATATTATATTGTTTTTTTTCATAAAGTTTTTTTCTCGAAGTTAGGTTTATACGGTGTTCTATTTATTGCATTTAGTAGAGATTTACTTCTTTTCTTGTACTGTTACATTCCGAATCAAACCATTTTTATTGTGTTTTTAAATTTTTTTTACCGGTTTTGACTTTCGGTCCTCAAGCTTAATTGTGCCACTTTGAGAAAGATATCAGACAGTTGTCTGGAATGTTCATTTACTACGTTTGTGGAATCAGGCTGCTTTGTACTTTGTTTTATTTGTTTTTATACTGTATTTGTTTCAGTTTTTATTTGTGTTATGTGTGATTGTATTGCTGGTAGTAGAAGTGCCTTTTCAAATTGTCCTTTGGAATTTGTATCCCTACAAAACGTGTTTGTTGTGGTGATCTTTAATAATATACTCTGCTTGTGTGTCTCTTACTATTTTTATTGACCCCTGCAAACGTGGTTTTGTCTATATCTGGTATATCTATATCTAAATCTAGTGGACAATGATCAGAGTATTCATTAAATCTCTAACTTTCATATGTTTCACCTCTTTCATAAATGATTTTGAACAAATGAAATAATCACAACACTAGAACCTTGAGGTTGAAAGCATGTAAATCTACCTGTAAATTCCTAATGTTCGGCCATTTAATATATATAATTGATTGTTGTACAAATATTAAATAAAAGTCTTCCATATTTTTGTACAATTTATCCATTGAGCCTTTGATAACATTGGGCATATTCATTTTCTTCAGGTAAATTGTAGTAACTTGGTTTGGATCTATTTCTATAAAGTCAGTCAGTCTTCCTGATCGCGCATTTAGATCTCCGCCAGTATTATCTGACCTCTTTCAGACAAACTTTCTATGTTTGTTCTAAATTTTCCCCTATTTTCTGTGTAAGAAAATTTTCCAAAAAAGAAAATTGGGTTTGGGAAAATATGCACATCCTATAAAAATATTCTTGTTTGATGATCTTAATGGGGTTTTCCTGTATCTTTGCATCCACACAATATCTGAACTATTTTGTGGTAAAAAATTTTTATACTTTTTCGATTTAATCTTCCTTAAAGAAAACTGAAATACCTCCCGAAACACTGACAGATTTTATTTCTTTTTGGTCTGCAGTAGTGACTGACATATTATCCTGGTAGAGTTACATCTTCTACAGATTTTTTATCTAAATGTTGTTTCTTGTAAAATTTTACATGTATAATTAAATGTCTTTTATGTGTACGTCATTTAGTTTGTTTACATTAATTCCATCCACTTTTCATAGATACTTCTAATATTCCACGATAAAATTTTCATGTTTTACTCATTTGTTAAATATCATTGTGAAAACAGAGATCTTTTAATGTGGTAACAAACAAAGTGCATATCATTGTAATGAATTGTAGTTGTTTCTTTTCGTTATAATATCTCTAACCATAGAAATGCTTTCCATTCTTATATTGTTTAACTGTCTACGATAGGAAAACAACAACGGCAACAAATTATTTTAACCATTAATTTACATAATCAAGAGATCAATTTTACCTTAAGAGTGTATTCATATTTTAACTATTAGTTAAAGAACTTGACAAACCATCCATTGTATCCCAAAAAACAAAATTAGATAGATTATTAATGATAACATGTGTTCAAAAGGGCTTTAACTGGACAGACTTTCTTTGGGTTAATTTTCATTGTAAGAGATGGTGTTTGTGTTTTGTGTGTGTGTGCGCGCGCGTGCGTGTGTGTGTGTGTGTGTGTATGTGTGTGTGTGTGTGTGTGTAACCCACATACTTTCTATATTTCACCATCTCTTGGACATGTTTATTCTATACAAGTATGTAGATCTATTTACGCCATCGAAAGTGCCAGGGGTAAGTACTTTTGTATAAATTGAAATCAAATTTTTTTTTTTTGGAAATGACGTAGTATCATTTGGCATCACATTGTTGTTATTTGTATCTGGTGCTCAAGTAGTGTGTTTTGTGTTTGAATGCGTGTGCGTGCATGTTGCGTGCGCGTTTGTGTATGTGGTGCGCATGCGCGCGTGTTAATATTGTGTATGTGAGTGTGGGTTAGGTTGCCTATGTGTGTGTAAGTGTTGTATCATGAGGGCAGGTGATGTATGTGTATTGGAAGGGGGAATATGGGGGGGGGGGGGGGGGGGGGAGTTGCCTCTATTCTGCATGTTTCCCATTATTTGTATGTATGTACGTGATAGATGTATATGTTATCTTAATATCTGTATTGTGCCAGTCTTTGATTACACATTTCATTTTGTATTTCTCCAGTTTATGGTGTTGATATGGTCTCCAGTTTTGTTCCGTCTATGCAAATGGTAGTAACCTTGTGGTCTCCAGTCAGTTCATCTTCCTCCTTTCTGTCGTCATGGTTTGTACTTCCAGTCAGTGTTGTAGTGCCATCTGTTGCTGTCCAGTCCCTTTACACCATTTCCCTGTCACCTCTCCATCCTTGTTGGTTCCCTTTTTTGTTGACGTTGTCTGTAGCCACTGTTGCCCATCTGTCAGTCCACGGTCGTGATGTTGGTTATTCCCCTGTCTTCTGTCTCCATGCTGTGTGCGTTTTTCCTCATTGTCGTCCGTTTCCATCCCAAGCAGTGTATCTTTGATTTTGTCGCATTTCTTGTCCCGTTTGGTGAAATGGCTCATCATTCAATTTTTGAGTTCTGTATTTGTTCCGTTGGTATTGGCCTATCCAAATTTTTTTTGTCAAATTTTCTGATTGTTTTAGGTCACAGTATCTGTCTGCATTGTCATGTGATTATTTTGAACGTCATTTGGTCGTTTTTCTTTCAGGTACTGTCTCTGTTGTCTTTCAGTCTGCCATTTCCCAATTTTTCTTTTCTGTATTTCAAATTTCTTGCGAATTTTGGTCGTGGTTTATGTTTTTTGACTGTCCAGCCCGTGCGTGTAGGTGTCGACCCATGTGCCCGCCCGTATCCAAGCCTCGTGTGTGTGTGTGTGTGTGTTGTGTTGTGTGTGTGTGTTTAGGGGGATGTGAGGTACGGGGTTGATGTGGTTGTGTTGTGTTGTGAGTGTGTGTGTAGGTGGATTGGGGGGTATGGGGTGATGTGTGTTGTGTGTGTAGGGGGATGGGGGTACGGGTGGACATTTGTTGTGTTGTGGGTTTTTGTTGGGGTGTGTAGGAGGGATGTTTGGTACGGGTTGATGTGTGTTGTATTGTAATGTGTGGTAGGGGGGATGGGGTGTACGGGGTGATGTGTGTTATGTTGTTGTGTGTGTGTGTGTAGGGGGGATGGGGTACGGGGTGATGTGGTTGTGTTGTGTGTAAAGGGGGATGGGAGGTACGGGGTGATGTGTGTTGTGTTGTGTTTGTGTGTTGTTGTAGGGGGGATGGGGGTACAGGGTGGGTGTTGTGTTGTTTGTTGTAGGGAGGATGGGAGGGTACGGTGTAAAGCGTTTTTTGTGTTGTGTCGTGTTGTGTGTGTGTTGTGTTGTGTGTGTTTAGGGGGGATGGGGGGTAAGGGATGATGATATTATGTTGTGTTGTGTTTTTGTGTGTGTAGGGGGATGGGAGGTACGGGGTGATATGTGTTGTGTTGTGTGTGTGGGGGGGATGAGGGGTACGGGGTGATGTGTGTTGTGTATGTGTGTGTGTGTTGGGGGGATTAGGGGTTAGGGTTGATGTGTGTTTTGTTGTATTGTGTGTGTTTAGGGGTGGGGGTGGGGGTACGGGGTGATGGTGTTGTGTTGTGTGTGTTTAGGGGGGGGGGGTACGGGGTGATGTGTGTGTTGTGTTGTGTGTGACGGGGGTAATGGGGGGTACGGGGTGAATGTATTGTTGTGTTGTGTTGTGTTGTGTGTAGTTGGGGATGGGGGTAGGGTCGATGTGTGTTGTGTTGTGTGTGTAGGGGGGATGGGGGGGGGGGGGGTTTCGGGGTGATGTGTGTTGTGTGTGTGTGTGTGTTGTGTTGTCTTGGTGTGTGTAGGGGGGATGGGGGGTACGGGGTGGATGTGTGTGTGTGTGTGTGTGTTGTGTTGTTTGTGTGTGTAGGGGGGATGGGGGGTACGGGGTGATGTGGAGTGTGTGTGTGTTGTGTTGGTCTTGTGTGTGTAGGGGGGATGGGGGGTACAGGGAATGTGTGTTGTATGTGTGTTGTGTGTGGTGTGTGTGGGTGGTTTGGGGGTACGGGGTGATGTGTGTTGTGTTGTGTGTGTAGGGGGGATGGGGGGTACGGGGTGATGTGTATTGTGTTGTGTGTGTGTAGGGGGGATGGGAGGTACGGGGTGATGTGTATTGTGTTGTATGTGTTTGTGTGTGTAGGGGGGATGGGGGGTACGGGGTAATGTGTGCTGTGCTGTGTTGTGTGAAGGGGGATTGGGCGTCTGGTGAGGTGGTGTTTGTTGTGTGTGTAGGAGATGCGGGATACGGGGGTGATGTGTGTGTTGTTGTGTGTTTAGGGGGATGGGGGGTACGGGGTGATGTGCTTTGTTGTGTGTCTAGGGGGAATGGGGGGTTCGAGGGGATGTGTGTTGTGTTGTGTGTGTGGGGGATGGGGGGTACGGGGTGTGTGTGTGTTGTGTTGTGTTTGTGTAGGGAGGATGGGGGGTACGGGGTGATGTGGGGGGGGTACGGGGTGATGTGTGTGTTGTGTTGTGTTGTGTGTGTAGGGGGGATGGGGAGTAGGGGTTGATTTGTGTTGTGTTGTGTGTGTAGGGGTACGGGGGTTACGGGGTGATGTGTGTTGTGTTGTGTGTGTGTATGGGGGATGGGGTACGATTTGATGTGTGTGTTTGTGTTGTGTTTTGTTTGTGTTGTTGTGTGGGGGGGGGGGGGGGGATGGGGAGGTACGGGGTGATGTGTGTTGTGTTGTGTTGTGTGTGTGTGTAGGGGGGATGGGGGTTACGGGGTGATGTGTGTTGTGTGTGTAGGGGCGATGGGGGGTACGGGGTGATGTGTGTTGTGTTGTGTGTGTAGGGTGGATGGGGGTACGGGGGTGATGTGTGTTGTGTTGTGTGTGTTGTGGTATGATGTATGTATGAATGTATGTATGTGTTGTGGGTATGTGTTGTGTGTGTTGTGGTATGTATGTGGGTGTTGTGTTTGTTGTGTTTGTGTTTGTGTGTTTATGTTGTGTTGTGTGTTGTATGTGTGTTGTTGTGTGGTATGTGTGTGTATGGTGTGTGTGTGTGTGTGTGTGTGTGTGTGTGTGTGTGTGTGTGTGTGTGTGTGTATGCGTGTGTGTGTGTGTGTGTGTGTGTGTGTGTGTAAATGCCTGCATTTTTAAGTCAATGCAAAGTTGGTGGTCTTATCCATACACACACCTGGTGATAACCATGACATCAGCACGTGGGTTGCATACTATCCTGAATCTGTAGATGTGTGGATCGGGGGTCTAGAGGTAACGCACCTGCCTAGAAAGCCAAAAATCCGGGTTCGAAATGTGTGGTGGTTTGATGCCCGTTTGGGCCAGATTTTCCTCCCCCATCCCCTAAACCGTGAGGTGTGCCTGGGTACTAGTCTTTCGGATTAGACAATAAACCCAAGCCCCGTGTGTAACACGCATTTAGCACGCATAAACGAACCCACGGCAACAAGAGAGTTGTCCCTGGCAAAGTTCCTTAGAAAAAAGTCATTCTGATAGGGACACAAATACACATGCAGACATAAAAAAATAAAGGGTGGCGCTGCTCTTGTGGCAACACGCTTCTCCCCGGTGAGAGCAGTTGAATATCAGGCAGAGAAATATGCTGTGACTTACAGTGGTCTACAATACAACACCACATTGAGGCACTCTTGTTATTGCATTAACATGTATGGTAGAGTTAGCTGTAGCTGTATTGGGTAGAATGGCTTTGGCCTGGTTTCCCCG
>CM054154.1:9167165-9199393 GCA_028751875.1 Rapana venosa
GAACGGGAAATTATTGTAACCTGTTTTAAATTTGTTTAACATCTTATTATGTTTTCTTTATTTTTTGTAATTCAAATCTAAGTGAGTCAAAGTTTTTAAGTGTGAGCGTGATGCGATGTTGTAATAAATGTGGTTTTGTTGTGTTGTGCGGGGAGGGGTTGGTTGTGTTTGTTTGTTGCGTCGGTGCTTTGTAGGCGTGTGTGTGGTTTGTGGGGGTAGGTGTGTGTGTGTGTTGTGTGTGTGGTGTGTGGTGTGTTTGTTGGTGTTGTGTGGGGGTTTTGTGTGCTGTAAGTGTAGGATTTCTGCATTTTTTTTTTCTTTTGGGGCGGGGGGATGGGGGGGGGGGGGGGTCAATGTTTTTTTGTTGATGATTTTTCTTTTTTTTCGTGGGTGGGGAGGTGTTGTGGGGGTGATGTGGGGTTGTGTGTGTGTGTGTGTGTGGGGGTGGTGTGGGGTGTGTTGTGGGGTGTGGGTTGTGTGTTTGGTGTGTGTGGTGTGTTTTCTTTTTTTTTTCTTTTTCAATTTCTTTTTGGGGTTTTTATTTTATTGGTTAGAAATAAGTAGTTACAAATTGTTGATCAAGTTTTTTATTTTTCCAAAATAGATGATATTGATGAAGAAAGCAAATGCTTTCTTACAAGATATTGGAAAAAAAAATTTGATTTTGGGACTTACTTGCGCAGTACAATATAAACACGAAAAGCACGCATGACCAGGGCCTCGCACACACCAGGGGTTTGGCGGCACGACGGACCGCCCAAAAACCATATATACACACACTCTCTCTCCCTCTTCTCTGTCACAGTTACCACACACACACTCAACACAACACAAACAATCACCACACACCACACACCACACAAAACACCCACACACACACACACACACAAGTGTGACAAAAAAAAATTCCAGTCTACATAAACACATCCTTTTCCCTACATTTTCCTATTTTGTCTCCCTTTTGGCAAAATATCATTATAGTGAACAGACCTTAATCGAAACAACAGCAACCAACGCAGTTTTAAAAAAAACTCTGTGGTGTGTGTGGTGGGGTGTGGTGTAGTGTTGTGGTGTTGTGTGAGTTGTGTGGTTGTGTTGTGTGTGTGTGTGGGTGTTTGAAATTTTTTTTTGAATTTATCGGGAAATTTTTGAAACAAATAAATTGTTTTTTTTTTTCCCGAGAAATGATACTGTTAATGTATCAATGTGCCTGTCGTTTGAAATGCCTTCATGGGTGTTAAAGTTTTTTTACGACTTGATTTGCGGGATTCAAAAAAGACACCACACGCCCGAAATAACACGCACGCAACAGCATGCACGCACAATACACACACGCCCCCGCGCGCTTATTGTGGAAGGACGTTACAGTAAAAAACCAACACTCACAGCCAGCGGCGAGCGAGGCGAGCGAAGCGAGCGAGCGACAGGAGAGGAGGGGAAGAGAGAGAGAAGGGGGAAAGAGGGGGAGAGAGAGAGGGGGGAGAAGAGGAAGAGAGAGAGAGGGGGAGAGAAGAGAGAGAGGGGAAAGGGGGGGGGAGAGAGAGAAGAGAGCTCGAGGGAAATTCTCACGCAGAAAACATACCCCAGGTCAAACCTTTTTTTTTTGGGAAGAGAGTCAATTGATCCCAGAGAGAAGGGAAAACCATTTAAAAACTGCAAAAAAGGGGGGACTGGGTAAAGAAATGATATAAATGTTTGTTGATTATTCTCGGAAAAGAATCCCTCCAACACAAACAAAAAACCTGACCCCAAATCAGTGACGAATACAGCCCCTTTTCTCTTCACCCTTTTGTTCCAGCCAGTCCCCGTTTTCACAGCTATGATTTCTGTACCAAGCCATAGGCCCACACCTCCGGCCCTTCTTATTGAACAGGGGGGGGGGGGGGGGACGAGTTGTTCACCCTGCCCGGGTGAAACCTTCTTTTTCAGTTAGTCAGATCAGGGGCTTCGCATACATGTGCACACACCACACACCACACACACACCACACACAAACAAAAACAAAACCCCCACACACACACACACACACACCCACAAAACACACACACAACACCCCACACAAAACACACACATACACACACACACATCTCTGTCTCTATCCCCACAGACGTAAAAACCTTTGGGGAAACACACACACACACAAAAAACACACACCCCAAAACACACACACACACACACCACACACACACACAAACACACACACACACCCCCCACCCACAAAAACCACACAGAAGATTGCCAACTGTAAAAAACTTTGTGTTTTGAATTGTAAACCGGGTTCCCATCTCCTGAAATTTTTCACATCAGTACAACTCCACCCCCCCCAAAGGCCTTCGCTTTGAGACTTAAAATGGGGCCCCCTTTCTGCGAACGCACGAAAAACATCTTTGCACACTTTTTTAAAAATCCGGGCCCAACTTTTCCTAAGAAAGGGCCCATTGTGTCCCCGGTGGGAACAGTTTACAAAATTGAAAAAACCCTATCACGGGGGGACTAGATATAAAAAGGGCAATGTTTTGCTTTTTCCCCTTTTCCTCGTTATAAAAAAATTTAAAAAAAAACCCAAAAAAAACCCCTACACACACATTTCCAAAACCCACACGCACGCGCGAAACACGTCGCGGGGGGGGGCGGCAAAACCAAAACAACATCACAAACACAAAAAATTTGCACGGGAAAATTGAGGACCCCGCATTCGTTTTCCCGTTAAAGGGGGAATTTTTTTTCCCCCCTTAAAGTTAACATCATTTGCAGATCCACTCTCCCAAAGTCCTTCGATGAGACTTTTAAACCGACGCCCCTTTGGGGCGAACGCACGCAGAACATTTTGGCACAGTTAAATCCTGTTCTGTTTTTTCGGAATGGGGTGGGCCTTTTGTGTGTAGTGGGGCAGAGACAAATTTTACAAAAACCGCCAAAACACAGGGGGATAAAATTTAAAAAAGCACTACGTTTTAAATTCCGGGGTTATCCTCGATATAAAGAAATAAAAAAAAAACCTAGATTAACAACTTTAAAACACACACACAGGGGGAGGGGATGGGCCTAGTTTTTTAGATTTAATATGCATTGTGCTTTGGACTGCTGACCCGGGTTTGAGTTTCTTTCAAAAGGTTTTTTCCCTTTCGGTTTTTAAACATCAGTACAGACTCCACTCTACCCAAAAGTCCTTCGGATGAGACTATAAATGAGGTTCCCGATTGCAAACGCACGCAGAACTTTCCTTGGGCCCAAAAACCGTTAAAAACCCCGTTCAGCTTTTCGGAAGATGACCCTTGATTTTTGGATGGGAACGGAAGACAAAAGTTACAAAAGCCCAAAACACCGGGGGCGCTACGAAAAACACGAAATTCTTGCAACCTTTACCCAAAAAATTGTACCTGAAAAATGGGGAAAACCAAAAAAAACAATACACTGGAAAATAAAATGTTTTTCCCACAAAACTACATACACATTTCACAAAGGGGCCATTACACACGCACACAACACACCAAAACACACACACACACCACTATCAACCCCACACACACTCATACCATAGGGATGGTTTTTTCGCCCACGCGCACACACAAAGGTAAAGAATTTTTTGAAAAAATTAAAAAAAAAAACATAAAACGTCAACAAACAAATTTCTTTCCCCCACTAATCAAACCATTCTTTCACGTTCATCTTTAAAAAGGTAAAAGGTTAAAAAAAAAAAGGGAAAAGGAAAAAAACATTAGAAAAAAACTAGGGTTTTCCCTTGCTTTATACTTTACAATAAATTTCCTGCAATTGGGCATTCCCCCCTCTCCTCTTCCACCCACGCAAAAGTTTGCTTAAAGAAGATATAGGGGGAGCCACACCTGACTTTTAGAGAAGGGGTTTTTGCCCGCTCCCTCTCAAAGCCTGTCAGTGCTGAAAGCAGAAAATTCCCATAGGGCGGACAGCGCCCAGGGGGGCCAGTGCCTAGCAGCAGGGGGGGGGCAACACACTATTTCCCCCCCGTAGAAAAAAGGGACTGAGGGGGTTTGTTCCCCCGTAAAAACCCGAGCACAGCGCCTTGGGAAAGAGACAGACAGAAATGGGCAGACAAGGGGCGATAGACAAAAACAGACAGACAGAAGGGGCAGGGAAAACGGACAAAAACAGAAAAGAAAGAAAAGGGTTTATGGGGCAGACAGATGGACAGACATAGGAAAAGACAGACAAATAGACAGACAGACGGACGGACCCGGGGCGGGGAAAAAGGAAAAAAGGGACAAAGGGGGGACAAAAACAGATAGACAGGGCAGGGCGACGGCAGACAGACAGATGGACAGACAAAAGCAGAAAGACGGACAGACAACAAAGACAGACCCGCAAACAGAACCTGGCAAATGAGGCAGACAGACAGACAGACAGACTTGGTTTGCTGACGGGAGAAGACAGACAACAGACGATGGACAGAGCGGACAGATGGGGGAAAAAGACAGACAGACCCCGGTTTACTGAAGGGACAACAGACAGACAGACATACAGAAACCCCGGTCACTGAGGCAGCCAGACGGGGGGGAAGGGGCGGGGCAGACAGACAGACAGACAGACAGACCCTTGGGGGCCCTGAGGCAGACAGACAAAACGGAAAAGACAGCAGACAGGGGCAGCAAGGGCAGCAGACAAACCCCCGATCACCAGGCCAAAATTTTACACCCTTTCCAAAACCGGGGATTGGGACCTCACACAAACACACCCCCACCCCCACACACCACAACACACACACACACACACACACACACCACACACACACACAACCCCACACACACACCACTCACACACAACACACACACACGTTAAATTTTTTTTCGCTTTTTCGGAAAAGAAGGCCAAATTGTGTGCCGGTGGAAACAGATGACAAAATTTTACAAAACCGCATACAACAAAAAAGCACATGAGTGCTTATTCCATTTCCGCTCGATCTAAAAGAAGAAACAAATCAATAAATAAAAAAATGAATAATCCACAACACAAACACCCCCACTGGTTTGACAGTCTAGTCAGTTGTGGGCCTTGGCTTTTTTTTTTTTCTCCTCTCCTTCATTATGTAAGTATTCATACATGTAATGTACATGCACTAGTTTTTTGTTTTTATATTTTTTTATTCTGTTCATTTATCTGTATGTTTGGCTTGTTATTTTGGTTTTTTTTATGTTTCCATGAAAAACCCGATAAAACCCCGCTCCCCCCGCCCCCCCCACCCCCACCCCCACCCCACCCCCCAGCCCCCGCCCTGTCCCTTTTTTGTTGTTTTCCCTCCTCCTTGTTTTATACTTTTGTTTGTTTGGGTGGTCTTTGTTGTTGTGTGTTTTGTTGTGTGTTTTTTTTTTTGGGGGGGAGGGGTTACGACTTTTTGTGTGTGGGGTTGTCATTAATTATAAAGTATGAACATGGAACGGGTAAATAAATTGTAACCTGATATAATTTTTTTAACAACTTATATGTTTTTCTTTTCTTTTCATTTTCTTGTAATTCAAATCTAAGTGAAGTACAAAGTATTTAAATGTGGTAGCGTGTATGTACGATGTACAAATGTATATTGATGTGTGTGTGGTTTTGTGTTGTGCTGGGATGATGGGTTGGTTGTGTTTGTTTATGTTGCTTGCGGGTCGTGTAGCGTGTGTGTGTAGTGTGTGTGTGTGTGTGAGTGTGGTGTGGTGTGTGTGTGTGTGTGTGTGTGTGGTGTGTGTGTGGTGGGTGTGTGGTGTGTATGTGTGTGTGTGTGTGTGTGTGCATGTATATTATGTGTAGGGAGTTCTGCAGTGTATTTTTCTTGTGGGGCGGGGGGATGTCAGGGGGGTGGGGGGTGCAATGTTTGTGGTGATGAAAAAGTTTTCTTGTTTTTCGTCGCGTGTGATGTGTGAGTGTGAGTGTGCGGGTGTGTGTTGTGTGGTGTGTGTGTGATGTGTGTGTGGTGTGTGTGTGTAGTTGTGTGTGTGTGTTTGTGTGTGTGTGTGTGTGTTTTCTTTTTTTTTTTCTATTTCAATTTCTCTTTTGGAGTTAGTTTTTTTTATTATTATTGGTTATTAAATAATGTAGTTCCAACAAAATGTTTGATCAAGTTTGTTTATTGTTCCTAAATAGGATAGAAGACTTATGAAGAAAGCAAATGCATTGCTAGTCAATGTACTATCTGGAAATAAAAATTTTAGACTTTGAACTGACTTGACGCACGCATACACATATACAACACTCACAAACGCACGCATGCCCCGCACTCGCTCGCACACACACACGCGTGTTGCGCGCACGCACGGACATTACGAGCACCACACATAATACACACTCTCTCACTCCTCTATCCTCTGTTCCACAGTTACTCACACACACCACTCACAACACACACACAAACAATCACTAACACACCCACACACACACACAACACACACACACAGACTCACACATTCACACACACACACAAGTAGTGACAAAACAATTTTTCCATCCCCTCACAAAACACATCCTCTTTCCCTACATTTCTCCCCTCGCTGTCTCCCCATTGGCGACTATCACTTATAGTGAACAGACCTTAAATCGGAAACAACAGCAACCAAAACGCAGGCATTGAAAAAAACTCTGTGTGTGTGTGTGTGTGTGTGTGTGTGTATGTGTGTGTGTGTGTGTGTGTGTGTGTGTGTGTGTGTGTGTGTGTGAGTGTGTGTGTGGTGTGTGTAATATTCTGTTTACTTAAGTTATTCGTGAGGAAAGTTTGAAACCAATTATGAAAATTGTTCCTTTCTTGTGTCTCTCGAAGAAATGATACTGTAATTCAATGTATGCAATGTGCCTGTCATATGTACCTCCCTCACAGGATGATTAAAGTGTTTTTGACTTGACTTATTGACGTGACTTCACAAAGACCACACACACGCAACAAAATACAACAAACCCGCACACACGCATGCACGCTCACAAATACACACTAACTTGACGCCCACGGGCGCGCTTATTAGTATTAGTGGAAGGACGTTACAGTAAAAAAACCACACACTCACATGAGCCCGCGGAGCGAGCGAGCTACGAGAGAGCGAGCGACAGAGATTGAGAGAAGAGAGAGGAGGGAGAGAGAGAGAGAGAGAGAGAGTATATATAGGGAGAGAGAGAGAGAGAGAGAGAGAGAGAGAGAGAGAGAAGAGAGAGAGAGGAGAGAGAGCTCGCAGGGAAAGTTCTCACGCAGAACACATAGCACACAGGTCAAAACCTGTTCTGCTTTTTGGAAGAGTAGTCAATTGCATGCCAGAGAGAATGGATAACACCATTTTCAAAACTGCATAAAAACGGGGACTGGCTGTAAAGAAATGTATATGAATGCTTGTTGTATTATTCTCAGGAAAAGAATACCTACCAACACAAACAAGAACACTGACACCAATCAGTGACTGAATAACAGCCCCGATTTCTCTGTCAGCCTTGTCACAGCCACTGTCACCGCCATCTAACAGCTTATGACCTTTCTGTACAAAGCCATAGGCCTCACACCTCGTCTTTGTGCCATTCTCATTGAACAGGGGGGGGGGGGGGGGGGGGGGGGGGGGGGGGGGGGGGGTGGAGTGGGGGGGGGGGGGGGGGGGGGGGGGGGGGGGGGGGGGGGGGGGGGGGGGGGGGGGGGGGGGGGGGGGGGGGGGGGGGGGGGGGGGGGGGTGGGGGGGGGGGGGGGGGGGGGGGGGCGGGGGGGGGGGGGGGGGGAACAGGGGGGGGGGGTGGAGGGGGGGGGGGGGGGGGGGGGGGGGGGGGGTGGGGGGGGGGACGGGGGGGGGGGGGGTGGGGGTGGGGTGGGGGGGGGGGGGGGGGGGGGGGGGGGGGGGGGGGGGGGGGGGGGGGGGGGGGGGGGGGGGGGGGGGAAAAAAAACCCAAAAAACCCAAAAAGCCCAAAAAGCCCCCCAAAAAAAAAGACAAAAAAACCGGGGGAAAAAAGGGAAGAAAAAAAAATTAAAAATTAAAAACAAGGGGGGGGACCCCCAAAAAAAAAAAAACAAAAAATAAAAACAAAAAAAAAACCAAAAAAAGGGGAAAACCTTAAAAAAAAACCCCCCCTTTCCCCCCCACCCCCCCCCCCCCCCCCCCCGGGGGGGCCCCAAAAAACCCTTTCCCCCTCCCCCCTTTTTTTCCCCTTAAAAACCCCCCCCCCATTTCCAAAAAAATAAAACCTCTTTAAATTCCCCCCTTTTTAAAAACCCATGTTTTCCCCCCCCCCAAAAAACCCACCCCCCACACCACCAAAACCACCCAACCCAAAACCCCAACCCCCCCCCACCCCCCCCAACCCGGGGGCCCCCCCCCCCCAAAAAAAAACCCCCAAAAACCCCCCCCCCAAAACCCAAAAAAAACCAAAAAAACCCAAGCCTTTCGCTGAGACTTTTCTAAACCAAAAAACCCCTTTCCCCAAAAATCTTCCATTTCCCCGGGGTTTTTTTCCCCAAAATAGCCCCTTTAAAAAAACCAAAACCCCATTTAAAACATTTTCCCAAAAAACCTGTTTGGGGAAAAAAAAAACCAAAACAAACCCCAAAAAAAACCCCTCACCGGGGGAAAAAAAACCCCAAACCCAAAAAAAAAAAAAACCAAAAAACCCCCCAAAAACCCCCCAACCACACCCCAACCACCACCTCCCCCACCACACCACACACCACAACACCACACACCCCACACCACACACACCCCAAAATTTTTTTAAAAAAACCAATTGAGGCCCCCCCTTTTCCCCCGTTAAGGGGTTTTTTCCCGGAAATTTAAAATCAACCCCCCAAAAATCCTTTGGGGTGGACTATAAACCGAGCCCGTGTGCGACGACGCGAACATTTTCGCACAGTTAAAAACCTGTTCTGCTTTTCGGATGGTAGGCCCTTGTGTGCTGTGGGAGCGAGACAAATTTACAAAAACCGCATACAACGGGGCTAGATTAAAAAAGCACATCTGCTTTTCCCGTATCCCCGATATAAAGGAATATAAAAAAAATAATTTAAAAAACATAAACATCCCACGGGGGACGGGGTAGCCTTGGTTAGATAAATGCATTGTGCTTTGATCTGCTGACCCCGGGTTTTTAGTCCGTTTTTAAAGGATTTTTCCCCTGGGGTTTAAAATCATACAGACCCAATCTACCCAAAAATCTTCGAGAGATTAAATCGGGTCCCCGGGGCGAACGCACGCAGAAAATCTTGCCCAAACGTTTTAAAAACCCCTTCGCTTTTTGGAAAAGTAGACCATTGTGTGCGGGGGGGGGGAAAGGAAGACAAAATTTACAAAATTTCATACACAGGGGCGGTAGAAAAAAACGAATTTTTGCAAACCCTTTTCCAATTATTGTACCAGTAAAAAAGAGGAAAGTAATAAAATAATACACTGGAAAATAAAAGTACACACACAAACATACATAACACAATTTACACACCCAAACACACCACCACACCCACACACACAAAACCACACCCCCACCACACAATCCCCACACACCAAACCCAAAACACATATGGTCATGCGCCCACGCGCACACACTTAGGTAAAGAATGTTGAAGAATTAAAAAAAAAAAAAAATCTAAAAAAATTGAACAAACAAATTACTTCCCCTACTATACCCATTCTTTACGTTCAACTTTAGAAAAGGAAAAGGTAAAAAATAAAAGGTACAGGAACAAAACATTAGAAAATAGGCATTTATTGCTTTTGTATGACAATATTGCCGCAAAGACATCCCCCCTCTCCTCTTCCACCCACGCAAACTGTGCTCATGAAATTAGGAGCCACACTCTGACTTCAGAGAAGGGGTTTGTGCTTCCCCGCTCAAAGCGTCATTTTGAAGGACATCTCCCAAGGAAAAGGCAGGGGCCCCTCCTCAAAAGGGGGGCCCCCTTTTTCCCTTCCCGTAAAACAGGCACTGAGGGGAGTTCCCCCCTTAGAAGCAACACATTCTAATTTAGGAACAGGACAGACCCGAAAAAGCCGGGCAAAAGACCCAAAACAGACGACAAAAACGACCCTGGTCACTGAGGCAGACGACAACGGACAGATAGGGAGAACGGAAAAACAACCGGGCAGAGCAAAGACAGACAGACAGACAGACGAGGAGAGAAGACCCTGGGCCCGAGGCAGACGAAGCAGACAGACGGACGGACAGACAGAAAGACAGACCCCCGGTCACCGAACAGACAGACGACGGGCGGACGGGACGGACGGGCGGGCGGGAGACAGACAACCCAGACAACAAACCCCGATCAGCCCGGCCAAGGTCCCCACACCAGTTTAAACGGGGCATGGGGCCTTTTGCACGCGCGGCGCCCACAACACCACACATAACACACACACACCAACACAACACAAACAACACAACACACAAACAACAAAAAAAAACCAACACACACAAAACACAAACACACACAAAAACCACACACCAACCCCCAACACCATACACACTACACACAACCCCAAAAAAACACCCAAAACAAACACACAACACACACACACACACACACACCCACACACACACACAAAAACCCCACACAACACACAAACAAAACGTTTATCGGTTCCGCTTTGGAAAAGAAGGTATTTGTTCGGTGGAAACAGATGACAAAATTTGCAAAACCCCATACCAAAAAAAACCCTGAGTGTTTTTTTACATTATCCCGTATAAAAGAATAAACAAAAAAAAAAAAAATAAAAAAACACACACACAGACACACACACTGGTTTGACAGTCTAGTTAGTTGTGGGCCTTGGTTTGTCTTTTTTCTTTCATTATATAAGTATTCATAGATGTATGTACACTAGTTTTGTTGCTTGTATATATTTTTTCTGTTCATTTTTCTGTATGTTGGCTTGTTATTGGTTTTTTATGTTCTTCCCCATACCCCCCCCCCTTCCCCAGCCCTGTTCTGTTTGTTTGTTTCCTTGTTTGATTCTTTTGTTTGTTGGGGATTTTTTACAGATGTGTGTGTGTGTGTGTGTGTGTGGGGGGGGGGGGGGGGGGGGGGGGGGTTACGACTTTGTGTGTGTTGGTTGTCATTACTTATAAAGTATGAACATAAAATGGGTAATATTGTAACCTGATATAATTTGTTTGACATCTTATTATGTTTTCTTTCATTTTCTTGTAATTCAAATTAAGTTAGTACAAAGTTTTTAATGTATGAGCGTGTATGTACGAGTGTATGTATATGAATGTGTGTGCGTTGTGTTGTGTTGTGTTGGGATGGGATGGAGATAGGGTTGGTTGTGTTATGTTGCGTTGCGTGTGCGTGTGCGTGTGTGTGTGGTGTGTGTGTGTGTGTGTGTGTGTGTGTGTGTGTGTGTTGCGTGCGTGCGCGCGCGCGTGTATATGTGCACGAGTTATGCAGTGTATTTTTCTTGTTGGGGCGAGGGTGGTGGGGGTGGTCAATGTTTGTTGTTGATGAGTGCTCTTGTTTTTCGTCGCGCGCGCGCGCGCGCGCGCGCGCGCGCGTGTGTGTGTGTGTGTGTGTGTGTGTGTGTGTGTGTGTGTGTGTATGTGTGTTGTGTGTGTTGTGTGTGTGTGTGTGTGTGTGTGTTTCTTTGTTTTTCTATTTCAATTTCTCTTTTGGAATTAGTTTTATTATTATTGGTTATGATAATAATGTAGTTACATAATATTGATCAAGTTGTTTTTTATTCCTAAATAGATAGATGGCTTGATGAAGAAAAGCAAATGCATTGCTTATTCGATGTACTATCTGGAAATAAAAAATTGACTTTACTTGACTTGACGTACGCATACACATATACACACACGCACACATGCACGCATGCACGCCATGCACGCGCGCGCGCGCGCCCAAACATGAAAATACGCACACTTCACACCACCCTAGCACACACACAAATAGAACACACACAAGCGCCGTGCGCGCGCGCACAGCACGGCACACACAAATATACACACACATCTCTCTCCCATCTATTTTCTGTCACTGATACACACCACACACACACAACAAAAAACACACACACACACACACACAACACACACACACACAAATCCCACACTCACGATCAACACACACACACAACACACACACAAAACACACACAAAACATCACACACACACACACACAACACACACACAACACACACAGAAGATTAGCCTACTGGTTAGAGAAACAATAGCACATGCAATCTGATACCTGGGTTCGATACCATGTGAAGTTCACATCATAAACCAGACCCTACCTCCCCAAATGTCCTCGGAGATACTATAATAAACCGAGGTCCCGAGTGCGATCGCACGCAGAACATCTTGGCGCAAGAACGTTTAAACATAAACCCGATCCGCTTTTCGGAAGAGAAGGCCATATGTGTGCCGGTGGAACGGAAAACGAAAACTTAACAAAACTCAAAACTGCGTACACAACGGGACTTGCTACGAAACACAACGAAGACATTCTTGCAACCTTTACCAATAAATTGTACCCAGTGAAAAGAGGAAAAGCAATCAATAATTACACTCGGAAATAAAAAATTACCACACATACATACACACGCACACCAATACATATACACACCACACGCAAATACCACACCACACTCATACACACATAAGAATATATAAAAAAAAGTCAAAAAACAATCCAACAACAAATTACTATCACTTCACCTACTATAACATCCATTCTTTCACGTACATACTTAAATAAATAGGTGCAGGGAACAAAACGTCAGAAAACTCTAGGCATTCAATTGGCTGAAGACTTGACAGACATGTTTGCCTGCCCTGACCTCAACCCTCCTCTCCGCCACCTCCTGACACAGCAGTGTCCATCTACCTCCTGTCAGCTGTGCCCATAGCATCAGGGGAGGCAACACACACTATGTCCTTCCATGTAGAAACAGGCACTCAGGGGTTAGTTCCCCTGTAGAAACAGATGCACTGTACGTCGCCTCTGCATTGGGCTTGACAGACAGGCCGACTGACCCAGACAGCAGACAGACCAGGCAACTGACAGACAAGGCAGACAGGCAGACAGACAGAAAGACTAGAACAGAACCGTGGTCACTGAAGGCAGACAACAGACAGACAGACGGAACAGACAACAGACCCTGGTCACTGAGGCCAGACATACAGACAGGCAGACAGGCAGATAAGACAGACAGAGGCAGACCCTGGTCACTGAGGCAGAGATACAGACATCACAGACACCAGGTCACTATGAGAGGCAGACAGAACTGACAAAAACTCACTTTTGAGTTGGTTTTAATTATTATTGGTTATGAAAATAAGGTAGTTACATAATATTGATCAATGTTTTATTTTTGTTTTTTTGTTCCTGAGATTAGATGGCTTGATGAAACAAAAGCAAATGCTTTGCTTAGTTTTCAATGTACCGTCTACAATTGAAAAACTTTGACTTGACTTGACTTGTTGACTTGACTTGACGCACGCATACACATAAACAACAACGGGCACGCACGCAATGGAACGACACGCATGCATGCAACGCAACCACGCGCGCGGCGCGCGCCACTACTTCCACAGCGCCAATTTTTAAATGAGGTTGAAAAGCACTAACTATTTAAAGCATATCGCATAATAATAAAATGTTCATGCATGCTAAAGAGGAGAGGATGGATAGAAAACTCTGCCTACAGTATTGTCGATGCAATAAGTATAGGATGCAGTAGTCTTTTCTTCTTGTTGTTTGCTTGTTTGGGAATTTATTATGGTTTTGTTTTTGTTGATGTTTTTTGTTGATCTGTTTTTCTTTCTTTTTTTTGTGGGGTGGGGCAATGCTTTGTTGTGTTTGGTTGTATCCTAATCCCTTGTTCGATTCCTTTGTGTTGCTTTGGGGGGGGGGGGGGGGGGGGGGGGAGGGAGGGGGGGGGGGGGGGGGTAGGTGGGGGGGGGGGGGGGGTGGGAGGTGGGGGGGGGGGGGGGGGGGGGGGGGGGGGGGGGGGGGGGGTCGGGGGGCATGTGGGGGGGCGGGAGGGGGGGGGGGGGGGGGGGAGGGGGGGGGGGGGGGTTCAGGGGTTTTTTTCGTGTGTGTTTCATGAATGATAAAGTATGAACATGAAAGAACGGTAACCTTGATATAATTGAAATAAGGGCCATGATATAATTTGTGTGACATTTTATTATTTTTTTTTCTCTCATTTTCTTTTAATCCAAACTAAGTGAGTAGAAAGGTGCGCGCGTGAATGTACGTGGTGTATGAAAGAGTGTGTGTGTGTGTGTGTGTGTGTGTGTTGTGAGTGTTTGCGTGCGTGTTTGCGAGTGTTGATGTGCGTTGCGTGTGTTGTGTTGTGTGGTTGTGTGTGTGTGTGTTGTGCGCGCGCGCGTATGCGCGCGTGTATGTACTTACGAGATATGTGGTATTTTTCTTGTTGGGGAGGGTGGGGGGTCCATTTTCTATTATTTTTGCATTCAAACTACACTTTCACAGGCAACCAGTTCATGAACAGAGCAATTGCAATCGAAATGGTTTAATAATAATAAAATAATAATATAATAATAATAAAATAATAAAATCAAAATAAATCATAATCATAATCATAATCCAAGTAAAAACATAAATAACAACAACAACAACAAAAACAACCATAATAATAATAATAAAAATAATAATAAGTGATAATAATAATACTAATAAAAATATGAGGAATTTATATCGCGCGGAATCCTTGTAAAAACAAACAAATAATCGAAAGCGCTTCACTCAATCTTAACACGCATGGCAACTCTACCTTAAACAAAATGAACAGACAGATTTCAAATCCAGGCGCGCACAACGCACGTACAAACACCATCAGCCGTGACTTAAAGTGGTAAAAACATAGATAAAAAAACCAAAACAACAAACAAAAACACAAAACCCCCCCCCCCCCCTCCCTCCACCAAATAATAGTGCTAGGGTCACACAGCTAGAAAAGATACCATCCATTCAAAATATGCTACAGCACACACACACAACACACACACACACACACACACACACACACACACGAACACACACACACACGACACACACACACACAGCACACACAAACAAACACACACACACGCCGCACGCACACTGCACGCAACGAGTTATGCAAACGCGGTAGTTCAATACCCCTTATGGGCCCTAACCTTTCCCCCAATCCTTAGAACCATGCGTGGTGGTCTGAGCTATTCCCTTTCGTATGAGAGACGAACAAACCGATGTCCCGTGTTTTCACATAACATCGGTTTATATTTAAAAAAAAAAAATTTTTATCGAGATATTGGAACAAGCACCCACAGCGCCTCATTCCTCTCAACATCCAGTCACTGATGTGCATTACCCCAGCAAATCCGTCATCTGTTCCCACGCGCCCAGGTTCCCACCATTATGCACATGAAACTAACAATGGGCCCACTCTTAAACGAAAAGCGAACAGGATAAAACTATGTGCCGCAAAGAAGTTTCCTGCGCGGTAAAAGCCCACACAACGGCCTTCGTCACAGTCCCATCCAAGGAACTTTTATTTATTAATTTATTATTTATTTATTTTAAATTTATTGGTTACTATTAAATAACATGATAAACATTCTTCATTACACTGATAGAATGCATACATAACAACATGCTACAATACAAGTCACATCTGTAGATTAACACATACACAACAAAAATTATGTTCTGTTACACTGATAGAATACATACATAACAACATGCTACAGTTACACTGATAGAATATATACATACATAATAATATTATACAGTTACACTGATAGAACAGATACATACATAATAATATGCTACAGTTACACTGACAGATGTGATACATACATAATAGAATGCTACAGTTACACTGATAGAATACATACCTAATAACATGCTACAGTTACACTGGTAGAATACATACCTAATAACATGCTACAGTTACACTGATGGAATACATACATAATAACATGCTACGGTTACACTGATAGAATACATACATACATAATAACATGCTACAGTTACACTGTAGAACTACATACATAACAACATGCTACAGTTACACTGATAGAATACATACCAAATAACATGCTACAGTTACACTGAAGAATACATACAAAGGCAACATTCTACAGTTACAGCTGATGGCAGAACATATATAATAACATGCTACGTTACACTGATAGAATACATACATAAAAATAACATGCTACAGTTTACACCGATAGAATACCAACATAGCAACATGCACAGTTACACTGCTAGAATACAAACATAACAACATGCTAACCGTTTACATTGATAGAATACATACATAATAACTTGCTACAGTTACACAGATAGAAAACATACATAACAACTGCTAACAGTTACACTGATAGAAAGACATACATAACAACATGCTACAGATACATTGATAGAATACATACATAATAACATGCTACTGGTACACTGATAGAATACATACATAACAACATGCTACAGCTACACTGATAGAATACATACATAACAACATGCTACAGCTACACTGATAGAATACATACATAACAACATGCTACAGTCACACTGATAGAATACATACATATGGATGGATGGTGGTCTAGAGGTAACGCACCTGCCTTGAAAGCAAAAAGTCTGGGTCGGATGTGTGCGGTAGTTCAATACCCGTTTGGGCCCGAAACTTTCCCCCATCATTAGACCATGAGTGGCAGTCTGGGCGCTAGCCCTTCGGATGAGACTGATAAACCGATGTCCCGTGTGTTACACACAATTATTTCCTTCCTTCCTTATTCCTTATAGCTCCTAGCGGAGCATAGGGCCTCAACAGCGTCCCTCCACCTTCTTCTGTCTCTGGCAAGGGTCTTGGCCTCTTCCCATATCAGCTGGAGTCTCCATACTCACTAATGCAGGCGTTCTCCTCCAGCTGTTTTGGGGCGCTCCCTCTCTTCCTTTTCCCCTGCGGTTCCACTAGAGCGCTTGCCGGGTGATGTTGCAAGGCTCCTTCCGTGGGGTTGTGGCCGCCCCAACCCCAACTTCGCCCCCCTTTTTTGGGAATTTCCATAGGTTTTTGGGTTTTCGCCCTCATCCACGGGCGGTATTTGGGCACTCTGTCAAAACCCATCTGAGATAAAGGGGACCCTCCCCGGGGACACCCGTTGATAAAGGGTTCGGAAACTTGGGGGAAAGTGGTGTTGATGACCCCCAAGTTTTTTTGCCCCTAGAGAAGCACAGATTTTCCCCTTTGGGGTTTGGGAAGACCCTGACCCTTTGGGGGTTGGGGAAAACGCTTTAAAAAAAATTGTTCTCCAAAAGGGGGGTTTCAAGAGGGCAAATGTTTGGCGTGCTTTCTTTTTTTTTCCCTTTGATTCTTCGTTGTCCCTCCTTTTCGGGTTATTTACTCCCAGGTACAAAAATTTCCCATTTGACACCCTCTATTTCTTTCCCAGAGAGGGTGACGGGGACCCTCTTGCTGGTTTTTTGGTACGCATTTACTTGGCCCTTCTTTTAAAATGACCCTGGGGCCCAAACGTTTACTGGGGTTTATCTAGGGAAGTGGACTTTGCTTTGTGTCTGCAGGCGGGGGGAATAGCAGAGCCAGGTCATGGGCAAAAATCGAGATTTTCCAGCTTTGCCCATAGGGTCCTTTGGAAACCCTTTTCCCCGGAAATTTGCGTGGCCCTTCCTTTTGTCCCCCCAGCCCAAAGGCCCCAACAAGGAAGAGGAGTGGAGACAAAAAGCACCCTGTCTGACCCCGGGGAAGAGATCCCAAAAGCTGTCGGGGGTCTTCCACCGGGGATAACCGGGCAGGAAAAATCCTTCGTAAAGTTGTCTTATGATGTTGAAAAACTCTGAGGGCCCACCCATAGGGGAAAAGGATTTTTCCAGTTGCTTGTCTGTCCCAGGGCTGTAAAAACCCTTCTCAAAATCAAAAAAAAGCAGGCGTAGAGGGTGACTCCCCATTCTAGGGGACTTTTTCCCGGGGTTTTCTGGGGGGTCAAAAATCTGGTCGGTACGGGAAACGTTTTTTTCTAAAGGCTGCCTGTTCATCTCGAAGGGGTTCTTGTCGGGGGGCTTTTTTTTCATTGGGCCCAATATCTTGTGGGGGATTTTTGCGGGGGAGGGAAAACGGGTGATTCCCTCCCCCACTTTCCACCCCCTGGGAGAGGTCCCCCGTGCTTGGGGAGCCCCCACAACGGGCCCTTCTTATTCTGTGGCACCCCCCATTTTGTCCAGATCGGGTTGAGCAAGGGTTTGAAAATTTTGTCAACGATGTCATACCCCCTTCTTTCAAGGCTTCTGCCGGAATGTTGTCAATGCCAGCAGCCTTGCCGTTTTTCCCAAGTGCTGAGGGCCCTTTCGGACTCTTTTCTTGGTGATCTCTCCCAATTTTTGAGCCCAGGGGGGTCCCCTGGCTCCAGTGAGGTCGTTCCCCCGGGGCCCTGGCCCGTTAAAGGGCCCTCCTAAAAAAGCTCTTTCCATCTTGTTACTGGTCTTCAATAAGGTGAGAAGTTCCCTTCCTTGTCTCTGACGGGTTCTTTTTGGGGTTGCTGCGACGCCCCCCTAAAAAGTCTGGGGGGGGGCATACGGGGTTTCTTGAGGTCCCCCTTTTTGCCACAGCCTTTCGCTATCGGGCGATGGCTTTAAATGTGAGCTCGTTTGTCGGCCCCGTAGCTCTTTCCCTTGGCTTTTTGGAAAGTATGGAATACTTGGTTTGGGTTTTGGGCTCGCCGCTTCTTTTTTTGGCGGGCCCTTTGCTGGGTTTCAGCCCCCCTTTTGGGGCTACCCTTCTCTCCTCGACTTTTTTCCCATTTCTCACCCTTTGGATCCTTTGGTTCCTATTTGTCTGGGGTTGCCCCCAAAAACCTTTTAAACAGGCCCCCAAAAAAGGGTTTCCTTTGAAGGGGGTTTCTATTTGTTTTCCACAAATTTCTTTTTCGGGTTTTTCCCGACGGGAGCTTGAAACGGTTGTGAAGTGAGAACTGAAATGCCTGCTTTGGGGCCTTTTTGGGTTTCAATCTAAAAACCCTTTTGAACTTTTTCCTTGGATTCTGCAGAGTCTCTCTCGCAAAACAAGCGAAATCTTGATCTTGGTGACCCAAAAATGGTGGTCTGACCCTATGTCTGCCCGGTCTTTTCTCAACGTCTTGTAGGGAGCCCCGGTAGCTTTTGTCTCACCATAAACGTGGTCTTTTCGGGTTTCTTTGTCGGGGTGATGGGGGGAGACCCAGGTGGTTTGTGGAAACCATGGGGGGGAAAAAAGCGTGCCCCCCAACCCAAAAGGCTGTTGGCACCCAAAAAAAAATCAGCAACCCATTTCTCCTTTTTTCTTTAGGGTTTTAAAACCCAAAGCCCGTCCATCTCCCTTTTTTATAGTTTTTGTCAGCCCCGCCCCTTGGGCTTTCTTTCCCCCCCATGAGGAATGAGCATGCCCCCGTCTGGGAATTTTTCTACCACCGACTGGGGGGGGGGTGTAAAAATTTTTCCTTTTTTCCCTTTCCTCCGCGGGGGGTTGGTGGGGGCCTTTAGCACATAAAAGGGGGACCCTTCGGAAAAGCGCAAACTAAAAACCGGGAGCGGTGTTAAATGGGGTTTCCCGAAAGGGGCTCCCTTTCCAGCGGGCCCCTCTTGGTTTGAATGCTTGGACACGGGAGACCTATTTCCAGCTTCGTGACGGTCTTTTTCACTTTTCCGGGGGTAAGCAAATTTTTCCCCGGGACTGAAATTTGTCACTCCCGTGACCTTTTCCCCCCCGGGCCCTTCAGACTCCCCAGGGTGTGAGGGGGATATCGGGTTCTTTCCCCCCTCACGCCTGCGCACACCTTTCCGGGTTTTCCCCGAGGGTCCTCACGTTCCATTTTCCAAGAGGACCGCCGACGGGGAAAAAAACCTCGGGGACTTCACCCAGGGGCGTCCTGGTTGATGAGGGGTGTCGCCCTGCATTTTCCCGGGACGGGTTGGCTGCAGCGCGTCAGGGGTTTTCCTTGAAGGATCCCCAATCTCCCAAAGATGAATTGGCAAGAGTTTTCTGTTTAAGGTTTCCATAACGGGAGTTTTTTTTTACGGAGCAGGGTTTTTAAAGCCTGTGTCCAACCCCCCCTTTTCCTAGGGGGGAAAGGGGCTCCTTAGTCGCCTTTTTCGACCAAACCCTTTGGGTTGGGGGGGCAGGGGTTTCCCATTCTTTCAATGCTCGGGTTTGCAAGATTTCCCCCCGGGACCCCCGGGGGGCACACAATTATTTAAACGCTGGTAAAGAAACCCCCGGGAACAGAGAGTTGTCCCTTTGGGAAAAAATTTTGTCCCAAAAAAACCACTTAAAAGGGGAAAAAAAATACCGTTTTTCAGACAGGGGGAAAAAAAAAAAAAAACAGTAAAGGGGAGCCTGCTCTTGTGGCGACGCTTTCTCCCCCGGGTTTGGAGCCCCGAATTTCATAGAGAGAAATCTGCCGTGACTTAAAATGGTATAACATGATTTTCCCCCCCCCCCCCCCCCCCCCCCCTGACCCCGACCCTTTAAAAAAACCCATGGGCTCGGTTTACAAAGCTAGAATAGAAACCAATTTATAATATGCTACAGCCCCCACACCCCACACCACACACACACACACACAAAACAAAACCAAAAAACCCCACACCCACCCCCACACACACAGCACAACCCCAACACAACCACACACACCCCCACACCACCACCCCACACTCACCACACACTCACTTAAAAGGATTATTTTCTAATGGTGGGCTGATGGGTGGGGAAAAAAAAGGTGCACGTAATTACAAGGGGCTACAAATACTGCATTTCCTCTATCCATTGCAAGGGTTATCAGTTGTTAAAAAAGAAGCTTCCTTTAAAAAAATTTATAGAAAAGCAAACGGGAAATCAAACGGGTTTTACATTCAAAATCCCCGGGGGGAAGAACGTTAAAATTTAAAGGGATTTTTCCTTAGAGATTTATACAAAAGCTGTCAAAGAAAGAAACTCAAAAGGGATTGTTTTTCCCGGATTAGATTAAATGCATTTACAAAAAAATTCAGCAAGGATGTTAATGTTAGGGTGAATATATTTCAAAAAACCCCCTATCATACTTGAAGGTTTAGAATTTTTAAAAAATTATTCCCTGCCTTTTTTTGAGAATCCCTTTGACGAAGTTTTGAACAATGGAAACTAACGTTTTTACATTGCAAAAAGGGTTTAAAAATTAAAATCCTATAGGGCATTTATTGTTGTTTTATTTCTTTTTGGGAAATTTTTTTTCCTTTTTTTTTCCCCCCTTTTCTTTTTTATTTTTTTTTAAAAAGTTTTTTCTTGATTTTGTTTATGTTAAGAATACTACTTGTGTATTTCCCTTTTTATTACTCTTTTTTAAAAACACACACCCCCACACACACCCCCACCCCACACACACACCCCACAAAAACACACACCCCACCAACACCCCCCAAGAGTAAAATCATCAAACTATCTATCCTTTTCTTTCATTCAGTTTTCCCATTTTAGGGGCCCTTGGTATCACTTTTAAAGGGGGAAAGAAAAATTTAAAAAGAAACTTACTTACACTCAATACACACACACCCGTTAAATCAGTGCCCCAAATTCCCCTCCCCTCCCAAATCCTTGGGGGCAGGCCCAAAACCCGGGGGCCCCCGTACGAAGGCACGCACACCCCCCCGCCACACGCCAAAACCTGCTCCAAACCCCCCGGAAGGGGCGGCCACCCCGGGGCCAAAAAGGGAAAAACACAGACAACAACAAGTAACCCAAAACCCCACCCCACACGGGGGCCCGGGTGCAAAAAACACACAAATGCTCACTGGGGAATTTTACGTAAAAAAAAAAAGAATAAAGAACAAAATTTCTTTTGTTTAAACACTAGCCTTTGTAGGGAGTGCGGAAAGGCCCCAAAGGGGGAGTCCCCCGAACCTTGTTGCCCAAGGGCCCCTTTCTAAAAACCCTTGCTAGGAAAAAATGGTTTCCCCGGGGATGGGGACAAGGAAAAGGGCCCAGTTTCCCCCCTTGAGCTAGCAGCCGAACTTTGAACACTGAATACCCCCAATTTTCCCCCCAAAAAAAAAAAAACCTTCAGCAACCCCCCCACCATCCACCATCTACATCATTCCCGTTTTCAATAAACGCCTGATTCTCCCGAAGAAATCACCAATAAAAAGAACAAATTTCCAAACAGGATCACCATAAACTGACAATTTTTTTTAAAAATTTTTGACCCAAAAGTACCCCCCACCCGAAAAACCCCCAAAAAACAAACCCCCCAAAACCCAAAAGACCAAAAAACTACAATGACAAAAAGCCCCCTACACCTTTTTTTGTTTTATTTTTTGGCAAGCTTGGGGGAGCCAGTTAGAGGGCCCCCTCTTTCAGTTAAAAGGGGAAGGGAACGCTCAATTTGGAAAAACGGCGGAGGGCTCCAAAAGTGGCTTCCCTTTAATTGCTTGACGCTCATCCACCGAGGCAAAGGGGGGAGGAAACTTGGGGGGGAAAGGGGGTTTCAGGGTGAAAGTTTTGTGTTTTTGTTGTTTTTGTGTTTTTGTTGTGTTTTGTTTTGTTTTGTTGTGGGTTTTTGTTTTGTTTGTGATTTTGTTTGATTGGTTTTTTTGGGGTTTTGTTGTGGGGTTTTTGTTGTGATTGTTGTGTGGGTTTTGTTTGGTTTGGGGGGGAAGGGGGGTTGTGTTTTTGTTGTGTTGTGTTTTGTTGTGATGTGGTTGTGATTTTTGTTGTTTTTGTGTTGTGGGGAAGGGGGGGGGGGAAGGGGGTTTTTGGGGTTTTGTGTTTTTGTTTTTGGTGTTGTGTTTTGTTTTTTGATGTGTTGTGATGTGGGTGTGTTTTTGTTTTGTTTTGTTTGGTTATGTAGGGGGGAATGGGGGGACGGGGGGATGTGTGTTGTGATGTGTTTGTTGTGTTTTTTGTTGGGTGTGTTTGTGTTTTGTTGTGTTTTTTTGTGTGTGGGGGGGATGGGGTACGGGTGATGTGTGTTGTGTTGTGTTGTGGTGTAGGGGGATGGGGAAGGTGAGTGTGTTGTGTTGTGGTAGAGGGGATGTTGGTGCGGGTGTGGTTTTGTTGTGTTTTTGTTGTAGGGGGGAATGGGGGGTCGGGGATGTGTGTTGAATGTGTTGTGTTGTTGGGGTGTAGGGGGGAATGGGGGTACGGGGTGATGTGTGTTGTAATGTGTTGTGTGTGTGGAGAAGGGGGGTAGGGGGTTTGATGTGTTGTGGTATGTGTTGTATGTGTGGGGGGGAGGTGGGGTGCGCGGTGATGTTGTTGGTTGTGTGTGTGTAGGGTGGATGGTGGTTTGGGTGATGTGTGTTGTTGTGTGTGTGTGTAGGGTGGATGGATGGTATTGGGTGATGTGTGTTTTGTTGTGTGTGTGTAAGGGGGAACTCTGCCATTGCCGGTCCCAAGCCCGGATGAGAAAGGAGGAGGGTTGGGCGTGGGGCTAGCAACCCCACCCCGTGAAAAACAAAGCTTGCTACAGAAACGCCAACAACGGACCAAGAGACCACTGCCCTGGGAGAGGAAGGGTCCTCCCCAAAGAGGATGTATGCGCCGTGTGTGAAAGCCGTGAGTCTAACGGAAGCCACAAGGCCGACCCCCTTTAATCGACCAGGACCATCAACGTGGGAAAACATGGAATGTGAGGACCTGTATGGGGACGGGAAAAACAACACAAGTAGAAAGCAGAGATGAAAAGCTACGACTTCGTATTGCTTGGCATCAGTGAGACCTGGGACACAGTCAGGACAAAGGAGACTGCTAAATGGAGAGATGCTGCTTTATTCTGGCCACGAAGAAGAAAAACGCCCCCACACACAAAGGCGTAGCGCTCATGTTTGTCAAGACCTGCGCAGCAAGCCCTGATAGGATGGGAAGCACACGGATCAAGAATCATCGCGGCACCCTTTCAGGACTAAAAAGGAAGAAGATCAGAATGAACACCATCCAGTGTTATGCGCCAACAAATTTGACGGCAATAAAGAGCCAAAGATCAATTCTACGACAGATGCAGAACGTCATTGCCAAGTACCCAGAAAAAGATATAAAAATCCTCATGGGTGATTTCAATGCCAAGATCGGACAAGACAACACAGGATGCGAGGAAGTGAGGGGAAAAGACACGGATTAGGAGAGATGAATGAAAATGGCGAGAGATTTGCAGACTTCTGTGCTATCAACAATCTAGTAATCGGTGGCAGCATTTTCCCCACAGAAGATTTACATAAGGCCACCTGGGTATAAACCAAATTCATGTGCCTGAGAACCAGATCGACCATACTGCATGGCCAAGAAATTCAGGAGTATCTCAGGATGTAAGAGGTGAAAAGAGGAGCAAGTTGCTCTGACCCCCACCTTTTGGTAGCCAGGCTGAAGCTAAAGCTGAAGAAGAACTGGATGGAGAACAACAAAGAGGCAGAAGTACAACACCAGCCTGCTGAAAGACTCAAAGATAAATGAAAAAATTTTAAGCTGTCCCTCACCAACAAGTACCAAGTACTACAACAAGAACTGCTTGAAGAAGAGACTGACATCGAGAGCCAGGGGAAGAAGTGAAAGAGACACGGACGTCAATTGTCAGGAAGTAGTGGGCCCCAAGAGACACCAACAGAAGGAATGGATATCGGCAGTCACAATAGGCAAGATTGAAAAGAGAAAGCAGTGGAAAGCAGCGTAAAAACAGCCTGACAAGAGCGCAAAGGCCAAGGCACAAGCAGACTTCACAGAAGCCAACAGAGAAGTCAAGAGGAGCGCAAGAACAGACAAGCGCAAGTACATCAACAGCCTGGCAGAGGAAGCCGAGGAAGCAGCAGCCAGTAACAACATGAAGCTGCTGTATGACACCACTAAGAAACTCTCAGGGCAGTACAGCAGGCCTGAGCGACCAGTCAAAGACAAGAAAGGAAACACCATCCTGGGAACAGAGGGGCAACTGAACAGATGGGCAGAGCCCTTTGAGGAACTCCTGAACAGATCCGTCCCATCAAACCCCCCGGACATCGACCCTGCTGATAGAGACCTAGACATCAACTGTGAGCAACCAACCAGGGAGGAGATCAGGAAAGCCATCAAAATGCTGAGAAATGGCAAGGCAGCAGGACCAGACAACATCCCAGCAGAAGCACTCAAGGCAGACCTGGAGACCACGGTAGAGATGCTGTACCCTCTCTTTGGGAAGATTTGGGAAGAGGAGGAAGTACCATCAGACTGGAAGGAGGGCTACCTCATCAAGCTACCCAAGAAAGGAGACCTCAGCAACTGTGCCAACTATAGAGGGATAACGCTTCTGTCGGTGCCAGGAAAAGTCTTTTAACAGGATCCTCCTCGGGGAATGAAAAATGTTAGTCGACCCTCTCCTCCGAGACCAGCAGGCCGGCTTCCGCCAGAACAGATCATGCGTAATCAGATTGCCACTTGCGCATCATCGTTGAGCAATCTTAGGTGGAACTCATCTTTATACATCAACTTTGTTTATTATGGAAAGCTTTGACAGGGGTGGGGCCGCAACACCTTCTGGAAATTTCTTCGCCACCATGGAGTGCCAACCCCAAACTGGTCAACTTGATCAAGAATCCTATGAAAGAATGACCCCCCGGGTGGTCCATGGAGGACAACTCACGACAACTTTGAGGTGAAGAAACCCGGGGTCAGACAAGGCTGTCTCCCGTCACCTTTCCTCTTCCCCCCTGGCGATCGATTGGGCCATGAAGACTTCAAAGGCATACAGAAGAAAAGGAATCCAGTGGACACTGTGGGACCGCTGGATGATCTCCACTTTGCAGACGACCTGGCCCTGCTTTCCCACAGCGCCAACAGATGCAGGCAAGACTACAGAACTAGCAGCCACCTCATTACAAGTTGGTCTCGAGATCCCTGAAGGCAAAACCAAGATTTCAAGATCAACGCAGCGAGTGAGGACCCAGTCACAATAATAGGAAGGAGCTGGAGGAAGTGGAAAACATTCAGTACCTGGGTAGCATCTTAACTGCAGGGCGGCACAGACGCAGACGTCAGAGCAAGATTTTGGGAAGGCGAGGGGGCGTACTTTCAGCTGAAGAACATTGGAGCTCCAAGGTTGTGTCACCCGCCAAAGATCAGGTGTTCAACTCCCAAAGTCAAGTCAGTCCTACTATATGGAGCGGAGACATGGAGGACAACAAAGACCACCATCAAGAAAGTGCAGACCTTCATCAACAGCTGCCTGAGACGAATCCTCCAGATCATGGCCCCACACCATCAGCAACGCAGACCTGTGGCAACGTAACCCAACCCGCTGCCAGCCGGGAAAAAGAAATCCGGCGCGGAGATGGGGATGGATTGGGCACACCTGAGAAAGCCAGCCAGCAAAATCACAAGGCAGGCACTATCATGGAACCCCCAGGGAAAACGAAAAAGAGGAAGGCCAAGAAACACCTGGCGACGCGACCTTGAGGCAGAAACCAGGAAGATGAGATATACCTGGAGACAGCTGGAGAGAATAGCCCAGGACAGAGGACTCTGGCGGACTGTTGTCGGCGGCCTATGCTCCAGGGGGAGTGATGGGCCTAAGTAAGTCAGTAAGTGTAAGGGGGGTTGGGGGTACTCTGTGATGTGTGTGTGTTGTGTTGTGTTGTGTGTGTAGGGGGGATTGGGGTACGGGGTGATGGTTTGTCTGAGTCTGTGTGTGTAGGGGGGATGGGTGGGAGTACGGGGGTTGTTGTTTGTTGTGTTGTGTATGTAGGGGGTCGATGGAGAGTACGGGGTGATTGTTTGTTTGTGTGTGTAGGGGTAATGGGAGTACGGGGGTGGTTGATGTGTGTTGTGTTGTGTGTGTAGGGGGATAGGGGGTACGGGTGTCGATGTGTTTGTGTTGTGTGTGTAAGGGTTTGGAGCGTTTTAGGGGTGATGTGTGTTTGTGATGTGTTAGTTGATGTGAGTGGAAGGGGATGGGGGGGGGTACGGGGTGTGGTGTGTTGTTGTTGTGTTGGTTGTTGTTGTAGGGGGGATTTGGGGGTTACGGAGGTGATGTGTGTTGTTGTGTCGTTGTATAGTGGGGTATGGGGTTACGGGTTGATTTGTTTTGTTGTGTGTGTAGGGGAATTGGGGGTACGGGGTGTTGTTGTGTTGGTTTGTGTTGTGTGTAGGGGGATGGGTTGTTCTGGTTTTATGTGCGTTGTGTTATGGTTTAGTGTTGTGTGTTGTAGGGGGATGGGGAGGTACGGGGGGTGATGTGTGCTGTGTTGTGTTTTGTGTTGTGTTGTGTGTGTGTGTGTGTGTATGTGTGTGAGTGTGTGGTGTTGTTGGTGTGTTTGTGTGTGTGTGTGTAGAGGGATGTGTTGGGTGCGGGGTGATGTGTGTGTTGTTTGTTTGATGTGTGTAGGGGGGATGGGGGACAGGGTCATGTGGGTTGTGATGTGTTGTGTTGGTGTTGCTTTATGGGGGATGTTTAAAATGAACATGGGGGAACGGGCGGGGTGATATGTGTTGTGTTGTGTTGTGTGTGCGTTAGGGGGATAGGCGTCCGCGTACGGTGGGTGTTGTGGAGTTGTGTTTGTTGTGTCGTGTGTGTAGGGGCAGATGGGGGGGTGGGGGGTACGGGGTGTTGTTTTAGTGTTGTGTTGTGTTGTGTTGTGAGTAGTGGGAGGGGGGTACGGGTTGATGTGTTGTTGTGTTGTGTGTAGAGGGGATAGTTGGTGCGGGGTGTGTGTGTTGTGTTGTGTTGTGATCGTGGTGGGGGATAGGGAGTACGGGCCGGTGATGGGGGTGATGTGTGTTGTGTGATTGGTAGGGGTAATGGGGAGTACGGGGTTGGTGATGTGTGTTGTGTTGTGTGGTGTAGGGGGTAATGGGGTGTACGGGGTGATTGTGTGTTGTTGTGTGTAGGGGGATGGGGGATACGGGTTTGATGTGTGTTGTGATGTGTTGGTGTTGTGTGTGGGCCTTTCGAAGGGGTTTGAATAAAATATTATATAAAACTAAAAATAATATTAATATTAATAAATTAAAAAATACATTTAAATTTTATATATTAGAGTAATAAAAATATTTAATTATTTAAATAATATAATTTGGGAAATAGGAAAATAATTAATAAATAAAAAATATTTTAGTATATAAAAAAAAATATATATATATATAAAAATAAATATATAATAAAATATGAAATAAATGAATATATAAATTATATTTAAATTATATTAATAAAATCAATAAAATATATTAGGGAATATAATAGGGAAAATAATAATTTAAAAAATAATAAAATTAAATAATAGGAATAATTATAGAAGAATAAAAATAGGAAGGAATATAGTAAATATTTAATAATAATTTTAATAATAAAAAAAGAGGTGTTAATTATAAATTGGGATTTATATTAATAAATATAATAATATACAATATGAAAAATAAAATTTAAAATAGGGATTAATAGGGAAATATTTAAAATAAATATAGGGGTTACGGCGTGATGTGTGTTTTGTTGTGGTGTGTGTGTTAGGGGGGATGAGGGGGTACAAGGGGATGTGTGGTTCTATGTGTTTTGTTGTGTGTGAAGTAGGGGGGATGGGGTGGTACGGTGGTGATGGGTGTAGGTTTGTGTTGTGTTGTGTTGTCTGTGTGTTTGGAGGGGGGATGGGGTACGGGGGTGGGTTAATTGGTTGTGTATGGTTTGTGGTTATTTGTTTATTTTTATGCCTGTTGGTTTATTTTGTTTGTTATGGTTTGTTTGTGGTGGTAATGGTTTGTTAATGTGGTAAGGTGGGGTAGTAAGTTGTAGGTTTGGTTGTGATTTGTTTGTAGTTGGTTTTTAGGTGTGGGGTTGGATTAGTTATGTGGGGTTAATCGTTTTAGTAGGTAGTGTGTTAGTAGTTTTGTTATGGGTTTATTATTGTGTGTAATGTTTTTTGTGTTTGTATGTAGTTGTTATGTTTTGTTTGTTAATTGTTTTGTATTGGGAGTTAGGTATTATTATGGGTGTGTTTAGTGTTTGTAGGGTGGTATTGTGTTGTATGGTTAGGTTTTATTTGTTGTTGTTAGTTTAATTTATTTAATGTATAAACTTAAGTGTGGTATGGGGGGTGTTATATTAAGTAATAGTGTAATTGTAAGGTATAGGGTGGGGTATGGGTGTTGTTAGGTTAATAAATTAGGTTTGGTTTTTGTGTAATGTTTGTATGGTGGTGTGGTTTATTTGTTTTATAAAATTAAGTGGGTTTTCGGTAATCGTATGTTAATTTTGTTAATTGGTGTTTTATTTGGTTTGTTTGGTATAATGTTGGTAAAGTGGTTTGTAATAAGGTAAATTGTTATAGTGTTTTTTAGGTGTATATTTTGTAGGTTTTTGTAATGTTTTAATAATGGTTTAAGGTAGTTAATTGTGGTGTGTTTTTGTTGGTTGTGAAGGTGTGTTGGTTTGTTAGGGTAGTTGTTGTTAATTTGTTGTTGTAGTTAAGTGTGTTTGTTTTTAGTTATTGTAGTATTTTGTAATGGTTGGTGTAGTGTAGTAAGGGTGTAATTTGTGGGTGGTTGTATTGTTGTGGTGTTAGGGGTAGTTTTATTGTATGTGTATTAATGGGTTTTGTGTAAATGTGTTTATGTATGTGTATAGTATTAGGGGTGTGTTTTGTTGTGTTATTGGTTTGTCGTAGTTTTTTTAGTGTTGGTTTGTTTTGGGTATTTGTGTGTTTTATGTATTTGTGTTGTGTTGTGTAAGGGTAAGGTAGTTAGGTGTGTTTTTAGTGTGTTTAGTTTGGTATTTGTTTGTGGTTTATTAAGTTTAGGTTTGTAGTGTTTGTGTGTTGTGTATGTATAATGTGGTGGTGTGTAATGTTTTGTTATTTGTAGCTTTAATGTGTAGTGTTTTTGGTGTAGTTTCGTTGGTTAGTGTATTATGTTGTAGTGAATTTGTTATGTTTATTGTTGTTAGGTTGTTAGGTTGTTATTGTTTGAGTGTTTTGTAAGTGGGTTGTAATGTGTGTATGGTTGTTTTTGGGGTATTGGTGTAAGGTTGTGTAATTGTTTGGGTGGTAGTTGGTTAGTTTAATTGTTGTTGTGTTTGGTAAGTTGTTGTTATAGAGGTAGTGATTGGGTGGTTTTGTGTGTTATTGTTAGTTAAGGTGTGGGTAATGTTAGGTTGTAGTTGTTTTGTTGGTTAGTGGTGTAGATGGGTAGTTGGTTTTGTTTGTATAATTTTAGTTTTTTGTTTAGTTGGGTTAGGGTTGTTGTGTGTTAGTTTTTAGGTTTGTTTGTTTAGTGGTTGTTAGTTTGTTTTGGTGTGGGTAAGTTTTGTTTTTAGTTTGGTTGTTATTAGTGTTTAGTTTTATGTGTGTATTTTTGTTATGTTTTTGTTTTAATGTGTAGGGGTGTTTGGTTAGTTTGTTTATGTAGGTAAGTTTGTTGTTTAGGGTTGTTGGTTGTTAAGTTTGTTGTTAGGGTTTGTAGTTTAGTGTTTTTTGTGTGTTTGGTAGTGGGTTTGTATTTGTGTTGTGTGTGTAATAAGTATGTGTGGTTAGTTAAGTTTAGTGTTTGTGGTGTTTAGTGGTTTGTAGTTGTGTGTTGGGTTAGTTATGGTTGTTTTTGTGTTATGTTTAGTTTATTGTATGTTGTTTTGGTATAAGTTAGGTGTTAGTGTTAGGTTGTTTTTATGGTGTGTTTAGGGTTTTGTTTTAGTGTAGGTATTTAGTGTGTAATTTTTTGTAGGTTATTAGTGTTTTGGTTTGTTTTAGTGTAGTTAGGGTTTTGTAAGTGGTTTGTTTTTAGTGGTGGTATGTTGTTTTGGGTAGTTTATTGTTTTGTGGTATTAGTTTTTGTTTTAGTATTTTGGTGTTAAGTAGTTTTAATTAGTTTGTTGTGTATGTAGTAAAGTTTTGTTTATTGTTAGGGTTGTTTGTGTTTTAGTGTTTGGTTGTTGTTTGTGTTTGTAATGTTTGTTTTGTTGTGTTTATTAGTTTAAGGTGTTGTTTAGTTATGTTGGGTGGTTGTTGTTGGTTGTAGGGTTGGTGTAGTTGTGTGTGTTATGTAGTTGTGTTTTAAGTAGTTTTGTTTTAGTGTTGTGGTATTGTGTTGTATAGTAGTGTTGTATGGTGGTATGTTAGTTGTGGTGTTTAATGTTGTGTTATGTAGGTTATGTGTTGTTATGGTTTAGGTATGTTGGTTTAGGGTGTAGTTTTGGTTTAGTTTTGAGGGGGTTGTTAGTAGTTAATGTTGGGGTGTTAGTTAGGTTATTGTTATGTTTTGTGGTTGGTTTGGGTGGTTTTGGTGTTAGGTATGGTTTGTAGTTGGGTGTATGTGGTTGGTTTGTTTATGGGTTTGTATGTTTTGGTTAGTGGTATGGGTAGTTGTTTGTGGTTAGTGTGTTGTTGGTGTTTAATAGGTATAGTGGGTGTTTGTTAGGGTGTTTGGTTGGATGGGTAGGGTTGGTTGTTGTTTGTGTAATGGTGGTAGTTGGTAAAGTTAGGTGTGTTGTGATGTGTTTGGGTGTGTATGTTAGTATGTATGGTGTTGTTGGGTGTGTTTTGGTGGTGTAAGTTAGGTTGGTAATGGTGTTGTTGTTGTTTGTTGGGGTTAGTAGGGTTGAGTGTTGGTTTTAGTATGGTTTGTTGGTTTAGGGTGTTGTTTGTGGTGTAGTATGTTGTGGTTGTTGTGTGTGTGTTGGTTGTGTTGATGTGTGGTGTGTATTGGGTGGTTAATTGTTGTAGTAGTTGGGTGGTTGTGTAGAAGGGTTAGTGTGGTGTTTGGGTAGGTTTTGGGTTTAGTATGTGTTGTTTGTGTAAGTGTTGTAGGGGTGTAGTTGTTTGTGTGTGTGTAAGTGTGTGTGTAATGTGTGTTTGTGTGTTGAGTGTAAGGTGTGGTGTGTTTAGTTGTTAGTTAAGTGTTTTTGTAATGGTATATGGTTGGTGTTTGTAGGTGTTGTGTATGTGTTGTTATGGTGTTGTGTTGTTGGTAATTGTATGTTGTTTAGTGGTAGTGTTGTATTTGGTTGTTTTATGGTTAGTTGTGTGTTGTGTTTTTAAGTTGTGTTGTTGGTAGTGGTTTGGTGTTGGGTTTTGTTTTTGTGTGTTGTTAGTTATGTGGTTGTGTATTGTAGTATAGGTGTTTGTGTGTTGGTATGGTAGTTTGTGTTGTATGTTTGTATGGTATGGTTTTATGTTAGTTGGTGTTTAAGTGTATGGTAGTGTGTAATGTGGTGTTGTATTGGTTAGTGAGTGTTAGTTTTGGTTTTTTGTTTTAGTTGTGTGTTAGAGGTGTTAGTTGGGGTTTTGTGGGTTTTTATGGTTTATGGTATGTGTGGTGGTTAGTGTATTGGGGGTAGTAGGTGGTTATTT
>CM054154.1:9202393-9308124 GCA_028751875.1 Rapana venosa
AAAGAAAAATGAAACCGAAATGAACCCGGGTCGGGCGGGCCCCCGGGTTTCCAACGACCGCCCCTTTCATTATCAACACCAGGGTGGAAAGTGACAAGTCAGCTATGGAGTTAAAAAAATTACTTAAACTCCCTAGAGAACAAAATTTCAATTTTGGGACATGGAACGTCGTACACTTACCCGGCGGAAAAAAAACAAAGAATAGAGTATGAGCTTGCCGATATAAATGGGGGATTTTTGGACTGGAGGGAAATGAGTGGACAGGATTTGGGGGACTTGATGAAGAAGGCAAAAGATCTGGTAAGTGGCCCCAAAAGAAAATCCCAACATGGGGTGGGTTTTTGTCGAAAGAAGTTTTTTGCATTATAGTGTACACCCGGGTTCCCGCAGGATTACAGATCCGGTGTCGGCCAAACCCCCAAAACATCACCATCAACAAATCTTGCACCTATCTGACCCTCAGAAAGAAGTAAAGAATTTTTTGAAAAATCTTGAAATGACCCTTAAAAAAATCCCAAAAAGGACTCATATCTCCAGGGGATTTTAACGCCAAAGTAGGTCCTGATTTACAACAATGGGGGAACAGTTGGTCGTTTGGAACTGGGGAGACCAACGACAGGGGTTTCTCGCTGGAGTTTGCCGCACCACGACTTACCATTGCCAATACCCCCTATCCCCCCAAAACGTCAAGGAGGACAACCTGGGTGCGCCCAAAAGGCAAGATCCTCCAAATAGATTTTATCTTAACCCCGGCGCTTTTAAATCCGCATCAACGAGCCCCGAACAAAAACTCCCTAGCTGAATAGGCAGGCCCGACCTTGTGCTGCTGGTATTCAAAAAGAAGCTGAAGAAAACAAACAGCCTGCAAACCCCCCGTATCAAATTTGAGTGGACAAACTAAAAGTCCCGATTCAGGGTCTTCCAAACTAAAACTTGGCGGACGTTTTGCGGGATTAACCCCCCTGGACAATGCATCAAAGACCTCCCCAAAAACTTTTAATGGGCAGTCGAGAAACAGAGAGGAGGTATGGTCGTCAGAGGAATAAACACCCGCCATGGATACCAAGACATCTTGGACCTTGCATACAAAAAGAGAAAGAAACCAACCAGGTCTTCCAAACCCCAAAAAAATACCCGGGGGGCCAACAATTCGTGAAGAAGTCAAAGTTAAAGGCCAGAGGAAGTGGATCTGTAATTATGAGATCAAAAACATAAACAACAAAAAAAACCCCCCCCCCCAAAAAACCCCAAAACCCCCCCCCCCACACCCCCCCCCAAACCCCCCAACAAAACTCAGGCTTAAAGGGGTTGAAATTGGAACGTAAAAATTACCCAAAAAAAACCGAAAGAAATAAAAAAAAACCAAATCAAACCCCCCCCCATTAAGGGGAAAAAGGGAAAAAACCCCCGTTCCGGAAACCCCGGGGGCAAATTTAAACAAACTTTGCATTGGAAAATTTTAAAATTTTTAGTATTGTAGAAAGGGGGCAAATGCCCAAAAATGACAATACCAAAAACCCCCGCCAAGAAGGGGAAAGAAGCCAAAAACATAGAACAATCGCCTTACCACGAGGAAGAAAATTTTTTGTTTAAAAAAGGACGCACTTCAGAGGAAAACCAGGAGGGAGGGGCCCAAAAACAGAACTGCCCTCATGTGGAAAAACCCCCCATCAAAATGTTACAACTTCTGTTTAAGAAGGTTTTGACAAATGGCCAAGGGGTGGGATCCCTCAATTTTTAAGAAGGGGATAGTGAAAATTCAGCCTATACAAAACCGCAAGCATGCAGTTTTGAACAACAGGGGAGGCAAAAACCCCTTGGGGGAAAAGCCCGTTTTCGGCAGCGGAAAACATCGAAAGATTTTACCTCCACTCCCTTTTGGGGGACAGGGTTCGGCCCGTACCCGCCACAACACTCTGCCCAAAACAGTACTGCAGGGAACACTCGAAGGTGGCAGAAGGAGGGGAAGACAGAACAAGTCATGGATGGACAACATCAGAGAATGGACCAGGATGAATGACTCGGCACTACTGCGCAGAGCCGAGGACCGAGATGGATGGAGGAGGCTTACCACGGCATCGTCTTTCATGTCTCCCCCACGACCGCCAAGGTCACGGGTCTGATGATGATGATTTCCCCTTGTTTTTATTGCGAGACTGTATAAGTATTGGGTTATTATTATTAAGATGTATCCCTAACGGGCGGGGACTGGATGTAAAAAAGCACATGTGTGCTTATTCATTATCCTCGAAATAAAAGAATTTGTCATTGTCATTGTCTCTATCTTCTCTCTCTCTCTCTCTCTCTCTCTCTCTCTCTCTCTCTCTCTCTCTCTCTCTCTCTCTCTCTCGGGTTATTTCCCCATGTTTCTACTGTGAGACTGTATAAGTGTTGGGTTATTATTAAGATGTATCCCTACGGGCGGGGACTGGATGTAAAAAAGCACATGAGTGCTTATTCATTATCCTCGAAATAAAAGAATTTGTCATTGTCATTGTCGCTGTATTGTGGCCTAAGGCCGATGTGCAATTACATCATTCTCTCTCTCTCTCTCTCTCTCTCTCTCTCTCTCTCTCTCTCTCTCTCTCTCTCTCTCTCTCTCTTCCTCTCTGAGTCTGTGAGACTGTATAAGTATTGGGTTATTATTATTAAGATGTATCCCTAACGGGCGGGGACTGGATGTAAAAAAGCACATGTGTGCTTACTCATTATCCTCGAAATAAAAGAATTTGTCATTGTCATTGTCATTGTCTCTCTTTATTGATTTACTTAAAGTTATAGTTGTTGTGTATCCGATGAAGGGCATATTCATACTTTATATTTTCAATATTATTTTGGGCTTGTTGACTCTACTTGAGTGCCAGTGAATGTCCTATTTCAATATCTTAGTTTTACGTGTAACAACTATGTGTACCATTTTACAATATGAAGGTGTTCATTTTCATAACTTTATAAGTTTGGCTTTTTGGTTTTTGTCTCTCTTCTTTTTGTTATTGTTTTTTTGTTGTTTTTGTGTGTTTTTTGTTTTTGGTGTTTTTTTTCTTATGTTTGTTTGTTGACTTTTTTTTTGGGGGGGGGAGTTGTTTTGGGGTGTTTCTTTTGTTTGTTTGCTTTTTAAAAAGTGTTTTCCCTTATTTCTACTGTTTGAGAGTATGAGCATTGGGTTCGTTATTAAGATGTATCGCTAGGGCGGGGGCTGGATGTACAAAAAGCACATGAGGGCTCATTCCCCATCCTCGAAATAAAAGAATTTGTCGTTGCCATTGTCATTGTATCTCTCTCTGTTCCTGTCTCTGTGTCACTTGCAGACACATTCTTCCTCACACACACTCATTAAAATAACTAAAGACGCACAAACACACTGAACTCTTGTCATAGAAAACTTTCCATTCATAAGCACAACCTCTCCTCCCCCCCTCCCTCCAATGACTCCCATTACCCCCCCCCCCCCCCCTACCCCCCCCAGCAAAATTCCATCCTCCTCGTCTCCTCTTTCCTTCAGCACCCCTGTGCTTCATTACGCTGCAGACGACGTGTCGTTCTGTTCCTTTCTTTCTTTTTCATTTTCCCCAACCACCTGGGTCTGTTCTCGCTAGGGAAGAACCAGATGACGTCAGCAGGCCTGTCTAATAATAGAACAGACAGGAAGAAAGGAAGAACGGACGCTGATTGGCCGAGTTCTGAGCGGAAGTTGGGGAGGATGGAAAGTGTCATGTGATGACCCAGTTGCTACTTTCTTTTCCTTGAATGTCTTTTGTAGGTTTCTGTCTGTCGTTCTGTCTGTCTGTCTGTCTGTCTTTCTGTCTGTCGTTCTGTCTGTCTGTCTGTCTGTCTGTCTGTCGTTCTGTCTGTCTGTCTGTCTGTCGTTCTGTCTGTCTGTCTGTCTGTCGTTCTGTCTGTCTGTCTGTCTGTGTTTTTTTCTCTTGTGGCTGCTTACTGTTGCCAGCTCCCTGCAGTATCGCCAAGAGGCCAGCAGAAGGAATCTGAAGGACGCTTGTGGTGAGATCAGGCTGAAGGTCTGCACAATGGCCAAACCAAAGTGTGTCAGAAAGAAAGGGTAATTTCACCTTTAAAAACTCATACAGAGGAAGAAAGCATGTGAGGTTTCCAGTAAGATATCTTCATGCTTTTCATTTAAGAATTCCTGTTATTTGCATTGAAAAGCAATTGAGGTGATGGTGATATTAACTATGATTTACAAACGGAAGGGACATTTTTGATCCCATACCTGCTTCTCTTTTCACACAGTGCCTACCACAACTTATACCGGCTATCACGAAAACAGTAAACTCATCTTTTGTTTCAGGAAATGTTCCATCAGCTCTCAAAACTGCTATAGTCACACCTCTACTCAAAAAGCATGACCTTGACCCTAACATTCTGAAGAATTATAGACCTGTTTCCAATCTACCTTTTATTTCTAAAGTCCTTGAAAAAGTAGTTCTCAAACAGCTCAACAACCACCTTCTCTCCAACAATCTTCTTCCTAAGTTTCAGTCTGCCTATCGCGTCAACCACAGCACTAGTTCACACTTTAAACACGCTTCTGCTCGCTTCTGACTCAGGGAAAATCTCCCTTCTCACTCTACTCGACTTATCAGCAGCCTTCAATACTATAGACCACTCAATTCTTCTCTCCCGTCTTCAAAAAAACGTTCGGTGTTACTGGCACAGCCCTCACCTGGTTTAATTCATACCTTACTGACCGATTCCAGGCATTTGCAGTAAACAAGATTCAATCAATGCCTGCGAAACTGGAATGCGGAGTCCCACAGGGATCAGTTCTAGGCCCTGTTCAGTTTACTATTTACACTGCCCCACTGTCACATATAATAAACCGTCATCAAATCAACCATCATTTTTACGCAGATGACTCTCAGATTCAAAGCAGTGTTACTCCTGAAAATCTGCCTTCTCTCCTGACAAATATGGCCCGCTGCTTTGAAGATATTCAAAATTGGATGACACAGAACAAAATACAGCTAAATGCAGATAAAACCGAAGCCATGCTTGTAGGTATCAAACACAAACTCTCTTCCATTACAACAGCTTCAATAGAACTTGGCAATGCATCAGTCCCTCTATCCACTGCTGTGAAGTACTTAGGTGTTGTTATCGACAACACACTCTCTATGCAAAAAATCATCACCTAGACCTGTCAGTCGTGCTACTATCAGTTACGGCGTATTAGTGCAATTCGAAAGTACCTGTCCACAGATGCAACAGCCAAACTTGTCACTTCTCTCATTCTTTCACGTCTGGACTATTGCAATTCTCTTTTGTCTGGTCTGCCAGCATCATCTATCCACTCCCTTCAACGTATACAAAACTCGGCAGCTCGACTAGTTCTCAGAAAGAAAAAATCGGAGCACATTACCCCCCTCTTGCGATCTCTCCACTGGCTGCCTGTGCCACAGAGAGTAGAATATAAGATCAGTACCCTCTGCTACAAATGTCTCCACAAAACTGCACCCTCCTACCTCTGAGAATGTCTTCACCTGTACACTCCTTCACGTTCCCTCCGCTCTGCTGCAGATACCTTGTGCCTACGAATACCTAGATTCAACCAATCTACTGTTGGCCGCCGCTCTTTCTCTATTTCGGGTCCATCGACCTGGAATGAGCTCCCTCTCTCTCTTCGCCAGAAGCCTAGCTATGACACTTTTAAATCAAGCCTCAAAACATATTTATTTTCAAACTAAGATTACCCCCCCCCCCCCTGTCTCATATCAGAACTATCCCACCTTCACTAACCCATGTCCTATCACCCTGCTAAAGTATATGACCTGTGTGTGTGTGCGTGTGTGTGTGTGTGCTTTTGAAAAAAAAATTGACTATTGCAATTTTATTTCATAGATTTGGTCTGCAGTACCATGTTTGTAATATCTGTTTGAAATATTGATTATTTGTCTTTGGTTTTTTATGACTGTGTAAAATTTGGTTTAATGCAGACTAGATTTGTCTTTGCAAGATATACGCTATTTAAATTCCCTGTATTTTATTTTCCCCTTTTCCTTTCTCTTAGAATGTTTCCCTGTCTTCTCCCGTCTTTCTGCTGTCTCTTTCTGCTTTCCCTGTCTTCTCCCTTCTCTTCTCCCCCGTCTTCTCCCTGTTTTTTTCTCCCTGTTTTTTTCCCTGTCTTTCTCCCTTTCTTCTCTTTCTCTTCTCCCTGTCTACTTCCGTCTTCTCCCCGCTTCCCCTGTCTTTCCCTGTCTTTTTCCCCTTCTACTTTTTTTTTTTCCCCCCCCTCTTCTCCTGTCTTCTCCCTGTCTTCTCCCTTCTCTTTTCCCCTGTTTTTCTCCCCGTCTTCTCCCTGTCTTCTCCCCCTTCTTTTTTCCCCGTCTTCCTCCCTGTCTTTTTCCTGTCTTCTCCCTGTCTCTTCTCCCTGTCTTCTCTCTGTCTCTTCTCCCTGTCCTCTTCTCCTGTCTTCTCCTGGTCTTCTCCCTGTCTTCTCCCTGTCTCTCCTCCCTGTCTTATCCCTCTCTCTTCTCGCTGTCTCTTTCTCCCTGTCTCTTCTCCCTGTCTCTCCTCCCTGTCTTCTCCCTGTCTCTTCTCCCTGTCTTCTCCCTGTCTCTTCTCCCTGTCTTCTCCCTGTCTCTTCTCCCTGTCTCTTCTCCCTGTCTCTTCTCCCTGTCTTCTCCCTGTCTCTTCTCCATGTCTCTTCTCCATGTCTCTTCTCCCTGTCTCTTCTCCCTGTCTTCTCCCTGTCTCTTCTCCCTGTCTTCTCCTGTCTTCTCCCTGTCTTCTCCCTGTCTCTTCTCCCTGTCTTCTCTCTGTCCTCTCCCTGTCTCTTCTCCCTGTCTTCTCCCTGTCTTCCTCCCTGTCTCTTCTCCCTGTCTCTTCTCCCTGTCTCTTCTCCCTGTCTTCTCCCTGTCTTCTCCATCTCTTTTCCCTGTCTTCTCCCTGTCTTCTCCCTGTCTCTTCTCCCTGTCTTCTCCCTGTCTCTTCTCCCCTGTCTCTTCTCCCTGTCTTCTCCCTGTCTTCTCCCTGTCCTTCTCCCTGTCTTCTCCCTGTCTCTTCTCCCTGTCTCTTCTCCCTGTCTTCTCCCTGTCTTCTCCCTGTCTCTTCTCCCTGTCTCTTCTCCCTGTCTTCTCTCTGTCTCTTCTCCCTGTCTTCTCCCTGTCTTCTCCCTGTTTCTCGCTGTCCTCCTCTCCCTGTCTGTTCTCCCTGTCTTCTCCCTGTCTTTTCTCCTGTCTTCTCCCTGTCTTTCTGCCCCCACATGCAATTGTTGCTGCCCCCTGATCTCTTTTGGTCAGAGTCACGGGGGGGGGGGGGGGGGGGGGGGGGGGGGGGGGGGGGGGGGGGGGGGTCTTGCTTTTTAAAAGGGGACCCCCCCTTTCCCCAAAAAAGCCCATAAAATAAAGCACATACGCCCCCCCGCCCCCCCCCCTCCCCCCCGGTACTGCCTGTCTATCACTGGACCGATTGTTAGGGGGTTTGTTCCCCCCTTCCCCGGGGAGGCAAAAGCACAGGCCTTTCAGTCTTAGAGCGGGGCAAGACGTGACGGGAAAGCCCAGGGGGTCAAACAGCACTCTGGTGCATGGGGAGGCGGAGTGGGGGGGGTTTTCCCTGGGGGGGTTTCCACATGGGGGCGTCCAAGTGGGGGGAGGGGGGGGGGTAAGGGGGTGGGGGGTTGGGGGCAAAAAAGGGGAGGTTCCAGAGGGGTTTTTTTGCAGCTGAGGGGGGGGTGGAGGTGGGTGGGGGGGAGTGAAGAGGGGGGGCCCCAAAAGTTAGTCCGACTTTTTTTGGATTGATTGCCTCGTGGTGTGTGTGTGTGTGTGTTGTGGTTGTGTGTGGTGTGTGTGTGTGTGTGGTTTGGGGCTTGTTGTTGTTTTATTTTCTTTTTTAACAATCTATTATTATCAATCTTCTATCTATCTATCTATCTATCTATCTACTATCTATTTTTCTATCTTTTTTTCCCCTACCCCCCTATATCTACAAAAATAGAAAAAGGATGGAACAAACCATCAGCATGCATCAAAAAAAGGAAAATAAACAGACAGGCAGCACAGATAGGAGAAAAAAAAGACAAAAATTCAAAGGCAGACAAGTTGGGCAAACAAACAGGCACATTTTCTAGACAGCAGACACAGTGGGAAACAAAAGAAAAAAAATCATCTTTGATGAAAAGAGCAAACTCTGCAGCAAGAATATTATAGCAAAAGCAAAGCGCCATTTTTTGGATTTTTTTCTTTTCAAAAGCTTTTTAACTAACAATCTAAAAAAGTTGTGGAAAAAAAAAATTCAATTTAGAAAAATGGGGTTTTTGTTTACAGAATTGTCCGATCAAAAAAAGGGAAAAAAAAAGTTCTTTCTGTTTCAAAAAAAAGCTGAAAATTTTCGTAAATTTTTTTCTGTTCTATAGTATCAAAACCTTCAGATAAAACTAAAACGTTTAGAGAAACTGAGGACAAAAGCGAATTTTTAATCCAAATGCATAAAAAACTATTGAACCCCCCCATTCGTTGCAAAAAGTAAGAGATTATCTTCTCTTTTACAAAAAAAACATCGTACTAAAGATTCAATATTAAAAACCCCTAAACACTCCCTAAAAATTTGGTTTTTTTGTTTTAGATCTTTTCAAGCTGCGGATCATGGACTACCTCGATTGTGGAAAAAAATTCTTTTGATCCGGTTTTTTAAAAAAAAGGAAAGACCATAACGATAAAATTTTTATAGCCCAATAGCATTAATTCACAACGGGAAGGGAAAAAAAAAAAAAAAAAAGACTGACATATTTTTTGTGATAAAAAAAAAATTATACCCTTAAAATCAGGCAGGTTTTCGAAAGGGGTGATCTACATTTTGACTTTTAGAAAATTAACCACTAAAGTTAAACCCCCTTTGGTCAAGGAAAAATGTACTCCACTTTTTTTGACGAAAATTTTATTATTTATTTATTTAACCACTTTAAGTCAAGATTTTCTGCGTAAAATTGGGGCTGCTCTCCCCGGGGAGAGCACGCGCCACAAGAGCAGCCCCACCCTTTTTTTTTTTTTTTTTTTTTTTTTGGCTGCAACAAATTTTTTTTTCCCTACAGAGTGGCTTTTTCAAAGAATTTTGCCAGGACAACTCTCTTTTTGCCGTGGGGTTCTTTTTCGGCGCTGCATAATTTTCTGAAAACACACGGGGACCTCGGTTTTTTTCGTCTCCCCCGAAAGACTAGCGCCCAGCCCCACCACCATGGTCAAAAGGGATGGGGGAAATGTTTCGGGCCCGACGGGATACGAACCGGACTTTTCGCTTTTCTAGACAGCCGAAACCTCAGACCACCGACCAAAAGGCTTGATCAGGGTTGGCATGAAGTTTTGCTTTATAAATAAAAACATTGCCTTTCTGGCAGTATTTACTTCTTATAAAAGTTTTTCGTCAAAAAAACATTCAAGCTAAATTGGGAATTTGTATTCTCCTCAAGCCCCACCCAGGGGTATCCCGCAAGGTTCATAATATCACCTTACATTCAACATTTACTAATGCCCTTTCCTAATTTTATAAGCAATGTTTTTATTGTACAAAATGCTGAGAATTGTTTGGGGAAATGGATGTTACGAGAAAAAGAAAACCCCAAAAACAGTTAAATTTTTATCAAAAAGTAATCAAAAAAAAATTGACAAATTTAGGGGGTTTTATTTTTTTTGAGAATTGTTTTTCACTTTTCCCTGAAAAAAAACAACCTGCCCTTTTTTTAATAACGTTGACCCACAATTTTACCAATTTTCGAAAAAGGGAGAAGCTTTAGAAACAAAAAGCATGAAATTCTAAGTTTTCCTTATTCAATTTAAGTGGAATCAAACTATTAAATTGGCAACAAAACTAAAAAGTTTTTTAATTTCTTAAAAGTTACTAGTAAACACCATGGGGACAAGATATTACTTATTAAAGCTCTTCCTTGCCCTTGTGCGATCAAGACGCTTTGGACAAGAATTTTTTTCATTTTCCCCAAATTTTTTTGCTTCAAAAACCCGGGTCTTGAGTAAGTTTTTCGACTTGTTTTTAGGTGTACCAGCTCACGCCTCATCTCTAGGTACAAAAAGGGAAGTAGGAGTTTTTCCTTTAAATGAATATCGCAGCTTGCGTGGCAAAATATGTTTTAAAAGTACAAAAATGACAGCAACTTTGAAAATGAAGTCCAGATAAAGTCGACTTCATTTTCCGAAAAAGAAAGAAATCACTCGCTTACTACAATTAATACTTACACTTCTCCCCTTTTTAAACTTTTAGAATTTAAAAAAACCAAATGAATTAAAAAAACAGTACATCAGCTCCCACCCCCCCTTGGAACTTTTTTAAACCATTTTGACATAATCATTCTTTTTTAAAAAAGCTAAAAATTTTAACATTCTTACATCGTAATAAAAAAACTATTCAAACATTTATCCGACACCAAAATCAAATTGAGGGGCCCTTTTTTTAAAAATACTAATGAGGCGGAAAAAAGCTTTCATTTTTCCTCATTAAAAAATAAAACAGCGTCTCCTGGGAAAAAAAAATTATATTTCAGCGGCTAACTGTTTGGTTGGCACTTAACTAGTATTGCTTCCCTAAAGACATATTAACATATTTTTGTGTGTTAAATTCTAAATCGGTTTTAAGTTTTAAAAAAAATTCTACTTTAAAGTAAGAAAAACCAAACATTGAAACAGGCATCTGGACACTTTTTGATTTTAAAAAGGTAGTACTGTTACTTTCTTTTGGGTTCCCCCACACACTGGTATCTTTTTTAAAGAAAAAAATTTACATTTGAAAATATGGGGGAGAAAAAAAAAAAATTTTTGTGAAAAAAACGTTTTTCCTTATCTCGCAGGGATACACTTGCTACAAAACGCTGCGGAACACTAGAAAGAAAATATTTTGATTTGGTATTGTCTTTAAAAGGCTGACAAGCAAAGTTAGATTTTTTGAAATGCTTTCATTCTAACAAAGTCTGTGGTTGGATAAAACTAGAATATGTTTCCCCTTTTTACAGATTTAAACAAAAGCTTTCAGGGCAAAAACGGGGAAAAATTAAACTTATTTTGGGGGGGAAAATTACCAAAAGTCATGTTATTTTTGTTGTGGACATTTAAAAGCATTTTTACCTCGTACCAAGTTTATTTACTGGGTCAGATTTTGTCTACCATCGTTACTGTTGGACAAGTGTTAGGGTTGATAAGAAGTCCGTAATTCATTTTTGTAGTAGTTAAAGTTGTTTTTAAGTATGTTATTTGACACTTTTTGTTATTTTTGCATTTTCTTGTTTTTATATTCTTTTTCCCCCAAAAAAACACTTAAAATTTAATAAACGTTCAACTGAAGAACACCAGACAGAGATAAACAGCCAGACAGCAGAACAAAAAGGTAAAAGAAACAACAAGAAAATGAGACAGGAAAACCCGGGCAGGAAGACAAACAGACAACAACACAACACTACATACAAAAACAGACCGGCAACAGGGAGACAGAAGGCAAAACATCATACACAGACAGGGGAAAAGACATGATACACAGGGAGGCAGACAAAATGCATACACAGACAGGCAAAAGAAAAAGAAAAAAAAAGAACAGACAGACGACACAGAAGATAAAAACAGAAAAACACAAGCACAACATAAGACAGACACACACAGAAACCCGACACACAAAAAAGACACAGAAAAGACAAAACGGGAACAAGACACACATACACGAGACAAAAGCACAGAAACAGACGACAGGCACAAAGACAACCAGCCCGCCATGAACAGTGGTTATGTCTTTTAGTTTGGACTGCACGGTTCGAAACCTATAAGAGTCACGGGGTTTTTTTAGACTCCGGGCCCTCCACCCAATGAGTGTAAAGTGGGTCTTGGGGAAACTGGGGCCACCATCGGCTTCATCCACTTTTCGGTGCGAGTTTAAGTGTTGCTCAAAATTTCCTGACCAAAACTGCAGGTGTCTGTATCTCTTTTTGGCCCCCTTGACGCTGGGGAAAATTTTATAGTAAAACTTAAAAAACCCTCAAGATCTCAAAAAAATAGCATTTTTCCCCCACATCTTCCACACAAGTCATTATCATCATGAGTGACATCCGGGGGCAACCACTGTAAACTCCCAAATTTTCTAATATTTTCGTTAGTAGGGGACTAATAGGTGATGTCCGCGTATTTCTCAGTGAGGCACCACTGAAACCACCAAAGTAACCCAGCGCAAATGCAGGGGCCCCCTGGATGGTTGGCCCCACGACGGCCCGAAGTGATGGGCCCCTTGGAAACCCCCGACCCTGAGGATGAGACTAACAAACCTGGGTATGGCGTGGGGGGGGGGGGGGGGGTTGGATGACGGGATGGAACGCTGGGCGGGGAAGTCACAGGGGAAAGAAGCAGCAAAAAAAACACAAAAAAAGAAACACACAGAAACAGACGAGAGACAACACAGAGTGAAAGACAGAAAAAAAAGAGAGAGAGACAGACAGAAGACAACAGACAGACAAAACAAACCCAGGTACCATTCTTGAGTGATGCCAGTGACAAAGTTGTCCTTGTTGGAAGGGACCCGGACCCCCACCCCACGTCATGTTTGCCCCTGCTGACGCTGTCTGCGCAACAGCAGCGCGTGTGGGCGGAAAAAAAAGCCGCCCCCTTTATGCCTGTGCGCGCTGTTGGCACTGGGGCCAGGGGGACAGCCCGCCGGGAAGCATCAAAAACTGGGGCTAGGACACACAGACCCGCGTCTGTTTGGTACGCCCGTTTACGGGGGAAAGGGTCTTCACTGACTGTCTGGCCACCCCCGGGGGGGTGCCACCTTTGTCTTTTTCCTGTCCCGGACAGTCTCCCTGCTTTCTCCCCGCCTGCTGTGCTGCTGTTGGCGCCCACACAAAAACGAAAAAACAACAGACCTTTTTTTTTTTATTGAAGAGGGGAAGGGAAAGGTACACTTCTGTACACCAGGCCCTCGATCCCCCACCCCCCCCCCCCCCCCCCCCCCCCCCCCCCCCCCCCCCCCCCCCCCCCCTCCCCCCCCCCCAGGCCCCCCCCCCCAACTTTTTTTTAAAAAAAACCCCCCCCGGGGGGGGGGGGGGGTTTTTTTTTTTTTTTTTTTTAAAAAAATTTTCAACCCCGCAAACCCCCGGGGCAACCAAAGTCAGCGGGGGGGGGTGTTGTTAGGGTTGTCAAAGAACTGTTTCTGTAACGGGGGCCCCGAGCAGGAAGCGGGGTGCGTCCGGGGGCAAAGGAAAAAGAGGGCTCAACCCCCCATTACACTTCACAACAAACCCCCACACACTTTATCTACTATCTATTTCTTTTTCTATCAATCTTATCTTATCTATCTTCTATCTATCTATCAATCTATCATCATCTATCAAACTAAACTATCTATCTACTATCTATCTATCTATCATCTATCATCTATTATTTTACTATTTATCTATACTATCTATCATCTATCTATTCTATCTATACTATCAAATTAACTATCTTTCATCTATCTTCATCTATCTATCTCTATCTATCATTATCATCTATCAACAATCAAACAATCAATCAACAATCTACTATCTATCTATCTAACTATCTATCTATCTATTTCTATCATCTATCTATCATTATCATCTTATCTATCTATCTATTTTTGATAGATAGAAATAGATAATAGAAGAAGTTTTATAGAGATTTACATATAAAATTTAATAGATATAGATAATATAAAAAAATAATAATGTATGAATTTAAAATTTGGGTGAATTTGTAAACAACAAACAAAGCGCTCAATTTTATTCCTACCACTTTTAAGTCACGGCAAATTTCTCTCCGTTAAATTCGGGCTCTCCCCCGGGGGGGGAAAGGGGATAACGCGTCACCACTTAGCGCGCGCCACCCTTTCCCCTTTTTTTTTTTTTTTTTTTTTTTCTTCGAGTTAAATGTTTTACAAGATTGAAAGATATAGAAAAAAATACAGATAGATATAGAAACACAGATTTGTAGATAAGATAACGATAGATCATAAACAGATACAATATATAATAAATATATATTTACAAAAAGATAGATATAGATAACAATGATAGATATAATGTACAGATAGAATAATATACCCTAGATTTGATATACGAAGATAATTACAAAGATAGTATATAGAAGATTACAATAGATTAGATTAAAAATAGATAGATTAAAAGCTAATTTAAATATTCAACAGATTAATATCGATAGACTGACGTCCGAGAGCAAAGGAAACAAGGGCTACTAACCACCCCATCTATCTATCTATCTATCTATCTATCTATCTATCTATCTATCTATCTATCTATCTATCTATCTATCTATCTATCTATCTATTGGTTTATTTATGTTTGTTTCACTTTTTGCCCATGAGGGCTTGGTGTAAAGAAGCCTCTGGCTTATCCAATTACCCTCATTTCACAAGATCTTGTCACCTCTATCTCCGTCACTGACCAACTGCTTTCTGATCATTCTGCCATTCTTTTCTTTCTTAACATTGCAAAACCTATCAAAAAGAAGAAGTGCATCACCCGTCGTAACCTCAAGGCTGTTGACATTCAAACTTTCTCTTTCCAAGCTGCTGAACGCCTATCACAAACCCCTGAAGACACTGACACTTCTAAACACTATAACGCTATTCTCAGCCAACTGCTTGATGAGCATGCACTCCACTGACATATTCTGCCTGATAGGCCTTTCGCCCCATGGTACACCATGATACCTGGTGGCAAGCGCAAACGCCGACAACTAGAACGGCAGTGGCGAAAAACAAAAACTGAAATAACAAACAGCTCTTTCGAAAACAAACCACAAAGTAAAAACCTAATCACTCAGCCAAGACAAACTACTACTTTGCTCAAGTTCTCAATGCAACATCCATGAATCTCTTTTTTCCCTCACTTCAATCTTCTTGGATCTGCAAAGACAAGCCTCTGCTACTGTCACAGTCACTCTGAACTTCCTGATATATTTTCTTCGTTCTTTTCAGACAAAGTCCGTAACATTCGCTCCAGACTGGATCAGACTCCCTTCCAACCTGTACTCCTGATCCCAATTCACTGGCACTCTCTCCTCTCCTTTCAGCCAAAAAGTGAGGAAGAAATCAGGAAAATTATAAATAAATGACATAAATCATGTGATCTTGATCCTATGCTGCTTCTCTTTTCACGCAGGCCTTCCACAGCTTATACCACTATCACGAAGATTGTAAACTCATCTCTTCTTTCGGGAATTTTCCTTCAGACTCAAATGCAATAGTTACACCTCTACTAAAAAAAGCACGGTCTCGACACTAACATACTGAAAAATTACAGACCTGTTTCTAACCTACCTTTCATCTCCAAAGTCCTTGAAAAAGTAGTTCTGAAACAACTCAACACCATCTTCATTAAATAGTCTCCTTCCCGCATTCATCTGCCTATCGCGTCAACCACAGCACGAAACACCCTAGTCCATACATTAAACACGCTTCTAAACGCTTCTGACTCAGGGAAAATCTCTCTTCTCACTCTTCTCGACTTATCTGCAGCATTTGACACTATGATCACCTATCTTCTCTCCCGTCTCCAAAAAACGTTCGGTGTTACTGCACAGCCCTTACCTGGTTTGTTCATACCTCACGATCGATTCCAGACAGTCTCAGTAAACAAAATTCAATCAATTCCGTAAAACTAGTATGTGGAGTCCCACAAGGATCAGTTCTGGCCCTGTCCGTTCACTCTCTACACTGTTCCACTTCATACATAATAAACCGTCACCAGATCAACCATCATTTCTACGCTGATGACTCTCAGATTCAAAGCAGTGACACTCCTGAAAATCTGCTTCTCTCTTGACAAATATGTCACTTGCCTTCAAGACATTCAAAATGGATGATACAAAACAAGTTACAGCAAATGCAGATAAAACTGAAGCCATGATTATAGGACAAACACAAACTCTCTTCCATCACAACAGATTCAATAGAATTTTGCAGTACATCAGTTCCGCTATCCATGCAGTTAAGTATCTAGGTGTTGTTATTGACAACACACTCTCTATGCAAAAGTTCATCACCCAGACCTGCCAGTCCTGTACTATCAATTACGACGTATAAGTGCAATCCGAAAGTACCTGTCCACTGATGCAACTCCAAACTTGTCACATCTCTTATTCTTCACGTCTGGACTATTGTAATTCTCTTTTGGCTGGTCTGCCAGCATCATCATCCACTCCTTCAACGCATACAAAACTCTGCAGCTCGATTAGTCCTCAAAAAGAAAAAATCTGAGCATATTACTCCACTCTGCAATCTCTCCACTGGCTGCCTGTGCACAGAGAGTAAAGTACAAGATCAGTACCCTCTGTTACAAATGTCTCACAAAACAGCACCCTCCTCCTCTGTGAAGTCTTCACCTGTACACTCCTTCTCGTTCTCCGACTGCTGCAGAACCTTTGCTTACGAATACCTAGATTCAACCAACCACTGTTGGCCGTCGCTCTTTCTCTATTTTGGTCCATCATCTGGAATGACCTCCCTCCCCCCTTCGTGAAAAGCCTACTTACGACAGCTTTAAATCACTCAAAAATACCTATTTCAAACTAGATTTTTCCCTCTTGTTTCATCTCATGTCTGTCCCTGCCTTTGAAAGCAAAATTCCATCCCCTGTGAAATGTACACCGTTGTGTTGTGTGGTGTGTGTGTGGTTGTGTGGTGTGTGTGTGGTGTGTGTGTGTGTGTGTGTGTGTGTGTGTGTGGTGTGTGTGTGTGTGTGTACATTTGAATTTGTTAGAATATTGTTAATCATGTTGGTTGTTTGTGTGAGAACGGATGAATGGAAGCGCTCTGATTTGTATTGCAAGATATAGCGCTCTATAAATTCCATATATTATTATTATTTTATTATTATTATTATTATTTTATTATTATTATTTATTATTATTATTATTACTATTATTATTATTATTATTATATTATTTTATTATTATTATTATTATTATTATTATTATTATTATTATTCTTATTAAAATATTCGATTCATCATCTATCATCTATCATTCATCTATCTATCTATCTATCTATCTATCTATCTATCATCTATCTATCTATCTATCTTATCTATCTATCTCTATCTATCATCTATCTATCTATCTATCTATCTATCTATCTATCTATCTATCATCATCTATCATATCTATCATCATATCTATTATCAATCAATCAATCAATCAATATCAATATCTATCTATCTATCATCTATCTATCTATCTAATCTATCATCTATCTATCTATCTATCATATCATCTATCTATCTATCTATATCTAGATAGATAGATAATAGATAGATAATAGATAGTTATAGAGATTATACATATAGATATAGATAGATATAGATAGATATAATAATAATAATAATGTATGGAATTTATATAGCGCTGAATCTTGTAAAGCAACAAATCAAAGCGCTCAGATTTTATTTCCTACCACTTTAAGTCACGGCAGATTTCTCTCCGTTAAATTCGGGCTGCTCTCCCCGGGGAGAGCGGGAGAACGCGTCACCACTTAGCGCTGCGCCACCCTTTCACCCTTTTTTTTTCTTTTTCTGCAGCTGTATTTGTTTCCCTATCAGAGTATACAGATAGATATAGATACACAGATTGATAGATATAGATATACAGATAGATATAGATACACAGATTTGTAGATATAGATATACAGATAGATACATAAACAGATACATATATATATATATATATATATATACAAATAGATAGATATAGATATACAGATAGATAGATATAGATGTACAGATAGATATAGATATACCGATAGATCTAGATATACAGATAGATATATATACAGATAGATATAGGTATATAGATAGATATACAGATAGATATAGATATACAGATAGATAGATATACAGCTAGATATAGATATTCAACTAGATATAGATATACAGATAGATAGATATAGATGTACAGATAGATATAGATATACCGATAGATATAGACATACAGCTAGATACAGATATATAGATAGATTGATATACAGATAGATATTAGATATACAGATAGATAATATATATATTAGTATATATATATATATATATATATATATATATATATATATATATATATATATATAATATACAGATAGATAGATATACAGATAGATATATGAGAGATAGATATTAATATAAATATATGCATACACACACACACACACACACACTACACACACACACACAACACACACACACACACAATATATATATATATATATATATATATGTAGAGAGATGGGGAGGTGGGGACGGGATAGCTCAGTTGTCGGAGCACTCGCTTTCCCCCAGCCAAGTTAAGCAGCGTCGAGCGTGGTTACCACTTGGATGGGTGACCGTTTACGCGCCTTGGCTTCAGTACAGTTCCCCCAGTTCACCCAGCTGTCAATGGGTACCTGCCCTCTTTAGGGTCAGGGAAGGTAAAGCAGCGAGGGAAAGGAGATGGGCGCCGCCCTCAATATGCTGGCCCTAGAGAAGTGAGGTCTCTGACGCCTCGCTCCCCTAGGACCTCAGGGGACAGGGACTATCTATCTATATATCTATATACGCACACACATATAGATATAAATGTACAGATAGATATAGACGTACAGATATATAAATATATATATATATATATATATATATATATATATATACAGATAGATATAGATATATACAGATAGATATAGACGTACAGATAGATGGATGTAGATATTCAGATAGATATACAGATATATATATAATAATATTATATATATATATATATATTATATATAATATATATATATATAATACAGATAGTAGATATAGATAAAATTAGATAGATGTAAATATAGATACAGATAGATATAGATATACAGGTAGATAAACAGATAGATATAGATATACAGGTAGATAAACAGATAGATATAGATATACAGATAGATAAATAGATATAGATATACAGATAGATAGATGTAAATATAGATACAGATAGATATAGATATACAGGTAGATAAACAGATAGATATAGATATACAGATAGATATAGATATAGATATACAGACAGATATAGATATACAGATAGATAAACAGATAGATATAGATATACAGATAGATAAATAGATATAGATATATAGATAGATAAATAGATATAGATATACAGATAGATAAATAGATATAGATATACAGATAGATAAATAGATATAGATATACAGATAGATAAACAGATATAGATATACAGATAGATAGAGATATACATATAGATAAACAGATATAGATATACAGATAGATAGAGATCACTCTGCACCCTGAAGGGACATATCTGCTTTGCCTGAAGCGGCTTTGGGGACACCTTGAACATGGCGGAATCAGAGCACTTGATTGCCATTAAGTCAGAAGGAGACTGATTTGACACCAAAAACAAAATAATGCCTTGAACATTTCATGAAAGATGGAGATTCTTAGATTTCTGTACCTTTTCTATGCTGTCGCTCTCCGGGACAAAGAATCCTGATCATCTAACAGACAGTCCCCGTCGTTGAAAAGCTTACTCACATTTTCGTTGTTATTCCTGTTATTTCTGTTTATGTATCTATCTGTATATCTATATCTACAAATCTGTGTATCTATATCTATCTGTATATCTATATCTATCAATCTGTGTATCTATATCTATCTGTATACTCTGATAGGGAAACAAATACAGCTGCAGAAAAAAAAAAAAAAAAAGGGTGAAAGGGTGGCGCAGCGCTAAGTGGCGACGCGTTCTCCCGCTCTCCCCGCGGAGAGCAGCCCGAATTTCACGGAGAGAAATCTGCCATGACTTAAAGTGGTATGAAATAAAATCTGAGCGCTTTGATTTGTTGCTTTACAAGATTCAGCGCTATATAAATTCCATTCATTATTATTATTATTATTATTATTATTCATTTGTTTAATTGTTCACCATCTCCCAACAAGTAAAGCACTCGAAGACCTGATGACCACAATCAAGAAAAGGAAGCTCAGATGGTATGGACACGTTACAAGACCAGAGGGGCTCCCCAATGACCATACCGCAAGGAACAGTGCAGGGGAAGAGAAGAGAAGGCAGGCCGAAGAAGAAATGGGCAGACAGCATCACTGAATGGACCGGGAAGACCTCCCAGGCATTGCCCACAACCGTCGCACATGGAGCCAACTGGAGCAACGTTAGTCACCGCAGTGCCCCTACGATCCTGGAGGGGGTTACGGGAGTAGCAATATCCATATAATCTATCTATCTATCTGCTCCTGTTTTCTCACAATGCCTTCCACAACTTGTACCTATTATCACTAAAATAGTAAACTCATCTCTTGTGTCAGGAAATTTTCCATCAGCTCTTAAAACAGCAATAGTCACACCTCTACTGAAAAAGCACGACCTCGATCCCAACATTCTGAAGAATTATAGGCCTGTCTCAAACTTACCTTTTGTCTCTAAAGTACTAGAAAAAGTCGTTCTCAAACAGCTCAACAGTCACCTTCATTCCAATGATCTCCTTCCCACTTTTCAATCTGCCTATCGCCCCAACCACAGCACCGAAACCACCCTAGTCCACACTTTAGATACACTTCTACTTGCTTCTGATGCAGGAAAAATCTCTCTCCTCACTCTTCTTGACTTATCTGCAGCCTTTGATACCATAGATCACTCAATTCTTCTTTCTCGCCTCCAAAATACGTTTGGTATTAACGGCACAGCCCTCACCTGGTTTACTTCATACCTCACAGACAGGATCCAGAAAGTTATTGTAAACAAAATTCAATCAAAACCTGTCAATATGGAATGTGGAGTCCCGCAGGGATCAGTCCTGGGCCCTGTTCTCTTTACTCTCTACACTGCTCCACTCTCACATATAATAAACAACCACCATATTGCTCATCATTTCTATGCCGATGATACTCAGCTTCAGTGCAGTGATACTGTTGAAAACTTGCCTTCCCTCCTGACAAATATGTCCTACTGCCTTCAAGACATTCAAAACTGGATGACTCAGAACAAGTTACAACTTAATGCCGATAAAACCGAAGCCATGCTCATAGGGACCCAACATAAACTTTCCTCTATCGCAAAAAACTTCAATAGAAATCGGCAATACGTCAGTTCCTTTGTCCAACTCTGTGAAGTATTTAGGAGTAGTTCTTGACAACACTTTCTCTATGAAAAAATTCATCACCCAGACCTGCCAGTCTTGCTACTATCAATTACGGCGCATAAGCGCGATTCGCAAGTATCTGTCCACTGATGCAACTTTCAAGCTTGTCACACCTCTCATTCTTTCACGTTTAGACTACTGTAATTCTCTTTTGGCTGGCCTACCAGCATCATCTATCCACTCTCTTCAACGCATACAAAACTCTGCAGATCGACTGGTCCTAAGAAAGAAAAAATCTGAACACATCACTCCTCTTCTGCGATCTCTTCACTGGCTGCCTGTCTCACAAAGACTGGAGTATAAAATCAATACCCTCTGTTTCAAATGTCTCCACAAATCTGCACCCTCTTATCTCTGTAACTGTCTTCATCTGTACACTCCATCCCGTTCCCTTCGTTCAGCCGCAGATACTTTGTGCTTTCGAACACCCAGATTCAAACAAACCACTGTTGGCCGTCGCTCCTTCTCTGTTTCTGGTCCATCCACCTGGAATGACCTCCCTCTTTCACTTCGACAAAAGCCTTCACTTGATACCTTCAAATCCAGCCTCAAAACACACTTATTTCCTACCCGAGACTTTCCCCCCAAATATCTGTCCCTAATTTTCAACAGCATTTTTCACCTTCTAAGTGTTGTTCCGAGTGTGTGTGTGTGTGTGTGTGTGTGTGTGTGTGTGTGTGTGTGTGTGTGTGTGTGTGTGTGTGTGTGTGCGTGTGTGTGCGTGCATGCGTGCATACGTGCGCGCGCATGGTTTTGAAATCTGTTTTTCATTATGTTTAAGGAGAGTTGCATGCCTGTAAATGATTGAGTGTAAGCGCTTCGATTTGTTTGTTTTTTACAAGATTCAGCGCTATATAAATTCCATATATTTTTATTTTATTTATTATTTTATTATTTTTTATTATTATTATTATTATTATTATTATTATTATTATTTTTTATTTATTATTTATTTTTTTATTTTATTTTATTATTTTATTTTTATTATAATATCTAGTCCTTCAGATGAGACTATAAACCGAGGTCCTGTGTACAAACGCACGCAGAACATCTTGCGCACACGTTAAAATCCGTTCCGTTTTTCGGAAGAGTAGGCCATTGTGTGCTGGTGGGAACTATGACAAAATTTACAAAAACTGCATACACACGGGGACTATATGCAAAAAGCACATGAGTGCTTATTCCATTATTCTCGAACTAAAAGAATTAAGTAAAAAATAGATTTAAAAATCTATCTATCTATCTATCTATCTATCTATCTATCTATCTATCTATCTATCTATCTATCTATCTATCTATCTATCTATCTATCTATCTATCTATCTATCTATCTATCTATCTATCATATCAAGGATTCATATTTTATATTTTCAATACTTTATTGGACTTGTCCTATGTACTTAAGTTTTAATGAGTACCCTATTTCAATATCTTATTGTTATGTGTAACAAGTATATGTACCATTTGATAATGTGTAGATGTTTATCTTTAAGACTTATTAAGTTTGGTTGTTATTTTTCTTGATTTTGTTGTTGTTGTTGTTGTTGTTGTTGTTGTTGTTTTTCTCTTTTTTTTTCTTTTTTCTTCTTTTGTTGGTTTGGCTTTTCTTTCTCTTTTGTTTGTTTGTTTTTGGTTTTGGTTGTTTTTTGGGGGGTGGGGGTGTGTGGGTGGTGGTGGTGGGGGGGGTGTTTTAGGGTTTTCTCTTATTTATTATTTTTTTTTTTTTGGGGGGGTTGTTTTGAAAAGGGTTATTTCCCCATGTTTCTACTGTGAGACTGTATAAGTGTTGGGTTATTATTAAGATGTATCCCTACGGGCGGGGACTGGATGTAAAAAAGCACATGAGTGCTTATTCATTATCCTCGAAATAAAAGAATTTGTCATTGTCTCTCTTTTCTCTCTCCTCTCTCTCTCTCTCTCTCTCTCTACTCTCTCTCTCTCTCTCTCTCTCTCTCTCTCATCTATCTATCTATCATCTATCTACTATCTATCTATCTATATTATCTATCTATCTATTTATCTATATATGTATGTATGTATGTATGTATGTATGTATGTATGTATGTATGTGTGTGTTATTCTTTTATTTCGAGAATAATGGTATAAGCACTCATGTGCCTTTTTTTACACCCAGTCCCCGTGTGTATGCAGTTTTGAAAATTTTGTCATCCGTTCCCACCAGCCCACAACGGCCTACTCTTCCATGTGTGTGTGTGTGTGTGTGTGTGTGTGTGTGTGTGTGTATGTGTGTGTAGGTGTGTGTGTGTGTAAGTAGGTAAGTGCACGCATACACGCACGCACGCACGCGTACACGCTCGCGCGCGTGCGCGTGTGTGCGTGCGTATACGTGTGTGTGTATGAGTGAGTGAGAGAGTGAGTAAGTAAGTAAGTAAGTAAGTGCACTTACGAAGGCATGCGCGCCCGCTCGGGTGTGTATTCGTGTGTTATGTGTGTATATAATAATATATTATTATATATATATATATATATATATATATATATATAATATATATATATATATATATATATATATATATGTGTGTGTGTGTGTGTGTGTGTGTGTGTGTGTGTGTGTGTGTCGTGCGCGCGCACATTATATTTTCAGTTGAACATCTATTTACATAAATGATTTTGGACACTCACCCCCAACACCCCCCCCCCCCCCAACACCCCCCAACCCCCCCCTCCAAGTAAAATAACAACAAACCCAAAACAAACTAAACTCAGAATACGAACAATTGAAAGTATAGCTGAAAACAATGTTCGGTAACATAGTTAAAAAACAAAACTAACTTAAAAATAAACTACAAATACTGAATTCTGGCACTTCTTATTAGCGCTAACACAATGCCCAACATTTGCGATGGTTCACACAAAAGCTGATCTAGTGATAGATTAGGTATAGCAGATAAAAATGAAAAAGAACACGACTATTTGTTATCACATCACAAGTGTGTGTATGTGTGTGTGTGTGTGTGTGTGTGTGTGTGTGTGTGTGTGTGTGTGTGCTCGCGTGCGTTTGTGTATGTGTATGCACGCGTGTAAACGTGTGCATGCTTATGTATATATGTGTGAATGTGTGCAGCCATGTATGTGTGCGCGTACGTCATGTGCGAATACGTGTGTAAGAGAGAGAGAGAGATGAGAGAGAGAGAGGAGAGAGAGAGAGAGAGAGGAGAGAGAGAGAGAGATGAGAGAGAGAGAGAGAGAGATGAGAGGAGAGAGAGAGAGAGAGAGAAGAGAGAGAGAGAGAGAGAGAGAGAGAGAGGAGAGGAGAAAGAAACACACACAACTAAACAACACAAAAAAAACACACACACACACACACACACACACACACAACACACACACACACACACACACACACCACACACACACACACACACAGATAGACAGAGACAGACAGAGGAAAAGCAAGAGTGACTGGCCGATCCATCAGGGAGCAAGCAAGGACTTACTGATCCTCCCTCCCTCCCCCCTTCTCCCCCCCCCCTCTGTTCCCTTTCCCCCACTGTAGGCACACCCCCTCTTTCCCTCCTCCCCTCCTCAATCCAGCCCCCTTTCCCTCCCCCCCCCCCCTATCTAACAGCTGCGCTAATGAAGTGTGTGTGGGAGTGGTAGTGTAGTTGAGCGCGCGCGCGCGCGCTGGCGCGCACGCACGCACCAAACACACACACACCACACACCACACACACACACACACACACACACACAAACACACACACAGAGTCCAGGAATTGGAAATGCATATTCCAATCCAAGATTTATAGATATGGGGATCCCCCAGGGATCAGTAGTGGCACCTATACTCTTTAATATCTAACATATGACCTTCCCAATACAGTGTCCAACAATATTGAATTGGTTCAATATGCAGATGATCTATGCATATGGATGAAAGTAACCATGAAAAGGCATACTCCACTAAGATCTCTTAACTATATTAGAAAGGTTTATCAAAATGAGTTAAATAAGATATATAAATTTATGGGCACTGCCCTCCTTTAAAATAGGAGATTCTGTGTTAGAATATACAGAAAATAAAAATTTCTAGAGGTATTTCTCACCACAAAACTTTCATGGAATAATCACATTGAATATGTCCTGACCAAAGCTAGAAAAAGTCTTAATTTGCTAAAAATGGTGAGCAAGCAATACTGGGGCCAAGATATGTCATCTCTTATCCATTTAGCAACAGCACTTGTTCGATCTAGGTTAACTTATGCACAGGGAATTTTTTCTCAGCTCCTAAATAATTGCTAAGAAATATGCAGAGTGTAGACAGTAAGTCATTCAAGCTGGCGATTGGTGTTCCTGTACACGCATCAACTTTAAAAATGTATGCTGAAATAAATATCCTACCTTTTGAAGAACAAATTAAGCTGGCCTCGGCAAAGTATATTTTAAGAAGTTCGACAATTCCGAATTCTAACATTAAAGAACTTCGTTTAAAATCGGATGAAGATTTTCCTAAAAGGGCTAAATCCATACAATCACTGACAACAATCAGTTCTTACACCTCTGATCTGTTCACATCTTCAGGAATGAATGTCAGAAATGTAGCATCTTTCCCAGTTTTCTCCACAATTCCAAAGTGGGAATTAAACAGGAATGAGTCTGATATTGATTATTCTAATATCAAAAAAGAAGAAAGTCCCGCTGTCGCTGCAATAACTAGAGCTCACTTTGATGAAACATATAGTGGTTATTTTAAAGTTTTTACTGCTGGCTCGGTAGTCGACTGTGGGAATGCTGGATCTGCTTTGAAGTTCCTGCATTAAAGATAGAAAAATCTTATCATTTAGGCAACGATTTTTCAATCTTTACTGCGGAACTTATAGCTATATTAATGGCCTTAAATTTAAAAAAAAAAAAAATGTGGCTATCAATATATTTTAAGTGTTGTTTTGTATCGAATCTAAGTCGGTTTTGCAAGCATGAAAAGCATTTAATACTAAGGTACGAGGGGAATTAATCATTGAAGTTTGTCACCTTATACATGTTCTTTCCTTTGGAGGTACTACCCTTGCCTTCTGCTGGATTCCGTCACAGTTGTGGAATCCAACGGCAACGAGAAAGCTGACCAGTTAGCCAAAGCTGCTGCCATGGACACGGACTCTGAAGTTACAGCACCTCTGAACCTTCCACTCAGTCTTCAGGAGGGCATACTTCTGCTGAAAAAAGCTTCTTGGAACCGTGTCAACAGCCAACGAAAGTTTCTTTACGTGAACATTCATTAAGTGTCAGAGTGTGTCATTTTCATAACAGACTGGTGGGAAGTATGATCTACAGGTTCAGATTGGTGCATTTAGGACTAAATGTTTGTAACAGATAACTTGTCTATGTGGTTCTGACTTATCACCTAAGAGTCATTCTTCATTGTGAACTACTTCGACCATATTTTTCTGGTACATAGTAATTCAAATGTATTTGAACAATTTTGCGATAATGTGTTATGATGGAATAGTTTTGTTGTTAGAAGCCCGTTGCAAACTTTTATGTTTTTGGCATTTAGCTTCAAGCCCTTCCCCTCTCATCCCGTCCCTCCCATAATGCTTTGTTTTTTTCCTTATCTCGTGCCAGACCTAATAGTAACACACACACTCACACAAAATTCAGCACGCACGCACGCACGCATGTCACTTACCAACATTAACAACCGCGCGCGCCGCAAACTCACACCAAACGTTTCTATAATTTATGTCCACCTTTCTTTGTCTAATCCATCACCTCACTAACCCATGTCATCGCCCTCTAAAGTATACGCTTGTGGTGTGTGTGTGCTTTTGACAAACATTTTGACTCTCGAAATTTTATTTTATAGATTTGTCTCAAGGGACGGATAGCTCAGTGGTCGAGCCAAACTTGCTTTCCCCACACCCAATAAAGCATGCGTCACAGCACGCATGGTACACACTAGGATGGGGACGTTTGCGCGCCCTTGCGTCAGACATTCCCCAGTTCTCCATATGTAATGGTACCTGCCTCTTTAGGTCAGAAGGTAAAGCAGCGAGGAAGAATGGGCGCCGCCCTCAAATGCTGGCCCTAGAGAAGTGAGGTCTCTGACGCCTCGCTCCCCTACGACCTTATAGGTTATGGGACTCCTTTACCTTTTACCCTTTACCTTTTAGATTTTGTCTGCATCGCACCATATTTGCAAATATCTGTTTGTTTAAACTATTGATTATTTATCATTGATTGCATGACTGTGTAAGATTAGGTTGAATGCATGCGCTTTGATTTGTCTTTGCAAGATATAGCACTATATAAGTTCCACTATAAGTTCCGCTATATAAGGGGGACGGGATAGCTCAGTGGTCGGAGCACTCGCTTTCCCCCAGCCAAGTTAAGCAGTGGTTACCAGTTGGATGGGTGACAGTTTACGCGCCTTGGCTTCAGTACAGTTCCCCCAGTTCACCCAGCTGTAAATGGGTACCTGCCCTCTTTAGGGTCAGGGAAGGTAAAGCAGCGAGGGAGAGGAGATGGGCGCCGCCCTCAATATGCTGGTCCTAGAGAAGTGAGGTCTGACGCCTCGCTCCCCTACGACCTTATAGGTTATGGGACTCCTTTACCTACCTTAAGTTCCATTTTTAAAAATTATTATTATTATTATTATTATTATTATTGTTCTTCTTCTTATTATTATTACCTTGAGGGACCAGACGTTACATTAAGGATGGAAGACAGGCCAGGTCTGTACTGACACTGCTGACCCCACTTCAGCCAAGGCCGGCCCCAGTGCTGTGCAGTGCTGTGCAGTGCTGTGCTGTGCTGTGCGGTGCTGTGCTGTGCAGTGCTGTGCTGTGCTGTGCTGTGCTGTGCTGTGCAGTGCTGTGCTGTGCTGTGCAGTGCTGTGCTGTGCAGTGCTGTGCTGTGCAGTGCTGTGCTGTGCTGTGCTGTGCTGTGCAGTGCTGTGCTGTGCTGTGCTGTGCAGTGCTGTGCTGTGCTGTGCTGTGCTGTGCAGTGCTGTGCTGTGCTGTGCTGTGCTGTGCTGTGCTGTGCAGTGCTGTGCTGTGCAGTGCTGTGCTGTGCAGTGCTGTGCTGTGCTGTGCTGTGCAGTGCTGTGCAGTGCTGTGCTGTGCTGTGCTGTGCTGTCAGTGCTGTGCTGTGCAGTGCTGTGCTGTGCAGTGCTGTGCTGTGCAGTGCTGTGCTGTGCTGTGCTGTGCAGTGCTGTGCTGTGCTGTGCAGTGCAGTGCTGTGCTGTGCAGTGCTGTGCTGTGCAGTGCTGTGCTGTGCTGTGCAGTGCTGTGCTGTGCAGTGCTGTGCTGTGCTGTGCTGTGCAGTGCTGTGCTGTGCTGTGCTGTGCTGTGCAGTTTGCTGTGCTGTGCTGTGTCAGTGCTGTCTGGCATGTCTGTCATGGAGTCAGGTGTGTGCCCGTCATGTCAGTGTTCAGTGGAGGCATGGTGCTGGGCTGTCATTCACGTCATGGAGGTCCGGTGCTGGCTGTCATGTCACGTCGTCATGGAGGTCATGGTGCTGGTCTGTCATGTCCTGTCATGGAGGTCACGGTGCTGGCTGCATGTCATGTCAGTCATGTCATGTCATGGAGGTCATGGTGCTGGTCTGTCATGTCATGTCATGTCATGGAGGTCATGGTTTCTGGCTGTCATGTCACGTCATTCATGAGGTCATCGGTGCGGTCTGCTGTCATGTCATAGTCTGTCCTGTCATGTCCACGTCATGGGCCACGGTGCTGTCTGTCATGTCATGTCATGGAGGTCATGGTGCTGGTCTGTCATGTCACGTCCTGGAGGCCCGTGCTGGTCTGTCATGTCCGTCTGGTCATGGTGCTGTCTGTCATGTCACGTCCCTGGAGGTCATGGTCTGGTCTGTCCTGTCCGTCATGTCATAGTCATGTGCCCGTCCCGTCCCTGTGACGTCCTGTCCTGAGTCATGTGCTGTCCCGTCCTGTCATGTCCCGTCATGGGTCATGGGGCTGCTCATGTCATGTCCGTCTGTCATGGGGCCTGTGATGTCATGTCCCTGTCATGAGTGTCATGGTGCTGGGCCATGTCCGTCATGTCATGGTGTCATGGTGCTGGGCCCGTCATGTCCGTCATGTGATGGGTCATGGTGCTGGCTGTCATGTCTTATGTCATGGAGGTCATGGGCCTGGGTTTTCCAGGTGATGGTCCTGTTTCCCGCTTAGGCCATGAGATCAGTTGGCTGGTAGTCCTGTGATGCACCTGGCCTGTCCTGTCCTGATGTCCTGTCCTGGCCTGTCCTGTCCCCGTGCCTGTCCTGTCCTGTGATGTCCCGTCCTGTCCTGTCCTGTGATGCCTGTCTGTCCTTGCCTGTCCTGTCCTGTCCTGTTCTGTGATGTCCTGTCCTGTCCTGTGATGTCCTGTCCTGTGATGTCCTGTCCTGTGATGTCCTGTGATGTCCTGTCCTGTGATGTCCTGTGCTGTCCTGTCCTGTGATGTCCTGTGATGTCCTGTGATGTCCTGTCCTGTCCTGTGATGTCCTGTCCTGTGATGTCCTGTCCTGTGATGTCCTGTCCTGTGATGTCCTGTGATGTCCTGTCCTGTCCTGTGATGTCCTGTGTTGTCCTGTGATGTCCTGTCCTGTCCTGTCCTGTCCTGTCCTGTGATGTCCTTGTGTCCTGTTTATGTTCCTGTCCTGTGATGTCCCGTCCTGTCCTGTCCTGTATGTCCTGTCCTGTCCTGTGCTGTCCCTGTGATGTCCTGTTGGATGTCCTGTCCTGTCCCTGTCCTGTCCGGTCTGTCTGTGTCCTGTCCTGTGATGTCCTGTCCTGGATGTCTTGTCCTGTCCTGTCCTGTGATGCCTGTCCTGTCCTGTCCTGTCCTGTGATGTCCAGTCCTGTCATGTCATGTCTGTATGTCCTGTCCTGCTATGATTCCTGTGATGTCCACAGTTAAGTCAGCAAAACAATGAGTCATCAAATACAATGAAACAAAAACTTACCAGCAACCTAAATATCCCCTATTTTGTGTAACACGAACATAAAAAGCCAAAACGCAAAAAGTCCTAACTGAACCAATTACCAACACACTACCTAATTGTCCATTTGCTTATCTATCGCACCTGTCCAACAATAATCCAGTGCTTGTGTTACCAATCCTAAGTCCAGGAACAAAAACCTAAGCTGCCTGGTTACTATCTTCCACCTGTCCAACGTGGATCTGCTACCAAATGCAGCAGCTATAACATCGAAGAAGTAAAATTACTGACTGTCCCTCTACCAGTGCTAAACTAGATATACACTAACAGCAAAATAAAATTTAAATTAATTTAAAAAAACTATCTCTGTTTTTACTGGGACAAAGATATGAAAAGTGGATACCCCAACAAAGATTGAAGTGTATAAAAACAGGAATTTTTACTGCACATGCTACCTTTGACAAGACTGTTAAAATATCTCATATACGCATTGCTAGAAAACATAGTCTGATTTCTGCCTTACTTACAATGATGGCAAGTACTAGAATTCACGACATTGCTAGTACAAGCTCAGCCTGGTTATCGCTTATTATCTCCTTCATTACTTCAGAAGTGAGTGGTCAAAGCCAATGAACTATGGCAGCGATACATGCCATTAACAAGGCGCTTAGTGGACTTAACACTTCATGTTATTACCAGTGACAAATCCAAAATTTAATTACAAAAAGCAGACTGGATAAACGTTTGAAAGCATCCTTGAAACTTACAACACAGACAGCTTTGACACTGACAACATAGACCATTTAGTAGAGGTCTTAATGGCTCTAAATTATGTTCTTGATTTGCCATTGTGTATATTTCAAATTCTTATTTGTGTTGATTCTAAGTCGGTATTGTATGCTTTGAAATCCTTGTGGTACAAGAAAACTTCAAACATTGCATTAGAGATGAATCATGTCATACACCTTTTAACCTTAAAGGGCACAATAAGCAGTTCTTTCGAAAACAAGTAAACAAAGTCAAATCTTTAATTCTTTCAGAAAAAACAAAGTACTACTCTTCCCAAGTTCTCGATGCCACGTCTATGAAATCTCTCTTTTCCCTCACATCTACTCTTCTTGGATCTGTGAAGGCAAACCCTCTGCCTTCCATCACAACCACTCTGAACTTCCTTCTATATTTTCTGCATTCTTTTCTGAAAAAGTCTATAACATTCGCTCCAAACTGGATCAGACTCCTTTCCAGCCTGCACTTCCTGATCCCCAATTCTCTGGCACTCCTCTCCTTTTCTTTCATCCGACAAGTGAGAAAGAAATCATGACAATTCTGAAAGAAATGACTATAAAATCATGGGATCTTGATCCCATACCTGCTTCTCTTTTCACACAGTGCCTACCACAACTTATACCCGCTATCACGAAAATAGTGAACTCATCTTTTGTTTCAGGAAATGTTCCATCAGCTCTCAAAACTGCTATAGTCATACCACTACTCAAAAAGCATGACCTTTACCCTAACATTCTGAAGAATTATAGACCTGTTTCCAACCTACCTTTTATTTCTAAAGTCCTTGAAAAAGTAGTTCTCAAACAGCTCAACAACCACCTTCTCTCCAACAATCTTCTTCCTGAGTTTCAGTCTGCCTACCGAATCAACCACAGCACTGAAACCACCCTAGTACACACTTTAAACACGCTTCTACTCGCTTCTGACTTCGGGAAAATCTCCCTTCTCACTCTACTCGACTTATCAGCAGCCTTCGATACTATAGACCACTCAATTCTTCTCTCCCGTCTTCAAAAAGCGTTTGGTGTCACTGGCACAGCCCTTACCTGGTTTAGTTCATACCTTACTGACCGATTTCAGACAGTTGCAGTAAACAAGATTCAATCAATACCTGCCAAACTGGAATGCAGAGTCCCACAGGGATCAGTTCTAGGCCCTGTTCTTTTCACTCTTTACACTGCCCCACTGTCACATATAATAAACCGTCATCAAATCAACCATCATTTTTACGCAGATGACTCTCAGATTCCAATCACTGTTACTCCTGAAAATCTGCCTTCTCTCCTGACAAATATGGCCCGCTGCTTTGAAGATATTCAAAACTGGATGACACAGAACAAATTACAGCTAAATGCAGATAAAACGGAAGCCATGCTCGTAGGGACCAAACACAAACTCTCTTCCATTACAACAGCTTCAATAGAACTCGGCAATACATCAGTCCCTCTATCCACTGCAGTAAAGTATCTAGGTGTTTTTGAAAACACACTCTCTATGCAAAAATTCATCACCCAGACCTGTCAGTCGTGCTACTATCAATTACAGCGTATTAGTGCAATTCGAAAGTACCTGTCCACAGATGCAACAGCCAAACTTGTCACTTCTCCTATTCTCTCACGTCTGGACTATTGCAATTCTTTTTTGTCTGGTCTGCCAGCATCATCTATCTACTCCCTTCAACGTATACAAAACTCTGCAGCCCGACTAGTTCTCAAAAAGAAAAAATCGGAGCACATTACCCCTCTCTTGCGATCTCTTCACTGGCTGCCTGTGCCACAGAGAGTAAACTATAAGATCAGTACAATCTGTTACAAATGTCTCCACAAAACAGCACCCCCCTACCTCTGTGAATGTCTTAACCTGTACACTCCTTCACGTTCCCTCCGCTCTGCTGCAGGTACCTTGTGCTTACGAATACCTAAATTCAACCAATCCACTGTTGGCCGCCGCTCTTTCTCTATTTCGGGTCCATCGACCTGGAATGAGCTCCCTCTCTCTCCTCGCCAGAAACATAGTTATGACACTTTTAAATCTAGCCTCAAGACATATTTATTTCAAACCTAAGATTTCCCCCCCCCCTCCTGCTTCATATCAGAACTATCCCACCTTCACTAACCCATGTCCTATCACCCTGCTAAAGTATACGACCTGTGTGAGTGTGTGTGTGCTTTTTGAAAAACATTTAACTATTGAAATATTCTTTCCTAGATTTTGTCTGCAGCGCATTATGCTTGTAAATATCTGTTTGTTTAAACTATTGATTATTTATCATTGATTGCATGGCTGTGTGGGATAGGTTGAATGCATGCGCTTTGATTTGTCTTTGCAAGATATAGCGCTATATAAGTTCCATTTATTATTGTTATTATTATTAAATATGACTTTCTGTTGGGTGCCTTCACACAGTGGATTCTTTCCAAATGAGTGGGCTGATAGAGCTGCTAAAATAGGCGCAAAGCATGAAGGGAAATCAGCAACATTGCACGTGCCCTTATCATTACAAGAGGCTACCACTTATTAGAACAAACATCATGGAAAAAGGTCACAGAAACGTATCACCTAAAAGAGAGATTTCTAAACAGATCTGTCATCAAAACTGATAAAGCAAGAGCCGTGAGCCATTCTAAGGCTTGCTCAAATATCTCAACAGAAAGAAGAGTGAATAGTTTGTTTTATAGAATAAAACTTAATGCATTCGTAACCAAATTCAGTGGACACAGTAAATGTCTGTGTGGTGAGAATATTTCTAATACTCATATAATATTTGAATGTAAGAATGCAAAAGCTTTTTTACCCCAATTTTCTGAAAACTCCCTTAGAAGCATATTCAATAATTTGAATTTGGCATTTGATATTGCAAAAGGTCTCTGGCATACTCCTATAGGACATTTGTTATAGTTTCATTAACGTTAATCATTTTTTATGTTTTTGTTTCGGTTAAATTTTTTTTTTTATTGTATCTTTTGCTTTGTGTGGTTTCTTTTCATGATTAGACTACTTTCCCCCCCTCGCATTTTTCGGTAGGGCCACCACCTCAATTCTCATACACCCCTTGTATATATATATATATTTTTTTCTCGTCTAAAATCACTGAGAGTGAACAGACGTAAAATCGAAGACAACAACAACAACAACACACACGCACTCACACACTTGTACACACACACACACACACACACACACACACACACACACCACACACACACACACACACACACACACACACACACACACACACACACCACACACACACACACACACACACACACACACACACCAGATTCAAAGCGTGCTGGGGTTGATATCATATCAACCCATATATAGATCAATGCTAACACATATACTCTATATGAATATGAAAACTTGGGTCATATCTGATTTTAATGACAAGAATAACGTCAGTGACACATAAATCACTCTCTTAAGTTTACAAGTCGTGTTCTGTACTTTTATTCATGAAATATCTTTTTAGATGTGTTTTATACTTATTTTTGCTTTTAATACATCTCAAATTTTGGGGGAGTTTATTCCATAGGTCACTGCCTGAATACAAGAGGCTCGATTTATATAGGTTATTTCTCGGTCTTGGAAATGTTAGCAAATGGTTGTGTCGATGTTGGTTAGCTTTGAAAGCTTTGGTAATCTTCGGAGGTGCATTTTGATCAACAACTTTTTGCATAAACACAGCTTTATTGAATAAAAAGTCGGTTTCGAAATGTCAGGACATTTATTTGCTAATAATCCTCAATTGTCAGGGTGCTTGTTTTTAACAATACAAGTTTTTACTGCTCTTTTATGTAAGGGATGAATGAATTTCAAGTTCGTTCCACTGCAGGTATCCCAAATAGTTGACGCGTAGTCAATGATTGGTAGAATGTGACCGCAAAAAAATAGTTTTCGAGAATGATTATTTAGAAAGTGTTTTGTTTTGGATAATTGAAGTAGCCTGTGAGCTAGGCGTTTACCTAGTGACATTATGTGATTAGCTGATCCAAGTCATATTTTTGTCAATGGTTACACCTAATATTTTATGAGAGTCAACTTCTTCAACTATTCCGTTATTCAATAACAGAGGTTGAAACCTATCATTCATTTTTTGCCTTTTCTGTCTTACTGAAACGTACATACACTTTGATTTTTGTGCATTTAAGGACATGTGGTTTAATGGAGTCCAAATAATCAATCTGTCAATACTGTATTGAAGTTTGCGAGTTAATCTGCTAGAGTCTGAATCACTACAAAAGAGAGTGGTATCGTCAGCAAACATTTTACAGTTACATTTAATAAAACAGGGTAAATAATTTACATAGACTGAAAACAAGAGTGGTCCCAATACTGAGCCTTGTGGTACCCCATATCTAATGGGTAGTAGTTCTGATGCTTGATTATTTACAGATACAAGCTGCTGCCTATTAGACAGAAAATTTTCTAGTAGTTGGATAACTTCAGGTGGCAGTTTGTACAATTCTAATTTACGCAATAATAAAGAGTGGTTGATTACATCAAATGCTTTTCAAAGTCAACAAAAAGGAGGCCAGTAAATTTAATGTCATTTATATTGTGTAGGAGATTGTCAGTGAGCTGAGTTAGAGCAGTGTGACAGGAATAGTTTTTACGAAACCCTGATTGATCCTCGTGCAATAGATTGTTTTTTATAAAGTAAGAATTTAGGGATGTTTGTATGTGTTTTTCAATGGGTTTAGATAGTACAGAGAAAATTGAAATTGGCCTGTAATTTGAAGGAGAAGAGCAGTCACCTAATTTATGGACAGGAATAACTTTTGCCTTTTTAAACTTGAGAGGAAAACACCTTTTCTCAATACACAAGTTGCATCTAACTTGTCTAGATCACGTGTTCTAGTATTCGTTTGCATTTTTATGCTTTCTAATACGTCAAAGGTTGTCATTGGCTGGAGATTAAATGGAAAGTTAATATATTTTGAGTTAATATATTGTTGTAGGTAATGAAGACGGGGACGGGATAGCTCAGTGGTTGGAGCACTCGCTTTCCCCCAGCCAAGTTAAGCAGCGTCGAGCGTGGTTACCAGTTGGATGGGTGACTGTTTGCGCGCGCCTTGGCTTCAGTACAGTTCCCCCAGCTGTAAATGGGTACCTGCCCTCTTTAGGGTCAGGGAAGGTAAAGCAGCGAGGGAGAGGAGATGGGCGCCGCCCTCAATATGCTGGCCCTAGAGAAGTGAGGTCTCTGACGCCTCGCTCCCCTACGACCTTATAGATTATGGGACTCCTTTACCTTTTTTAATGAAGATCATTTTCGCTTGACTTGTCACATGTTATAACTTTATTTGCTACATTTGAAAAATGGCTGTTTAATTCATCAGCTGATATGTCTTTAATGAACTGTTGACTTTTTGAAACATGTTTATTACATAATGTATTGATGGCTTTCCAAATCTGGCGAGCGTCACTAGTGGTAATTAACAACTGTTGAAAGTAATTACGCTTTGATCTGCGTTTAATGGAATTCACTTTATTCCTTTGTGTCCTAAATTGTTCATGTGTACCATGGGTTTTCAGGTGGTTTCTTAAGTTTTTCTCAGATTATATGCCTTTTGTTATCCATGGAGGTTTGGTTTTTTCTTTAACTCTTTTTTTTTTTAATAAAGGGAGCATGTTTGTCACACACTGAGATAAATGTGTTAACCCAAAATTCAGCAGCTTCATCGGGGTCTCTGATTTGATATACATCGTGTAATGGTGAGTTCATCAGGTCCGAAAGAAAATTATTCTCACAGAAGTGTTTGAATCGTCGGTAATATATAGTTTTATGCCCAACTTTAGGAATTTTTATGCGACGCTTAAACCAAGTACAGCAGACAGGATTATGATCGCTGCATCCACATGAGGGAGCACATACTTCATCTATGTGCTGTTTTGTGTTAGTGTATATATGATCAATTCAAGTTACTGAGTTATCTGTTGTTCGTGTGGGCTTGTCTATTAGCTGTTCCAGACCAGGCATCATATAGTTGTGATTCCATTTCGGTTTAGGTTTGAGTAAGTCTATGTTAAAATCTCCAGAATAATAGTTTCACAGTTTAAAAGTGCAACTTCATCCATTAGAGAATTGAATCTATCAACCAATTAGTGGTTTCTGACGGATTTCTGTATATGAATCCTATCAAAAGTGGACTACTGTGCTTTAATTTGATTTCTACCCAAATCGATTCGATATCATACACATCAAAATTGTATAGCCTTTGACAGCATAATGAACATGCAAAATATGTTAATAAGCCTGTAGTTTTGGTTTGTAGGGATCTTGGCGAAATTTTGGGTATCCTGGAATGTGCATGTCTGCATCAGTTATATTTGAAGAAAGGCGGGATTCAGCAAAGCCAAATAAATGAAACTCATTCCCATCATTAAATAGTATGCTAGCAATGTCATCTTTTTTATTGGTTGCATTGTTTATGTTGAGGTAGCCTACTGTAGACCATGTTTTATTGGCCACTTGTCAGAGGTAAGAGACATGACGTAGAGGGAGGAGTGCGGCTAATAACGCTGTGATAGAATTTCAGGTTTTAAGAGAGCAAACGCACAAAGAAAAAACAAACAAAATAAACATATACAGAATTAAAAAAAACCCAAACAAACACGTAATTGAATTATAAACGCTCACTAAGATATACAGGTGTGATCTTACAATAATTGCTCTTTAACAAAATTAACTAGTTAACTAAATAAATGTATACACATACACACACTAATTCAGGATTTTTATATTACAATGCAATGCAAAATCCTATAAAGTTTAACAAAAATATTCAGTACAGGAGAAAAATGAGAGAATGAGATCAAATGGAAAAAAATTAAAGGTTTGAAAATAGACTTTCGGCTAGGAATAAGTATCCTATTCCGTTTTCGTAGCTTTTAGCTGTTATTGCTCAAAAGTCTCTATCAATATCACTCACTCACTCAGTCACATGTCCCAAAGGACGTAGGGGGGACATGAGAGAAGACGCAACAGAGATCTTTTTCCATGCTTCACGATCCTGTGTGGCTAGTAGAAGGTGTTGCAGGGGTTGGGCGGTCCAGTCTTTGATGTTGTCAACCCATGATTTCTTTTGGCGGCCTCTTCTTCTCTTGCCTTCAACCGTTCCCTGCAAGATGGTTTTTGCTAAGGTGTTGTGTCTTGTGGTGTGACCAAACCACATCAGTTTTTTCCTCTTTATGGTGGAGAGCAGAGGTTCTTGGGGGCCCACAAGCTATTTGATTTCTTCTTTCACATAGTTGTTGGTCTTGTGTTCTTTGTATGATATTTTGAGGAGTCTTCTGTGGCACTTGTTCTCGAATGCTTGGATTCTCCTCTCTAGCTCTGCTGACAGGGTCCATGATTCACAGCCATAATTATAGGAGGATAGATATCACGAGGGATTTGTAGAGGTGATATTTGGTGCAGAAGCTGATGTTGTTGCTTCTGATGATCCTCTCGAGTCTGGCCTAGAGCAGATGTTGCTGTTGCAATGCGAGCTTTCACTTCATTGTTTGATGTGCCATCTTTTGTTAGGATGGAGCCTAAGTATTTGAATTGGCTCACCTCTTCCGTATTTCTCCATTCATCTTTATTTCCGTGCTGTCATTACTAGCGCTGTTGACCATGATCTTTGATTTCTCTGTACTGACCTCCATGCCGTATGCGCTTGCTCGATCTGATAGACTATCTGTGAGGTTTTGCAGTTCTTATTTGCTGCCGCCCATGAGGTCAATGTCATCTGCAAATCTGAGGTTTCAAAGGGGTCTTCCACCGATGGAGATGGTAGTGTGGTGGTTTTGCAGTGTCTCTGTCATGATGTTTTCGAGGAAGAGGTTGAAAAGTACAGGTGAGAGAAAGCAGCCCTGACGGACCCCAACCATGGTCTTGAAGAACTCGCCCATGTGATTGTTCATGAAAACTGCACTTGCGTTCTCGTACAGTGCCTTGATGACTTCAATGAGGCAGTTGTCAATGTCAATATACAATGTTCAATAATCAGCTTGATAATTGAGCAAAAACGATTTCACTGTGGGGTGGTGTGCAGTAGTGTGGGGTGGAGTGGTGTGGTGTGGTATGGGGTGGCGTGGTGTGGTGTGGAGTTGTGTGCAGTGGTGTGGAGTGGTGTGGGGTGGTGTGGAGTGATGTGGAATGGGTGGAGTGGTGTGGAGTGGTGTGGTGTGGAGTGGAGTGGAGTGGTGTGGAGTGGTGTGGAGTGGTGTGGAGTGGAGGGTGTGGAGTGGTGTGAAGTGGATTGTTGTGAAGTGGTGTGGTGTGGTGCGGTGTGGGAGTGGTGTGGTGTGGTGTTGTGTGGAGTGGTGTGGTGTGGAGTGGAGTGGTGTGGGTGGTGTGGTGTGGTGTGGAGTGGTGTGGTGTGGAGTGGAGTGGGTGTGGTGTGGTGTGGTGTGGTGCAGTGTGAAGTGGTGTGAGTAGTGTTGTGTGTGTAGTGTGGAGTGGTGTGGTGTGGTGTGAGTGGAGTGGTGTGGTGTGGTGTAGTGTGGAGTGGTGTGGAGTGGTGTGGTGTGGTGTGAAGTGGTGTGGTGTGGTGTGGAGTGGTGTGGAGTGTGTGGAGTGGTGTGGGTGTGGTGTTGTGTAAGTGATGTGAGTGGTGTGGAGTGGTAGGTGTGATGGTGTGGTGTAGTGTAGTGGTGTGGTGTGGTAGTGTGGAGTGGTGTGGTGTGGTGGTGGTGGTAGTGGTTGTGGGTGATGTGAGTGGTGTGGTGTGGATGGTGTGGTGTGTGAGTGGTGTGGCAGTGGTGTGGAGTGGGTGGTAGTGTGTGATGGAGTGGTGTGGAGTGGTGTGTGTGTGATGGTGTGGTGAGTGTGAGTGGTGTTAGTGGTTGTGGTGCAGGTGTGGGAGTGGTGTCAGGTGTGAGTGTTGGTTGTAGTGTGGAGTGGGTGGTGTGGAGTGGGTGTGTAGTGTGAGTGGTGTGGTGTGGTGGTGTAGTGTGGGTGGGTGTGGGTGTGTTTAGGTGGTGTGGAGTGTGTGTGGTGTGGGGTGTGGTGTGGAGTGGTGGGTGTTATGTGGAGTGGTGTTGAGTTGAGTGGTGTGGAGTTGGAGTGGTGTTGGTGTGGGAGTCGGGTGGTATTCAGTGGTGTGGAGTGGGTGGAGTGGGAGTGGGGTGGTATTCAGTGGTGTGGAGTGGTGTGGTAGTGTGGTGTGGTGGGAGAGTGGTGAGATGGTGTGAGTGGTGTGGAGTGGTGTATGTGGGTGGAGTGGGTGGTTTAGTGTGTAGGTGTGGAGGTGGGGGGGTGTAGTGTGGGGTGGTGGAGTGGGAGTGGTGAGGGGGGTATCAAGTGGGTGTGGAGTGGTGTGGGAAGGGTGGATAGTGGTGGGGGGGGTGGTGTGGGTGGTGGTGGAAGTGGGTGTGGGGGAGTGAGTTGTGTGGAGTGGGGTGGTATGGTGGGGTGTGGAGTGGTGGTTGGTGGAGTTGGGGGGAAGGGGGGGGTGGGATGTGGAGTTGAGTGTGGAGTGGTGGTGGTGGTGTGGAGGGGGGGGGAGTGGTTGGGGTGGTATTACGTGGTGTGGGTGGTGTGGAGTGGTGTGGTGTGGTGTGTGTGTGAAGTGGTGTGGAGTGGTGTGGAGTGGAGTTTATGTGGTGTGGAGTGGGGTGGTATTCAATGATGTGGATGGTTGGAGTGTGTAGTGGTGTGGTGAGTGTGCGAGTGGTGGTGTGCAAGTGGTGATGGAGTGGTGTGAGTGGGTTATGTGGTGTACAGTGGTGGTGTTGGTGTGGAGTTGTGTTGGTGTGGTATGGAGTGGTTGTGGTGTGGTGTGGGTGGTTTAAGTGGTGTGGTGGTTGTGATGAGTGTGTGGTGTGGTGTGGTATGTAGGATGTCAAATGTTCGGAGTGGTGTGGAGTGGGGTGGATGTACAGTGGTGTGGAGTGGATGGTGTTTGAGTGGTGCAGGACATTGTGTGGAATGGTACTGGGTGGTGGCTGAAGTGAAGTGTGTGTGTGTGTGCGGAGGGAGTGGTGTTGCTAGTGGTTGTGGGTGGGTGTGGTGTGGTGTAGAGTGGGGTGGGGTGGAGTGGAGTGGTGTGGAGTGGAGTGGTGTGGTTTGTGTGGTTTGGAGTTTTTGGTTTGGAGTGGTGTGGAGCGTGTAAGAGTGGTGTGGAATGGTGGTGGAATTTGGGTTTGCAAGTGGTGTGGTTATATAATTTCATACATGTTTCGGCAATTCAATGTGGTGATCTTAACTGTTTATGAAGATATATTTTTATACTGGCAGTCCCATTCGTTTAGAATAAACTGCTGCCCTCTTGCATGCAGTGAGTAAAACATGCCAATGTGTTTCTGAGCTCTCGTTTGTTGGCAGTTTTTGGCAGAGCCTGTTGCCGAGGAAAGGAAGTGAGTCTGTACTGGAACACTACTGGTCATATTTAATGAGTCTGTATGGACACTTTTGGCCTTTTATGAGTCTGTATGGAACTTAGGCATATTTAAAGAGTTGTATGGAACACTTTCTGGTCATATTTAATGAGTCTGTACTGGAACACTTACTGGTCATATTTAATGAGTCTGTACTGGAACACTTACTGGTCAGGTTTCAGTAGTCTGTACTGGAACACTTACTGGTCAGGTTTCAGTAGTCTGTACTGGAACACTTACTGGTCAGGTTTCATGAGTCTACTGGAATACTTACTGGTCAGGTTTACTTGAACAGTCTGCTTAAGTGTTATGATATATTGTATGTTACTGTATTTTGTAATGCTGACATTTTAAAAAGCAGAGAGAGAAAAGAGAGAGAGAGAGGGGAGAGAGAGAGGAGGGAGAGAGAGAGAGAGAGAGAGGAGAGAGAGAGAGAGAAATGACAATGACAATTTTTTTATTTCGAGGATAATGAATAAGCACTCATTTACTTTTTAATCCCAGTCCCCCCCCGTGGGAGATATATCAAAAACAATAACCCGAGAGAGAGAGAGAGAGAGAGAGAGGAGAGGGAGAGAGAGAGAGAGAGAGAGAGAGAGAGAGGAGAGAGAGAGAGAGAAAAGAGAGAGAGAGAGAGAGATTTGCATTGCATAGTTTCGTGTGTGTTTTTGCATATTGCGTCTCTTTTATTGTTATGGGTTGTTGTAATATTGTAGTTAAATACTATCGAAAAGGTGTTTTGTTCCTAGATAGATGGCTTGATGAAAAATGCAAATGCATTGCTTTTTCATTGCACCATCTGGAAATAAAATGTTGACTATGACTTTGACTTCACACACACCACGAAGCTCTTATGTAATATAATGCTATAAATATTCATTTTTGCAACGTACAGTCAGATTCCTCGTTAATTCGATTTTGATGATGCAAGATTTGGATTGACAGTTTTATCATCTTTTTTTTTTTTTTTTCACAGAATTATCTCTCATATCATATCATACATATCATATCATATATATCATAGCAATTGCCTTTGTATTATTTACTTGAAATTATTTTGTGATTATTAAGGATAGTTCCTTCTCAGGGCAAAGGCCGGAGGACAAAGTCTGTACACCCCTTCTCTGAAGTCCTTGGGAATGCAGATTATCGTAACTGTCTCTCCCCCCTCCCGCCCCCCAAAACCCACCCATCCCTACCCCGCCACCCCCCCACCCCCCCCCCCTATTTCCTTTTTTTTACGCCCCCGTTTTTAACCACACCCCAAAACTGCCTTTCCCCTAACATTTGGGGGATTTTCCCCCCCTTTTTTTTAAACAAAAAAAAATACTAAACAGTAACAACCCCCTTTCCCCAAAACAACTTCTTCCTTTCACCCCTAGAATCAACCACACCTTTTAAACCCCAGTAAACAAAAAAATTTTTACCCTTCTATGAAAATTTTCCCCTTCCACTTCTCCTGATTATAGATTTGATCAAAGACCACAATTCCCCCCCCAAAAACTTTTCCTTCACCCCCCTTACCTGGTTTTTTAAATCCCCCTTTTTCCTTCAGTAAACAAATCAATAAAACCCTCCAAAGGGAATAATCCCACAACTTCTGGCCCGTTTTTTTTCACTTTTCCCCCCCCAAATTAAATAACCTTTAAAAAATTTCAAATTTTTCCAAACCCCCCTTCCCTATGTTTTTTCCTGAAAACTCCTTCCCCTGAAAAATACCCGTGCTTGAAATATTAAAAACAATAAAAGCCGCTTTCAAAAAAACGGGCCACCTGGGAAAAACCCCCTCCTTCAAAAACTTTTAGAATTTTAAAAAAATCAGTTTTAAACTAAAAAACCCCCCTTTTTTTAAAAACAAAATCCTTAAAAAATTATCCCCCCAAAATTAGCGTGTATTTTGCTTTATGAAAAAGTACCTTAAATCCCCAAATTTTCCTTTTTCCTTTTTTGTTAAATTGAATTTTTTTCTGGTTGCAGCATTTATTACCCCCTTCCTTTAAAAAACCTGCCAAACCCGTTTATTCTAAAAAAAATCAAATTTCCCCCTTCTGGGGCCCTCCATGGTCCTTCCAAAGGAGCAAAAAAAAGTCAAAAACCAACAAAATTAACAAAACACCCCCCTCCTCTTAAAGTTTTTAACCTTAAACCCCATTTCCCTTTGTGGGACCGTTACAAAAAATTCAAAAAACCCCCTTTTTCCCCCTTTTCCAGGCCTGCCCCTTAGCTCCCCCCCTTTCCCCTCGAGAAAATTTAAAAAACTTTTTCATAAAGAAAATTTTATTTTAAAATTTCCCCCCCCCCCTTTATTAGAATCCCCCATTTTTAAAACCCTTTCCCTAACCCTTAAAGATCCCTTATAGGGGGTTTGGGTTTTTTAAAAAAAATTTCTTTTAAAACTTTTTTTTTTGGGTCTACGTTTTTGTTTAAAAATTTGTTTGTTAAATTTGTTTTTTTTTGGGGTTGGCTTGTGGGTTTTTTAATCCCCCCTTTTTTTTTGAAAAAAGCCAAAACCCCCCTTTTTTTAAATTTTGTATTTAAAAATATATTTTTTGGGGGGTTTCCCCAAGTGGACCAAATGAGGGCAAAACCAAAAAACCCCAAACGAAAAAACCCACACCCCCTTAACAACAAAAAAACCACAAAAAAAAACACAAAAAAAAAAACCCCACACCAAAAAAGATTCAAACGTCTGCCCCTGATAAACAAAATGACCATTCAAAACTTCCAAAATTTAAAAAAAAGGGTTATTTTTTTAAATAAAAAATTTTGACAAACCTTAGTACACGTTGTCTTTTTGAAAATTTTTTTTAAAAATTTTTTTTGGGGAAAAAGGGCAAAATTTTTTTACCCCTTTTCCCTGGGAAACTTGGATTTAAAAATTTTTTTAAATTGGCATTTTTATGGGGGGGGAACCCTTGGAATTTGGGGGTAAATTTTTTTAACACTTTTTTTTTTTTTATTTTTTTTGGGGTTTAAATTTTTTTTTTTTATTTATTTTTCTTTGTGGGTTTTTTTTCAGTTAGCTTTTTTTGGATTTTTCGGGGGGGCCACCCCTCAATTTTCTCCCCCCCTTGTAAAAATAAAAAATTTTTTTTTTAAAAAATTAATTTGGGAAAATGGGAAAAAACCCCCCAAACCCAGGCATCCCAAATTGTAAACCAAAAAAAAAAAAAAAGGGGGGGGGGCTTTTCAAAAAACCAAAACAAACCCCCAAAAAACCCAACACAAAAAAACCCCCAAAACCAAACCCAAAACCCCCCCGGGATTAAAGGCTGTGGTTTTTAAAAAAACCCATTTAATCGAAAAATTTTTCCTTATATAATTTTTTTTAAAAAAATTTTAAAAAAAAATTTTTAATATATAAAATAAATATTTTTAATTTAAAAAGGGGGTTTTTCTGATTTTTTACCCAAAAAATTTTTTGTTTTTTTATTTTTTTTGCTTTTAAAAAAATTTTGGGGGGGGGGTTTATTCGGGTCCTGTGAATAAAATTCTTTTTTATATAGGTTTTTTCCCTTTTTAAATTTAAAAAAGGGGTTTTTGTATTTAAAATTTTTTTCGGGGGGGGGTTTTTAAAATTTTTTTAAAACCGTTATTGTAAATTTTTTTTTTTAAAGTAAAAATTTTTTGTTTTTTTAAATTTTGGGTTTTTTAAAAAAAATTGCCTTTTTTTTAAGGAAAAAGTTTTAATTTTACGGAAATCCAAATTTAAGACCTTATTTGATCCGAAAAAATATTTTTTCGAAATGATTTTTAAAATTTTTTGTTGGTGAAAATACCGAAGCTACTTTACTATGACATAATTGAAGGACCAGCATATTTTGAGGTTACACAACTTTTATGACCCTCAACATCTTCACTACCGTTTCACATTAAAGGGTTTGAAAATCCCTTCATTTTTTTCGGTCTCAGCGTAAAGCTACATCTGATATTTGCCGATGTAAGGGAAGGGGTTTTAAGGGAGCCAAAAAATCAACCCTTAATACGTATTAAAGTATTGCGAGAATCTTCTTAATAAATCAAAGTGTATCGTCACAAACATTTAAAGTTACATTTAATTAAAACAGAAATAATTTACATAGACTTAAAACAATTCCCAATATGACCTTGGTACCATATCTAATTGGTATTTTTCAGGGCGATTATTACAATCGGGGGGTAGGCTGCCTTTAGACGAAAATTTTTCTAAATTGGATAAATTCGGCCGGAGTTTGTCAAATTTCGGCTTTTGGTAAAAAGTTTGATTACAAAAAACTTTTCAAATAAAAAGGGGCCATAAATTTTTTATTTCATTAACTTGTGTAGAATCATGACTTTGGCATTAAGGAATGTTTTAACAAATCTGATTGACCTGGGCAATGATTGTTTTATAAAGTAAAAGATTAGATGTTTGTATGTGTTTTACATTTTAGTAACAAAAAAATTTGAATGGCCTGTAAATTATAACTGAGAAGGATCACCTATTTGAAGGAAAAATTTTTTCCCAAATTTAAACTTTGGAGTAAGCCCTTTTTTCATCAATTCAAAACTTTTTCAGATCACGTGCTTTCTATTATCCTTTTCATTTATTTTTCTTGCAAGGGTTGTCATTTTTTAAAGAAAAATAATTTTGAGTTATATTTTTATAAAAACGGCCTTACCATTGGTGGCACGCGCTTTCCCCAGAAGTTAACAGTCGGCTTGTTTACTGATAACTTTTTCCCCGCCTGGTTCTACATTCCCCCTGTAAGCCTCCCTCTAGGTCAGGAAGTAAACCCGGGGAAGGATGGGCGGCCCCTCTATCCCTGGAATTGAGCCCTGACGCCTCCTCCCTACGCCAAAGTATTGGGACACCTAATACTTTTAAAAGACTTTTTTGTTGACTTTCAATTTTCTTTTGCTCATTGAAAATGCTTATCACCGGGAACTGTCTTTAATGACTTTTAGTGCTTTTGAAACAGGGGTTAATTTACCATTTTATTAGGTATTAGCGAAAAAATGGGGTTGACTATGTTAATTAAACAATTTGTTAAGAAATAATTAAAGGGGTTTATAATTGCTTTTAAATTGTTAATTATTAAAAGATCCTTATTTTCCCTGGATTAAAGGGTGAAACCAAAATAGAAACATTGTTCGGAAATGTTACTTAAGAGGTTTTTTTTTGAAATTTTTTTAAAAATTTTTTCATTGTTCCAAAGGATAAATTAACCCAAATTCCCAAAAAGGGTTGTTTTAAAACGAAGTTTATCTTAAAAAATTTTCTTCAGAATTTTGGGTGGGGGTTTATTTTATTTGAATGTATCGTTTAACCTTTTAACTTAAAGATTTTTTAAATGGTTGTGAAGTACACCTAGTTTTTATAAAGGTCTGGGGCAAAATTTTTTTCATTTTTTTGTTTTTTTTTTTGGGGTTTTTGGTTTTCTGTTTGGGGGCCCCTAATTTAACCCGTAATTTTAAATTTAAGGTTAATTAGATGAAAGAGGTATTGGAAAACAAAAAACGATATTCCAACCAAGACACGTGCAAAAAATTGAACCAAAAAAGGGGCAAAAAGCCCTAATATAATATCTGGTATTTTAATATTGTTCCAACCTTACTAATGAATAAAATTTATGGGCGATTTGCTAATCTAATTTCCAAGTTCTTGTTTTACTTTATCTTGAAAATTTTGGTTTCTTTTGCATTTCTCATCATTTTAGGTTTAAGGTCACAAATCACCAAAATTTTTGAAAAAAAATTTTTTTATAAATTTGCGATTGCTTTTTTTGTGCTCATAGTTTTAATAGATTCATAGGATTAAAATTTGCGGTGTGTTTTAAAGTTAAGTCGTTATTTTGGGTTTGTTGGGATTGGCTTTGAGGTTATTTGGGAAAGGGTCCAGAAAAAGTCAGAGTTGGATTATTTGGGGAAAGAAGAGGGGTGGGTTTCATAATTTTGTTTTATTGATTCAAAATGTCATGTGATTCACAAAAATGAATGTCTTATCCTTTTATTGGTTTCCACTTTCGGATTTTAATGATTGCAAAGGGACAGTGGTTTAATAAATCTTTAAAAAGTTTCAAAAGGGAGAAAAAATGAAGCTTGAACAAAGAAAAGGGAAAAGGTTGAAAAAAGTTTGGTAAAAGTGTTTGGGTTGTAGTTTGAATAGGGGTTTATTGTGCGTGTATTCATTCTGGGGATAGTTAATTTGATTAAGAAAGGGGGAATGGGATGGCTAGAAGAGAATAATGCTTTTGTTCCATCTTAAAGTTTTTCTAATTGGTCATCAGGGGGTTTTTATTGTTTTATTGGTTGGGTGTGTTATGTTTGGGGTTATTAAAAACCTGATTATTCTGTTTTGGGGTTTTTATTGTTAGTGTTGAGTAAATGGTGACAAAGGAGGGGGTGTTGGGAGACTTAAACCTTTGTTTTTGGGTATTTTGGTTTAAGAGACTTTCCCAAGAAAGTGCACTTTTTAATCATGTGAGTATTTTTTAATTAAAGTTCCATTGAAAGTAAAAAATTGGTAAATGTGAGGGGAGGGTGTGTCTTTTAATTCTTTCTCAAGTTAAATCAGGGTTCATTGGTGGCTTTTTTCTGGATATTTCCCGGGTGTATTGATGTGAAGTCTTTTAGTTTTAAGGGGGGGTAATATCGGTAGGAGTAGTTTGGTGATTGGAAGTTGTGTTTAATGATCTTTGTTTTTTGGGTGTAGTATTTCTCTTTGAAATGGTTGGTTTCTTTTATTCCTAAAGTCTTACCATTTTTCAAGGGGAGTGACCTTCCAAGGCGAATTGGGGTGAGATTGAAGAAATCTTTGTTGGGGTTTGGGGTTTTTTTGTCCCAAGCATGTGTTTGTGGGGTTTGTTGTAGTTTGGGTTGATGCTGGATGGGGTTTTTACTTATTTTTTTTTTTATTTGTAAGGTTCCTAATATGGGTTTTTGCATGGTTTTGTTTGTAGTAGCCCCAACCCGCTCAGGTAAAAATTTTTCCCCTTTGTGAGGGGAAGGTTTTACAGTTTTTAGTTTCCCTTTCACATAGTTTGGTTTTTTGGGAGAATATAATTGTTTTTTTGTGTGTGATCTATTGTTTTGGTTCGGTGCGTTTTAGTCTTTCAAAAGGGTCTATGTATTCCCCGGTTATTTGGAGGCATGTAACCAGGATTTGTAGTATTGATGATTGTCAGAAGTAAGTGGTTCACTTTAATTTACTGAGGTTGAAAAAAGTGGCTTTGTGGCTTCGTTAATGATGTTATCCATTTAGTTAGGTTGGTGTAAGTTTTAAGTGGTTGTAGGTTTGTTTTTGGACCTATGTGTTGTTCAATTAGGGTTGGGAATGCTATTATTTTATTCCTTATGGGCTGCAAGTTGATTGCAGGGGTAACGTGAGGTTTAGCTTATTTGGGTGCAGAGGTCAATGTATGAAATTTGAGGGTGGTTTCCCGATAGTGTAGTTTTGTGGTGGGTGGGGGTGGTTGGGGGAGGAAAAGGGAAAAGTGAATACCTATGGTTTAAGTGCTTGTTTGTTTAAAGGAATAGTTGATTTTTTATTTGTTTAATGGTGGTTGTTGTAATTAAAGTGTTATTAGTGTAATTGGGGAAGAGATATAAAAGGATTTGGTGGGTAGCATTTAATGTTTGGGTGTGGGTTTAGTTGGTTTTTGGGGTTTTTGTCTATAGTGAATTTTAAGGGTGGGATGGTGTAGAGGTTTTGTGATGTGGGGTGTAAAGTGTGGAAGTGTTGGGGGAGTTTGGAGTGAAAGATTTGGGTTGTTTGTGGTATGGTGGGGTTGGTTTGAGGTGGAGTATTGTTTGAAAAAAGTTTTTTGTGTGATGGGGAGTGGGGGAAGGGTAGTTGGTTTGAGATTTGGTTGGTTTGGAGTTTGTTTGGGTTTTGAGATGGTTGGTGGTATGTGGGGTTGGATTGTGGTGTGGAAGGTTGATTAAGTATATGGAGGTGTGGGATTGTAGGGGTGTTGGATGTGTTTGTGTTAGGGGGTGGTGTGGGGAGGTTTTGGGAATGGGGTTTTGATGTTTGGAGATTGTAGGATGGAGTGGGTTGGTGTAAGTGTGTTTTGTTGTTAATTTTTGGTTTTTGGGTGTTAGTGGTTTTGTTTGATGGTATGGGGAGTTTTGTATTGGTGCGTTATTGTTAGGTATGGAGTGGTGAAGTGAGTGTTTGGGGGGTTTGGTGGTTGTGTTTTGTGGTTTGGTTTTGTTGGTGGTTTTGGTGGGGTAGGGTGGAAGGGGGTGTTGGGTGGGGTGGGGAAGGTGTGTTTGTGAGTTGGGGAGTGGGTGTGTGTGAATGTTGGGAGTGAGGGTTGGAATGGGTGGTTGGTGTAGTTGGAGGGTTTAATGTGTGTTGGCGTGGGGTTGGTGAGTGTGGTGGGGTGGTGTTGTGGGGGGTGGGGTTGTGGTGGAGTGGTGGGGTTTGTGGGTGGGAGTGGTGTGGTGGGGGAGTGGTGGATGGTGGGGGTTGGTTGTGGTGGGAGTGGGTGGTGGAGTGGGTGTGTGGTGAGTGTTGATGGTGTGGGGTTTGGGAATGTTGGTGTGGTTGTTGGGTGTTGGATTTGGAGGGGTGGAGTGGTGGGGTTGGGTGGTGGGGGGTTGTAGTGGGTGGTGTGTGTTGTGTGGGAGGGGGGGTGGTTTTGGGTGTAGTGGTGTGAGTTGTGTAGTGGGTGTGGTGTGTAGGGAGTGGTGGGGTGAGTGGTGGGTGGTGGGGTTGGGGGGGTGTGTGTGGAGTGGTGGGGATTGGTTTGGGTTGTGGGTGGAGTGGGTGGTGGTATGGGGTGGTGTGGTTTGGTGGGGTTTTGGTGTGGTGTGGTGGTGGATGGTGGTGGTGTGGTTGGGGTGTGGGATGGGGTTGATGTTTTTTTTGGGGGGGGGTGGGTTGTGGGTGGTGGTTGAGTGTGGAGGGGTGGGGTTTGGGTTGGAGGGTGTGGGTGTGGATTTGTGTGGTGTGAGTGTGGGTATGTGGTGTGGATGGTGTGATGGTGTGAGGGTGGGGTGGTGTGGGGGGTAGTGTGGTGGTGGTGGTGGGAGTGGGGTGGGGGGTGGTTGGAGGGGTGGGTGGGGTGGGTGTGGGTGTTGGGAGTGTAGGTGGGTTGTGGAAGTGGTGGGTGTGAGTTGTGTGAGTGTGTGGATGGGTGGATGGGGGTGGATGGTGTGGGGGTGGAGTGGAGGGGAGTGGGTGGGTGGTGGTGGTGGGGTGTGGTGTTGAGGGGGGGTGTTTGAGGTGGGTTGGGTGGTGGTGGGTGGGGGGTTGGGGGTGTGGGGGGTGATTTGTGATGGGTGGTGGTTTATGGAAGGTGGGGGGATGGGTGGTGGAGTGTGGTGTGAGGGGGTGGGTGGTGTGGTGGGGAGTTTTAGTGGTGGTGGTTGGTGTTGGGGTGTGGTGGTTTGGGTGTGGAGTGGTTGGAGTGGGTGGTGGGGTTTGTGGTGTGGGGGGGTGGTGTAGATGTGTGAGTGGTTGGGGTTGTTGGTGGTGGAGTGGGGTGGTGTGTGTGTGGGGGGGGAGGGGATGGTGGTGTGGTGGGTGGGGGTTTAGTGGTGTGGAGTGGTGTGGAGTTGTGGGTGTGTGGGGGTGAGGGTGGGGTGGTGTGGAGTGGGGGGTTTTGGGTTGGTGTGGGGTGGTGTGGAGTGGGTGGGGTGGTTTAGTGGTGTGGAGTGGTGTGGAGTGTGTGGTGTGTGGGTGAGTGGTGGGTGGTGTGGAGGGGTGGGGTTTTGTGTGGGTGGAGTGGGGTGGAAAGTGGGTGGAGTGTGTGGGGGTGGGGGTGGGTGGGGGAAAGTGGGTGGAGTGGTGTGGGTGGATTTTGGTGGTGTGGTGGGTGGGTGGTATCAGGGGTGTGGTGGTGTGGATTTGGTTGTGTGTGGATGGGGTGGTATGTGGTGTGGGTGGGTGTGGAGTGGTGTGGTGTGGTGTGGTGGGGAGTTTGTGGGTGGGTGGGTGGAGTTGTGGTGGTTGGAGTGGGGGGGGTTTTGGGATGGTGTGAGTGGTGTGGGTTTTTTTGGGTATGTTGGGTGGAGGGAGTTGGGTGGTGTGAAGTGGTGTGGTGGTGTGGAGTGGAGTTATGTGTGGTGTGAGTGGGTTGTGTGGTGGGTGGGTTGTTGGTGTGGAGTGGAGGGGTGGTGTGGTGTGGGGTTTTATGTGTTGGGTGGTGTGGAGTGGTTTGTGGGGGTGAGGGTTGTTGGTTGAAATGGTTGATGGTGTGGAGTGGTGTGTTGTACAGTGGTGTGGTATTGTGTGTTGGAGTGGGGGGTGGGTTGTTTTGGTTGGTTGGGTGGGGTTGGAGTGGGTGGTGTTGAGTGGTGGATGGAGGTGTGGGGTGTGGAGTGGGTGTGGTGGTGTGAGTGGTGGTGTGGAGTGGGGGTGTGGAGGGGGAGTGGGGGGTGGTGTGGTTTGGAGGGGTTTTGGGATGTGGTGTGGGTGGTGTGGAGGTGGTGTGGAATGGTTGGAAATGGGTTTGAGTGGTGTGGTTTAAATTTGTTGGTTTAGGGGTTTGGGGTTTAAAAGTATTTAAAAGTAATTTTGCTTTGGGGTAATCTTTATAAAAAACCTTCTGGGTCTTAATGAGAGTAATTATGGCCACTTTCTGTTGCAAACTCTCTTTTTGCAGAAGGAGACCTGTTGCCGGCAGTTCTTTTTTGGGAAATTTGGCCCCAAATTGCAGTACTGGAACACTTTCTGGCATATTTAATGAGTCTGTACTGAACACTTACTGGTCATTTTTAATGAGTCTGTACTGGAACACTTACGGTCATATTTAAGAGCTTACTGGAACATTACTGTCATATTTAAGATTGTTTTAAATTTGGGAAATTAAGGGGTCGGTTTCATTAGTCTTTAAACTGAACACATACTGTCAGTTTCAGTAGTCTGTACTGGAACACTTACTGGTCAGGTTTTCATGATCTACGAATACTTACTGGTCAGGTTTACTTGAACAGTCTGCTTAAGTTGTTATGATATAATTGTATGTTACTGTATTTGTAATGCTGACATTTTTAAAAGAGAGAGAGAGAGAGAGAGAGAGAGAAGAGAGAGAGGAGGGGAGAGAGAGAGGAGAGAGAGAGGGGAGAGAGAGAGAAATGACAAATGAAAAAATTTTTTTTTATTTCGAGGATAATGAATAAGCACTCATGTTTCTTTCTACATCCAGTCCCCGCCCGTAGGGGATTATCTAAAAAAATAACCCGAGAGAGAGTAGAGAGAGAGAGAGAGAGAGAGAGAGAGAGAGAGGGGAGAGAGAGAGAGAGGAGAGAGAGAGAGAGAGAAAAGAGAGAGAGAGAGATTTGCATTGCATAGTTTCGTGTGTGTTTTTTGCATATTGCGTCTCTTTTATTGTTATGGGTTGTTGTAATATTGTAGTTAAATACTATCGAAAAGGTGTTTTGTTCCTAGATAGATGGCTTGATGAAAAATGCAAATGCATTGCTTTTTCATTGCACCATCTGGAAATAAAATGTTGACTATGACTTTGACTTCACACACACCACGAAGCTCTTATGTAATATAATGCTATAAATATTCATTTTTGCAACGTACAGTCAGATTCCTCGTTAATTCGATTTTGATGATGCAAGATTTGGATTGACAGTTTTATCATCTTTTTTTTTTTCTTTTCACAGATATATCTCTCATATCATATCATATCATATCATATCATATCATATCATAGCATAATTGCCTTTGTATTATTTACTTGAAATTATTAGTTGTGATTATTAAGGATAGTTCCTTCTCAGGGCAAAGGCCGGAGGACAAAAGTCTGTCACCACTTCTCTGAAGTCCTTGGGAATGCAGATTATCCGTCAACTGTTCTCTTCCACCCTCCCCGCCCCACACACCCACCCATCCAGTCACCCAGCCACCCCCCCACCCCCCCCCCCACTTTATTTTTTTCCTTAATTAAATCTCTCAGACGAGTGGAGTTTGTTGCTGGGGCCGGCTCCTATCCTACCCCATCATGACCACACGTGGACTCTGCGGGGAGGCTGGCAGCCAACAGTGCCAGCATGCGGACCAGACACAGACAGACAGACAGCACAAATGAACACTGGTTCTTCTCAATATAAGGGGAGCTACTGTGCATGATTCCCCTGATTTTTCCGCGATTACCTCCCTTGCAATGAAGTGTCCTTTGCGGCTTCAGCTGCTATCCAGGGGACTTGTGGCGTCACCAGTTCACACCTCGGTAGAGAGCCTTTGGTGTTGGCTGACTGACGTCACCAGTTCACACCTCGGTACAGAGCCTTTGGTGTTGGCTGACTGACGTCACCAGTTCACACCTCGGTAGAGAGCCTTTGGTGTTGGCTGGCTGACGTCACCAGTTCAAACCTCGGTAGAGAGCCTTTGGTGTTGGCTGATGACGTCACCAGTTCACACCTCGGTAGAGAGCCTTTGGTGTTGGCTGGCTGACGTCACCAGTTCACACCTCGGTAGAGAGCCTTTGGTGTTGGCTGGCTGACGTCACCAGTTCACACCTCGGTAGAGAGCCTTTGGTGTTGGCCGACTGACGTCACCAGTTCACACCTCGGTAGAGAGCCTTTGGTGTTGGCTGGCTGACGTCACCAGTTCAACACTGCAGCTGCGGCTGCTGAACAACGTGACGTCAAAGTTCAACACTCGTGGAACACACAGACAGTGAATACCACAGTAACGTGGAACACACAGACAGTGAATACCATAGTAACGTGGAACACACAGACAGTGAATACCACAGTAACGTGGAACACACAGACAGTAAATACCACAGTAACGTGGAACACACAGACAGTGAATACCATAGTAACGTGGAACACACAGACAGTGAATACCATAATAACATGGAACACACAGACAGTGAATACCATAATAACATGGAACACACAGACAGTGAATACCATAATAACATGGAACACACAGACAGTGAATACCATAATAACATGGAACACACAGACAGTGAATACCATAATAACATGGAACACACAGACAGTGAATACCATAGTAACATGGAACACACAGACAGTGAATACCATAGTAAGGTGGAACACACAGACAGTGAATACCATGGTAACATGGAACACACAGACAGTGAATACCACAGTAACATGGAACACACAGACAGTGAATACCACAGTAACATGGAACACACAGGCAGTGAATACCACAGTAACATGGAACACACAGACAGTGAATACCATAGTAACATGGAACACACAGTGAATACCACAGTAACATGGAACACACAGTGAATACCACAGTAACATGGAACACACAGTGAATACCACAGTAACATGGAGCACACAGACAGTGAATACCACAGTAACATGGAACACACAGACAGTGAATACCATGGTAACATGGAACACACAGACAGTGAATACCATGGTAACATGGAACACACAGACAGTGAATACCATGGTAACATGGAACACACAGACAGTGAATACCATAGTAAGGTGGAACACACAGACAGTGAATACCATAACAACATGGAACACACAGACAGTGAATACCATAGTAACATGGAACACACAGACAGTGAATACCATAGTAAGGTGGAACACACAGACAGTGAATACCATAATAACATGGAACACACAGTGAATACCACAGTAACATGGAACACACAGACAGTGAATACCATAGTAACATGGAACACACAGACAGTGAATACCACAGTAAAAATTTGGGAAAACACAGACGTGTAATACCATAGTAACATGGAACACACAGTGAAATACCACAGTAACATGGAACACACAGTGGAATACCACAGTAACATGGAACACACAGTGAATACCACAGTAACATGGAACACACAGACAGTGAATACCATAGTAACATGGAACACACAGACAGTGAATACCACAGTAACATGGAACACACAGACAGTGAATACTATAGTAACATGGAACACACAGTGAATACCATAGTAACATGGAACACACAGTGAATACCACAGTAACATGGAACACACAGACAGTGAATACCATGGTAACATGGAACACAGACAGTGAATACCATACCCTTGGTTTTTTTTCTTGAAATAAAATCTTGAATCTTGAATCATTATCATATGGATTTAAAATGCACTGTGCGCTCTCTCTCTCTCTCTCTCTCTCTCTCTCTCCTCTCTCTCTCTCTCTCTCTCCTCTTCTCCTCTCTCTCTCTCTCTCTCTCTCCTCTCTTTTCTCTCTTTTCTCTCTCTCGCCCCTATCCTTTTATTATTTGCTTATAGATTTTTAAACGTCGTATTTACAATTAGTAACCCGTTGAATGCTTTATTCAGATTTAATATTTCAGTTCTACTCCCCAATTGACTGTATTTTAGATTCAGTGAATGTTTTATTTTGATATTTGTTTTGAGCGTGCCAGTTATGTATAAACGAATTCCAAAATGCAGATGTCCTTCCTATGACTATACATGATATTCATAAAGATTTTTATGTTGACAATTTATTGCATGGTGTGAGTGCGTGCGCGCGCGTGTGGGTATGTGTGTGTGTGTGTGTGGTGTGTGTTGTGTGGTGTGTGTGTGTGTGTGTGCGTGGGATGCAAATTGCTTCTCACAATATTTGTTTCATGTAGTTTTACTATTGCTGTTGCCCCCATAAAGCACAAAGAACTTTTGCCGTTTCTTTCTGCTAGCCAAAATGAAACTATTTTACGTGGTTTGTTCTCCTTTATTCTACATGGTTTTGCTTTGTTTGGTTCTGTTTTGGTTTGGGTTTGGGGTTGTTTTTTGCTTTTTTGAGGGGGACTATTTGGTTGTTCCCTCTCCCCTTGTTTTTGCCGTTTTTGTTTTGCTCTTGGTTCTTGCTATTTTTTCGGTTGTTTCTGTGTTTTCTGCTCTGCTTTTCCCTTTTTACTTGTTGCTACTTTTTTTTTTTTTTCTCTCTCTTCGGTGATTTTTGTGGGGATTTTTGTGTAGATATTTTTCCCGTAAGCTGTGTAATGTATTTCTATGGGCTTTATTTTATTTTAAATTTTCATATATATTTCCCTTAAGGGGGAGGACTGGATAAAAAAGCACATGGGTGCTTATTCATTTTCCTCGAAATGAAAGAATTTGTCATTGTCTCTCCTCTCCCCTGTATAATTGTGAATTTTTTACTTGTATATGGGTATTGTGTTATTGAAAAATGACTTTTATGTGGTTTGTTCTCCTTTAATTTTATGGAGGTTCTGCTTTGTTTAGTTCTGTTTTGTTTTGGGGTTGTTGTTGTTGTTTGTTTGTTGTTGTTGATGAGGGGGGAAATACTGGGTGTCAAACCCCTCCCCTTGTTTTTTGTTGCCGCTTTTGTTTTTGCTCTTGGTTCTTGCTATTTTTTTGGTTGTTTCTGTGTTTTCCCGTTTTGCTTTCTTCCTTACATGTTAGTACTTTTTTATCTTCAGTAATTTTTGTGGGGATTTTTGTGCAGATTTTCCCCCGTACACTGTGTACGTGTATTGCTATAGGCTTTATTTTATTTTGTTATCATATATATCCTTAAGGGCGGGGACTGGATGTAAAAAAGCACATGGGTGCTTACTCATTATCCTCGAAATAAAAGAATTTGTCATTGTCTTGTCATGTCATTGTCTCTCTCTCTCTCCCCTCTCTCTCTCTCTCCTCTCCTCCCCCTTTTCTCCTCCCCTCCTCTCTCTCTCTCTCTCTCTCTCCTCTGTCACCTTTTATCGTTTTGCTTATAGTTATGGTGTATCCTGATGAAGGATTCATATTTTATATTTTTAATACTTATTGGACTTGTCCTCTGTACTCAAGCTTAACGAGTGCCCTATTTCAATATCTTATGTTATGTGTAACAAGTATATGTACCATTTGACAATGTTAGATTTTTATCTTATGACTTATTAAGTTTGGTTGTTATTCTTCATGTTTTGTTGTTGTTGTTTCTTTTTCTCTTTTTTTCTTCTTTTGTTGGGTTTTGGGTTTTTTTTTCTCTTTTGTTTGCTTGTTTGTTTTGGTTGTGGTTGTTTTTTTTGGAGGGGGTGGGGTGGTGGGGGTGGGGGGGGGTGGTGGGGGATGTTTTTTAGGGTTTTCTATTATTAGTTTGCTTTCGGGGGGGGGAGGGGGGGAGTTGGGGGGCTGCTTTGAAAAGGTATTTTTTTCCCCTTTTCTACTGTGAGACTGTATAAGTGTTGGGTTATTATTAAGATGTATCCCTACGGGCGGGGACTGGATGTAAAAAAGCACATGAGTGCTTATTCATTATCCTCGAAATAAAAGAATTTGTCATTGTCATTGTCATTGTCTCTCTCTCACCGAAACAGACGGTAACCGCTTCTCTGTCTGTCTGTTGTCTCTCTCTCTCTCTCTCTTCTCTCTCTCTCATCTTCTCTTCTCTCTCTCTCTCTCCTCTTCTCTCCTCCTCTCTCTCCTCTCCCCTCTCTCTAACCAAAACAGACTGTAACCGCTCCTCTGTCTGTCTGTCTGCCTGCCTGTCTAAGTCTCTCATTTCACCAACCAAAAATGAGCTAAAGAATCACGTTTCCAAGCTGAAAAAGCAGTGAAAAACATAATTAAATTGTAACGAAGGTTTGCCAGTTTTTCACAGGGGGCTGTTAACTCCAAACGACTTTTGGAGAAAAAAAGACTAGGAAAAGACGTCATTTTCATTAACTTGGGTTTGAAAGGTTGGTTGGGAGGATGGACAGAGCGAGGATAGAAGGACAGAAGAGGAGGAGGAGGAGGAGGAGGAGGAGGAGGAGGAAGAAGAAGAGGAGATGTGATCAATAAGAGAGACACGTGGATGTGCTTTTGACTTCAGCCTCCAAACAAGTGAGTCTGCCTTTGGACTGCAGGAAACGCCAAATACCGGGGACCTATTCAACAGTTATCTAACTGTCTGTCGTCTGTCTTTCTGTTTCCGTCGTTCTTTGTTGTGTTTGTGGTGTTGGTTAAACGATTGGTGACTCTGGGAGGGCTTCACACTGCAGTGCAGTTGACTCCACTCAGGCACAGGGAGGATTCCTGTGAGATGAACGAGCTGGATGGACGATAGATGAATACATCAATAAATGCATGCTTTGCACAGTGCATAATAATCCCCATGAATGAATGAAAATAGATTCTTCTTCATATATTCCGTAGTCTAGTAGACAGTTGAGGCACCACTGAAGATTTCGCAGCCAGCTTCCTCCACTTCTCACAGTTCTCAACTTTCCGTAGTATGTCTTTCCATTCATTGCCAGCCCACTCTCTGATGATGTCTTCCCATCGTGTTCTCTGTCTGCCCCCTCCTCTCCCTCCTTTTACTGTTCCCTGTACGACAGTCATGATCAGCCCACTCTCTGATGATGTCTTCCCATCGTGTTCTCCTGGTCTGCTCCTTCCTCTCTCTCCTTGACTGTCCTGTTTGGACAGTCCTGTCAGTCCAAATTTTAGCCACGTACCATTTCAGGTTTTGGTTTTTTCCCCGCTGAAGTCAGGTCTCTTCACACGGCGGGTGGCGTTTTCAGTTTTGTTTCACTTCTCCTTAGTTATTATCTCTATGAGATACCAAGAAGTTTTTAAAATATTTTTTAAACGGGAAAAACTCTCTTGTTTCCGTGGTTCTTTACGTGCCTAAAATTTTGTGTAAACCGGACCTCGTTTATCGTCTCATTCCGAAAGACTAGCGCCCAGACCACCACTCATGGTCTAATGGATGCGGAAAAATTTCGGGCCCAAACGGGATACGAACCACACACACACCCGACCCGGACTTTTCGCATTCTAGACAGGCGCATTACCTCTAGACCACCGAAGTTTGCGTAAGCATCTCATCTCCATTGCATGTAACCTTCTTTTAATGATTGTCTGCTTTTATGGTCCACGGTTCAAATATGTACAAAAATATGAATATGACCAGGGAACGTAGCAATCTGATTTCATCATTTTCTTGTCGTTCCAGAGGACTTTTACCTTAATCATTACAGCTCTGGGTTTGGCATCTGGAGAGAACTTTGGGTTTTAATCCTTCATCCAGTATAATAGCTCCCAGATTATGTAAGTTATGGACGGTCTTTATTTTCTTGTTGTCTAAGGTAATGTCAGTGCTGATGCCATTGGCACTGTTTGTCATCAAATGGATCCTCTCTGCATTGATCTGCATGTGATGTGCCAAAGAGGCTTCATCAAGGTGATTTACCAAGTTGACTTGCTATTGCTCTTCTCCAGCTAGGCCGTCGATGTCGTCGACAAAACGTAAATTTGTAATTGTCCTGCCTCCAATGCTGACTGTTCCCTCGTGATTTTCAAGTGCGTCAGCCATTATTCTCTCTAAGAAGATGTTGGAGAGGGTGAGGTAGAGCAGACATCCTTGGTGTACTCCAATTGTGGTTTCGAACCATTCTCCTATGTTGTTGTCATAGTAGACTGCGCTGATTGCCTTAGACTGCGCTGATTGCCTTAGACTGCGCTGATTGCCTTGTTTTAGAGGCCTTCTATGGTATTGATCAGCTCTGTGCCAGACTGGTGAAGGCCTTCGTAAAGTCCCCACAGACATGGGCAGATCTTGCTGGTGGGGCAGTACTTCTTGAAGACTATTCTAATGTAGTGTAGTGGTCAGACTGTGCATATGTACACAGCAGTGTGTCCGACTGTACATACTATGTACACTGCAGTGTGTCAGACTGTACATACTATGTACACAGCAGTGTGTCATACTGTACATACTATGTACACAGCAGTGTGTCATACTGTAATACCATGTACACATCAGTGTGTCATACTGTAATACTATGTACACAGCAGTGTGTCATACTGTAATACTATGTACACAGCAGTGTGTCATACTGTAATAACCAAGGTAGCACAGCTAGTGCTCATACATTGTAATAATATGTACACAGCAGTGTGTCATACGCAATACCATGTACACAGCATTTGTGTCATCTGTAATACCTGTACACAGCAGTGGTGTCCCTACTGTAATACCATGTACAAAGCATTGATGTCCATCTGTTAATACTATGTGCACAGGCAGTGTTTCATACCTTGGTAATAACTATGTGACAGCAGTGTGTCATACTGTAATACTATGGAAAGCACAGCAGTGTGTCCATTCTGTACTACTATTTACACAGCAGAGGTGTCATGCATCAACGACGCTATATTGCACCGATCTCTATTGCTCTCTGCACTAGGCACAACGGGTTGAGGTCACACATGTACCTCATGCCGAAAACTCCCAGCAATGCGCCACAGTGGCCAGAAGGTCTGGTGTGACAGAAGGCTGAACCTCGCTTGTGGGCTGCCCCTGGGGATTGGAACGACAGACCTGCACATTTACGATGTTTTTGGGGGGTGTTTGTGGTGGGTTGTGGGTTTGGTTTGGTTTGTGGGGTTTGGTTTTTTGGTGGTGTTTTGGTTCATTTGTTGTGGTGGGGTTTTGGGGGGGGGGGGGTGGGTGGTGTTGGGGGGGGGTGGTGGGGGGTGTTTTTTATGGGGGTGGGTCGTGTTTGAGTTTTGGTAGTGGAGGTGTAGAGGGGTGTGGATTTGTGGTGGGGGTATGTGGTTGGGGTTGGGGGGTGGGAGTGTGTATTGGGGGGGGGGGGGTGGGGGGGGTTGGTAGCCTAACCGAGGAGGCGCTAAGTACTGCTTCAATACCCCATCCCGTCGACACTTGGCCGAGCAATTGCGCTCAGCTCGTAGATAACACCTGTGCGTAAAATTTTTGTTTTGTGTTGTTGTATGTTGTTGGTTGTTTGTGTGTTGGTATTGTTGGGGGTGGTGAGGTGGATGGTTGGTGTGGTTTGATTTCTTCCTTCTACTATTATCAATGCTGCCTATATCTTATCTTGCTGTATAGTTGCTTAGTTGTTGTTTGTGTAGTGTTTGAATTGTGGTGTGGGTGTGGTGTGTGGTGGTGGTTATTTCCTTCCTTCTACTAATAACATCTCCTAATCTTTCTTGCTGTTGTTGCTTTTGTTGTTGTTGTTGCTGTTATTGTCTTCTGGTTATTAACCTTCTCCTTCCTTCTTCTTGTTGTTGATGCTGTTAGAGGTCAGGTCAGAGGTCTCCTTTGCTACTGGTGACCATGTAAGCCACTACTACCTGTGTAATGTGGGCAGATGGAGCTCAAAAGTCTGGGAAGACAGTTCATCTAGGAGAAAGAAAACTCTGACTTCAAATCTCCGCTGCCTTGCGGCCATACCTACTCACAGGAAAGGCTTCGGTAGTCAACCCCGAGGAAAATCGGGAGTCGAGTGTCCAAGGCAGTCCGAGGCTGTATACAATACTACTACTACTACAACTACTACTGACTACACTAACTTATGACACTAACTACTACTACAACTACTACTACTACACAACTACTACTACTAATGTATGAATTTATATACTTTGAATCTTGGAAAAGCTACTAATCAAAGCGGCTTTTTATGGCGTGTGGGAAAGCGGGTTTGTAAAATTTGGTGCCTCTGGGTTCCACCCACACCATTGGCCCTACCTATTCGAACCGTGCTGTAACAGGATTTAACAGTTTGCGCAGTATGTTCTGCAAGCGTTATCGTCACACGTGGGGACCTCGGTTAAAGTCTCATCCGAACGGACTTATTGACATAGCAGGTTTCGATTTTTTGGTCAAACTGGAATAAAGGTGGTGCGAGCTGGGAAGTCGAACCCAGAACCTCACGATTACTTGATGGGCCACGACGTCTTAACCAACTCTGCCACCGTCCTTCCAATAGATGAATAATAATAAATTAAACATGGAAGCTATATATAGTGAGCGCTATATCTTGAAAAGACAAACTCAAACACAACTGTGCCGGCGAGAGTGGATTGCCTGTCCGCGGCGTGAACCCTGTCACGTGTCCATTGAGTGAGGGGAAGGGTCTGCGAGTGCAGCGGGTAACATCTCCTCCCTGTCCATAGACAGAACTTGACTACCCAGGCTTTTGCGCCTGAGTATAAACACCTATAGCGCAAACTCTACAGACTACGTATACTGACGGATGCCTACTATAATTATGAGGGTTTTGCCTTTTACTTTTTCTTGTTTTTGGGTGGGGGGTTTTTTGGGGTTGTTGTTGTTCCGTGGGTTTTTTTTTTTTTTTTTTTTTTTTTGTGGGGGAAAGAAGTCTCAGTCTTGTTCCTAGTCATGGGTTGCCCTCTCTTACCCCCCCTGTCTGTTTGTTCCTCAGTTTTCGTCGGGGCTGCTTTTTCCCCTTCAGCTGTCTGGTTCTCTGACCAAAACATTCGATTCCATGCTCACCTTCCCCACCCAAAATTTTTAATTCACCCCCCCCCACCCCCCCCCACGATGATACGAATTGTCAGCTGCAAAGGGTGTGGAAGGCAGTGAGATCCCTCCCAAACCCTCACCCCCCCTTTTTCCCCCCTACCCCTGCTCCCATCTCTCCCCCCCATTACCCCTCTTTTTTCTTCTCCCCATTTAAGTGTACAAGAGATTTTATTCTATGTCAACAACACCTGGTGTGCTACTTTATGATGACACAGTTACATTCTATCATATGTCAACAGAAACACGTGTGGTACATTATGCCCACACAGTTACAAATTGTATTCTATGTCAACAGTACCTGGTGCATTACTTTGTGATGACACAGTTACAGATTGTATTCTATGTCAACAATATCTGGTGTACTACTTTATGCACACACAGTTACAAATTGTATTCTATGTCAACAGTACCTGGTGTATTACTTTATGCCCACACAGTTACAAATTGTATTCTATGTCAACAGTACCTGGTGTAATACTTTATGCCCACACAGTTACAGATTGTATGCTATGTCAACAGTACCTGGTGTACTACTTTATACCCACACAGTTACAAATTGTATTCTATGTCAACAGTACCTGATGTATTACTTTGTGATGACACAGTTACAGATTGTATTCTATGTCAACAATACCTGGTGTATTACTTTATGCCCACACAGTTACAAACTGTAATCTATGTCAACAGTAGCTGGTGTATTACTTTGTGATGACACAGTTACTGATTGTATTCTATGTCAACAGTAGCTGGTGTATTACTTTATGCCCGCACAGTTACAGATTGTAACCTATGTCAACAATACCTGGTGTATTACTTTGTGATGACACAGTTGCAGATTGTATTCTATGTCAACTGTACATGGTGTATTACTTTGTGATGACACAGTTGCAGATTGTATTCTATGTCAACTGTACATGGTGTATTACTTTGTGATGACACAGTTGCAGATTGTATTCTATGTCAACTGTACATGGTGTATTACTTTGTGATGACACAGTTGCAGATTGTATTCTATGTCAACAGTTTCTTACAAGATTCAGCGCTATATAAATTCCATACATTATTATTATTATTATTATTATTATTATTATTATTATTATTATTATTATTATTATTATTATTATTATTATTATTATTATTATTATTATTATTATTATTATTATTATTATTACCTGGTGTATTACTTTAAGATGACACAGTTACAGATTGTATTCTATGTCAACAGTACCTGGTGTATTACTTTATGATGAAAAAGTTACAGATTGTATGCTATGTCAACTGTACCTGGTGTATTACTTTATGATGACACAGTTACAGATTGTATTCTATGTCAACAGTACCTGGTGTATTACTTTATGATGACACAGTTACAGATTGTATTCTATGTCAACTGTACATGGTGTATTACTTTATGATGACACAGTTACAGATTGTATTCTATGTCAACAGTACCTTGTGTATTACTTTATGATGACACAGTTACAGATTGTATCTATGTAACTGTACCTGGTGTATTACTTTATGATGACACAATTGCAGATTGTATTCTATGTCAACAGTACCTTACAAGATTCAGCGCTATATAAATTCCATACATCATCATTATTATTATTATTATTATTATTATTATTTATTATTATTATTATTATTATTATTATTATTATTATTATTATTATTATTATCTGGTGTATTACTTTAAGATGACACAGTTACAGATTGTATTCTATGTCAACAGTACCTGGTGTATTACTTTATGATGAAAAAGTTACAGATTGTATGCTATGTCAACTGTACCTGGTGTATTACTTTATGATGACACAGTTACAGATTGTATTCTATGTCAACAGTACCTGGTGTATTACTTTATGATGACACAGTTACATATTGTATTCTATGTCAACTGTACATGGTGTATTACTTTATGATGACACAGTTACAGATTGTATTCTATGTCAACAGTACCTTGTGTATTACTTTATGATGACACAGTTACAGATTGTATTCTATGTCAACTGTACCTGGTGTATTACTTTATGATGACACAATTGCAGATTGCATTCTATGTCAACAGTACCTTACAAGATTCAGCGCTATATAAATTCCATACATCATTATTATTATTATTATTATTATTATTATTATTATTATTATTATTATTATTATTATTTATTATTATTACCTGGTGTATCACTTTATGATGACACAGTTACAGATTGTATGCTATGTCAACTGTACCTGGTGTATTACTTTATGATGAAAAAGTTACAGATTGTATTCTATGTCAACAGTACCTGGTGTATTACTTTATGATGACACAGTTACAGATTGTATGCTATGTCAACTGTACCTGGTGTATTACTTTATGATGAAAAAGTTACAGATTGTATTCTATGTCAACAGTACCTGGTGTATTACTTTATGATGACACAGTTACAGATTGTATGCTATGTCAACTGTACCTGGTGTATTACTTTATGATGACACAGTTACAGATTGTATGCTATGTCAACAGTACCTGGTGTATTACTTTATGATGACACAGTTACAGATTGTATTCTGTGTCAACAGTACCTGGTGTATTACTTTATGATGACACAGTTACAGATTGTATTCTATGTCAACAGTAGCTGGTGTATTACTTTATGATGACACAGTCACATATTGTATTCTATGTCAACAGTACCTGGTGTATTACTTTATGATGACACAGTTACAGATTGCATGCTATGTCAACAGTACCTGGTGTATTACGTTATGCCCATACGGTTACAGATAGTATTCTCTGTCAACAGTACCTTTTGTATTACTCAATGCCCACACAGTTACAGATTGTATGCTATGTCAACTGTACCTGGTGTATTACTTTATGATGACACAGTTACAGATTGTATTCTCTGTCAACAGTACCTTGTGTATTACTCAATGCCCACACAGTTACAGATTGTATGCTATGTCAACAGTACCTTGTGTATTACTTTATGATGACACAGTTGCAGATTGTATTCTGTGTCAACAGTACCTGGTGTATTACTTTATGATGACACAGTTACAGATTGTATTCTATGTCAACAGTAGCTGGTGTATTACTTTATGATGACACAGTCACATATTGTATTCTATGTCAACAGTACCTGGTGTATTACTTTATGATGACACAGTTACAGATTGTATTCTATGTCAACAGTAGCTGGTGTATTACTTTATGATGACACAGTTACATATTGTATTCTATGTCAACAGTACCTGGAGTATTACTTTATGATGACACAGATACAGACTGTAATCTTTGTCAACAGTACCTGGTATATTACTTTACACAGTTACATGTTCTATTCTTTGTTAACATGACATTTTGCCATCATTTTTGCCGGCACACAATGGCATACCCTTCCAAAAGGCAAAAAACAGCTTTTAAGTTGTGAACATGATAGTGTCAAAGTCAAAGTCAACGTGAAACTTTTACTCTCAGATGATACATTGAATAAGCAGTGCAATTGCTTTTTTCATCGAGCCATCTATGAAATAAAAGAAAAAAAGAAAAATTATATATGCAGACATAGAATAAAAATCCTAAACAGTGATAAACTATACACATCAAACAAGAGAAAACAATAATATATGCATACATATAATTGAAAAACAACAACAACAAAAAACCCTAAGCAATGTTAAACCATACAATAAAACAAAATAATTATTGTAAAAAATTTCCCCCACAAAAAAACCAAAAAAAAAAAACTAAAAACCAAAGAAACAAAAAAACAAAAAAAAAAAAAAAAAATCATTCCTTTTAAACCCCCTTTTCCCCCCCCCCCCCACACACAAACACCTCAACCATACAAACAAACTCAACAAAAAAAACCACAACCCCCCAACAAAAAAAAACCACAACAAGCAAAAAAAAAACAAAAAAAACACATACGTCACAAAAACGCAACACTAACAAACAAAAACAACGAAACCCCAAAACAAATAAAAAAACAATGTAAACTAACAAAAGACAAAAAAAGCCAAAATATCCCCCCACCCCCCCAAAAAAAGGGGAAGCCCCCAAACAAAACAAACAAATCACAAAAAAAAACCGATACCCAAACCCCCCCCCCCACCACCCCAAAACAAAACCCAAAGGATCAAACGAGGAAACGTGTCATTTTCCCTTTTAAATTATTTAAACACTTACATACATGTACACACCCCACCATTCCCCTTCACAAATATACTATAAAAAAAAGGGAAAAAAAAAGAATAACCAAGCAGACTTTGGATTCAGAGCAAAAACGTAAAACCCAAAGACATCCACCCCCTCCCTCTCTCCTGCATAAACGCGCTTTGTACATGATTTTTGTTTTAAGGCAAACACTTTAAATTCCTTCCACCAAGGGAAAAAATTAGGCAATATAAACCCGCCCCCCAATTTAAAACATCGAAAACTTTTTTAAAAAGTCATAAATACAATGAAAAAAAAAAAAAACATCACAAAAAAAAAAACAAACCAAACTTTTTTTGTTTAACAAAAAAACCAAAAAAGCCCAAAAGGGGAAAAAAATCCCAAAACCGAACCCAATAAACAACCAAGCACTTTTTTGGTCTTGATGATTGTGGGGGAAAAAAACGAACCCCCTTTTCAATTTTGGTTTCCCATGATACTGGCATACCCCCGCCATGCAACCCCCACCTTTAAATAAGGAAACACAGAGTTAGGGCTTAAAATCGTCTGCTACTGATAAGACAAACGGAACACTCCCTTTAAAAAAAACAAACCCCAAACCATAACACATGAAAACGAGTTCGATTCGGTTACAAAAACCCCATTTATTTAATCCCTTTAATTTTAATTTTTTCCGGTAACACAGGTTAGGGGACTTAAAATTGTCGGCACTAATAACAAAAGGGGAACAGCATACCATGTTAAAAAACAACCCACCCAACACCAAAAAAAACCCCAACAGAGATCCAAACTTGGGGTCTAAATTTACAATCTGTAGATTTTTCTATGATTACTTGGGGTTTATTAATTATATATATTTAAATAAAAATAACTTTTAATTTATTATAAAAAAGGGGTCCCCCAAAATTTTGTTTTTTTTTTTTAAAATAATCTGTAAAATGAAACCCGGGTTGCCAACCGAAATGTTTAGTTTAAGTCAGTTCTGAAACCTTTTTTTCAGAAAATCTTTTTGCTTTTTATTATTTTTTTTTTTTTTATTATTTTTTTTTTTTTTTTTGTTTTTTTTTTTTTTTTTTTTTTTTTTTTTTTTTTTAACCTTTTTTTTATTTTTTTTTTTATTTTTTCCCCCCTTTAAAGGGTATCTCAATGGCGCGGAACTCCCCCCTCACGCCAAACCCTGGGCTTTCCCCTGCCCCCCCCCCCCCCCCCCTGCGGGGTGAAATTTTGAAACCAATATAAGTTAACATTTCCCTAAAAACTGTGTTTAGATTTTTGCTGACAAAAGTTTAGGAAAAAGGACAATAGTATATAAAAAAAGAAAGAAAGAAAGAAAGAAAGGAGGAGAGAGGAGAGAGAGAAGAGGAGAAGAGAGAGGAGAAAGAGAAAGAGAGAGAGGAGAGAGAGAGAGAAAACAAAATAAACAAAAACTAGAATAATCAAAGAAGTAGAAAAAAAATAAACAAAACAAGAGTTTGAATTCACAATTAAAGAGTTCGTGGAACTAACAGCCTTTGAGATTTTAAAAATGAAGGTATTCTTTCTTGATCAAAAGCTAGAGGGGTAGAAGAGGGAGAAAAGATCAAAACGATTTTTGCAATTTAGAGAAAAAAAAATTATTAATAAATATATGAAAAAGTTAATTTCAAATAAAAAGAGTTTATAAATTTGGGGATAGTCCTTTGGAAGTTAATAATTTTATGAAAACTACATAAAAAACGAAAAGTAAAACATATGTATTAAAGATCTATCCAAAATTCCAAGCTGTAAAGGGGAAAAAAAAAAAGTTTTAAAAGGGGAAATAACACTGGAGGGGCGGGATGCGCTTTTAAAATAAAAAACAGGGGAAAAAAAAAAAAAAACCCAGGTTTGAGGATTTACTTCGAATTTCTTAAAGTTTTTTAAAAACAACTTGGTCTTTTGTAGTAAGAGCTTTAAACCCCTACATAGATTTGGGGGGAATTAAAAAAACCCCAAAAAAAAAGGAGTAATTATATGTACCCCAACATGACAACCAAAAAAACCCATAAAAATTTGGGGGCCAAATCCCTACTTAATGTTATTTTATGAAAAACTCATCCTGTATATAATCGTTTTTAAAAAAAATTTTTCACAAACTCATTAGTGTTTATCAACAGGATTTTGTCTAACAGATATATAGGAAATAATATGTTGTTTATGATCTGATTAATTAGCTAAAATGAAAAAACCTTCCGGATGTTAATTTTCATTGCTTTTGAAAAAAGGTTTTTATTCATAAGTTGGCGTTTATTTCAAATGTATTTTAAAACTTTGGATTTGAAAAAAATACTTCTTGGATTTCAACCTTCTACAGAAATATTAAAATTCATTATTCAATGGCAGGCTCATCCTGGTTTAATATCCAAAGAGGATGCGACGGGTCCCAAAATCCCATACTATTTTTTCTTTGGAGAAATTCTAGAAATTTTGATAAAGAAAACAAAACATCAAAGGGATTTTTGTTAAAAGAAAAAATACCCGTTGTTTTAGTTTGCTGATGACACCCCGCTGATAAAGTGAAACCCTATCCTTTGAATATTCCCTAAAAAATTTTTATTTATTTGGAAAGTAAAAGGGATGTTTTTGAATTGAGAAACAAAAATAATAGGCTTGGGTAAAACTTTTTTGATGTAAGGTATAGGGGCCCTTGAAGGTTAGACGGAATCCAAAACAGTTCAAGATACTTGGAAAATATTTTTACAAAAACTTTTCACAATGTGAAAAAAATAAAAATGATAACAAATTTCAGAAAAAGATCTTATTCACATCTGGATAAAAAGGGATATTTAACCCTTTTTAGATGGCGTGCTAAAAACTTTAATTCTTTCCAAACTGTTATCTCTGGATCCCGTTCCTAAACCCCCAAATGATTTATAAATATACTCAGAAGTTGTGTTTTTTGTTTGTTGGACAAATAAACAAAAGAATCTGAGAAAAAAAAACCACAGTAAAAATATAAAACATGGAGGGTGGGAAAACCCTCTCTAAAAACAGTTATAATGGATTAAAAAATTTGTGGTGAAAAATTAAACTAAGGGTTTAAAGGGAGTTCTTCATTTAAGAATTTTTCCCCTTTTTCAAAGATTGGGCAAATAAAACACGTAACCCCTTAGGGAAAAAAGTTAAACGCATCATGGATTGAAAATTCCATGCTACAAAATGTTTTGCAGGAAAGTTCAACTTGTTGATTTGAAAATCTTTTGACTGAAAAATATTTTTTAAACTAGAATTAAAAATTGGTGGAAAATTTTTTCAAGTAAAAGAATGGATAGACAAAAATAAAAATTGCATTGAGATTTTGTTGACGAAGTGCGAAACATTTCCACACAAACATGGATGTGTTCCTTATTTAAGGGGGGGGGGGGGGGAGGGGAAAATCCAAATACACCTTAGGAATATCACACACATGGGGGGACGGTCAGGGTGGGGTTTTGGGGTCAACCTTTATCCTGAAAGGTGGGCAGTTTTTTTCCCGGACGTTCTGAGGGGGCGCCCACACGCTACCAGCTTCAACCAGTCTTCTTCGCAGGGGTCAAACCTTTTCCCCCGTGACAGGTGCTCGTCCCCCATGGTGGGTTTTTCCCCCCTCTGGCCCCCTTGAGGGGTTTGGGGCGCCTTTTCTCGCTCTCTGATTCTTTTGGAGAAATCTTAGCCAAGAAAACGCCTGTGCCTTTCACTTTCGCTTTTCTTTTAGAATCTTCTCTCGTCTTTTAAGAAGGTACATCGGGCGATGAGGGGGCTTTTGGGGGCGTTCACCGGGGGCACTCGTCAAACTGCACAGTTCTCCATTTCAGTTTTCAATCAGCACTCAGTTACACGGCCCCACACTCTTGCAAGTCCTTTTTCTTCCCCGGGTATTCCATAAAATAGGGTTTTTTTCGTTTTGATTGGCCTTCTAGGGGAGTCTCTTTTTCTCAAGTTTTTAACTTCATTTTCAGTGCACTGTTTTCTTCTCTCAGGGGCTATTTTCTTCCTTAAAATATCGATGGAAATCCCTACCCCAAGATGTCTTCTTTCCGTTCCACGATTTGATTTTTTCGCTCGTCATATCTTTGCCAGCCCCAAATTTGTGTTCATGTCTGCATCTTTTTGCCAAAATCTCATCATTCCTTGTTGGGATTTCCCGGGGTTTTCATTCCGCCCACACTGCTTGTCCGTCCTGTCCCCCCACTTTTCAGTGTCGTCTGCTTTAAAGGGGCTGGCTTGGGGGCCGGGGCAATTCGATGTCCCGCATGATAATTAAATTTCCCCTGTAGGCAGGAAGAGGGCACACCCGTCATAAAAACCGTCACACCGTTCCTAATTTTCAACACCGATGAACATGGCTGTTGGAGTTTCGCCCTTTCAGCATGAAAGCCTGGTACACAGGAAAACCACCCCAACTGGCCGAAAAGGGTAACGGGGTTTAAAATGGCATAGTGCACTGTCCCACAGGCAGAGGTCAGCACTGGACAACCCCTGGAGATAGTCCAATTTGAAAAAAATGTCAGAGTCATAAACACACACCGTTCTTGAGAAGTTTACCTTTGAAACCCCCCCCCCCCCCCCCCCCCCCCGGGGGGAAAAGAACAATGCAAAGACAAATTCTTTTATTTCGAGGAAAGAAAAAGCCACAGGTTTTTTTCATCCAGTCCCCGCTTTGGGTTTCATCTTAATAAAACCCAACCTTTTCATCTCACAGTAAAACAAGGGGAAATAAAAAATTTTCAAAAAGCCCCCCAAACAAAAAAAAAAAAGAAAAAAGAAAACCTAAAAACACCGCCCTCCCAAAAAAACCAAAAAACAAAACACCCAACCAAAACAAACAAACAAAGGGGAAGAAAAAAACCAAATCAAAAAAAGAAGGAAAAAAAAAAAAAAAGAGAAAAAAAAACAAAACAAGAACAACAACAAAACCAAAAAAAATAACAACAACCAAAATTAATAAGTCAAAGATAAACATCCACACATTGTCAAATGGTACATATACTTGTTACATATAACAATAAGATATTGAAATAGAACACTCATTAAAACTTTAAATACAGCGGACAAACCCAATAAAGTATTGAAAATATAAAATATGAATCCTTCATCAGGATACACAATAACTATAAGCAAAACGATAAAAGGTGAGATATACAGAGACAGAGAGACAGAAGTGTGTGTGTGTATTTCAGAGATAATATCCAATATATAATTCCCAAAACAGTACACGATCACCACCAACACTCATTTTTGATTATACTCGTTCAAATTATATGTCATGATAATGAAATAAAAACCCCATACCCATATATTCACATAATAAAAACAAGAAACAAAACAAAAGAAAATCTAAACCTATACAGTCATTGAGAGAGAGAATGTGTTTAAGTGTGTTGGGGTGTGTGTGTGTGTGTGTGTGTGTGTGTGGTGTGTGGTTTTGTGTGTGTGTGATGTGTGTGCGTGCGTGTGTATGTATGTATGTGTGTGTGTGTGTTTTAGGGATAATACTAATTATATAATACTCACATAGCACACGATAACATCAACACTTTTTGATTATACTTATACAAATTGAATGTTATGATGATAAAGTAAGTGCAATACCCATATACTCCACCAATAAAGAGGTAGAAAACCCCAATAAAGTCATAAAAAGAACTCTACACATTGTAAGTAAGAGAGACTTTTTTTTTACCAGGATAATAAGTACTCATGTCTTTTTTACATCCGCCCCTGACCGTAGGGAATTTTTAATAATAAACCCCCAATCTATTTTTTAAAAAACATAAAAGAAAAGGGGGAAAAACTTTTTTTTTAGAGAAAAAACAAAACCCACCACAAAAAACCCAGCAGACCAAAAACAAAAACCCCAAAAAAAAAAAAAAAAATCAACAACCCCCCAACCCAACAACAAAAAACCCCCTCCCAACAAACAAACAAAAAAAAAGGGAAAAAAACAACAAAAAACCAAAAGAAAAAAAAAGAAGAAAAAAAAAAACACCCCTACACACACAAAACCCCAACCCCGCCCCCCCCCCCCCATCACACACATACACCAAAAAACAAAAAACAAACCCCCCCCCCCCCCCCCCCCCAACAAACAACTGAGAGAAGGCCAAACTTATAGATCATAAAAATTGAAGGCCTTCATATTGTAGAATAGTCACATAGTTTTTACACATAATACTAAGAATTGAAATATGACATTCATGGAGCTCAAGTACAGCACAAGCCCAAAAATAATATTAAAATAGAAAGCATAAATGGTCCTTATTAGAAACACCACAACTATAGAAGGGAGAGAGAGAGAAGAAAAGGGGAGAGAGAGAGAGAGAGAGGAGAGAGGTGTGTGGGGTGTGGGGTGTGTGCGTGTGGTGTGTGTGTGGTGTGTTTCAGGATGGTACAAAATTTTTATAATTCTCAAAACAGTACCGATCACTTCAACACTTATTTTGATTACTCAGACAAATTATATGCCCATAATAATAAATAAACTCAATACCCATACTCTCACACAAAAAAAACAAGGAAAGAAAAGAAAGGGGGAAAAAAAAAAACCCACCCAAAAATCTATAAGGTCAAAAGTGGGGGAAAAGGGAGAGAGAGAGAGCCCATGACAATGCCCAATGACAAATTTTTTTATTTCGAGGATAATGAATAAGCACCCATGTGTTTTTTTACATCCGTCCCCCCCTTTTAAGGATATATATGATAATAAAATAAAATAAAGCCTATAGCAATACACTTACACAGTATGGGGAAAAAAAAAATCTACACAAAAATCCCCCAAAAAATCACGGAAGAGAAAAAAAAGTAGTAACAAGTAAGGAAGAAAGCAAAACAGAAAACACAGAAACAACCGAAAAAAAGCAAGAACCAAGAGCAAAACAAAAGCGGCAAAAAACAACAAGGGAGAGGTGACCCCGAGTAGTTCCCCTCAACAACAGCAACAAACAACAAGAACAACAACAAACAACAACAAAAACAACAACCCCAAACCCAAACCAAACAGAACCCAAAAAAAGCAGAACCTCCATAAAAATAAAGGGGGAACAACCCCGTAAAAGTCATTTTTCAAGAACCACAATAGCCATATACAAGTAAAACATTCACAATTATACAGAGAGAGAGAGGACAGAGAAGAGAGGAGGGAAGAGTAGAGAGAGAGAGAGGGAGGAGAGAGAGGGAAGAGAGAGAGAGAGAGAGAGAGAGAGAGAGAGAGGATAATTGGGTATAATGTAAGGGAAGATATATTTACTTTGTTTCCAACAGATCAAGTGTGGATTTTTATTTTTGATGCATCAAGTGGATGAAAAAATTTTCTTTGAAGATTGTTAATGATTGGTGTTGTCTAAATGAGTCAGGAAGGGAGTTCCACAGCACAGGGCCTGAGTAGAGTAAGCTAGATTTTGAACAAAAACTATTCTTGGGATTGGGACACTCGGCTTTGCAGTATTTTGGAGTGATTTTATTGGGAACTTGTCTTTTAAGGATGAGGGCTGTCATTATCTTAAACATCATGATGCCTTTGTTAAATCTTAGTCTTTGGTGTAGGGGAAGAATATTTAACTGAGTATAATCCACTTCTAGTAGGGTAGTCTTCTTCAGAAGAACCAGTTTAAGAGCACGGTTTATACAGACTTAATAATGGTTTCATAGTGTTTGCACTAGCAGAATCCACAGGGTTGAAGCATAATCTATTGAAGATTGTATATAACTTGAAAGAATAGTTTTCTTGAATGAAAGTCAAGAAAATGTTTGATTTGAGAGATAGAGATAGAGATAGAGAGAGAGAGAGAGAGAGAGAGAGAGAGAGAGAGAGAGAGAGATTGTGTGTGTGTTTCAGGGATAACACTGAATATACAATTCTCAAAACAGTGCACGATCACCGTCAACAATAAAATTATTTTGATTATACTCATGCAAATTATATATCATGATAATGAAATAAACTCAATCCCCGTATACTCACACAATAAAACAAGGAAGAAAGAAAAGAGGGATAAAAGTCAAATCTATAAGGTCAGGGAGAGAGAGAGAGAGAGAGAGAGAGAGAGAGAGAGGAGAGAGAGAGAGAGAGAGAGAGAGTGTTTCAAGGATAATACTAAATATATAATTCTGAAGACAGCACAGAATCACCATCAATATTCTTTTCGAATATACTCCTACAAGTTGAACATCATAAAAAAAGCCCAATGCCAATACACTCATACAATAAGAAGAATTTTTTTAAAAACTAAATCATAAAATGAACATCTATACATTGTAAGTAAGAGAGAGAGATTGGGGGGAGGGGGGGTGGGGGAGGGGGGGGGGGGGGGGCGAAGAAAGAGAGAGAGTGGGAGAGAGAGAGAGGGGTGAGTGTGTGTGTGTGTGTGTGTGTGTGTGTGTGTGTGTGTTAAAGATAATGCTTTTTGTTTGTAAACAAACAAAACAAAAACGACATAGAAAAAAAATACTGAATATAATTCTCAAAACAGCACATCATCACTGTCAACACTCTTTTGGATTATACTCGTACAGATTAACACATAGTATTGTTATGATAGATATATTTCTTATAACTATAGTGTAATTAAAAAAAAAGTTTTAACTTTGGTAAACTCACTTTTTACAAAAAACAGTTAACATTTGAAAGAGAGAGAGAGAGAGAGAGAGAGAGAGAGGGGAGAGAGAGAGAGAGAGAGGGGAAGAGGACAATGGTCAGACGACAGGTGAAGGGAAAGGGGCAGGGCAGAAGGTAAGAGGGGAAAGGGCAGATAGGTAAGGGAGGATATGAACTTTGTTTTAAGTATGGACTGTGGCTTTTATTGTTGATGTTCAAGGTGAGTTGATAATTGAGTTTTTGTAGATTGTTATTGAATAAATTTTGTTTAATTTGGAATCAGGAAGGGGAGTTCCATACATAGGGCCTGATAAAGTAGACTTGTTTTTGCATAATCTATTCTTGAATTGGTACACTAGCTTTTTTATATTTCTGGACTGGTTTAGGGGATTTTGTCTTTTAAGTATGATGGAACAGTTCCTGTCACAATCTTGAGCATCATGACTCCTTTGTTATATTTTAATCTTTGGTGTAAGGGGAGAATATTTAATTGAATATAGTCAGCTTTTAATAAGAGGAAGAGAGAGAAGAGAGAGAGAGAGAGAGAGGGGGAGAGAAGAGAGAGAGAGGGGAGTGTGTGTGTGTGTGTGTATTTCAGGGATTTAATACAAATATATAATTCTCAAGACAGCACATGATCATCATCAATATTCTTTTTGATTATACTCGTACAAATTGAAGGTCATGATAATAAAATAAGTCCAATACCCATACACTCATACAATGAAGAGAAAAAAATCAATAAAGTAATAAAATGAACATCTACACATTGTAAGTAAGAGAGAGAGAGAAGAGGAAAAGAGAGGGGAGAGAGAGAGAGAGAGAGAGAGAGGGAGAGAGAGAGAGAGGGAGGGAGGGAGAGAAAATGAGAGAGGGAGAGGGAGGAGAGAGAGAGAGAGAGAGAGGGAGTGGTGTTGTGTGTGTGTGTGTGTGTGTGTGAAAGATAATGCTTTTTTTTGTAAACAATAAACGACCCCAACTGAATATAATTCTCAAAACAGCACACCACCGCCATTAACACTCTTTTTGATTATACTCATACAGATTAGCATACATTATTGTTTTGATCCATATATTTCTTATAACTTTTGTGTCATTTAAAAAAAAAAGCTTCCAAACTTTGGTAAGCTCACTTACACAACAATGAAAATTTAAAAAGGAGAGAGAGAAGAGAGAGAGAGAGGAGAGAGAGAGAGAGAGAGAGGGAGGAGAGAGAGGAGAGAGATAGAGATAAAAGAGAGAGAGAGAGAAGAGAAAAGAGAGAAAAGGAGAGAGAGAGAAAGAAAGAAGAGAGAGAGAGAGAGAGAAGAGAAGAGAAAGAGGAGAGAGAGAGAGAGAGAGAAGAGAGAGAGAGAGGAAGAGAGAGGAGAGAGAGAGAGAGAGAGAGGAAAACCGACAGACAGACGACAGACAGACAGCGAAAGGAAAGGGCAGATAGTTAAGGCGGATATACAAACTTTGTTTTTAAGGCTTTTGGACTTTTGGTTTGTTATTGTTGATGTATCAAGTGAGTTGATAATTGAGTTTTGTAGAAATTATTATTGAGTTGTTTAAAACTGAACCAGGAAGGGAGTTCAACAGCATAGGGCCTGAGTAAAGTAAACTAGATTTGAATAAGTCTATTCTTTGGGGGATTTGGGGCACTAGGCTTTATAGTATTTCTGGATTGGTTTAGGGGGAATTTGTCTTTTAAGATGATGGCACAGTTCCTGTCACAATCTTGAACATAATGAATCCTTTGTTACATTTTAATCTTTGGTGTAAGGGGAGAATATTTAACTGAGTATAGTCGGCTTATGGGGACGGGATAGCTCAATGGTCGAGCACTCGCTTTCCCCCAGCCAAGTTAAGCAGCGTCGAGCGTGGTTACCACTTGGAGGGGTGACCCTTTGCACGCCTTGGCTTCAGTACATTTTCCCCCATCACCCAGCTGTAAATGGGTACCTGCCCCTTTTAGGGTCAGGGAATAGGTAAAGCAGCAGGGAAAAGGAGATGGGCGCCGCCCTCAATATGCTGGCCCTAGAGAAGTGAGGTCTCTGACGCCTCGCTCCCCTACGACCTTATAGGTTATGGGACTCCTTTACCACTTTTTTTTAAATTTTTTATAGACGGCTTCTAATAAGCTTGTCTTCTTTAAAAGGACCATTTTGAGAGCACGTTTGGTTTGCACTAGCAGAATCCCAAAGGGTAGAAGCATAGTCTATTGAGGATTATATATAAGATTGGAAGAATAGTTTCCTTCAATGAAAGTCAAGAAAGTACTTGATTTTAGAAAGTTGGTATACTCTTTGAGACATATATTTGCATAGTTGAGATATGTGGTAGAACCAGCTGAGATTTTCATCAATTGTTACTCATAGAACTTTGTGGTGAAAGGTTTGTTCAGTTACTTGCTTTTAATTTTGATTGGAGTAATGCAAAGAAACCTCTTGGTGTGCCTTATCACGCCTCAGCCCTGGGAACATATAACGAAGTCGGCATGCTGCCTTTGGATGATTACCGTCAACTGGCATGTGCTAAATATGTGCTTAGAAACAAAACGACTGAAAACTTTATTTCAGAAGAAATAGAAGTACAATCAAATTGGATTTTCCTAAAAGAGCGAATATATTGCCTCTATAAAAGCCCATAAGTACATATGTGTCTGATCTGGTACAAAAACTCTGAAGTCAATCACACAGCATGGATACACAGAAGCAATCTTTACCTTGTCCATCATGGAGATGAATAAAGCACACTTTGACATAGAGGTGTCAATGTAAACAAGAATGACAATTTGATATAATGGTTTCTGATGTCCGATCCCACATTCTCATAAAAATATTTGACCATTTACAAATTTATACAAGACGGAAACACGTCTAGATAATCAAGAAACAGGTTCTGCTTTTTGTTATCCAGCGTTGAAAATTGAAAAATCATACTAGTTGGTAAATATCACTCGATATTTAACAGAAACTAATAGCAATATTAATGGGTCTTACTTTATATTCTTTATTTGCCATTGTATATATTTCAAATCCTTCTTTGCGTTGATTCTAAGTCGGTGTTGTATGCTTTAAAATCTCCATGTTATAAGAAAACTTCAAAAAATATTAAAAAATTAAGCATTTATCCATCTCTTAACCTAAAAGGGCATAAGTGGGTTAATTTTGTTGGGTGCCTTCACACACTGGATTCTTTCCAAATGGTGGGCGGATAGAGCTGCCAAAAAAAGGTGCAAAACATGAACGGGATGCAATAGAATTGCATGTGCCTCTATCCTTAAAAGAGGGGTACAGCTTACTAGAACAAAAATCAGGAGAAAGGTCACCGAAACTAATCAGCAAAATGATAGATCTTTAAATAAAACTGCAATTAACACCGATAATTAACAGTCGTGAACCATTCAAAGGATTGTGTAAATGTTTTTACGGTTTAAGAAGAAAACTGCTTTATTTATAGAATGAAATTAAATGCATTGATAACCAAATCAGCAAAAATGGTAAATGTCAAAGTGGTGAGAATATCACCAATACTCATATACTTTTGACTGCCAGAGTGTAAACCTTTCATGCCCCATTTTTCTGAAAATTTCCCCTTTCCAGCATATTCAATAATTTAAAACTGGCATTTGATATTGTAAAGGCCTTTATCGCAGTCCCTTAGGACATTTGTTATAGTTGCATTAATGTTAATACATGTTTTTAGGTTTATAATTCCTGTTGCATTGCCAAGTTTCTTTATGTGATTTTTTGTAAAAGCATGGTTTTTTTTTTCTTTCTTTTTTTTTTTGGTGGGGGGGGGGGGGGGGGCTAATTTTTTTATATTTTTATTTTTATCTATTTTTTGTTGTAAATAAGACATCCACCCCTCCATTTGTTCCCCCTCGTCTAATATCACTAGAAGTGAACAGACGTAAAATTGAAGTCAACAACAACATAATAGAAGAAACCACAGCTGCACCACATAATGCAAAGAAACCACAGGTGCACCACATAATGCAAAGAAACCACAGCAGCACCACATAATGCAAAGAAACCACAGCAGCACATAATGCAAAGAAACCACAGCAGCACATAATGCAAAGAAACCACAGCAGCAACACATAATGCAAAGAAACCACAGCTGCACCACATAATGGAAGAAACCACAGCAGCACATAATGCAAAGAAACCACAGCAGCAACACATAATGCAAAGAAACCACAGCTGCACATAATGCAAAGAAACCACAGCTGCACCACATAATGGAAGAAACCACAGCAGCACATAATGCAAAGAAACCACAGCTGCACATAATGCAAGAAACCACAGCAGCACATAATGCAAAGAAACCACAGCAGCAACACATAATGCAAAGAAACCACAGCTGCACATAATGCAAAGAAACCACAGCAGCACCACATAATAGAAGAAACCACAGCAGCACATAATGCAAAGAAACCACAGCAGCAACACATAATGCAAAGAAACCCAGCCCCAAAATAATGCAAAAAAAACCACGCGGCACACAAAAAGAAAGAAACCACAGCACACATAATGCAAAGAACCACGGGCCACAAGGAACAAACATTAAAAAACCTAAAACAACCAAAAAACACACCCTACAACAAACCACACACACCACAAAAAAAACCACACACACAAACAAAACACACACAAAAGGGGCACCCGGGCCCTAAGGAAGAACCCCCCAAACCCCAGACCCGGCGGGATTTGGCAAAGAACCCCCACACAAAATGGCAGGACAAGACACCCGCCCACAGCCCTTTTGAGAAACAGCCCCCTAACCAGACCCGGGCGGGATTTTCAAGAAACCGCCTCCCCAAAACCCCGGCTGGGAAGCAAACACCTCCCCAAACCATACCCGGGTTCAGGGGCAAACGCCTCCCACAAGGGCCGGGAAACCCCCAGGCACAGGCATAAAAAAAACAAAGCAAAAGACCCAAGCAACAAAACGGGAGAACAACAGGGGGAATTTAAAGAAAAACCCCGCCCAGAAAAAAGGGGGCCCTTCCCCAAAACCCAGGCACATTTTCCGGCGCGCCACCCATTTTGGGGCCAAAAAAAAAACCCACAAAAGGATAACGCCTTGCCTCTGCAAAAACCAAAACCAAATTATCACAAACCCCAACCAACCAAAGGAACAAACAAACAAAACAGATTTCAAGGAACCCAAAGGCTTTTTCCCTTGGCTTTTTTATGTAAAAAGGGGTTTTTTCTAAAATCCAAAGTTTGGATGTTTTTTTACGGTTTCCCCCTGTACCGGGCCGGGGGGTTTGGCCCTCCTCCGGGTGTGCTGGTTTGTGCCAAACCCTCTGGGTAAAAGGTTTTAAACGTTGTTTTTGATGCCACCTGGGGGGCTTAGACGTTTCAAAATTTTGGGTTTTGTTTATTTTTTTTAAATTTTTTGGGATGAAATTTTTTTAAACTGGGAAGGTTTTTTAGGGAGAGCGGGTTTTTTCCCCTTAACGTAATGCGAAACGGTGAAACCCGGTTTTTCATACAAAACCCCCCCAAAACCTCCCTGTTTTTGTCATTTTCCCCTTTGATTTTTCCTTCAACTTAAGTTTTTCCCTCCGGGGGTTTCCATAAAAGGTCAAAACTTTGTAAACCTTAAACAAACAAAAGGAACACGGGGGGGGAACTCAGCCCCCCAGGGCCCCCCCACACTGCCCCCCCCATTTTTTGGACAAAAAATTTTCCCAAAACAGCTTCAACTTCCCCCAATGTTTTCCCCTTTGGTTTACTAAATTCTGTTTTATGTGTTTTTTTTTCTGGCCCTTTTCCCCTGTTTCCCCTTTTTTAATTTTTAAAAATGCTCCCCCCCAAATTTTCTGTTATGCAAACCCTCCCCCCCTCACCCTTTTCTTATATATTTTAATTTTTTTTAAATTACCCCCCCTTCCCTTTATGTTTTTCTTTCAACCCAATTTTTGTTAGGAAAAGCCCTTCTTTCAATTTTCATATTTTAAACCCCTTTTTTAAATTTTCACAAAAACTGAAAAAACCCACCCCACAACCTTTTCACTACCCCGGGCAAAAAAAAACCTTTCTTTGGCTCTTCAAGTGGTTTTCCCACTCAAGAAAACTTGTATTGCCCACGACCCCCCCCCCGGCGGGAAGTCGTGAACTGCTTCCTTACCTGCCCCCTTTTTCTTTCGGGCCCTTTTAAAACACCCCCCCCAAACCCTAAAAACTTTTAAATTTTCATTTTTCCCGAGTTTTTTCCCTAAATTAATTTTCCCAAAAACTTACCCATCTTTCTTTAACCCATTTCCCCCCATTTTCTTTTGTCCCCCCCCCCCTTTCCCCTTTTTCTTGTAAAAATCATCCCTTCTTCAAACCCCCCAGCTTCAACTTTAAATGGCTTTTAGATGTCTCCGTTGTGCCCATCATTTCTTTTTTCAACAAACCCCCACCTTTTGATTTTTTCTTCCCAACAAAAAGGGTTTAGGAAAAAGAACCTTTTTACCTTTTGGCCCCCAAAACCCTTATTTTGGTTGCCTTTGGAATTCCCTTTGAATAAACCCCCCCCTTCCCTTTTCCTCCCCCCCCCCCCTCTAAAAAGAACTTTTCCCTTTTTGGCTTCTGATTTGTTTTTAAAAAACCCCCCAAAAAAATTGGGTTTTTAAACCCTCTTTCAGTTTTCCAAACAAAAATTCCCCATCTTTTTTAGCCTTTTTTGGGTAAACTTTTAATCCCTTAACAAGGGGAAAACCCTTTTTTCCCTGTTTTGGCGTCTTTTCCTTTTTGCCCAATTCTTTTGGTTTTGGACAAACGATCCGGGTTAAATTTGGGGGGTTTTCTGGTAAGGGAAAAACAATGGGGCCGGTACTGTCCACCTCCCTCACCTTTCAACCTTTCTCCCTACGAAACTTGGAAAAATTAGGTGATTAAGTAATTTAAAAATGCCCTTTTCCTAACTGACTCAACCCCTTTTTTTAAACTCCCTTTTTCCCCCCTCAAATCCTTTTTCGGGTACAGGGGGAGTTGGAAAAAAAAGGGAAACAAGGGTTTTTAAACTTGGGGGCTTTGGGCTAAACACCCCCTTTTCTCTCTTTTTCCCCCCCCCATTTTTCCCTAAAAAATTTTCCCCGGGTAGATTAGGGGGAAAAAAATGTTTTTTGGGGGTTTTTCTTGTTGGCCCCCGGTTTTTTTCATTGGGCACAAAACGGATTTGGTGGGGAATTTTTTCCCAACCCCCGAACCAAAAAAAGGGGCTGCGGCACATCCTAACCTTACTGAACACTTTTTCCGGAAAACCAACTGGGTGTAAGAAATTTTTTTTCTAACTTTTGATTTGCATTTTTGGGGGATAACCTCCCTTTTTTGCCTTTTTTAGGTCTCCCTTTCGGGGTGGGAAAGCAAAATTTTTAAAGGGTTAAAAAAATTTATGGCTTTTTTTCCCAAAATTGGGGGGCCCTTTATTGGGAAAATTTTTTCTTTTAAATAAAAAACTCTTAAAAAGGGGTTTTCTTAGCCATTGATGAAATAATTTGTTTTGTAGTTTTTCAGGTTGGGCCCCGAATTTTATATTTTTTAATGAATGGGAAGTTTGTTAGGGATATTTTTCTTTTCTGCATTATTTTAAGGGTTTGGGGATTAACTACAATTTAGAAAATTTAAGGACACAAAGGTGTTAGTAATTTTTAATTTTTGATGGGAAAAAGGGGTTTGGGGTTTTTTTACAAAAATTTTGGTTTGGTGCTGGCTTTTCCTTTTTAAGCCTTTTAAAGGGTTTTTAAAAGTAATTTTTATTTATTTTTTTTTAAGTTGAGAAAAGTTTTAATTTTTCCTGTTTTAAAAAACTTTTTTGGGGTAAAGGTTTTAGCCATAGGCAAATTTAATTAAAAAGGTTCGCAAAAGGAAAGTTAAGTTAAGGATTTTAATAGTAAGAAGTTTTGGGTTTGTAGTTTCCCCCTTTTGGGTCTTCAACTTAATGTTTGGTTGTTAATTTTTAAAATGAAAATTTATTTTACGCCTGTATTTTTCAAAATTTTTTTGGTACGGTTTGTTTTTTGGGGTTATATTTTTTAAGGGGTTTTTAAAATTCGTGAAATTTTAGATAAAGTATTTGTTTTTATTTGTTTTTTTGTGTTAAAATACCCCAAAAAATTTAAAGGGGGCAGTTTGGGGAAAAAGATTTTGGGGGGGGAAATTTTGTTAAGATTTTTAAAAATGTATTGAAGTAAAAGGATGGGTTTTTCCTTTTTAATTTAAAAATTTTTTGGCCCTTTTTTTCTTGTTATTGGGCCAGAAGGGGGGCATAAAAGTTTCTTGGTGGTTACCAGGGCAAAAAGCTTTTTTGTTGCTGGTTTAAATGTTTTTTTTGGTTTAATTTTTTTAAAAAAGGGTTATTTTTTTAAAGGGGTTTATTTTTTTTTTCGGGTATTTTCTTTTTTTGAAATTCTCAATTTTTCCCCCCCCCTTTTCACAATATTTTTTTGGGAAAATATTTTTGCAACGCCTAAGATATTAAATTTTTTTAAGTCAAAGTTTCCAAATTTTAAAATTGCCCTTAAAACATCATACCTTCTGGCCCCCTTTTGATTATACTTAGAATTCTTGGGGGCCCGCGCCCCATTCCCCCCCGTTTGTCCAAACGCCCCCGAACCCCTGGAAAAAAAAATGGATAAAACAATTTTTTTTAAAAAGAAAACCTTAATATTCCAAAAAAAAGCTTATTTTCCCAAATTTTTGTGCGAGGCCCTAAATATTCCCTCCACACTTTTTACTTCAGCCCTCCTTCATTTACTACCAAATTTTCCTTTCTAACTCATTCTTTTTGCAACTCCTTGTTAGTTGGATAAACCCCCTTTAGCGCAATTCTCCCCCAACGGCACCTTCCCCCCTTTTTTTTACATCGCAAAAAAAAACGCGAAACTGAAAAATGGCAAAAAAAAATGGATCCACCTTTTTTTTTTCTTTTCCCCAGTCCTTCCACACCCCCCCACAACCCAAAAAAGTTTATCATTTTCAGAATTTTTCCAAACTATCTCAAAACTGAATAGTTCCCCTACTCAAAACCAAAATTCCCAAAAATTTAAAAAATTTGCCCTTTCCAACCTCCGCTTTTAAAGTTTTTGAAAAAATTTTTCGAACAATCAACCCATTTTTTCAAACTCTCCCCCCCCTTTTCATCTGCAGCGAAACCCCCAAAAAACCCCTAAACATTAACCCCGTTCTACTGCTCTTTTTTAAAAATCTCCTTCCACCAAAACCCCCTTTATCCCCCCTTGACACATATATATCTTTCCCGTCCCCCAAAGATTTTTTAAAGGACATCACCGGCATTCAGTTAAGACTTCCAACTTTTATAAACAAATTTTTCAAAAACTCCAAACAAATTATCAAAAAATTTTTTTCCCCCTGTTTTTCCCTTATAACCCCAAAAAAAAATTCGTAAGGGGAACCCCACTTTCTATCGGGAAATCTCTTCTACTTTAACCCTAAAAAGCCTTCCCCTTGATTAATTTCCCTTCCTTCAAGATTAAAGGAGCCAAAAACGTTTCATATGCAAAAAAACCAACCCCGTTGAGAAAACCAAAAAAAAATCCCCCCCAACAATTATAAACAGATATGTCCTCCCTTTTTCTCTTAAATATTTTTTAAAAAAATCTATCAAAAATCATCCCAGCGGCACTTCAACCCCGGCATATCTTGAAATCCTTCCAGATAAATCCAAATAGCCTTCATTCCCCCTTTGCATTGCAATTCCTTCTACCCCACATCTTTAAAACCCCCAACGCTTCAAAACTCCAATTCGATATCCTCAAAAAAAAAAACTGGTTACTTTTTTTGGGCCCCACCCTCATTTCCTTCCATGGTAAAAAAATGGGCATATCCGTTAAATTTCCAAAAAACCCAAACCCTTCCCCTTCTCTTAAGTTTTCCCTGCAATCCTTACTTTCCCCCGCTCTTCCAATCCTTTGCAAGAAACCCCAATTCCCCACCCCTTTGGGGTTTTTCCGGGGTTTTTCTCGTTCTGGACCCCCCCCCTTCCCTTTCCAAAAAAATTAAGTTTTAATCCCCAAAACAATTTTTTCAAAAACCAGATTCCCGGTTTTCCCCATTTCATTTTTTCCGCCTCCCCCAAAATACACCCCCCCGGTTTGTCAATTTTTATGTTGGTTTTGTTTTTTGTTTTGGGGTTTCACGTCGGGGGGTTTCTTCTTCTTCTTCCCAAAGTCTAGACCTAAACCCTCAAGCCCACAAAATTTCACCTTCTCGTTTTCCTTTTCCCATTTTTGTGTTCAGCCCCCATTCCTGATGAAAACCTATTTTTTGGTTGTTTTTTTTTCCTGGCATTTGTTTTTAAAACTTCTTTCGCCCCTAGACTTGGCACCCCTAAAAATTTAAACTTTTTTCCCCCTTAAACCCCTTGCCCTGTTTCGGGGTTTTGTTATCAGCTGTCTTTTTGGGTCTTTTGGGGCCCGGGTCTCCAAACTTCTCTCCCCCGCCTGTACTTCTTAAAATCCTTTGGCCCTTTACAGGCCCAAAATAATTAAAAACTTTTTTGATTTTGGGGAAAAATAATTTTTTTTTCTGAGGGTGTTTTTTTGCCTTTTTATTGTCTTGATTGCAAACTCGGCTTACCCCCGGGCCTTACTCTCCCTCTGATTTTGCTTTTTAAAAAGGGTTATATTTTTGAAATTGAGCGCTGTTATGGAAAGGAAATTTTTATTTGGGTTTTGCAAGATTTTTTGGCACTATAAAAACCCCCTTTTTTTTTGTTTTTTTAATTTTAAATTTTATTTTAATTTATTTTTACATTTGTTTTTTTGTTTTTGGTAAAAATTTTTAGCCCTTTTTGTTGGTTTGAAATTTTAGAAACATAAAACCCCCTTTTTATTTTTTTTTTTTTTTTTTTTTTTAAATAACATGTTTCAACTTTTTAAAAACCCAAAACCCCCCCAAAACATCCCCAAACGACAACCTTTCCCAAACCCCAATCCCCCAACCCCCCACAATAACCAAATTCCGTCTTTTCCCGGGACCCGGGGGGTTTTGTGTGCTATGGTTTTTGGGGGGAAATCCTTTATGATCGTTGTTTTGCTGTTGTAGAATATATGGGGGGCGGGACGTTTTATTTTTTTTCCCCGTCTTTTTCCCCCCTCCCCCCAAAACTTTTTGAACACGGGCCACTAGTTTCAAAAAAAAATTCCAACACAAAAAACCAAAACAATCTTCACCCCCCACCACAACCCCCATTTTAAAATTTTCAAAAAACCGCTTCATGTGGGGAGAAGGGGGAAACATGTAAAAGTAATATCCAGGGAACGTTTTGTCCCTGTTTGGGCCAATTTTGCGTTACTTCACCTATGGCGCCCCTATTTCCAACCCCCCCTTTTTAAATCAGGCCCCGCCCCAAAAAAGGGAAAAAAAAAAAGGGAGAAAAAAAAAAAAAAAGGGGGAAAGAGGGAAGGCGGGAAACAGAGGGGGAACAGTGAAAATGGCTTGGAAGGGGACCTGCCGGGTCTCTCTCCTGGTTCCCTGCTTTCGTCTCCTTTTGGGGAAAATTTACTCTCACTTTTTTTCCCCGCTTTTTCTTTATAAAATCACAAAAAAAGGGAGAAAAAAAGCCCCCAAAACGCCTTTCGGAGAAAATATGTTTTTTTTTAAATTTGGGGTAAAATCCTGCCTCTTCTTTTCTTTTTATTGCCCTTTTTTGGGGAAAATCACTCCTTTTCTTCTTTTTTTTACTTTGTCTTCTTCTTGTGAGAAAAACACTGCCTCTTCTTCTTTTTTTACTTTGTCTTCTTTTTTGTGAGTAAAAATCCCCCCTCTTCTTTTTTTTTCTTCTTTTTTAAAAAAACCTCCTCTTCTTTTTCTTTTTTTCTCTTTTTCTCCTTTTCCCTTTTTCTTTTACTTTGTTTCTTCTTGTGATTAAATACTCCTCTTCTTCTTTTTTTTTTGGTTTTTTCTTTGGAAAAACCCCCCTTTCTTTTTTTTTGTTTTGTTTTTTCCCCCTTTTTTTTTGGAGTAAAATCACTGCCTCTTCTTCTTCTTTTCTTTTCTTCCTTTCCCTCCTCTTCTTCTATTTTGTCTTTTTTTTTTTTTTTTTTTTTTTTAAATGGCTTTTTTTTTGTTAGCTTTTTCTTTTTTTTTTTTTTTTCTGTTTATTTAGCATTTTTTAAAAGGGTTTCTGGAAAACTTTGCCCCCAAATCCGGGGTTTTGGGGTTTTTTCCCCCCCCCCCTTTTTCCCTTTTGAAAAACTCCTAATGTTTTTTCGGGAAATAAACAAGGGGGAATTGGGGAAAATTTGCCCCACAGAAACCTGTCCGTTTTCAAAGTGGCCTTTTTTCCCCTTTTACAAAAAAAAATTTTAAAAAACCGAAACACGGGTTTGGATTTTAAAAAAAAAGCCAATTTACCTTACCGTTTTAAAAAAATTTAGGCCTTGTGGGGCTAAAAATTTCCAAAAATCCCCATTTTAAAATAATTATTATTATTATTATATTTTTTTTATTTTTTATTTTTTTTAAATTTTTAAAAGCTTTTAAACCCGGATTTTAAAATTTTTTTTTTTTTTTTTTATTTTTTAAAAAATTAATTTATAAAAGGGCTAGACCAAGGGGCTAGAAAATTTTTTGCCCCATCTAAAATCTTTTTTAAAAAATTAATGTTAAAATAATTAAAAAATTTTAAAAGGGGTGTAAAAAAAGGGAAAGTTAGGTTTTTTAAAAAAATAAAAGGTTTTTGTTTAAAAATTTTTTAAGATTGAGCCAAAACTTCAAAACAAAAAAAATTCAAATTTACACAACAACACACCAACACAAACAAACAAAAACCAAACACACCACACAACAACACACACACACACACAAAAACACACCACACACACACAACAACCAAAAAATTTTGGTTTTAAGGCGGGGCATTTAATAAAAAAGGGGGGGGGGTTTGAAAAAATTTTAGGTGAAATTGTCTGAGGCTTTTTGTCAAAGAAGGGGAAGGGGGAGGGGGGTCCAAAATGGGGAAAAAAGGGAAAAAAGACCAACGGGGGACGGGTTGAATCTGGTATTCGTAAGCACAAGGTATCGCAGCAGAGGGAGGGAACAAAAAGGAGTGTACAGGGAAGACATTCACAGAGATGGGAGGGTGCTGTTTGGTGGAGACATTTTTTAAAAGAGGTATGATCTTAAGTTTACTCTCTGGGCACAGACAACCCGTGGAGAGATCGCAAAAGGGGGATAAGTTTCAGATTTTTTTTTTTCTGAGGACTGGCGAGCTGCAGAGTTTTGTATAGTTAAGGGATGGTAGATGTTGCTGGCAACCATAAAAAAAATTGCAATAGTCCCAGACGGAGAGAAGAGAGCGCAACAAATTTGGGTTTTTCTCATGGACAGGTACTTTCGAATTGCACTGTACCCCAATTTTTTAGTACAACCTGGAGGGTTGGTGATGAATTTTTTCATAGAGAGTGTGTTTCGTGACAACTCCCAAATACTTCACAACAGTGGACAGAGGGACTGATGTATTTCCATTTAAAGGGGAAAGGGGGTAATGGAAGAAGTTTGTGTTTTCCCCACAAGCAGGGTTTCGGTTTTAAAACTGCTTTAAAAAAAATCTAACTTGTTTGTATATCCAAGGGTTTTGGATATCTTTTAAAGCGTAGGCCATCTTTGAAGAGAGGGCAATTTTTTAGGTGTAACACTACTTTTTAATCTGAGGTCATCTGCATAAAAGTGACGTTGATAATGATGGACGGTTTATTATATGTGTAGGGAGCTTAGAGAGTGAAAAAAAACAGGGCCGAGAACTGATCCCCAGGAACCACATTTTAGTTTTTGGGAGGTTTTTGACTGTTTCTTTTTTACTGCACGGGCTGGAATCGGGCAGTGAGGTTTTAACTGAACCAGGAGAGGGCTGTGCCAGTAAGACCAATGTCTTTTTAAGAGGGAAGAAGAAATTTAATGGGCAATAGTGTCGAAGGCTCAGAAAGTCGAGTAGAGTGAGAAGGAGATTTTTTCCCCCAGTCAAACAAGTAAAGTGTATTTTTGGGTATGGGCTGGGAGTTTCATACTATGGTTTACCGATAGGCAGACTGAAACTCAGGAAGAAGACTGTTGGAGAGAAGGGGCTATTGACTTTTTTAAAATACTTTTTTTAAGGACTTTGAGATGAAGGTAGGTTGGAAAAAGGTCTGTAATTCTTCAAAAATGTTGGGGCAAGGGCAGCTTTTTTTGTAGAGGTGTAACATTGCAGTTTTTAGAGATGATGGAACATTTTTTCCCGAAACAAAAGAAGTTCACATTTTCGGTTTGCGGGTATAAGTCGTGGTAGGCACTGTACAAAAAGAGAACAGGTTGGGATCGAGGTCGATGATTTTTTAGTCATTTCTTTCGAAATTTTCGTAATTCTTTCTCACTTTTTGATGAAAGAAAAGGGAGGAGTACCAGGAATTGGGGGTCAGGGAAATGCAGGTGGGAAAGGGGTCTGATCCCATCTGGAAAAGGGTGTTACGGGTTTTGTCGAAAAGAATGTAGAAAATATAGAAGGAAGTTTGAGTAGTTTGGATGGGAAGGCAGAGGGGCTTGCCTTCACAATCCAAAAAGGAATGTAGGGAAAAGCGAGATTTCTAGACTGGCTTAAGAACTTGAAAAAAGTATACTTTGTTTTTTTTTTGAAAGAATTTAAAGATTTGCTTTGTTGATTTGTTTTTCGGGGAGCTTTTGTTATTCCGTTTTTGTTTTTTGCCCTGCCGCCTGCTGCCTGGTTTGCGTTTGCAACCGGATGCGTGGGGGAACCTGGTGCCAGGCCTGTCGGGGAAGACGGGCGGGGAGGGGCTGCTCATAAGCCCCGTTGGGGGAGAACAGTATTGTAGTGTTTCGGGGGGTCATGTTGTCAGAGTTTAGTGTAGGGGTCAGCACTTTAAAAAAAGTTTTTAATTTATACTTTTAATTGCGACGGGGGAACATTTTTTTCTTTCGATAGTTTAAAGGCACGTAAGACATTTTTTTTGTCTCCTAGTTTCTTGGTTTAACCAAAGGAATATACCCATTTGTCCTAGTATTTCCCGATTTCAGGGGCCCAGGGGATTGTTTCTTTTAAAAAAAAAATAATTAAAAAACATATAAAAATCTTTTTGGGCATGTTTTAGAGTCCTGTGTATAATTTAAAAACCAATTTTTTGCACCCCCAAAATGTATTTACATACAGTGGGTACCTGCCAGATCCATACTCATTTTTTTTGATGCTTGGGGCAGAACCTAAGAATGTTTTACAGACTATTAAAATTTAAAGTACTTGTTGTATTTGTTCTAGTCTATTTAACTCCAAAATTTTTGGTGAAATAATAGTCTTGGTTTTTGTCACAAATTCACAAAATTCTGCGCATAATTCCGTGCATACTCCCCCGATTTCTTTCTTGTGTGTTGGGTGCTAGTGTCTTTTTGTTTCACATACGTTTTTTGCAGAGTGGGAACTACAGCTTAGTGGCAGCCTTCCCCTTTTTTCTGCAATTTGCATGCAGGTTTGCTTCTCGGAAGTTTGGTCGTGAGTTTTGGGTTTGGTTCACCTGAGTAGCAGCACTTTAAATAGGGAAAGATCTGGACTTAAGGAGAAGGGCAGTCTTTGGCTGAAGTTCGTTGGTCGCCGTTTCTGTGGGGTTTAAGCGGTGTGGTGTTGTGCCTCTATTTGGGAGCAAGGGGGGCAGTACCCTGGATAGTTCAGGGTCCTGTGAACCGGTCTTCGTTTTCATTGTTGCCTCGTGTTCATCCGTCAACGTATTCCCTTGAGGTGCGGATGCACCTTACTTTCCCGGGGTCCTCCGCGATGGAGTCGTGCCGGAGAGGTGTAGCCCCGGGGTGCCCTGGGAGTCACCGACGCTTGTCCTTGACCCCTTCCCTTTATCCCCTGGACCACCTTTTCCCCCCCCCCCCTACCCTTTTCCTACTTCTTGTTGCCCCGCCACCCGGACCCCCCCCCTTAGGACTTCTTTGCCCTGGGTACCACATTGGAAATCGAGTTGTCTGGGGGAAGTGGGGGGAACATTCCTCAAGCTGGTTTCCAACTGTAAGAGGGGAGGATTTGGAGTGGGTTGGTGTTTTAAAACTGTGTGTTGAAGCGAGTTTAGGGGTTATCTGATTTTTTTGATTTTTGGAAAATAGAGTCTGGAACTTTTTTTTTGTTTCTGTGTTTGTTGTTGCCGGGAAGATACTTAGAGGGGGCATGGGGGGGGGTTTAGACACAATTTTTAAGGGGCTGCAATGGTGGGGATGTGGGAAACGTTAGGTTAGGTAGGTGGGTTGTGGTTGGTTTTCCGTCTTGTTTGTTTGTTTCTACTGCAATTTTCTAGGTTTTTCTTTTTTTCCCTTTTTACCCTTTTTTGATTCTTTGGAAAGGGTTAGTGGAAAGGAAAGTAGAGTGACTTTGTCTCTGGTTAATGTCTTCGAGGTTCGAACCTTGTGGAGGAGTAAGTATTGTGGGTCTCCACCTTTTCCGGTCTTTTAAACCTTCAAGCCAGATAAACCTTTTTTCCTGGGAAATAATTCTTCCCCTTCTAGATAATTGTCTGGTTTTAAGGGACCAAATGCCACCTTGGAATGTTTTCCCCGTGTTTTCCGCCACTCCAGGTTTTAAAACCGAGACCGAAAGGGGAAAGAGTACCTGGGGGTTTTAGAAGGAAAACTGCCAGGTTTGGAAGGACAACTGGGGGGTACTTTTCAGACTCTCAGGGAGTCAGAGCAAAGGAAGGCCGCTTTTTGAGGAGGACCCTTATGCTAAGTTTCCGCAGGTTGGGGGGGGTCTGATTAAGGGAAAAAGCGGGGTGGTTATTATGGTGCGGTGGAAAAGAAGAGGCTAATAGTTAAGAGAGGAAGAAAAAGGGAAAAGGCTAGATATTTAAGAGAGGAAAGGAAAAGGGAAAGGTAGATGGCAAAAGGGGAGAGAAGAGGCCAGGCGTTTTAAAGGAGGAAAAGGGAAAAGGCCAGGCGTTTTTAAAGAGAAGGAAGGAAGAGGCCAGGGTTTTTTAAAAGAGGAGGAAAAGGGAAAAGGGTAGTATTTAAGGGAAAGGGAAGGGGGGGAAAGGAAGAGGCCGGGGGGTTTAAGAGAGGGGGAAAAGGAAGAGGCCCGGGTTTTAAGGGGAGGAAGGAAGGAAAGGCCCCGGTTTAAAAGGAAAGGGAAAAAAGGAAGAGGGGCCCGGGGTTTTAAGAGAGGAAGAAAGGGAAGAGGCCAGGCGTTTTTAAGAGAGGAAAAAGGGAAAGGCCCAGGGTTTAAAGGGGGGGGGGGCCGCTTAGGGGAAAGAAGGAAGAGGCCGGCGTTTTTATGTGGGGGGGGGAAAAAAAGGGGGGCCGCGTTTAAAGAGGGAAGAAAAAAGGAAGAAAGGCCAAGGGGTTAAAAAAGAGAGGGAAAGGCCAGGCGTTTAAGGAAAGAAGGAAGAGGCCCGGCGTTTAAAAGGAGGAAGAGAAGGAAAAAGGCCAGGCGTTTAAGAGGGAAAGAAGGAAGAGGGCCCGGGGTTAAGGGGAAAAAAGGGGGAAAGGCCCCGGGGTTTAAGAGGGAAAGGAAAGGGAAGAGGCCAGGGGTTTAAGAGGGAAGAGGGAAGAGGCCAGGGTTTAAGAGAGGAAAAGAAGGAAAAGGCCAGGCGTTTAAGAGAGGAAGAGAAGGAAGGGCCAGGCGTTTAAGAGAGGAAGAGAAGGAAGGCCAGGGGTTTTAAGGAGGAAGAGAAGGAAAAAAGGGCCAGGCGTTTAAAAAAGGAAGGGAAAAGGGGGAAGGGAAAAAAGGAAAATATAGGGTTTGGGAAAAAACTAGAGCTAAAGCGGATGAAAATTTTCAGTCTGCGTGCCCAGCAGTTCAGCTCCAACCCTTTGATGGAAGGTGACCAATGCCTTTCTCACGCATTTTTAGATATAGCGGGTTGAACAAGTGGCAAAGTGATGCAAGGGCTGCGGGATTTGCTCAGGTGCTGCAGGGGTTTAGTAGGGACGTTGTGTGTCCCTTCCTAAGACAAGGTACAGAGCTAGACGTCCCGAAGGGGGTTTTGAGCAGGGGCGCTTTTTTGTCTCCTCCTGAAGACAGAGGTACAGAGCTATGACGCCTGAAGGGTTGTTGAGTAGGAGCTTGTTTGTCTCCTCCCTGAAGCAAGGTACAGAGCTATGACTCCCGAAGGGTTTTTTGGAGCTAGGGACGTTGTTTGTCTCTCTCCTGAAGACAAGGACAGAGCTATGACGTCCTGAAGGCTTCCCTTCCCCCTGCTGTGTCGCCTTGATGCAGTCCACCGGAAAAAAGTGTAGGTCTTGGGAAGGCCGTCAAAAAAACATTTCGGCGTTTCTGTTCCTCCCCCCTGATGACATGCCTCCTCACGGTGCCCAGCAAGTGGAAGATGAGAAAAGGGGATAGGGCATAAAGGACTTGTTCCTGCAAGGCAGCTTTTCTCGACACTAATGCCTGAACTGGCACTGATGTCCCCAAAAGGGAAAAACCCCAAGAAGCTGAGGGTGTTGCCCCGTATCGCTACAAAAATCGTAAATCAAGAGGGGGAGGTCGTTTTGCCCAGGCAGAGCTCAAGGCCTCCAGAGGTTCAGAGAGAAAAGGAATGGGGAAATCGCAGCGACCTGGAACCCAATTCTGCTAGGGAGGGTATTCTGAGAGAACCAGGCCCCTGGGGTTTAAGTCTCAGCAGGGTCGGGCCCGTTTTAAATTCCCAAAGGGAAGGGCCCAGCAGGGGAAAAAACCCATCAGCCACCATGTGTGCAAGGGGGGGGTCATTTTGCTAAGAATGAGGCATCCAAGTTCCTGAGTTTACAGCAGGGGTTCCCCGGGGAACAACCTTTCAGGGTCTCCACCCACCCTTTTGCATCCCCGCGCTTCTAAAGTGTAACTCCTCGATGGAACCATGGTTGATGGAGGTTTTTCCGAGGGTTTCAGAGCCGGGGCCCCACAGATTGTGGTTGCTTTTAGGTTGGTTTCTCCAAGTCATTCCTGGAGCAAAAAGTGGGGTATCCTACAGAGTCAAAGGCTCTTCTGTGCTGCCTATGCCAAGGGTTTACTTCAGTCTCCCTTTATCCGGGTTGTTTGATGTGGCTGGATGGAGGCCCATTGAGAACGTTTTTATTGGCAAATCAGCCCGGGAGTAGAAAGGTTTCTATCACAAGATACCTGTGTCGCGATCCCAAAATTAGGAGTCACAAAAGCAGGACTCGGCTGTCAAAAAATCAAAGCCTCCCAACTACTTTGGGCTGGGTGGGCAAATACCTGTGAGAAAGTTGCTGGGAAGCAGAACGGGGTTCAGGCTTGCAAGGGGGGAAGAGATTTTTTTGGGGAAAGATAATGCCACATAAGGCCAAGATTGGGGACATCTCATTTTAGTCCAGCAAAGGAGTTCTTGACCGGGCCCTTTCCCGGGGCCTGGGTTCTCCCCGTCAGGCTGTGTTCCTAAGGACCCTCCGGCACTTTGATGCAGCTGAGACTCACACCCGTGTCTGGCATCTGGGAGAAGGCAGACACGTGACAAAATTTTTTAGGACTAGTACTGGCCAGGGGGTTGCGACATCAGACATAATTCAAATACTGTGAGTGTTGACAGAAAAAGTTTTCTATCATTTCCCTTTCACTTCTGAAAAATTAATTAAGATGTGAACTGCTTTTTTTACCTTTAGTATCAAATTTTAAAGTAAACCTTTTTTTTGCAAATCATAGGGGTAAAATTGAATCCCAAAATAGTAAAAAATTTACCTACCTCTAACTCTTTTTATCAAAGTAACCCTTTTTCACGTTGTCCTAATATCCCCCTTTTTGAAAAGCAAATCTCGTTTTTGTCTATGTTCCCCTTAAATTTATATTTTCAATGTTTTTAACCCTTTTAAATTTATTTTTAATCGGGGGTGTACTTTAAATTTAATGCCCCTACAGCAAAATAGGATAAACATCTAAAAAAAATCGGAAAATTGGCACCCTGCATTCGTTTTCATTCCCAATTTTGCCAACGGACTGATCAACAAAAAAACAACGTGGGGTTAAAAACATCCCCCCTTACCCCCAAAGGGGGGGTTTAAATATTGGTTAATTCAAACCGTGGTATACATGCGATAAGAATTGACATAACCATAATTATGCAAAAAACTTACCCTTTACACCTTTTCTTTTCTTTAACGTGATAACCTGTTCAGCAACGTACAATGCCCTTTTAAAATTAAAAACCAGCAAAAACACTTTTTTTCCTTTTTTTAAAAAAAAACATATAGTTTTGAATAGTACCCGCCAGACTGGAATTTGGGGTCCCCGGGATCAGTTCTGGCCCTGTTCTTTTCACTCTTTTCATGCTCCACCTTACCTTAACCTTTTTCTCTCTTGCCAGAGGCACACAAGCTTAAAATCATTCCCCCATGGTTCCCGGGCTGCAGCTGTGCGTATGCGGCTTTCCACGTGCCCAGCTGCGTCTTCCGCTCTACTTTTTACCATTTGTCGCCCGTTTTTTTTTGGGGGGTCCCCCCTTTTTTTTCTCCCTTCAGGGTCCATCCGAGGGCAACCCCACAGTCGTCACTCCTGTCCTTTCTAGGGCTCCCCTCTAGTTCCATCTCCCTCTTTTAATCTCCGGCTGATTTTTTCTGCCCTGCATTTCCAAACTGCTTGTTGGAAATGTGTTTTGCCTCGGATCTTTAGATCCTCCTCAACATTTGGGTTTGGAAAAAAGTCTAGTTTCTCTTCTTTTGATTTCGTTAATTTCCAGGTCTCAATCCAGAGAAGAACTGACAAAACAAGCTCTTTAAAAGGGGGGGCTTTGGTTTTTCGCCGATTCTCCCTTGGGCCCGATTGGGGGTAATCGTTTCATCTGCGCATGGCCGCGCTACTCTCTTTTTGACATCTCTGTTTCCTCCTCGGTCTTTGGGGACTTTGCTCCAGATAGGTGAAGTTCTCCACCTCTTCAATTCCTGATCTCCAAAACCCCAGACCGTCGATGTTCCCGCTGTTTACTTCATGGGTTTGCATTCTGTCCATTCAGCGGTCCAGCCTTTGCTGCGTTGTCTTCCATCTTGTAGTTTTGTGTTTTTGAGGTTCATGGTTGATGAAAGGAGGGCGATGTCGTCTGCAAAGTCAAGGTTTCTAAAAGTTTATGAAGTCCCATTTACCCAGTTCCTCGCCTTCCACTTTTTTTTCCCATCACCCAGCTTCCGAGAAGGAAAGGAAACCGACAGCAGCATCCCGTTTCACCCGGGAATCACGGGAACCCCTTTTTTTTCGTTTTTCAACAAAGACAGCACGAAAATCCCTTTTACATTGTCTTAACCTCTGGATAGTTTCTGTGGGATTCCATACTGACCATGAAAATCCCGGACTGTCCGGGGTATGGATCAAAGGCCCCTTTTTTAAAGTCAATGAAGTGTAGTTTCAGTGTTCGTTCCTTGTTGACTTTTTCCCAAAAATGTTCCTGAGTTAAATATTTGGGCCCACAGTTCCCCCCCCTTTTTTAAAACCAGCTTGTTCCCCTTTTTGAGAGATGCGTTATCCCTCTTGTATTCTGTTGTTGAGCACCTTAATGGCCCGGGTAGAAGTGCAATCCCTCCCGTTTTCCCCATCCTGAAGATTTCCTTTCTTTGGAATCTTGCATATGAGTCCTTTCGTCCACTGTGTTGGTAATGTTCCTTTCCCAGACGGGGGGCTAAGATCCGTTTCAGTTCCTTGCCGACTGTTAATGTCTGTTTTAGCATCCTTTCTTTATCTGGGCTCTCCCCGGTGCTTTTCCGTTCCTGAGGGTCTTTAGGTTTCTTGATTTCATGGATGGTTGGTTCTTTGCTGAGATGTCTTTTTTCCAACCTTCCCCCGGTCACTTGGGTGGTTCATTCGGGCATCCCTGTTGGAACTTCCTGGGAAATGTTCTCTCCCTCTCCTCAGTCTGGCCTCTTATTCTTTAGCGCTCCCCCTTCTTATTTTTCATGGCTAAATGGTCTAGTGCCCTTTGGTGGGGAGCTGTTTCACAATGCTGTACAGTTTTTCTTCTCCCTTTTTCGCGTTCTGCGTCCCCCCTTTTTTTTTTCTTGGGCTCCATCTCCTCTTGTCCTCTCGTACGCTTCTTTTCACCTCCTTGTCTTTTTCCCCTTTATCTTTCCTTTATTCTGTTCTGTATCCCTCCGAGTGTGTATGTTTTATTTGATCTTGAGCGCTTCCCCTCACGATCGCCCCCCCCGCTGTTCTCACTATCCATGTCTTTTCTCTTTCCCCTTTTTGTAGCAAGCAACCCCCTTTTTTGCTGATTTGAGGGCTTCTTCTGATTTCCCCCAAAAAATTTTCTACATCTTCTTCGGTTCGTTCTCTTCAGCTTGGGGCTTACTGCGTTGTAAAACTTTTTCCCTTTTTATCTTTGTCCTTCAGTCGTTCAACGTTTATCTTTTTGGGTTTTTGTTGTTTTCTGGGGAGCTAGTTTTAATTGACCTCGTCTTCACAGGTATGGGCCGCGTTGGGATCGCTCCCCTCTGACTCAGAGTCTTGACTGATATCTCCACTGTCCACTGACAATAGGGGGTCATTTTTGGTTTTTCACTCTTCCGTCCGTATGTCCCTGTTGCTTTGTGAATGCTTTGTTGGGAATAGAGTTCCTGTGATAATAGTCCCCTTCAGCGGCTAAAATCGCATAGTCTCTCTCCTTGTGTTCTGTCTCCCAAGTCCCTGAGTACCCCTTGTCCTTTCGTATCCAGTGTTTTCATTTCCCCCCTTTGCATTTAATCTCCCCTGATGATGTCTTCTTGGGCAAAACCCCTCCACTGTTTCCTGGGGTTGTTGGTAGAATGCTCTTTTCTGGGCTTCCCCCCTCGATGGTGCGGTGCGTACCTTTTTTATGACTGTATCCGTCTGTATTTGGAGTAGAATCTTGCTGTAAGACCTTTGTTTGGTCCATTCCATGGGGATTCTCTGGTCCCGTCATCATGATGGCGACCCTCCCTCGTGTGTTGTTCGTCTCCATGTATATCACTGTTGTCCTGATGCCAGCTTAATTTTTCCAGCTCCTGTTCACTGCACCGCTGATTCCCAGAATGTGCATTGGTATTTTGTATCTCTCTCGCGATCTGTGCTGCTGCCCTCCCTGTACATTTCCTAAAAATTTCCAAGTCCGATGTTAAGGGGATTTTGGGGCTCGCAAAAGGGCCCTTTTCGGACGGTGAGCTTCCCCAGGCTTTACCCCGTCGTCATGATGCTATGCCCCGGGGATCCTGCTCCCCCCAGGGCTTGATTTGAATGATGTTTATAGTTTCTGTAACTTTGGTTTTTTTGGGAGTAGTATTGGGCCTTTTTGCCCAACCCCTTACTTGGGGGCCGTGGTTTTTTGTCAGGGTGGCCTTCCCTTAGACTCGTTGGGCCCTTCACTTTTATGCAGAGACTCTCAGATTCTAAAATTAAAAAACCGAAAATCGCCTTCCCTTTTGAGAAAATGGCCCCACGTTTTAAGTATCCCCAAAAGGAGTAAGAACAATTAAACTAAAAGCTGATAAAAATAAACCATGCTTGTAGGACCAAAAAACAAAATCCTTCCATTAAAACAGTCCCTAGAATTCGCAATGCATAGTCCCTCTATCCCGCGTAAAGTAAACTTGGGGGCATTATGACAACACCCCTCCATGCAAAAAAATTCATCACCCCAACCCCCAGTCCTGCCCCTTTTTTATCAATTATGGGTATTAGTGCAATTCGAACAGACAGGCCAAGAGCAACTAAAAAATCTGGCATCCTCTTCTTTCATTCTGGCTATTGCCCCAAATTTTTTTTTGGCTGGGCTGCCAGCATCATTATCCATCCCCCAAAGTATTCAAAACCGCAGCTCGACTAGTCCCAGAAAGAAAAAATCTGAGCAATTACCCCTCTTGCGCTCTTTCCCTGGCTGCCGTGCCACAAAGAATAAACTATAAGATCATATTCTGTTACAAATGTCTCCACAAAACAGCACCCTCCTACCCCTTGAAGTCTCCACCGTACCCCCCTTTCGTTCCCTTCGCTCTACTGCAGTTCCCTTTTGCTTACAAAACACCAGTTCAACCCGTCCATGTTGGGGGTAGCTCTTTCTTGTTTCGGGGCCTCGATTTGGAAAGGCCCCTACCTCTTCGCCAAGGCCTTCTTGTGACTCTTTTAAATCTGGCCCGAGACATATTTTGTTTTAAACCCAATAATTTCCTCCCTGTTCATTTCATAGCTATCCCCGCTTTTTTAACAGCCAAAAATTCCATCACCCTGCCACTGAAACTACCTGTCCATACCCTAAATACACTTTCTTGCTTCGCTCGGGGGAAAATTTTTCCCCTTCTCACTCTACTCGACTTTTTCTCAGCCTTTGCATATTGACCATTCAATTCTTCTCCCCTCTTCAAAAAAAAAAACCCTTCGGGGTTACTGGCACAGCCTCTCCCCGGTTCAGTTATACCTCACTGACCGATTCCAGACATTTGCAGGAAACAAGATCAGTCAATACCTCCAAAAATGGAATTTGGTGTCCCCCAGGGGTCTTTTTTCCCCCTGTTTTTTTCCTCCCATACTGCTCCACTATCACATAAATAAACCCTCACATACAAAAACACTTTTATGCAGATGATTTCTTGGCGGGTTTCTTGGCCTTTTTATGTTCCACGCTCGGGTGTGTATGTGTGGGTGTTGCTTGTCTTGTTTTGCCTTTGCGTTGGGCCGGGTGTCTGGGAGAGGAGAGAGAAGAGAGAGGGAGAGAGAGAGAGGGAGCCGAAAATACAATTTAAGTATCTCAGCCCTTTGGCCATATATTGGGGAGAGAAGAGAGAAAAGAGAAGAGAGAGAGAGAGAGAGAGAGTGAGAGAGAGAGAGTGCAGTTGGTTATGGGAAATGTATTCAGGCATGTTAGGTTGCTATGCCTTTCCTGTGTTGTGAATGCTTTTTCACTTTTCATGTCCATGGTTTGTTCTCTTTCATTTTGGAGCGAATTTGTGTGTGAGTATTTTTCACACGCCCACATCCGCAAGTTGTGATTTTGTTAAATTTCATGTACCCCTTGGGGTTTTTTCTTGAAATAAAATCTTGAATCTTGAATCTTGATTCAAAGTAGTGTTACACCTGAAAATCTGCCTTCTCTCTTGACAAAGATGGCCTACTGCTTTCAAGATATCCAAAACTGGATGATGCAAAACAAGCTACAGTTAAAGTTCCCTTCGCTCTACTGCAGATTCCTTGTGCATACAAACACGTACGCTTACGAATACCTAGATTCAACCAGCCCACCGTTGGTCGTCGCTCTTTCTCTATTTCTGGTCCATCCATCTGGAACAACCTTCCTCTCTCTCTTCGACAGAGGCCTACATATGACACATACAAATCCAGCCTCAAGACATATTTGTTTCAAACCTAACATTTTCCCTCTTTCATCTCAAAACTGCCCCTGCCTTCAACAGCCCAAATCCCATTATCCTGCCAAAGCCTACAACCTGTGTGTGTGTGGTGTGTGTGTGTGTGTGTGTGTGTTTGTGTGTGTGTGTGTGCATTTGAATTTTGTTTAAGCTTTTGATAGTTATTGGCTGCATGACTCTGTAAGAATATGTTGAATGCAAGCGCTCTGATTTGTCTTTGCAAGATATAGCGCAAGACAAATTTCATTTATTATTATTATTATTATTATTATTATTATTATTATTATTATTATTATTATTATTATTATTATAACGTGTGTGTGTGTGTGTGTGGTGTGTGTGTGTGTGTGTGTGTGTGTGTGTGTGTGTGTGTGTGTGTGCATTTGGACTTGTTAGAACTATTACTTGCTTTTGGTTGCATGACTGTGGAAGAATGAGTTGAGTGCAAGCGCTTTGATTTGTCTGTGCAAGATACAGTGCTATATAAATTCCATTTATTATTATTATTATTATTATTATTATTATTATTATTATTATTATTATTATTATTATTATTATTATACACAATAAATATCTGATTAACTGTTGAGTATGTTTGACGAAAACCTGACATTCTGAAATTAGATTAGTAAGTCAAGTCAAAACTTTATTTCCAGATGGTACATTGAATAAGCTATGCATTTGCTTTTTTTCATCAAGCCATCTATCTAAGAACACATTTCTTAATGATTATACTGAAATATTACATTATTTCATCCTTTACCATTAAATTAAACCATTAAAAAAAGGAAAATCGATAAGGTAATACATTGGAAATACAAATTACCCCATATACATATACACGCATACACATACTCATACACACCTGCGCGCGTGCGCGCTCACGTCCACACACACATTTCAATAAAGAATGTTTTAAGAATTTAAAAAAGAAAATCATAAAACGTCAGGACAAACAAATTACTTCACCTACTGTTTCATCCATTCTTTCACGTTTATACTTTAGATAATAAAAAGGTACAGGAACAAAACCTTAGAAAATATTAGGCATTCGTTGCGTCATTACTGACAATATTGCCTTCAATGACCTCCCTCCTCTCCTCCTCCACCCAGCAAACGTGTGCTTTTTATGCGCTCATACTCTTCAAATAGCGCTTTTTAAAAATAATATATTCACACAATAACTATCAAACAAGCAAAATAAGTCAAATAAGACAATAATAATGATTATTATAATAGAGATACAATAATAACAACAATCACCCATCATCATGAGACAACAAGATAACGATGATAACAGAAAAGCATTGGAAAGGATGAGGGGTTTGGGAGGAGTATCAAGGGGGAAGGGGAAAAACACATTCAATCAAACAGAAAAAAAATAATAAAAAAATAATTATTTAAACAAGTAAAACCCCTTTACCATACAAAATTCAAAAGCCCATAATCAACTGGACTATCAAACTAAAACAATATCAAACTAAAACAGTATGGCTTATAATAGTACTAATAATCTCATCTCTAACTGCAATAAAAACATCCACGATAAAATCTGAGAGAGAGAGAGAGAGAGAGAGAGAGAGAGAGAGAGGGAGGACACACTATCAAGCTATCAGGTCTACCATAAAAACATAAAAAATTTCCTTCTTTCCACGTTGTTTTAAAATTTGTAGATTATTTACTAGCCTGTTATAGATTACTCTTACTTCTTTTGGCATAATAGTGTAGCCTCTTTTCTTCCTGCCCTCTTGATCCTCCCCCCCCCCCCCCCTCCACACAATATGCAGCGTGTGACTGTAAATTCTATTCACAGTAAGCAGCCTTGAATTGAATTTTTTAAAAAAAAGGAATGCCGTAAGTGGCTGATAAATGTAGTATGGTTTATTTTGCCGTATTAGTCATGTTGTTTTGCTTATTAGTCCCAATTCCTAGCATCATGCATTAGATGGCTTTTAGCTGTGTCTTGAACTGATGTTTGTTTTTGATACATTTTTAAGCGCTTGGGAGCTTGTTCCCATAAATCACTACCTGATAAAAGAAGCTGTTTTTTGTAAAGTTTATTTCTGGTCTCGGAAATGTTATAGATATTATGTTCTTTGTTCATTGATTTTGAAGCTAATGGTGATCTTAAGAGGGGCCATTTCCATTGAACAACTTTCTATACAAATAGCAGCATTATTTTATAAAGGTCTTGTTTTTTAAGGTAGATATTTATTTGCTTATAATCGTTTGATGGTTAGGGAGCTTGATTTTAGAGAACAAGTTTCAGTGCTCTTTTATATAATCGATGAATCAATTTTTGGAATCTGTATCACTGCAGCTGTCCCAAAGAGAGCGAAGCATAGTCAACTATAGGCAAAATATGGCCGCCAAAAAAGAGTTTGCGAGAGTGGGTTATTCGATAATTGTTTAATTTTGATAACTGACTAGCATGTAAGCAAAAGTTTTCCTAGCAGCCATCAATGGGCCGGCCATGTAGTTTATTGTCAATAATTCACTAGAACTCTGTGGGAGTTCAACTTCTTCAATTACTCGTTTACCTGTCAACAGAGTTTGGAATTTATCTGTCATTTTTTGTCTCTTTTGTCTGCTAGTACATGCATACACTTAGTTTTTCGTGTATTTAGGGACATATGGTTTAGCTGAGTCCAAGTAATCAATCTGTCAATGCTGTTTTTGAAGTTTGATTGTAAGTCTGTGGGGGTCAGAATCACTACAATAGAGGGATGTGTCATCAGCAAACATTTCACAGCTATCTATCTATCTATCTATCTATCTATCTATCTATCTATCTATCTATCTATCTATCTATCTATCTATCTATCTATCTATCTATCTATCTATCTATCTATCTATCTATCTGTCCCGTAGTCTGACGACCGTGGGGGCACCCTTAAAGACTCAACAACCAGTTCCCTCCATTCCTCCCTCTGGTATGCCTTTCTCAGGGTTTTTGTTGACTTCTAGGCCTGTCCATCCTCGCTGATGTTATCCTCCCAGCCTTCCTTGTCTGCCTCTTCTTCTTCCTCCATGGACATGCCTTGTAAAACTGTCTTGCAAGTCCTTTGGATCTTGTGACCTGCCCATATAAAAACCATTTAAGTTTAACCTTTTTCACGTCGTACAAGGTTCCATAGGGTCCAAAAGGTTCAATGGTTTGCAAACCATTTCACAGCTACCAGTCTAGAATTTTGGGGTATAGTCATTTACATCGATGAAAATAGAAGTGGCCCCAAATAATTGACCCTTGGTGTACTGAATCCTGTTATTAGGTACTAGCTCTGATGTTGTGATTATTTTTGCATTTACTAGCTACTGCCTATTCGACAAAAAGCTTTTCAAGATTTTATCATGTCCTGTGTTATTTTAATACAAGTGAAGTTTTACGCAATAATAGGGAATGATTGATTACAATCAAATCCTTTTACAAAGTCACAAAAAGAATCCTGTATATTTATTTTCAGTGATGTTGTGTAGGAGACCTGTCGCGTAATTTATGTAAAATTGTGTGACAGGAATTATTTTTAAAAACCTGACTGATCTCAATTAATAATTGTTGTTTACAAAGTAGAATATACGGATTTTTGAATGTGTTTTTCGATGGTATAGATAAGACAGACAGAATTTGAAATGGTCTGTAATTTGAAGGACAAGCAGGATCAACTGATTGTTGGACTGGTATGATTTTGCCTGTTAAAATATGACAGGAAAAGTTGTTTTTCCGCTAGGCACAAGTTTATACACGTATGTCCAGTTTTCCAGCTATAACTTGACCACAAAGTTTTAATTATTCTCCATCTAGATTGGCTAAACCACGTTTCCTGGAACTGTTTGAAGAGTCAGGCTTTCCAAGACGTCTGTGATTGGTCATTGGCTAGTAGTCTAAATGGGAATTTTATTCTTTTTGATTCGATATATTGTTCTAAAGTAATGGAGATCATTTTCATTTTTAACTTGTCATTTGATATTACTTCTTTACTTACGGTGGCAATGTTTGAGAAGTGTTGTTCAATTCATCAGCTGATATATCTTTTAACTGTCTGTCGACTTTTGAAATAGGGTTTATTACAAATATATTGATGGCTTTCCATAAACTTGGCGAGAGTCGGTAGTTTGTAATTAACAACTTTTGAAAGTAATCACGTTTTGATTTGCGTTTTAGTGAATTTAATTTTGTTTCTTTGAGTCTGAAATGCTCTTTTGAACCATGTTTTTCAAATAGTCTCTTAGGTGTATTTCGGATTCAAAGTCTTTTGTTATCCAGTGGTTTGATTTTTCTTTAACTCTTTTTTTTAATGAAAGGGGCATTTTTTGTCCAAATACTGAAGTAAATGTCCTAATCCAAAATTCAGCAGCTTCATCGGGGTTCTTGATTTGTATATTTTATGTAATGGCGAGTTTGTCAAGTCTGAAAGGAAATCTTTTTGTTAAAGTTTTTAATTTCCTGTAAAAAATAGTTTTATGCCTACTTTTGGTATTTTGATACGATTTTAAACCAAGTAAAGCAACTGGATTATGATCACTGCTCCACATGAGGAGCACATACTTCTGTTTTGTGTTGTTTTGTAGTAGTGTAGATAGATTATTAATGTTCTAGAGTTATTTGTTATCCGTGTTGGTCTATCTATTAGTTTGTTCTAGGCCAAACATAGTAATGTGTGGCTCCATTTTTGGTTTAGGTTTTATAAGTCTATGTTAAAATCCCAAAATAATTGTTCATTGTTTAAAGTATTACCCCCGTCCATAAGGTTTTAATTTTCTACCTCTCTGGTTTTCTGAAGGATTTCTGTATATAAATCCTATTTATTTGGTCTATTTGTGTTTTAATTTTATTCAATCCAATAGATTCAATTTTTAAAACCTCAAGGTTATTATTCTTTTACCCCGTTAGCGAGGAGCTATATGAAATGTAACCAGTGGGCTTGGTTGTGAGATCTTCCGGAAGATTTGATACCTCTGGAATATTCATGTGTGCAACTGTACTTTTGGAGAAAGTCGGGATTCACTAGGCAAAACAAATGAAAAACTGATTCCCACTGTTTTGTATAGTAAAGGTTGCAATGTCATCTTTTTTGTTTGTTGCACTGTTGATATTCAGGTAGCCTACTGGAGGGCCTGTTTTGTTGGCCACTTGTCTGAAGTTAGAGACATAATATATGTCAGGATTGAATGGCTAATTATGTATATATTTTATTTTTTATTTATAAATATAATAGAATTTAGTATTTTCTATTATAATAAAAAAAAAATTGTTGATTAAGGAATCTAATAAAAACGAAACTTAAAGTTTTAATTCAAAATGTCATCAAAAAATATTTTAAAT
>CM054154.1:9308624-9321124 GCA_028751875.1 Rapana venosa
AAAATGTAATCCACTCCCCCCTTCTCCCTCCCGACACTCCCTACCCCCACCCCCCACCTCCCTCTTTCCTCCGAACCTGCAATTTGGTCTGACAGAAGTGAGTTGTCTTGTCAGCAACGCTGTCTGCCTTTCCTGGGGGTTGGGGGGGGGGGTGGAGGGGGGGCGGGGGGGGGGGGGGGGGGGTTGGCTTGCAGTTGATGCGAAAGAGGGGAAGAAGATCAGGTCATTTTAAAAGGGGGAGTGGGGGGGGGGGTGGAGAGTGGGAGATGGTGGGTAATGGTGGTGATGGTGAAGTTGTAAAGATGGCGGTGACGATGGTGGGTGGTGGTGGTGGTGGTGATGATGGTGGTGGTGATGATGGCGGTGATGATGGTGATGATGATGGTGGTGGTGGTGGTGGTGGTGGAAATGATGGTGGTGATGGTGGTATGATAACATCGCTGTATAGATTTTGATGTCAGGGAGGATTTAAAAAAACCACCTGTGCATAATAAAGGAGCTGTCTTCCTGTCAGCAGCTCTGCTATTGTCTGTCCAGCAGTGGGACTTGTAGTTTTGAATTGGAGGAGGAGGAGGAGGAGGATTATGGTGGTGGTGGTGGTGATGATGATGATGATGAGAGGAGGAGGAGGAGGAGGGGGATGATGATGATGACGATGATGATTATGGTGGTGGTGGTTGTGGTGATGATGATGGTGATGGGGAGGAGGATGACGATGATGAGTGGTGGTCTGGGCGCTAGTCTTTCGGATGAGACGATAAACCGAGGTCCCGTGTGTTACACGTAATTATTTAGCGCACGTAAAAAAAACCACGGCAACAAGAGAGTTGTCCCTGGCAAAATTCTTAGAAAAAAGCCACTCTGATAGGGAAACAAATACAGCTGCAGAAAAAAAAAAAAGGTGTGAAAGGGTGGCGCAGCGCTAAGTGGCGACGCGTTCTCCCGCTCTCCCCGGGGAGAGCAGCCCGAATTTCACGGAGAGAAATCTGCCATGACTTAAAGTGGTATGAAATAAAATCTGAGCGCTTTGATTTGTTGCTTTACAAGATTCAGCGCTATATAAATTCCATACATTATTATTATTATTATTATTATGATTGCGGTGGTGGTGAAGATGATGATGAGGAGGAGGAGGATGACGATGATGATTGTGGTGGTGGTGGTGGTGATGATGATGAGGAGGAGGAGGATGACGATGATGATTGTGGTGGTGGTGGTGTTGATGATGATGAGGATGACGATGATGATTATGATGGTGGTGATGATGATGTGAGGAGGAGGAGGAGGAGGAGGAGTGAGGTGGAGGAGGAGGAGGAGGAGGAGGGGAGGAGGATTATGGTGGTGATGGTGATGATGATGATGATGAGGATGATAGATGATGATGATGATGATGTTGATGACGACGACGACGACGACGACGACGATTACGGTGGTGGCGATGATGATGGGGATGATGGTGGTGATGAGGAGGGTGAGGGTGAGGATGGGGGGGGGGGGGGGGTGATGATGGTGATGGGGTGATGATGATGATGATGATGACGACAATGACGACGACGACGATGACGAGGAGGAGGATGATGATGGTGATTATGGTGGTGGTGATGGGGATGATGATGATGATGATGATGATGATGATGATGATGATGATGATGATGATGAGATGATTGTGGTGATGATTGTGGTGATGATTGTGGTGATGATGATGACAGTGTTAATGATGACAGTGATAATGAGGGGGAGGATGACGATGTATGTGGTGATGACGACGCGACGATGATGATTATGGTGGTGGTGATGATGATGATGGGACGACGAGACGACGACGACGGCGACGCGATGATGATGATGACAGTGGTGGTGGTGTAGTTGTGAGGGAGGGAGGGTTTGATGAACGATAGTGATGATGATGGTGGTTGGTGATGGTGATAATTGTGGTGATCATGATGATGATGATGACGATGGTGGTGGTGGTGATGGTTATGGTGGTGGCACACACACACACACACAGGCGCGCGCGCGCGCGCATAGTCCTCATACTGACCATGCAATCGTTTATATACTGACAGCTCTTTTTCATAACAGTTTTCCCTATGCCTTCACATACTACGCTCTTTTTTCTTTTTTGGCGATTTTGTTCAATGACAAATAATTCGTGATATTTTTTACACACACACCCCACACACACCCACCTCTCTCTCTTTTCCCCTTTTCTCTCTCTCTCTTCTCCTCTCTCTCTCTCTCTCTCTCTCTCTCTCTCTCTCTCTCTCTCTCTCTCTCTCTCTCCCTCTCTCTTTTCTTCTCCCTCTCTCTCTCTCTCCCCAAATCCTCTCTCTCTCTTTATCTCTCAAAAGAAAGGTGGCAGGAGGTGGTTAAGAGTTTGCCTTTCCCAAAACAAGTAAACCCGTGGGTTCTGAGTTCGATTCCCAGCCTCGCCTTTTCTTCCCAGTTTGACCCCAAAAATCGAACTGAATGTCAAAGTCCTTCGGATGAAACTATAAACCGAGGTCCCGTGTGAGAACGCATGCAGAACATCTTGCGCACGCGTTAAATCCTGTTCCGATTTACGAAAGAGTAGGCCATTGTGTGCCGGTGGGAACAGATGACAACATTTACAAAAACCGCATATACACGGGGACTGGATGTAAAAAAAAAGCACAAGAGTGCTTACTCCATTATCCTCGATATAAAAGAATAAATAAATAAAATAAATACAAAATAAATCTGATCGCTCTGACAGAAGTGAATTTGTCTTGTCTTGTCGCTGTCTTCGTTTTCTCAAATCGCGTTTTTGGCGTGGGTTTTCTTCTGGTTTTTCTCTGTTCCAATACAACGACTCTCGAAGAAGAAGGGCAGATCATTTGGAAGGGGATGGGTATGAATGACATCACAGTATTGATTCAGGGGATCGCAGGTGAGGTTGATTCACACATACTCACATGCACGCGCACGCGCGCATGCACACGCACAAATACACACACGCGCGTACACGCGCACACGCGCGCACAATATTTTACACACATAAAAATTATTTGACACACACGCACTCATGCACGCGCACAGAGACCAGACACATACGCGCGCGCGTGCACACACCCCACACACACACACACACACACACACACACACACACACACACACACGCCCCCGGCGCGCGCGCGCGACTTCACAACATACCACACGCACGTACACACACGCGCGCGCACTCACACACAAACACACACACACACCACGTACACACACACACACACAACACACACACACACACACATACACATACCCCATACACACACATCCCTGATGTACTGACGGTTCCAATTGTAACGTGTCTTTCCCCCCAAAAAAGATAATCATCAGACATGATAACACTTTTTCATCAGCACTGTTTTGGTTTTGTTGTTCTTCAATCATCCTTTCATTTCATATTGACACGTAACACACAGGACACATACACCATAACACTGAAGGCATTTTAACACACATACACCATGACACTGAAGGCATCTTAACACAGAACACATACCACATAACACTGAAGGCATTTAACATACATACAACATCACACTGAAGGCATGTTAACACACAGGACACATACAACATAACACTGAAGGCATGTTAACACACAGGACACATACCACATAACACTGAAGGCATTTTAACACAAAAAACATGACACTGAAGGCATTTTAACACAGGACACATACAACATAACACTGAAGGATTTAACACAGGACACATACAACATAACACTGAAGGCATTTTAACACAAAAAACATGACACTGAAGGCATTTTAACACAAAAAAAATGACACTGAAGGCATTTTAACACACAGGACACATAACACTGAAGGCAATTTTAACACACATGCAAACATGACACTGAAGGCATTTTAAACACACAGGACACATAACACTGAAGGCATTTTAACACACATACCACATAACACTGAAGGCATTTTAACACACATACAACATAACAACGAAGGATGTTAACACACAGGACACATACAACATGCACTGAAGGCATTTTAACACAAAAAGACACATTTCAACATGAACTGAAGGCATTTTAACACACAAGACACATACAACATAACACTGAAGGCATTTTAACACACAGAACACATACACCATAACACTGAAGGCATTTTAACACACAAAGGAACCATACACATGACACTGAAGGCATTTTAAAAACATACAACATAACACTGAAGGCATTTTAAACACACATACAACATAACACTGAAGGCATTTAACACACATACAACATGACACTGAAGGCATTTTAACACACACACAACATAACACTGAAGGCATTTTAACACACGGACACATACAACAAAACATGAAAAGGGATTTTAACACACAAGACACATACAACATAAACACTGAAGGCATTTTTTCACACACACAACTTACACTGAAGGCATTTTTAACACACAGGACACATACAACATAACACTGAAGGCATTTAACACCAACACACAAAATTACACTGAAGGCATGTTAACACACAGGACACATACCACATAACACTGAAGGCATTTTAACATAGGACACATACAACATAACACTGAAGGCATTTTAACACACATACAACATAACACTGAAGGCATTTTTAACATAGGACACAAAACATAACACTGAAGGCATTTTAACACACTACAAACATAACACTGAAAGGGCATTTTAAATAGGACACATACCAACAACACTGAAGGCATTTTAACATGGACACATTTCCACAAACACTGAAGGCATTTTAACACACATACAACATAACACTGAAGGCATTTTAACATAGGACACATACAACATAACACTGAAGGCATTTTAACACACATACAACATAACACTGAAGGCATTTTAACATAGGACACATACAACATAACACTGAAGGCATTTTAACACACATACAACATAACACTGAAGGCATTTTAACATAGGACACATACAACATAACACTGAAGGCATTTTAACATAGGACGCATACCACATAACACCGAAGGCATTTTAACATAGGACACATACAACATAACACTGAAGGCATTTTAACACACATACAACATAACACTGAAGGCATTTTAAACACACATAAACATAACACGGGAAAGGCATTTTAACACAGGACACATACAACATTTAAAACTGAAGGCATCTTAACACACATCAACATAACACTGAAGGCATTTTAAAAACATCAACATAACACTGAAAAGGCATTTTAACACACATACAACTAACCACTGAAGGCATTTTAACACACATACAACAAAAACACTGAAGGCATTTTAAAACACACAAACAACATAACACTGAAGGCATGTTAACACACATACAACATAAACATGAAGGCATTTTAACACACATTAGACATACACTGAAGGCATTTTAAACAACAATACCACATAACACGAAGGCATTTTAACACAGGACACATACAACATAAAAACTGAAGGCTGTTAACACACATACCACAAAAATGAAGGCATGTTAACACGGACACATACAAACAAACACTGAAGGCCCTGTTAACACACATACAACATAAACATTGAAGGCATGTTAACACACATACCACATAACACTGAAGGCATTTTAACACAGGACACATACCACATAATACTGAAGGCATTTTGACATACAGGACACTTACAAAATAACACTGAAGACATGTTAGCACACATGAACATACAACATGACACTGAAGGCATGTTAACACACAGGACACATACAACATAACACTGAAGGCATTTTAACACACATACAACATAACACTGAAGGCATTTTAACATAGGACACATACAACATAACACTGAAGGCATTTTAACACGCATACACCATAACACTGAAGGCATTTTAACACACATACAACATAACACTGAAGGCATTTTAACACACAGGACACATACAAAATAACACTGAAGGCATTTTAACACATATACAACATAACACTGAAGGCATTATTAACACAATACCACATAATAATGGCATTTTAACACAGGACACTAACATAAAACACTGAAGGTTTTGTAAACACACTAAACCACCATAACATGAAGGCATTTTAACACACATACAAAATAACACTGAAGGCATTGTAACACACATACAACATAAAAACTGAAGGCATTTAACACCATACACTATAACACTGAAGGCATTTTAACCCCACTACAACATAACCTGAAGGCATTTTAAACACACTACAACATAACACGAAGGGATTTTTAAAAACACATAAAACATAACACTGAAGGCATTTTAAACACACAGGACACATACAACATAACACTGAAGGCATTTTAAACACACATAAAAAACATGACCTGAAGGCAAAGTAACAACACATACAACATAACACTGAAGGCATTTTTAAAAACCAGGACACATACCAAAAACACTGAAGGCATTTTAACACACATACAACATAACACTAAAGGCATTGTAACACACATACAACAAAACACGGGGAAGGCTTTTTAACCCGGACACATACCCATAACATAAAGGCTTTTTAAAAACAAAACAACATAACACTGAAGGCATTGTAACAAAATACAACATAACACTGAAGGCATCTTCACACATAAACTTAATGAAGGTTTTTAAAACCACATACACCTTTAAAACTGAAGGCATTTTAACACACTAAAATTACATGAAGGCATTTTAACCACATACACCATAAAACTAAGGCTTTTTAACACAAAGACACTACAACATAACATAAAGGCAAGTTAAACACAGGACACATCAAAAAACATGAAGGCTGTTAACCCAAAACCAATAACACTAAAGCATGTTAACATACAGGGCACAACAACATAACAAAAGGGCATTTTAACACACATACAACATAACACAAAGGCATTTTAACAACTACAACATCACTGAAGGCTTTAACACACATAAAATAAACTGAAGCTTTTAACACACAACAACTAACACTGAAGGCTTTCAACACACATACAACATGACATGAAGGATTTTAACAACATAAACAAAACACTAAAGGCTTTTTAACAACATAAAACAAACACTAAAGGCATTTTAAAAAACATAAAAACAAACACTGAGGAGTTAACACACAGGAACTACAACATGACACTGAAGGCATTTAACATCAAAAACATGACCTGAACGCTTGCAGAACTATAGCCGAGTGGTTTAAGACCGTTTTGCTCAATCCTTGGGCCATGAAGTCGGGGTTCAAACCCCGGCGGTTTTGGTAAATTAAGGGGTTGGGACTTTTACGATTTCCAGTAACTTCAAGGCAACGCCAGTGCCTTGATTCCTTTTCTGTTATCGCATGCAGAAGATCAAACATGCCGTTAAAGGTCCCATGTTCATGCTACGTTGTTGGGTTTCGGGAAAACCGCATAGCCAGGAAATCGGAATTGGTACCTTCCTGGGGACAAAAACTGTGGATACGGAAGATCTTTCATGGTCAACCTCGGGGCTAGCCCAAGGGGAAAAAAAAAAGAAAAAAAGAAGACTTTTTATATAGCGAACTAAAAGGGGAAAATTCCTTTTCCCAAACACAGAGGAAAAAATACAAAATATGGAAAAGATTGACATTATTGTATGTAATATATTGACTACAGATGGACAAACAGGGCCACAGCATGTACCATCTGACAAAACATAGACAGAGAGGTGCTCTTTCTGGAAATTGACACCATATTGACCAAAAAGGTGAAAACATTACATAGAAAAAAAAAAAAGAGGTGACCTTACATGAAACAAGGGCATGCATTTTCATGCCACTGAGGTGATGATTTCATAGACAAACAGAGGTGCATACATTCCCCGCAAACTGAGGTGCATACTTAATAGACAAAAGAGGGCAACATTACTAGACATCAAAGGGCATACTTAATAGACAACGAGGTGCTAATTTTCATGGACAACAAGGGCATACATTACTAGACAAAAGGGTCATAAACATGACAACAAGGGGCATAATTACATAACAACAGAGGGCATAAATTACATGGACAAACAGAGGTGCATCATTTAAAGACAACAGAGGGGCAAAATTACATGGGCAAACGAGGGCATACTTTCATGACAACAGAGGTGCTAATTCATGGACAAACAATGCATTACAATAACAACAAGGGGATACATTAATACAACAGAGGGCATACATTACATGACAACGAGGTGCATACATTACATGAAACAAGGTGCATTCAAACATAACAAAAGAGGTAAATCTTTGTACACTAGACAAACACAAAAAGACAAACAGAGGTGCATACTTAAATGTACACATAAACAAAATACAGACCTCATTATTGTGTACACCTGACAAACCATACAACAAAAACAGGTGCATACTTTTTAAAAGTACAATAACAAACATACAAACAGACACATCTTATATGGTACACACTAAAAACCACACCCAGCCCAAAAAGACGGCAAATTTCACTGCAACACCGCAAACTAAAGCGACCAGCATCGTACATCAATGTAGCATGCTGAAAAATCACGGACAAAAAAGACAGCGGACTGACTTTTTGCCCTTCGTTGTGTTGTTTCTGTTTTGCTTTTTTAAATCAAATTGTGGTTAGCATGGGTATTTTGTGCATTTAGTTTCGTCATTTTTACTACTGGTTTTATCCCCTTCTTTTTCAGTAAAAAAAAAAAGTAAAGTTAGTGTTTTTTCCTCTAAATATCATTTTAGTTTAGAAACCGAAGGGTTATTTTTGATTTTTGGGGGGGGGGGGGGGGGGGGAAATGTCGAAAATATTGTTCAGGCTTTTTTCATCTAAAAATCAGTTTGGTGATTTTTTATACCCGAGGGTGTGTGTGTGTGTGTGGTTGTGTGTGTGTGGGGTTTTTGTGTTGTGTGTGTGTGTGTGTGTGTGTGTGTTGTGTGGTGTTTTGTGTGCGTGTTTGTGCGTGCGGCGGTGGTGCGTGCGGGTGCGTGTATGTATGTGCGTTGTAGTGGGATTCGTGCGTGTGTGTTGTGCGTGCTGCCAGTGTGTGTATGGTGTGTGTGGGGGGTGCGTGCGGGTGTGTACTGTGTGTTCGTGCGTTTGTGTGCGTGTTTTGCGTGTGTTGTGTTGTGTGGGTGCGTGTGTGTTTGGCGTGGTGTGTGTGTGTGTGTGTGTGTGCGGGGTGTGTGTGTGTGTGTGTGGGGGAGAGAGAGAGGGGAGAGAGGGGAAAAGAGAGAGAGAAAGAGAGAGAGAGAGAGAGAGAGAGAGAGAGAGAGAGAAAAAAGGAGAGAGAGAGAGAGAGAGAGATAAAGTTTCGTGCTAGATGAATTCCCCTTTTTGGGGTCTTTGGGTTTTACAAAAGATTTGTGTTCAGAAAAGCATCTTCCTTTCAGCGGAATGTTTTTTATCGGTCCTCTCTCGAGTGGATAAAAATGTCGGGTCTTTGGAGAGGGAGGCATTCTGTTTTGTTTCTTTTTTTTCTTGAGCTCGCGAGTTTTTTAGCGCTCTTCCTTCTCCTCTCTTCTTTTCCTCCCTTCTTCTCTCTCTGCTCTCTTCTCTTCTCTTTCTCTCTCTTTTTTTCTCTTCTCTTCTCTCTCTCTTTTTCTTTTTCCTTTTCTTTCTCTTTTTCTTTTTCCCCCCACTTTTTCTTTTTTTTCCTTGTTGTTTCTGTCTGTTTTCTTCTGTCTGTCTGTCTGTTGGGTCTCTCTCTTCTCTCTTCTCTCTTTTTTCTCTCTCCCCCCTTTTTCTCCCCCCCCTCTCTCCCCCACTCTCTCTTCTCTCTCTCTCTCTCTCTCTCTCTCTCTCTTCCTCTGTTGTCTGTCTGTCTGTCTCTCTTTTCTCTCTTTTCTCTCTCTTCTTCTCTCTCCTTTCTTTTCTTTCCCTTCCCCTCTCTTGAGAGGGTTTTTATGTTGGTGTTAAAAAAAGTCTGAAATTCAGATATGTAATTTTTAGTCGTTTTCATGTCACATTTATTGCTAAAAGGGGGAAGAGAGGGGGGGAAAAAATGGAGAGAGGGGATAAGGGAGAGAGGAGAGAAGGGAGGGGGAGAAGGGGAGGAGAAAAAAGAGAGGATAGGGGAGAGAGGGAGAGGGGCGAGAGAAGAAGGAAGAGAGATTTAGGGGGGGGGAGAAGAAAAGAGGGGAGGAGAGAGAGAGGGGAAAAGGGGGGAGAGGGAGAGAGGGGAGAGAGAGAGAGATAGGGGGGAGAGGAGGAGAGAGAAGAGGGAAAGAGAGGGGAGAGAGGAGAGAGAAGAGGGAGAGGAGAGAGGAGAGATAGGGGGGAGAGAGGGAGAGAGAGAGATGGGGAGAGAGAAGGGAGGATAGAGGGAGAGAGAGGGGAGAGAGTTTAGAGGGGGAGAGAGAGAGAGATAGAGGGAGAGAGAGAGAGAGAGGGAGTAGGGGGAGAGAGAGGGGAGGAGAGGAGAGAGAAAAGAGATGGGGAGAGAGAGAGAGAGGGGAGGAAGAGGGGAGGAGAGAGAGGGGAAGAGGGGGGGGGTAAAAAGGGGGAGAGAGAGAGAAGAGAGGGGAAATAGGGGAGGAGAGAGGAGAGGATAGTGGGAGAAAAAGGAGAGGAGAGGAGAATAGAGGGGGGAGAGAGGGGAGAGAGACGAGAGGGAGGGGGATAGGGGGAGGGAGAAAAAGGGGGAGAGAGGAGAGAGATAGGGGGAGGAGAGGGGGAGAGGAGGATAGAGGAGAGGAGAGAGAGAGGATGAGGGAGAGAGGAGAGAGGAGAAGAGGGAGAGAGAGGAGAGAGAGAGAGAGAGATAGGGGGAGGAGAGGGGGAGAGAGGGGGATAGAGGGGGGAGAGAGGAGAGAGGGATGGGGGAGAGAGAGGAGAGAGAGTGAGGGGGAGAGAGGAGAGAGAGATAGAGGGGAGAGAGAGGAGAGGGAGAGGAGGAATAGGGAAGAGGAGGGGAGAGGAGAGAGAGAGGAGAGAGAATGAAAATTTTTTTATTTCGAGGTAATGAAATAAGCACCCTGTGCTTTTTTAAAATTTCCAGCCCCGTAGAATACTTCTTAAAAAAAACCCAAATAATCTACAGTAAAAAAAAAAGAGAAAGAAAATTAAAGAAAAAACCCCCCCCCCCCCCCCCCCCCCCCCCCCCTCCCCCCCCCCAAAAAAAAAAAAAAAGAAAAAAAAAAAAAAAAAGAGGAGAAAAAAGCCACATTTATAAAGTCATAAAATGAACTTTCACATTGAAAAATTGGTTCACATAGTTTTTAACCGAAAACAACTATTTGTTGGACATTCCTAGAAGTCAAGTACAGTCAACAACCCCAAAATAATTTTGAAAATATGTAGAATCGTCCTTCATGGGTTACCACTAAACTAAAAAGCAAAGAAATAAAAAGTGACAGAGAGAGACGAAAAACAGGAAGAGGAAAGAGAGGAGGAGGGGAAGAAAGAAGAGGGGAGAAGGAGAGAGAGAGGGAGAGAGAGGAGAGAAGAGAGAGAGAAGAGAGGGAGGAGAGAAAGGAGAGAGGGAGAGGGTTTTGGAGAGAGGAGAGAGAGAGAGAATACAAAATATTAATTCTCAAAATAGACACAAATCCCATAAACATTTTTTGTTTTTTTCTGTACAAATTATATATCATAATAATAAAAATAAACCCAATACCCTTTCTCAATAAAAAAAAAAAAGAAAAGAAGGGGAAAAAAAAGCCAAGCCTATTAAGTCTAAAAAATGAAATCAACACCTTTTAAGTGGTACACTATTTTTTACGCTAACAAAAAGTTATTTTAAATAAGACAACTCTAAATCAATGAGTCAGTGAACAACCCAAAAAAATTCAAATTAAAATATGAATCGTCCTTTATGGGTTCAAGCTGCAGGGAAAAAACAAATTTCATCTATAAGCATAACAATAAAAAAGAGAGAGGGGGAGAGGGGGGAAAAAGGGGGAGAGAGGAGAGGGGGAGAGAGAGATGAGAGAAGAGGGGAGAGAGAGAGAGAGTGGAGGAGGAGAGAAGAGAAATTTGACAATTTTTGAACAAAATTTTTTTTTTCAGAGGGAATAGATTAAGCATTAAAATTGCTTTTTTTTCTCCGCCTCCGTGAAAAAAAAAAGAAATAAAAAAAAGGGAAAAAAGTGATAATGAAAAATTGCATAGAAAACAATACACAAATACTTGTGCGGCATGCCGCGCGCGCGCCACCCCCCACACACACACAACCTGAAAACAAGCAAAATTAGAAAAAATCAAAGAGTAGAAAAGGGGGGTGAGAGAGAGAGGGGAGGAGGGAGAGGGAGGAGAAGAGAGGGGGAGGAGAGAGAAGCAAAGCAATGCAAAAATTTTTTTTTCGAGGATAATGAAAAAGCACACATGTGCTTTTTTTCATCCGTCCCGCCCGTTTGGGAAAAACATTTTAAAAATAAAACCCAATACTTTTAAAGTCTCACAATAAAAACAAGGGGAATAAAACCCTTTTTAAAAAAACCCCCCCCCAGAACCCCCCCCCCAAGCAAGCATTAAAAGAAAATCCTAAGAATCCCCCCACCCCCCCAAAAACACTAACCAAAACAAAAACCCAAAAAAACAAAGGAAAGG
>CM054154.1:9328624-9338624 GCA_028751875.1 Rapana venosa
GTTGGTTGTTGTTGGTGGTGGTGGTGGTTCCTCTATTTATTTGTGACTTGTTGTTGTTGTTGTTGCTGTTGGGAGTGGTGGTGGTGGTGGTGGTGGTGGTGGTGGTGGTGGTGGTGTTGCTGTTGTGTTGTTGTTGTTGTTGTTGTTGTTGTTGTTGTTGCTGTTGCTGTTGTTGTTGTTGTTCTTTTCTGTTACACGCTCAGACAAAAAAAAATTTTTTTTTAATTTTTAAAAATACCCCGGGAATAAAAGGGGAAACCTTTTATTAAAAAAAAAAAACGTTTTTAAAAAAAAAAAATTTTCCCGATGTTAGCCCTCTTTAAACGTTTGATTTGGGGCCAAATTTATTGGGTTGGACCCTTTTAACCGGAAAAAAAATTTTAAAATCTTTTTTTGGGGGGTTTAATTGCTTTTTCATAAAATCCCCCCCCAAAACTTTCCATTTTACCCCCCCCTTTTTCCCCCCCGGAAAAAAAATTTTTTGTAGGCGAAAAAAAAACCGAAAAGCCCCCCGGCCCAAACCCCAAAAACGGGGTTTTTTGCTTTCCCCCGGGGAATGGAAAAAAAAAAAAAAATAAAAGGGGGCAAAGGGGGCCCAGCCCTTTTTTGGGGGGAAAAGGGGGGGGGGGGGGGTTTTTTTCCCCCCAAATGGGCCCCCTACCCCCCCGGGGAAAAAAAAAGGAAAAAAATTGGGGGGGGGGGGGGTTTTTTTTTTGGGGGTTTTTTTTGGGGGGGGGGGGGGGGTTTTGGGGTTTGGGTTTTTTTGCGGGGGGGGGGGGGGGGGGGGGTTTTTGGGGGGGGTTTTTTTTTTTTTTTTTTTGGGGGGGTTTTTTTGGGGGGGGGGGGGCCCAAAGGGCGGGGGGGGGGGTTTTGGGGGGGGGGGGGGGGGGGCCGGGGGGGGGGGGGCTTTGGGGGGCCCACCCCCGGCCCCCTTTCCCCCCCCAAAACCCCCAAAAAATTTTTTCCCCCCCCCGCCCCCCCAAAACCCAGGGGCCCCCCCCCGGGGGGCCCCCGGGCCCCCCCCGGGGGCCCCAAAGGGGGGGGAAAAAAAAAAAGCCCCCCCCGGGACCCCCGGGGGGAAAAAGGGGGGGTTTAAAAAGGGTAATGCCCCCCGCCAGGCACAAGCCCCCCTTCCGGGGCCCAAAAAGGGGGGGGCCCACCCCCCCCCCCCCCCCTTTTTCCCCCCCAAAGGGAGGTACCATAAAGCCCCCCGGGGGCCTTTGGCCCCCAAGGCCCCCCAAACGGCCCCCCCGGGCCACCCCCCCCCTTTTTTTCCCGGGGGGAAAAAGCATCCCAAAAACCCGAAAAAAAGGGGGGGGGGGGCGGCAAAAAGTTTCCCGGGGGGGTTTCCCCCCCCCCACCCCCCCCCCCCCCCCCCCCCCGGCCCCCCCCGAAAAAAAACCAAAAACCTTTTCGTTTCGCCTTCCAAAGGGGCCAAAACGCCCCCCCAAGGGGGGGGCCCCCCCCCCCAAAGCCCCCCCCCCCGGGGCCCCCCCCCCCCCCAACCCCCCCCAAAAAACCCCCAAAAAAAAAAAACCCCCCCAAAAAAAACCCCCCCCCCCCCCCAAAAAAAAAAAAAAAAAAACCCCCCCCCCCCCCCCCCCCCCCCCCCCCCCCTCCCCCCCCCCCGGGCCCCCAAACCCTTTTAAAAAAAAAGGGGGCCCCCCCCCCCGGGGGGGGGGCCCCCCCCCCCCCAACCCCCCCCCCCACCCCCCCCCCCCAAAACCCCCCCTTTAAACCCAAAAAAAAAAAAAAAAAAAAAAAAAAAAAAAAACAAAAAAAAAAAAAAAAACCCCTTTCCCCCATGCGGGGTTTAACCCCCCCCAAAACCCCCCAAACCCACCAGGGGGTTTTAAAAAAAAGCCCAAAAAAAAAAAACCCCCCCCCCCAATTTTTTGGGGGGAAAACCCAACCCCCCCCCCCCCGCCCCCCCCCCGGTTTTTTTAAAACACCCCCCCCCCCCCCCATTGGGGGCCCCCCCCCCCCCCCAAAAAACCCCAAACCCCCCCCAAAAACCCCAAAACCCTCCCCCCCCCCCCACCCCCCCCCCCCCCCCCCCCCGGGGGGGGGGGGGGGGGGAGGGGGATTTTTCCCCCCCCCAAAAAAAAAGGGCCCCGGGGGGGGGCCCCCCCCCCCCCCCCCCCCCCCCCCCCCCCCCCCGGGGGGGGGGGGAAGGGGGGGGGGAAAAGGGGGGGGGGAAAAAGGGGGGGGGGGGGAAAAGGGGAAAGGGGAGGGGGGGGGAAAGGGGGGGGAAAAGTAAAAGGGGGAAAGAAAAAAAAAAAGGGGGGGGGAGAAAAAAACCCCCCCCCACAAAAAAAGAGGGGGGGAAAAAAAACCCCCCCCAAAGAAAAAAAGGGGGAAAAAAAGGGGGGGAGAGAAAAAAAGGGGGGGGGGGAAAAGAAAAAGGAAAAAAAGGGGAGAGAGGGAAGAAAAAGGGAAAGAGGAAAGACGAGAGAAAAGGGGGGGGGGGGGGGAAAAAAAAGGAAGAGAGAAGAAAAAAAAAAAAAGGGGAAAGGAGAGAGAAAAAAAAAAGGGGGGGGAAACAAAGACAAGAAAGAGAAAAAGGGGAGAGACAGACAGAAAAAAGAAGGGGAAAAAAACCCCAAAACAGACGGGGAAGAGACAAAGAACAAAAGAAAAAGAGAGAGAGAAAAAGGGAAAAGAGAGACGAAGAGAGACAGAGAGAAAACAAAAAAAGAAAGGGAGAAAAAAGACACAGAGAAAGGGAGAAAAAAAAAAAAGGGAAGAGAAAAAAAAGGGAAAAAAAGAGGGAAAAAGAAAAAAAAGGGGGAAAAGGAGAGAAAAAAAGGGGAAAGAAAAAGAGAAAGAAAAAAAAGGGGAAAAAAGAAAAAAAAAGGGGGAAAAGGAAAGAGAGAACAGAGAAGAAAAAAAGAGAGACAAGGAAGGGAAAAAAAGAAAAAGGGGAAGGAAAAAAAAATTTGAGGTGTGGGAAAGGGGAACGTCCATAAGATTTTGTGTTCAAAAATGACTCTCCCTTTCTTAAATGGGCGAGAAAGTGAGTCCACGATCACTGTAATATCCCCTTTTTTCTTTTTCTCCCCCAAAAACCCCCACACACACACAACAACCCCCACACACACACCCCCCCCAAACCAACACCCGCCGCCCACGCACGCACACACAAAACTACCCCCAACGCACACACAAGACACAAACACACACACAACACACACACACACAAAAACCAAAACACACAAAAAAACCCCCAACCCAACAAAAAAAAGGGAAGGTGGCGGGATGGTTGGGGGTTTCCCCGAACAAAAAGGGGGGGGGGGCGTTTCCCCCCCCCCTTTCCCCCGGACAAAAAAATCGAACTAATGTCAAAGTCCTTTGGATGAACATAAACCGGTCCCCGTGTTGAACCCAGCAAAAATCTTGGCCCCCACTTAAATCCTGTTCCCTTTTCGGAAGAGTAGGGCCCTGGTGCCTGTGGGGAACAGGACAGCTTTCAAAACGCATACACCAGGGACTGGATTAAAAAGCACATGCGTGCTTTTTTTCCTTTTTCCCGAATAAAAAAAAAAAAATTTTTTAAAAATAAAAAGCAATTTCACACCCACACCCACATCAGACTCCCCCAAAATTAAACCCCTTTTGTTGTAATTAGGAAAAAACTAGGGCCCAAAAAAACCCCACCTTTTTGACCTTTGGCAAGGGGTTTTAAATTTAAATAAAACGTCCGTAAACCCGTAAACCCCCCCGGGGACCCCTCCCTCTGACCTCCTCCCCTTTCCCCCCCGACCCTTCCCCCCGACCCCTCCCTGTAAAATCCCCCGTCCCCCCCCCTGTTTACCTCCCCCGTACCCCCCCCCCCCCCGACCCCCCCCTGTACCCCCCCCCTTCCCCCCTCCCGATACCCCTCCCCAACCTCCCTCCCTGTAACCCTCTCCCCGACCCCCCCTCCCCCCCGTACCCCCCCTCCCCCCTGAACCCCCCCCCCGTCCCACCCTTTCCCCCCCCTTTTCCCCCCCCCTGTTTTCCCCCCGTCCCCCCCCCCTCCCTGCCCCCCCCCCCGCCCCCCCTACCCCTCCCGTACCCCCCCCTGACCCCCTCCGTACCCCCTCCCGTACCCCCCCCCTTTCCCCCGGGGCCCGCCCCCCTGTACCCCTCCCGTCCCTTTCCCTGTTTCCCCCCCCTTACCCCCCCCCCTGCCCCCTCCCGTCCCCCTCCCTGTACCCCCCCCCTGTCCCCCCCCGTACCCCCCCCTGCCTCCCGTACCCCCCCTCCCGCCCTCCCCCTACCCCCCCCTGTCCTCCCGTACCCCCCTTTCCCCCTCCCTGTACCCCCTCCCCTGTCCCCCCCCATGTACCCCCCCCCCCCTTTCCCCCTCCCCGACCCCCTCCCGTCCCTCCCTGACCCCCTCCCTGTACCCCCCCCCCTTTCCCCCCGTAACCCCCTCCTGTCCCCCCCCTGTCCCTCCCGTCCCCCCCCCCCTCCTTTTCCCTGTAACCCCCCTCCCTGTACCCCCCCCCTGTTTCCCCCCTGTACCCCCCCCCTGCCCCCCCCCGTACCCCTCCCTGTCCCTCCCTGTACCCCCCCCCCCCCTGTAAACCCCTTTCCCGTACCCCCCCCCCTTTTTTACCCCCCCCCGACCCCCCCCCCCCGTATTGTACCCCCCCTTCCCCTTTGTCCCCCCCGTTGACCCCCCCCCCCCCTTCCCCCCTTTTCCCCATCCCTTTCCCCCCCTGACCCCCCCCCCCCCCGGGCCCCCCTTTTAGTTTTCCCCCGTTTTCCCCCCCCCAACCCATTTTAAAAAAATAAAATTTTTTCAGTGGGGATTTTTCCCAACCCCAAAAAAAAACCCTAAACAAAAAAAAATTTTTTTAGAATGAACAAAAGTGTTGTCCGTCTCCTGCCTGTAGGCCAGTGCGCCATGGTACACCCATGACATCCCCGGTCGGAAAGCAAACTTTGGCAAAGAGGGGGGGAAAAAAAAAAAAAAAAAATTAAAAAACCCAAAAAAAAAAAAAAACAAAAAGAAAAAAAAAAAAGAAAAATTTAATTTTTCCCCATGAAAAAAGAAAGCCCGGGCCCCCCCCCAAAAAAAAAAAAACCCCCTACCCCCATTTTTCAAAAAGGAAAAAAATTCGCTCCAAAAAAAAATCAATCCTTTCCAGGCCCCCTTCCTACCCCAATTCCTTGGCACTCCCTCCTTTTCTTTCTCCGACAAGTGGAAAAAAATTTTATGACTTCTGAAAAAATACATTAAAATCTGGTTTGACCCCTTCCTGTTTCATTTTCCCCCGTCTTCCAATTTTCCCACATCCGAAATAGTAAACCATTCTTGTTTAAGGAAATGCCCCTTAAACCCGTATATCACACCCTAAAAAAAACATGGACCTTACCCTAACATTCTAAGAATTACAACCCGGTTTCCAAACCTCCTTTTTATTCTCTAAAGACCTTTAAAGAGTAGTTTTTGAAAAGCTCAACCACCACCTTCCCCCCAACAGTTTTCCCTTTCCCGGGTTTTTGTTTGGGGCCCATCGCGTCAACCACGCCTGAAAACCCCCCAGTACAATTTAAACACGCTTTTACTCGCTTTTGACCGGGGAAAACTCCCTTCTTTCGCACTCGACTTATCGGCACCTTCAACACTATACCACTCAACTTTCCCCCCTGTTTAAAAAAAAAAACCCTTTAGTGTTAGGCACAGCCCTCACCTACTTTAATTCATAAACCTTTTGAACCCATTTTTAAAATTGCGTAAACAAGATTCAACAATCCTCCAAAATGGAATGCGGAGTCCCACAGGGTCATTCTAGGCCCTTTCTTTTTTATTCTTTAACTGCCCCATGCACATTAATAAACTGTATCAAATCAACCATCATTTTTTCGCGTTACCTCATTTTTTTTTTTTAAACAGTGTTACGCTGAAAAAAATGCCTTCTCTCCTGACAATATGGCCCCCCTCTTTGAAGATTTTTCAAAACTGGATGTTTTCAAGCAAATTTCAGCTAAAAAACGATAAAACCGAAGCCAAGCTCGTAGGGGCCAAACACAAAATCCTTCCATTTCAAAACTTTCAATAAAACTCGGCAATAAATTAGTCCCCCTTTTCCCTGCATCAAGTATCAGGGTTTTTTATTGACAAAACACTCATCAAAAATTCAAACCCCCCAGACCCGCCAGTTTTCCCATCAAAAACCGTATTAGTGCAATTCGAAAGTATTTGCCACCTTCAACACCCCAAAATTGTCAGTCTCTCATTTTTTCATGTCTGGACATTGCAATTCTCTTTTGGCTGGGCTCCCGCATCTGAAATTTCTTCCTTTAACGTATAAAAACCCTCACTCAAATCTCCGAAAGAAAAAAATCTGAGCACATTACCCCCTCTTCGAACTTCCCACGGCTGCCTGGCCACAAAAGTAGATTTTAAAGACTTACCCCCGTTACAAAAGCTCCACAAGACTGCACCCCCCACCCTGTGAATGTTAACCTGTACCTCCTCACATTCCCTCCCCCTGCTGCAGAAAATTGCCTCAATACCCAGATTCAACCGACCACCGTTGGCCGCCGCCTTTTCTCATTTCGGGTCCATCGACCTGGATGAATCCCTCCCCCTCCTTCGCCAAAACCAGTTATGACAATTAAATTCATTTTCAAGAATATTTATTTCCACCCAAATTGTTCCTCCTGTTCCATATCAGAACTGTCCCCCTTCACTAACCATTTCCCCTTTCCCTGCTAAAGTAAGACCTGTGGTGTGTGTGTGTGTGGTGTGTGTTGTGTTGCATGTGGCTTTTGAAAAATTTTTGATTTTTTAAATTTTTCATTTCTGGATTTGGGCTCGCGTACCATGTTTGTAATAATTACTTTTGTTTAAACTAATTTATTCCATTGTTGATGATTGTGTAAAACTAGGTTTAAGCAAGCACTTTGATTTGTCTTTGCAAGAAATTTTGCGCAATATAAGTTTTCAGTTTTTATATTAAATTTTTTTATTATTATTTTATTAATTTTATTATTATTATTTTTTTTTTATTTTTTGCTGGGAAACAGTACTTGGCCCGAAAGCTAAACATGGAGTATGGCCTTTATTTGCAGCTGTTCTATGTAATGCCCTTTCAGTAGGTCCACCATTCCTTGATTGAGTGTGCTGTGCTTACTGGGGCTTCATCAGAGTAAAGGACTGTCAGGTCAAGGTGTCCCTAACCTGTGAGGTCGTTGGGGAGCCAGACGTCAGAGACCTCACCTCTCTAAGGGCCAGCATATTGAGGGCGGTACCTATCTCCTCTCCCTCGCTGCTTTTCTTTCACTGACCCTAAAGAGGGCAGGTACCTATCGACAGCTGGGTGAACTGGGGGACTATACTGAAGCCAAGGCAGTTACCCATCCACTCGGTAACCATACTCAATGCTGCTTAACCTTAGCTTAGGGAAACTGAGTGTTCTGACCTCTGAACTATCCCAGGACTATACACAGGCGCTAAATATTGTTATGTTCATCATATGGTTCTAAACACTGTGTGATATCAGGTGCATAATTAGGTTGTCTTGAAATCCATGCTGGGAAAAGGTATTGTTGTGATGGGCTTGCGTGGGTTCTGAAAGATTTGTTTGCTCGTTGAAGCGCTTGTGTGGATGCACACATCCTGGCGATGAAAGACCATTGGATAATAACGTTCCAATGATTCATTGTCTAACATCAATGAATGACTGCGCAAAACCATCTAAGGGAAGTCATCCCCATGTATCAGTACAGTTGACACCAGAGGTTGTTTCCCTTAGATCAAAATGCGCGGTGCTGGAAAAAAATGCAATGTTTAGCACATGAGAATTGGAATTGGGATTGATCATATGTGTTTGTATACACCCCCCCCCCCCCCCCCTTTCACCATTCTTCGTCTACACCTCTGGGGTTGAACAATGGTGAGATTGTCGTTGCTGTGCCACTGTTGTTGCCCACCATCAAGGAAGCCACAACCGACTTGAAGGATGCATGATTCTAGGGCATGGTCATGTTTCCGTAGTCCACCGAGTGCTGATATGAATTACGGGATCTTTACCGTGCATATTTGGTTTTTTGCTTGCGAGTTAACACGAAGTGACGAATGCACTGGCAGGTCTGCACTTGAAGTTGACCTGGGAGATGGTACAAAATCCCCACCAGGCACATCACACAACGCCGGGATTGGAACCCACAACTTCATGGACGCATGGGGTTGAAGTGGAACGGTGTTAACCACTGGGCTGTAGCGTCCATGACATTCCCAGTGTAGCCGGTGTGGATGGTTTGTTTCATCATGATCCTCTGTCCTGTAGTGCAACTCTGACTGTGCTAATCTAAACTCTGGCTGTGCTAATCTAAACTCTGGCTGTGCTAATCTAAACTCTGACTGTGCTCATCTAAACTCTGACTGTGCTAATCTAAACTCTGACTGTGCTCATCTAAACTCTGACTGTGCTGATCTGTGCTAATCTAAACTCTGACTGTGCTAATCTAAACTCTGACTGTGCTAGTCTAAACTCTGACTGTGCTCATCTAAACTCTGACTGTGCTGATGTAAACTCTGACTGTGCTGATGTAAACTCTGACTGTGCTGATCTAAACTCTGACTGTGCTGATGTAAACTCTGACTGTGCTGATGTAAACTCTGACTGTGCTGATCTAAACTCTGACTGTGCTGATCTAAACTCTGACTGTGCTAATCTAAAGTCTGACTGTGCTGATCTAAACTCTGACTGTGCTGATCTAAAGTCTGACTGTGCTGATCTAAACTCTGACTGTGCTGATCTAAACTCTGACTGTGCTTATCTGTGCTAATCTAAACTCTGACTGTGCTGATCTGTGCTGATCTAAACTCTGACTGTGCTGATCTGTGCTAATCTAAACTCTGACTGTGCTGATCTGTGCTAATCTAGACTCTGACTGTGCTAATCTAAACTCTGACTGTGCTAATCTAAACTCTGACTGTGCTAATCTAAACTCTGACTGTGCTAATATAAACTCTGACTGTGCTGATCTAAACTCTGACTGTGCTCATCTAAACTCTGACTGTGCTCATCTAAACTCTGACTGTGCTCATCTAAACTCTGACTGTGCTCATCTAAACTCTGATTGTGCTCATCTAAACTCTGACTGTGCTCATCTAAAACCTTACTCACCAAACTGAAGCTGTTGCACTTCTCCTTCTGTCTCCTGGAGAAATTGCATTTTCATCTGATGTCATAGGCAGGGCTGGTGGAATGAGCTTCACTGCTCTTCAGTGGAGAAAACTCAATCTATTAATTTTGTGTTGATATCCCAGCAACCAGTCCCATATAAATTGCTTGATGTAGTATTAATTCATATGAAGCATGACAGCAACATATGCCAGTAACATGCTTTCAATAGACAGAGCACCATGTAAGCTGTCAGTTTGCTGTCACTCAACAATGATGTTCTTCATGGTTTGGTCATAATGCTTATCGAATTCAGCGTGTTTAACTACAATATACCATTTAAAAGACATGTTGTAAACTAGCCAGTGGTGATGCCTTGTTTTACTAGAGAGACGAGCAAGATGATCTTTGACACCAGGGCACACAGTTTGTGTAGGTGGGGCTGTCGTTTGAGCTCACCATCTATGAAGATACCTGACACGCAAATTTCTCCATTGCTTGTACCTTGTTCGGACGATTTTGAGTGTGTGAGATGTGTGTGTGTGTGTGTGTGTGTGTGTGTGTGTGTGTGTGTGTGTGTGTGTGTGAGTGTGTGTGTGTGTGTGTGTGTTTGTTTTGTGTGAGAGAGTGTGTGTTTTGTGTGTGTGAAAAAGAGAGAGAGAGAGAGAGAGAGAGAGAGAGAGAGAGAGGGGAGAGGGGAGAGAGAGAGAGAGAGAGAGAGACAGACAGACACAAGACAGCCAGCCAGACAAACAACAGACAGACAGACTGTTTGATGATCCAGGGGAAGCAACTAATGCTAATTAGCCAAATTCTCTCCCAGAGAGAGAGAGAGAGAGAGAGAGAGAGAGGAGAGAGAGAGAGAGGAGAGAGAG
>CM054154.1:9343624-9353624 GCA_028751875.1 Rapana venosa
AGGGTTGGGTTGAGGTTGGGTTGGGGTAGGGTAGGTTGGGTTGAGGTGGGTTGGGTAGAAGTAGGTTGGGTTGAGGTAGGTTGGGTTGAGGTGGGTTCGGTAGGAGTAGGTTAGGTTGAGGTGGGTTTGGGTTGAGGTGGGTTGGGTTGAGGTGGGGGTTGAGTTGAAGTGGGTTGGGTAGGAGTAGGTTGGGTTGAGGTGGGTTGGGTTGAGGAGGGCTGGGTTGGGTTGAGGTGACTGGTTGAGGTGGGTTGGGTAGGAGTAGGTTGGGTTGAGATGGGTTGGGTTGAGGTGGGTTGGGTTGAGGTGGGTTGGGTTGAGGTGGGTTGGGTAGGAGTAGGTTGGGTTGAGGTGGGTTGGGTTGAGGTGGGTTGGGGTGAGGTGGGCTGGGTTGGGTTGAGGTGGGTTGGGTTGGAGTGTTTCGGGTTGATGAAGGTTGCGTGGAGGTGGTTGCGTTGGGTTGATGGGCTGTGGTGAAGTGGGTTGGTTAGATGTATGGTTATATCATGGTCTGTTGTTCTTGGTTTTATTGGTTGGTGATTGTTGTTGTTTTTTCCTTGTGTGTTTGTTTTTCTTTTAGGGAAGGGAGTATTTTCTTTTTTCTTTTTTTATAATGGTATATTATGTGTATTATGATCTTAAAAAAGTCTTTTCAACGTTCAATGTTTTTGTAAGGAGGAGCGCGCTCGCGCATGTGTGTGTGTGTGTGTGTGTGTGTGTGTGTGTGTGTGTGTGTGTGTGTGTGTGTGTGTGTGTTGTGTGTGTGTGTGTGTGTGTGTGTGTGTGCGTGCATTCGTTCGTTCGCTCTTTCGTCAATTAATCAATTAATCAATCAGGTAATCATTAACTCATTCATTCATTTATTTTATTCATTCATTCATTCATTCATTCATTCATCCATTTGCTCACTATTTGTTTCTTTCCTTCTTTCATTTTTTCATATTTTCATTCAATCATTTTCATTCATTCACTCATCCATTCATTTATTTACTCTGTCTGATTCTGTCTCTGCCTGTCTGCCTGCCTGCCTGCCTGCCTGCCTGCCTGTCTGTCTGTCTGTCCGTCCGTCCGTCTGTATGTCTGTCTGTCTCTATCTCTGTCTCTATCTCTGTCTCTTTGTCTCTGTCTCTTTGTCTCTGTTCCGTTTCTGTCTCTGTTTCTGTCTCTGTCTCTCTCTCTATCTCTCCTTCTCTCTTCCCCCTCCCCCCTCTCTCTCTTCCCACTCTCTACCCCATCTCTCTCTCCCCCCCCTCCCTCTCTCCCTCCCTTCCCTCCCGCTCTCTCTCTCTCTCTCTCTCTCTCTCCCTTCCTTCTCTCTCTCTCTCCCTCTCTCTCTCTCTCTCCCCCTTCCTTCTCTCTCTCTCTCTATCTCTCTCTCTCTCTCTCCCTTCCTTCTCTCTCTCTCTCTCTCTCTCTCTCTCTCTCTCTCTCTCTCTCTCTCTCTCTCTCTCTCTCTCTCTTCTCTCTCTCCCTTCCTTCTCTCTCTCTCTCTCTCTCTCTCTCTCTCTCTCTCTCTCTCTCTCTCTCTCTCCCTTCCTTCTCTCTCTCTCTCTCTCTCTCTCTCTCTCTCTCTCTCTCTCTCTCTCTCTCTCTCTCTCTCTGTGGCCCCTCTCTCCCCCATCTCTCTACCTCCCTGCTCCCTTCCCCAACCCCACCCCCCTCTCTCTCTCCCTTCCTTCTCCCTCTCTCTCTCTCCCTCCCTCCCTCCCTTCCTTCTTCCCTCTCTCTCTCTGTCTCTCTCTCTGTCTGTAATCTCACCTGGAGTAAGACAGGACATAGGAAGAGCTCTCGTCGCCAACTTGGAACTCCTGGTAGAAGGCATCGGCTCCGTTGGCGCCCACCCACAGGGAGACTTTGGCCGTGTAGTTGGCCTGCAGCGTGAGGTGGTGCAGGTTCTGCAGGCCCACGAAGAAGTCCTTGGGGTCTAGGGAGGTCAACAGGTCCCCGAAGATGCCGGTCCTGAACTGCTCCCAGCTCCTGGTCTTGAGGGAGGTGTAGTGATGGCGGAGAACCATGGTGACGGTCCCGTAGGTGAAGGAGCATTTCACCTGGACCAGGTAGGGTGGGGGTAATGAGTGAGTGAGTGAGTGAGTGAGTGAGTCAAGTCAAAATTTTATTTCTAGATGGTACATTGAATAAGCAATGCATTTGCTTTTTTTCATCAAGCCATCTATCTAAGAACAAAGAAAGGAGTTAAGTAAGGAAGGAGGGAAGGAAGGAAGTGAGTAAGGATGAAAGATTGTAAGTAAGTGAGTGAGTGAGTGAGTGAGTGAGTGAGTGAGTGAGTGAGGAAGGAAGGGAGGAAGGCAGGAGGGAGGGAGGGAGGAAGGCAGGAAGGAGGGAGGGAGGAAGGAAAGAAGAGAGGGAGGGAGGAAGGAAAGAAGGAAGGGATGAAGGAAAGGAGGGAGGAAGGAAGGAAAGAAGGGAAGGAGTGATGGAGGACGGAAGGAAAGAAGGAAGGGAGGAAGAAGGAAGGAAAGAAGGGAGGAAGGAAGGAAGAAGGGAGGGAGGAAGGGAAGAAGGGAGGGAGGAAAGAAGGAAGGAAGGGAGGAGGGAAGGAAAGAAGGCAGGAAGGAAGAAAGAAGGTAGGGAGGAAGAAAGGAAGGAAGAAAGGAAGGAAGGAATGGGGATGGTAAGTAAGGAAAGTGGAATTAAAGGAGGAAGAGAGGAAAGGAGGGAGGAAGACAGGAAGAAATGAAAGAAGGAAGAAAGTTAGTCAATCAGTAAGTAAAGAAACAAGGAAGGGAGGAAGAACCGACCGACGAAAGGAAGGAAGGAAGTGAGCAAGGAAGAAAGTAAAGAAATGAATTAAGTAAGGAAGGAGGGAAGGAAGGAAGAAAGTAAGGATGAAAGATTGTAAGTAAGTAAGGAAAAGGAAGTAAGTATATAAGGAAGGAAAGAAGAAAGGAAGGAAGGAAAGGAGAGAGGAAAAGGAAGGAAGGAAGTGAGCAAGAAAGTAAGCAAGAAAGCAAGCAAGGAAGCAAGGAAAGAAAGGAGTTAAGTAAGGAAGGAGGGAAGGAAGGAAGTGAGTAAGGATGAAAGATCGTAAGCAAGTAAGGAAAAGGAAGTAAGTATATAAGGAAGAAAAAAAGGAAGGAAGGCAGAAATATCATGGAGGAGGTAAATAGGTCATGGAGGAGGTAGAGAGATCATGGAGGAGGTAAAGAGGTCTGATAGGAGGTAAAGAGGTCATGGAGGAGGTAAAGAGGTCATGGAGGAGGTAATGAGGTCATGGAAGAGGTAATGAGGTCATGGAGGAGGTAAAGAGGTCATGGAGGAGGTAAAGAAGTCATGGAGGAGGTAAAGAGGTCATGGAGGAGGTAAAGAAGTCATGGAGGAGGTAAAGAGGTCATGGAGGAGGTAAAGAGGTCATGGAGGAGGTAAAGAAGTCATGGAGGAGGTAAAGAGAATTCAATAGAATTTGGCAATACCACAGATCCTCTATCCACCACAGTCAAGTATCTTGGTGTTGTTATCAACTACACCCTTTCTATGCAAAAATTCATCACCCAGACCTGTCAGTCATGCTACTATCAATTACGGCATATAAGTGCAATCCGAAAATACATGTCCACTAATGCAACAACCAAACTTGTCACATATCTCATTCTTTCACGTCTGGACTATTGCAATTATCTTTTGTCTGGTTTGCCAGCAGCACCTATCCACTCCCTTCAACGTATTCAAAACTCTGCTGCTCGACTTGTTCTCAAAAAGAAAAAAAATCTGAGCACATTACCCCTCTCTTGCGATCTCTCCACTGGTTGCCTGTGCCACAGAGAGTAAAGTACAAGATCAGTACCCTCTGTTACAAATGTCTCCACAAAACAGTACCCGCCTACCTCTGTGGATGTCTTCACCTGTACACTCCTTCTCGCTCCCTCCACTCTGCTGCGGATACCTTGTGTTTACGGATACCTAGATTCAACCAGTCCACCATTGGCCGTCGCTCTTTCTCTGTTTCTGGTCCATCAATCTGGAATGACCTCCCTCTCTCCCTTCGCAAAAAGCCTACTTACAACACTTCTTAATCCAGCCTCAAGACATACCTATTTCAAACCTAAGACCTAAGAAGGAAGGAAGATAGGAAGGAAGGAAGGAGAGAAGGAAGGAAGTCAGGAAGAAGGAAGTCAGGAAGGAAGGAAGGAAGAGAGGAAGGAAGGAAGGAGAGACGGAAGGAAGGAAGGAAGGGTGGATGGGAGGAAAGAAAGAGAGAAAAGACAGAAAGGAGGAAGTAAGCGAGGACGTAAGACAAGTGCGTTCACCCAGTCTCTCTTATAACATGCCCCCATGCTGACAAACACGATACATGCACACAACTGAACACAATCACTGACACGCCTAATGAGCAGCCACCCCTCCCTTTCATCCCTCACCAGTCTCCCCACATGGAAACACATCAATCAATCAAGCAAGCAAGCAATCAACCAATCAATCAATTAATAAATCAATCAATTGATCGAAGGAAGGAAGGAAGGAATTACATTTTATTTTCAGAGGGCAATACAATCAGTACAGAGACATTTTTCATCCAGGTATCGAAAACATAGGAGGAAAAAACAAATGACCCAAACTTTAACAAAACAAACAAAAGCACCTCAATCTGGACAAGCAGCCCTGTTAAATCGGTGAGCTAGTAACGACATGATGATGAATTGTATTGTAACTGCGTGTTCCATGCTTTCTATGGAGGTATACAGTGCTCCTCTTTTTTTCTGTCTTTCCTTCAGTCTGTCTGTCTGTCTGTCTGTCTGTCTTCTTTCAATCAATCAATCAATCGCTCTTTCTCTATTTCTGGTCCATCCACCTGGAACGACCTTCCTCCCTCCTCGACAAAAGCCTACACTTATGACACATTTAAATCCAGCCTCAAGACATATTTATTTCAAACCTAACTTTTCCCTCCTCTTTCATCTCAAAACTGCCCCTGCCTTCAACAGTCAGAATCCCATTACCCTACCAAAGCCTACAACCTGTGTGTGTGTGTGTGTGTGTGTGTGTGTGTGTGTGTGTGTGTGTGTGTGTGTGTGTGTGTGTGTGTGTGCGTGTGTGTGTGTGTGTAGGTGGTACATTTGAATTTGTTTAAGCTATCAATAGTTATTGGCTGCATGACTCTGTAAGAATATGTTGAATGCAAGCGCTCTGATTTGTCTTTGCAAGATATAGCGATACAAATTCCATTTATTATTATTATTATTATTATTATTATTATTATTATTGTTGTTGTTGTTGTTGTTATTATTATTATTATTCTTTGTTGCTGTTGAGATTGCTTTTCTTTGTTTCATATGTAGATTGAACACAGTTGTATACCTCGAAAAATGTACTTGATATAATACAGAACTACAGTTTAAAAAAAATATATTAATCTATTTTGAGGATAATGAAATAAGCACTCGATTACATTTTTCATCCAGTCCCCGTGTGTATGCAGTTTTCTAAATGTTGTCATCCGTTGGATGCAACATCCAAACTCGTTGCGTCTCTCATTCTCTCATGTCTGGACTATTGCAATTCTCTTTTTGCTGGTCTGCCAGCAACGTCTATCCACTCCCTTCAACGTATACAAAACTCTGCAGCTCGCCTAGTCCTCAGAAAGAAAAAATTCTGAGCACATTACTCCACTCTTGCGATCTCTCCACTGGTTGCCTGTGTCACAGAGAGTAAACTATAATATCAGTACGTTCTGTTACAAATGTCTCCACCAAACAGCACCCTCCTACCTCTGTGAATGTCTTCACCTGTACACTCCTCGTTCCCTCCGCTCTGCTGCAGATACCTTGTGCTTAAGAATACCTAGATTCAACCAATCCACTGTTGGTCGTCGCTCTTTCTCTATTTCTGGCCCATCCATCTGGAACGACCTTCCTCTCTCTCTCTTCAACAGAGGCCTACATATGACACATTTAAATCCAGCCTCAAGACATATTTGTTTCAAACCTAACTTATTCCCTCTTTCATCTCAAAACTGCCCCTGCCTTCAACAGCCCAAATGCCATTACCCTGCCAAAGCCTACAACCTGTGTGTGTGTGTGTGTGTGTGTGTGTGTGTGTGTGTGTGTGTGTGTGTGTGTGTGTGTGTGTGTGTGTGTGTGTGTGTGTGTGTGTGTGTGTGTGTGTGTGTAGGTGCGTACATTTGAATTTTGTTTAAACTTTTGATAGTTATTGGCTGCATGACTCTGTAAGAATATGTTGAATGCAAGCGCTCTGATTTGTCTTTGCAAGATATAGCGCTATACAAATTTCATTTATTATTATCATTATTATTATTATTATTATTATTATTATTATTATTATTATTATTATTATTATTATTATTATCCGTTCCCATCGGCACACAATGGCACACTCTTCCGAAAAGCAGAACGGGTTTTAACGTGTGCGCAAGATGTTCTACGTGCGTTCGCACACGGGACCTCGGTTTATAGTCTCATCCGAAGGATTTTGGGAAGAGTGGAGTCGGCACTGATGTTAACGCCAGAGGAAAAAATCCTCTTGAACGAGATTGGAACCCGGGTCAGCAGATCACGAATATATCACTCTAACCACTAGGCTATCCCATCCCCCCGTTACGAACAGACAGACGGACAGATGGATAGACAGAAAGACGGACAGACAGATAGACAGACAGACGGACAGAAAGATAGACAGACGGACGGACAGACAGACAGACAGACGGACAGACAGATAAATACCTGAAAGGGCTGTGGAGAGGAGACAGGTTGAATGAAGTAGACGCCGTTGGTATTGAAACCGTTGTCAGAGATTTCGTTGCAGTCTGAATGTGAAAGAAAACAACACGTATAATTATGCTTGATCTTAAACCAAGGTCATAGCATGTCAACATATCCGTCTGCCTGTCTGTCCATCTAATTTTGCCAGTAGGTTTTTTTTCTGTCTCTCCGTCTGTCTGTCTGTAGTTCTCTCCGTCTCTCTGTAACTGGTCTGTTCTGTGTCTGTGTCTGTTTGTCTGTCTGTCTGCCTGTCTGTCTGTCTGTCGGTCGGTCGGTCGGTCTGTCTGTCTGTCTGTCTGTCTGCCTGTCTATCTGCCTGCCTGTCTGTCTGTCTCGTCTGTCTGTCAGCCTGTCACACACACACAAACACACACACACAAATGCACGCACGCACGCACGCACGCACTCACACATGCGCGCACAGAGAGGAGAGAGAGAGAGAGAGAGAGAGAGAGAGAGAGAGAGAGAGAGAGAAGAGAGAGAGAGAGAGAGAGAGAGAGAGAGAGAGAGAGAGAGAGAGAGAGACTCAAAGACAACTATGATGGCGAGGTACAGAAACGTACTAGGAGAACTTGAAGAAATACATCTTCAGACTGATCTTGAAAGAAGAAAGAGAAGAAGACTGAGGAAGATCCTGAGGCAGAGAGTTCCAGACAGAAGGGGCGGAATAGGAAAAGGCACACCGGCCAAAAGACTTTGTATGATAATCATTGTCTGAGGCAAAAGAAGGAGACAGGTATCAGAGCTCGACCGAAGTTGTCATGCAGGTACACATGGCTGAATCATCTGACTGATGTTCTGTGGGGATAGACCTGTGACAGAGCTAGAGCCAGTGGTTGCCATTTTGTATTCAACACGTGCAGAAATAAACAACGGCGGAGTGAGGGAGGAGCGCGGTGCTACGATGTGTCTGTTGTGAACTCATCTAGCTACAGCGCTGTGGACTGTCTAAGGTAAAGGTGTCCCTTAACCTATGTGTTCATAGGGAAGTGAGGCGTCAGAGACCTCAGCTTCTCAAGGGGCCAGCATATTGAGGGCGGCGCCCATCTATTCTCCCTCGCTGCTTTACCTTCCCTGACCCTAAAGAGGGCAGGTACCCATTGACAGTTTGGGTGAACTAGGGAACTGTACTGAAGCCAAAGCGCGCAAACGGTCACCCGTCCAACTGGTAACCACGCTCGATGCTGCTTAACTTGGCTGGAGAAAGCGAGTGCTCCGACCACTGAGCTGTCCCGTCCCCTTGTCTACAGTTTCTGTCCTGCATGTTCTGGACAGCCAGCAAGACGCGAATGCCAGTGATGAAGGCTGGACAGGGCAAGGGGACAGACCACAGTCAGCGCTGCTGGAAAGAAAAGCAAATGTCGGATGGAACTGATGTGACAAAGTTGAAAATACACACTTTTGCAGGTAGTGTTGACATGCTGCCACATTGAAGGATTGGAATCTACAGTCACGCCTAGATTTCTTACAGATGAGACGAATTGTTCACCTTCTTCTCATATGCAGAGGAAAGAAGGAAAAGCAATGTTGACAGAATGTGCGTTTCAAGAAATGATTAAGGCTTCAGTCTTGCTGTCGTTTGCTTCGGTTTATCAATGATTTGATATCGGCAATACAGTTGTGAATTGTTGCAATGACAGAGCCAACGTGACAGAAAACACGGTTTGTTTATACAGCTGATTTGTCATCAGCAAAAGCATGATGATTAGTGAGATGAGAGAGAGACAGAATGTTTGTATTCCTACATTGGTGTGTGTGTGTGTGTGTGTGTGTGTGTGTGTGTGTGTGTGTGTGTGTGTGTGTGTGTGTGTGTGTGTGTGTGTGTGTGTGTGTGTGTGTGTGTGTGTGTGTGTGTGTGTGTGTGTGTACGCGGTGCGTGTGTGCGCGCGCACCTGGGTTTGTGTTTGTGTGTGATAACTTTTTTAAGCTATCTTGGAATGCTTATAACAATCTGAAATGTATTTTTCTTGTGAGATAATTATAGATGTCAATGTGCCTGTCAGTATTGTAATTGCCCTTCATGGGATGATTAAAGTGTTTTTGACTTGACTTGACTTGACTTGATTAGTAACAACATCAAACAGTGGCTGAGTATCAAGAAGGAACAACGCGGGTTCCAGCACTGAACCCTGGGGTGTAACATAACATTGATAGCTGATAAAGCAGAACGAAAACTTCACATTGACTGTTTCTGATTTGGATGAAAGATAGGATTTGAAGCATAATAGTGGGGAGCTTGAAATGCCATATGAGTACTTAAGTTTATCTAGGAGGACGGTGTGATTAATAGTGTCAAAGGCTGCAGATAAATCCAGTACAGTGATAATAAAGATACTGCCGTTGTCCAGTGATGTTATTAAGACCATTCGTCATTTAAACAGAGTGGTTTTGGAACTCTAGTGTGAGCCGTGTGCTGACAGCAGAGGACTCAAGCGATTATTGGGAGTCAGATGGTCATGAAGTTGAAAGAGAACAGTTTTTTACATCCAATTTAGACCCCCCGAAACTGGTACATTTGACTCAAGGCTATTCTCTCTCTCTCTCTCTCTCTCTCTCTCTCTCTCTCTCTCTCTCTCTCTCTCTCTCTCTCTCTCTCTCTCTCTCTCTCTCTCTCTCTCTCTCTCTCTATATATATATATATATATATATATGTGTGTGTGTGTGTGTGTATCATTATAGATATATATATATATATATATATATATATATTATATATAGCTATAAGCGCCAGAGGCTGTACTAAAGCTCTTGTAAACGTCAGGCAAAGCGGCAGAAGTTGGAGTGGCTGCCTCTGTCAGTGATGAGGGCTACAGTATGTCCAGGCAGGCAGGCTAGAAACAGGCTGGAGGAAAAGGGTCAAGCTGACTGACCTGCTGTCTGTGGATAGGAGAGAATACAATGATTGTCAGTGTGTGTGTGTGGGGTGTGTGTGTGTGTGTGTGTGTGTGTGTGTGTATGTGTGTGCGCGCGCGCGCGCGCGCGCGCGGTGTGTGTGTGTGTGTGTGTGTGTGTGTGTGTGTGCTCTCATGAAAAGAAGTACTCTATCTTATTTTTGGCTTAAATGATTTTTTCATTGTTTGTGTGTGTGCGTGTGTGAGTAAGTTTATGTCTTTAGTAGTCAATGGTCATTAATGTGTGTAAGCAAGCAAGCAAGCAAGCAAGCGCGTGCATGCGTGCGTGCGTGCGTGTGTGTGTGTATGTGTGTGTGTGTGTTTACTAGTCAATAGTCTTTATTCAATTGTGTTCATATATTCGTGTGTGTGTAT
>CM054154.1:9356124-9363624 GCA_028751875.1 Rapana venosa
CATACACACGGTTACTGGATGTAAAAAAAAAAAGCACATGAGGGCTTATTCCATTATCCTCGATATAAAAGAATAAATGAATAAATAAATAAATGAAATAAATAAAGCTTTTCCCCCCATAATGAAAACTACTGGTTGAAGTGGATTCTTCTTTTTGCCAACCTGTTCTGATGTATATGCTTTGTTGTGTGGATTGATACTACTACTACTACTACTACTACTACTACTACTACTACTACTACTACTACTACTACTACTACTACTACTACTACTATACTACTTCTTCTACTACTACTACTAATAATAATAATGTATAGGATTTATATAGCGCTGAATCTTGTAAAGTCAACAAATCAAAGCGCTGTATTCAAATCATTCACACGCATGCAACCGTCCACAAATATCACGATAAACAAATATCAAATTTATACACACAACACACGTCTTGATGGCGATAGTACCGTGTCTTAAGTGGCTTCAGTTTTGTGTTTTTCTTGTTTGTTTGCTTGCTGTTTTATTATTATCATTATTTGTGTGTATGTGCATTTTTTGTTTGTTTGATTTTTTCTTTTGGTTTTTCTTGTTTGTGTTATTGTTGTTACTGTTGCTTGTTTTCCTTGTGTTTGGCTTTGTTTTTACCTTTTGGTTTGGGTTTTTTTCCTATCATGATATTATCCCTGATAAGGGCGGGGACTGGATGTAAGAAATCACATGAGTGTGTATCCCTTATCCTCGAAATACAATAATCTGATTTAATTTGATTGGATTTGGTTTGATTTTGATGTCTCTTGCTTTACAAAATTCGTCCAACAAGCTTAAAAGCTTATCCCCCCAAATAAACACTAGTCAATTTCATGATCGGTATCATTGTCATTGTCATTGTCATTGTCTCTTCTTACAATCTGACATGCGACGTCCGCCGGAGACCAAGCGGAGTTTGCACTACAGGTCAGCACAGAGGTCATTCCAGAGGTCACGTTGAAACCAGGGTCACAGGTCAAGGTCGCTGTGTGGCCTTGAGTCGTTCCGGTCCACACTAGACTTCCGTTATTCACAGAAGGAACGCCGCAGTTCGCCGGAAGCGGAAGACAGCGGTAATTATTCGGCGCAGGCGCAGAAGGGGCATGGACACAAACTTCCGTATCTGAACACTGCCGGTTCTTGCAACCTTCCGAGCTTGATTTATTGCTGACTGGAGATGTTTGTACCCAGCCAGATGGAATGGGGGTGCCTGTAAACAGCAATCAGTCCATCCATTGATCCAACCATCAGTCTGTCAGTTAGTCAGTTAGTTAGTCTGTCTCTCAGTCAGTCAGTCAGTCCCTCAGTCAACCAAGCATGCAAGCGAGCAAACATACCCAACCAACAAGTCAATGAATAAATGACTGACTGACTGAAAGAATGAATGGATGAAGCAATCAATCAATCAATCAATCAACAGACCAATCAATTAATCAATAGCTTATCAAGATTTCATTCGTTCCTTAATCAATCAATGAATTATCAGTTTTAAAAAAGGCCTTACTAGTTCGTTCGTTCATTTATTCATTAGTAAATTCATTCATATATTCGCCAAGTAGGTAATTAGCTAACTCGCCAAGCCAACCAAACAACCAACAATCCAACTAACTAAACTACCAACAAACCAGCCAGCCAACCAGCCAAACAACCAGCCCACAAACCAACCAGCCAGCCAACCAGCCAGCCAACCAGCCAACATTTCACTCATTAATTTTTTAATATTTTTTATGTCATTCTTTTATATCGAGGATAATGGAATAAGCTCTTATGTGCTTTTTTACATCTAGTCCCTCTGTGTATGAGGTTTTGTAAATTCTGTCATTTGTTCCCACTGGCACGCAATGGCCTACTTTTAGGAAAAGCTGAACAGAACTTAACGTGTGCGCAATATTTCTGCTTGCGTTCGCACACGAGGCCTCGGTTTATAGTCTCATCCGAAGGACTTTTGGGGAGAGTGGAGTCTGCACTGATGCTAACTCTAGGGGAAAATATCCCCTTGAATGGGAATCAAACCCGGGTCGTCAGATTGCGAGCCCAATGTTCTAACCACTAGGCTACCCGTCCCCCGTTCACCAAGCCAGCCAGCCACCCAATAAACCAACCAATCAATCAATCAATCAATCAATCAATCAATCAACCAACAACCAACCAACCAACCAACCAATCAACAAACCAACCATTCATGCACTTACTAATTCAGCCAATCCCACATCGAACAAGCGAATCAATAAATCAGTCAAATAATCAATCAATCAAATAATCAATGATCCAAATATTCAATCAAATAATCAATCAATCGATCAACTAATCAAGCACTTTGGAGCAGTCAGGCAAGACAGGCAGGCAGGCATGCAGGCAGGCAGGCAGACAAAGCCTCGCACCTCCTAACAGGATAATCATGCTAGCGCTAAAAAGACCAGCCCTGTCCGAACAGCCGCCAATGATCCCTTCATTGTGCCCACTGGTGTGTCAGCTGGTCACACATCTGATGGCTCAGCTGATCGCCCAAACGATCAATAAGAGGATCAATCCATCACTCTGTCCCCAACAAGGGGAAGGAAGCCAAGGGAAGCCAGCCTGGAGACTGTTGGCAATGACCGTGTCGATGTTTTTTTGGTTTTTTAAAATAAAAGTCTGTTACATGTTGTTTTTGTTGTTGCTGTTGATGATGATGATGATCTTCTTCTTCTTCTTCTTCTTCTTCTTCTTCTTCTTCTTCTTCTTTTTCTTCTTCCTCTTCTTCTTCTTCTTCTTCTTGTTCTTGTTCTTGTTCTTGTTGTTGTTGTTGTTGTTGTTGTTGTTCTTCTTCTTCTTCTTCTTCTTCTTCTTCTTCTTCTTCTTCTTCTTCTTCTTCTTCTTCTTCTTCTTCTTCTTCTTCTTCTTCTTCTTCTTCACAATTTCTTCTTCTTCTTCTTCTTCTTCTTCTTCTTCTTCTTCTTCTTCTTCTTCTTCTTCTTCTTCTTCTTCTTCTTCTTCTTCTTCACAATTTCTTCTTCTTCTTCTTCTTCCGATGATGATGATGATGATGATGATGATGATGATGATGATGATGATGATGATGATGATGATGATGATGATGATGATGAGCTGTTAGCAGTTGCCATGACTACACTGCGTCAGAGATTATCCCAGTCAGCGGTGCCGGCTTTTATCCATGGTTATCAGAAAGAACGCAGGGAACTTGGCGATTTAATTCAGCGAACGCTGAAAGCTTGGGGAAAGTAACTCTGACCTGGTTTTTGGTCATCGGGGTACAGGAAAGTCACTGTTGATGGAGAGTGTAGTCCAGGAGACTGAAGAGAAGACCAGCTCAGAACAATCCACACTGAGGGTCAGACGGAATGGTCTGCTGCACACGGATGATGACATTGCCTGGAAGGAAATGACCAGACAGCTGCAGCTGCAGACTACAGCGGGAGACAGAGTGTTTGGATTTTTCGCGGAGAACCTACAGCTTCTTCTAGAGGCTTTGAGAAGCGGACACCACAGGAGCAAGGCATCCTGTTGACGCGGAGGACTTGGACGTTTGCTCAGCAGCGCGGCCAGATGCTGCACACTCTGTGTGTCGTCTGCCAGTCGGCACAGACGCCCCTCTGTGTCATGGGCATCACCCGTCCATTTGACGGGGTAGAACTGCAGAGAAGAGGGTGAGGCCTCGCTTCTCCCGTGGTCAGATCTATCTACCTGTTTGACGAGCTGACCCTGGCAGACTCCACCTCTCTCCCTGTCCGCTACCTCAGCCTGGACTCCCTCTTCCCTGATGCTGCCTCCCCCACTGGTGGAAGGCCCAGGTACAGGCCCTGATGGCTCAGGACACTGCCAGAAACCTCACCAGTCGACAGTTCAGTCTGAGCACCCGAGTCAGGGACCTATCTGACTGCTGACGTCCCTCATCTCTTCACTGAGTCCTCCCCACCCCCTGTTGACAGTGACGGACTGTGTGGAGGCCTGTCAGCTGAAATCCACCGACTGCAAATCTTCCATGCTGCCTGGTGTCTCCATTCTGGAGCTGTGTCTGATCATCGCCATGAAACACATGAGGGACATCTAGGATGGGGAGCCCCTCCACTTTGAAATGGTCTACAGTGACTACCTGAAGTTTGCCAAGCGACGTTCCTCTGTTGAGCTGTTTGACAAAGCTGGCGGTGGGACTGAAGGCCTACCTCCCAACACTTGCTGTCCCTGGAGCTGCTGTGGCTGATGGATGGGGGTCAGAGCCGGGTGCAGAAAGAATATCGCCTGATGACCTTAATGCTCCTCCAGCTTCACACCCTGTTCAAGTGGATTGTTCAAGGTGACTTTTCCCTATGGAGTTAACATCAATACCGACTCCACTCCCCTAAAAAATTCGAATATGACTGTTAAAAGTTGGTTTGGCTGAATTTTACGCTTGTGGAGTATTGCCAAAGCTTTGGGTTTAATTTTAGTTATGGAGTGTTGCCAATAGGCTAGTCAGAGTAGACAGCTGGAGACAGAACAAGGCAGACAAGTGGCTTTGCTGCATAGTTCCTACCTGGGATGATTGGGAGAGTGACTTTGAACATTTTGCTGCTGGTTTACCAGGTTAGTGAATAATAGATTTAATACTTTGATTGAATCTTATTTTGTAAAAGTTGTAGTGGAAAGTACAATTTTAATTCTGGTATAGGTGAAGCTGACTCCTCCACACCAGGTTCAGAATAAAAACTTTGCTTTTTCATTTGTGTATTTTGACTGTACTCTGACATGACTGCATTATAGCAAATTACTATTAATGAACTTAAAGTTTTGAAGTTTGTGAAACAAAAGACACTAGCTGATTTAATCATGTCAAAGGATGTAGATCAGTGAACAGTTGTGATGATAGATCGATCTATAGATTTCATTCTTTTTATCTAAAGTGTAGGTCAACATGTGTATAACCTAATCTGTTACTGATTGAAAGAAAAGCTAGTGACAGAAGAAAGGAACTAAAGTAAAAGCTAGGAGTGTTTACAATAATAATACATGGAGAATAAACATGTTCTCTGTCCTGTTGCAACTTGATAGACATTTCCTAGAGATACAGAATATTGATAGTCTATGTCCTAAGCCAGGTGTACAATAATGTGATGTGCAGCGGACAGTGTGGGGAGCAAGGGGTCCTGATGTTGGGCGGCCCAGATAACTTCCACCTTGGCCTGGAGCATGGGATTCCAATGCTCAGGATGTGTTGTGTTATGCCGCTGAGAAAGCAGGTGGCAAGTCTGATATGAAACGAAATGTTATTGATAGTCAAACTCAATGTGAATGTGAATGTAACATGATTGTATATGTTGAGTGTTTGATGGCTTCTTTTTTTTATATTTATACAAGTGAAATCTCAGTGAATACTCTGGAATAGCAAGTTTGATGTGAATTTTATTAACTATCAAATCCCAGTGTGAGTATGAAGGTTACATGATTGTGTATTTGATGGTCTCTTATGATAATTGCATGTGTGAAATCTCAGTGAAGCTTCTGGGTAATTTGTGTGCACATTGTGTGGCTGTGAGAGAAAGATTGCAACGTTTCTGAGAGAGAGAGAGAGAAAGAGAGAGAGAGAGAGAGAGAGAGAGAGAGAGAGAGAGAGAGAGAGAGAGAGAGAGAGAGAGAAAGAGAGCAAGAGAGAGAGAGAGAGAGAGAGAGAGAGAGAGAGAGAGAGAGAGAGAGAGCGAGCATGCTGTTTTAATCTGTCTTTGAGTCAGTTTAAATCTCTGAATGGATGAGTGCATCCATGAATATACATAGTGTAATTGACTGTTGATGTGCTCAACAGAATTCTATATCTGGGATTAGGGCTAAATCTCAGCTCATAACAACGACTATAAACCCTGGCCTTGAGTGAACATCTTGCACACATCATGTATGACATCTGTTCCACTTTTCGGAAGAGTGGGCCACTGTGTGCAAGTGGGGTGGGATAACAACGTTTACAAAACTGCATGCACACAAGGACTGTATGTAAAAAATCACACAAGTGCTTAAATAAAAGAACGAAAAAGAAATAACCAGCCCGGTGATCCCCCAGAATATACACTCTGTATAACTCCCCCAACAGCCAATCACTCTGAGAGGGAAAGCACACACTGGATCAGAGGTTTGCCTGTGTGACTTGTTCAAACACTTCATCAAGGCAGCCATACTCCGACTTCAAAATATCTTTTGACCGGGTGTAAATCAGAGTGCAGGTTGTTAAGCTAAGAGCTTGTCAGGATAAAGCCAATCTCAACACAGCATGTGACAACATAACACCATTTTCATGCAGGCCTTGGCACGTAGCTAACAGCAATGACTGACACAGCTTTTGAATGTAGTCCTTCGGATGAGACTATAAGCCGAGGTCCCGTGTGCGAACGCATGCAGAACATCTTGCGCACACGTTAAATCCATTTCCACTGTTCGTAAGAGTAGGCCATTGTGTGTCGGTGGGAACAGATGACAGAATTTACAAAACCGCATACACATGGGGACTGGATGTAAAAAAGCACATAAGTGCTTATTCCCTTATCCTCGATATACAAGAATAAAATAAATAAATAAATAATTAAAAAATGGGGCAAGTGGTGTGCGTGAATAGTTTGCACTTGTTTATTCCGCATTGATTTTATTGTTTCAAAATGAGGTCACTGTTCATACTTCATGAATTGCATGTTTCACCATTGTATTGAATACAACCAAAATCAAAGTACAATATCTCAGGTAGTCAGTTTTCTTTCTTTCATCGTTGCTGTCACTCTCGCCTTGCTCGCCCCCCCCCCCCCCCCCGCCCCCCCGCCCCCATCCCCCTTTTCTTCTTCCTGTTCTTTCCTCTGTTGTTTTTTTTGTTATCTTCCTGCCTTTCTTTGTTGTGGCCAGGATGTTGTACTGTCAGTGAACTGTAACTAAGGGTGTGGTTTGTAAGTGCAAATATTGATGAACATGATTCGTCAATTGTGGATTGAATGTTCTTTTTTTTATGGTGGTGGTAAGGGGGGGAGGAGGGGAGTGGAGCTGTGCTTTCCTTATGTCGTTCATTGTTTCTAGACTTTTTGGCCCTTGTGTTTTCCGTGCTTAGTGAGTCAAAAAAAATGTTGGTCGTCTTGGGATTGGCTTACTTTTTTCTCACTGTATCCGTGTCTTTCTTTTTTTTTCTTCCTTTTTTGGTGGGTTTTTTTTTCGCTCCTCAGTTACAAGTCTGAGGTTCACCAATAGTGAGATTTTGCATATGCGACCTTTTTTGTTGCCCACCATGAAAGAAGCCATAGTCCGATTTCGCTGATACTATAACATTCTATATTTAGCCTTTAATTTCTTTTCATCAAATAACTGTACTAGGTAGGTCGGGTGGAATGACCTTTATTGCTCTTCAGTCGATACAATTCGAGTTCAGACCTGTTATTGATGTTGTAGCACCCGTTCCTGAGAGAGAGAGAGAGAGAGAGAGAGAGAGAGAGAGAGAGAGAGAGAGAGAGAGAGAGAGAGAGCAGACAGACAGACAGA
>CM054154.1:9378624-9398624 GCA_028751875.1 Rapana venosa
TACGTTTGACGAGCGCGCACGCATACGTTTCCACAGAGTCAGCGCATGATAATGCGTAAACTTACGCGCTCTTGGAATGACTGCCACCAGTGTCTACGTAATTCTTCTTCTTTTGCACGGCTTCACGCTACATGTTCCAGCATTCTCGTTTTTGTCTGTGGTGCGCGTAGGCAGGCCAACCATGAGTTCAAACACAAGTCTTTGACCTCACATCCCATCCCTAACTTCTTCTTGCCCCCCCCCCCCCCCCTCCTCTTGTCTCCAAGCCCAACCACCACATCTTTGACCCACCATCCCATCCCTACCCTCGTCCCGCCCCCCCCCCCCCCCCCCCTCCCTTCTCCAAGCCCAAACCCCCACCCCCACCGACCCACAAATAGAACGTACAGAAATGGGAGACAATTGGGAAAATGGGAGACAATTCAAAGTCAATGAAACAAAGGCTCTGCTTCAGTGACAGCACAGGGAGAGCTAGAGAGCGTTGGTGAGAAACAGGCAACAACAAGGAGGGTCACTGCTCTTTCTGCCTGCTGTGCTTTGGTGCTCTTAGTGCTTGGAGACTAGATCACTTCTTCTTACTGCTTTTGCTGCTGCTGCTGCTGCTGTTGCTGTTGTTATATGTTCTCCAGTTTAACACTCTGGGAGTCACCCAGAACATGCACTCCGTCTCACTCCGGTGGGAACAGATGACAATTTACAAAACCGCATACACACGGGGACTGGATGTAAAAATGCGCACAAGTGCTTTATTCCATTATCCTCGATATTAAAGAATAAAATAAATTTTAAAAATAAAATAAAAACTCCTCTCACTTGAGAATCACTGTGAAAGTACACGCTGCATAGCGAGTTAGGGGTGTATGATTCCCCGTTAGTTCCTTGCCCACGTTGGCAGCCATACTCCGACTTCAGAATGCGTTTTCTCTTTTACAGGAGAGGTGCAGGTTGCTGTGATAAGAGCTTGTCATGGCTGGAGGCAGTCTCTACGTAACATTTTCCAACACAATAATAATTGTTGTTACAATATATGATAGCATGTTACTGTCGGCCTCGGCACTTAGCTGACACCAACAACTGACAGCTGTGCCTTGCGCCAATATGACATGTACATGTACATACACACTGATCAAAAACGTTTACTTCCCCTTGGGGGATGCCAGCGACCTGTCAGTATAAACAGCATCCCCAGCCTCTGAAAGTTCTGCACTAAGAACTCCCCCTTTTCTATCCTTCTCCTTGTTTCTTTCCTGTTCCTTTTCTTCCCGTCACCTCTTTGTTTATTTTTTCTGCCTCCATGACCCAATCTCCTGCCCCCCCCCCTCAGAAAGACTTGAAGTCTCTCCCATGCCGAAGTTGGATGCGCTGGGCCTGACTTGTCAGGCGCTTAACGGCAGCACAACACATTGTCGTTCCTGTGACCGACACCAGTAGTTGCTATCTGAGCAGCCGACTACGAAGAAGAAGAACAACAACAACAAAAACGTTTAAAATTAAAAGTAAAAAACACGGGACGTTTTATTTCTCATTATATCAACAACACCAAAATTCCCAGGGAGTCTAATTTCCCAGAGAGACAATTTCCCCTGCCGCTTCCGCGCAGTGTGCGAACGCATGCAGAACATCTTGCGCACACGTTAAATCCTGTTCCGCTTTTCGTAAGAATAGGCCATTGTGTGCCGATGGGAACAGACGACAAAATTTACAAAACCGCATACATACGGGGACTGGATGTAAAAAAAAGCACATGAGTGCTTATTCCATTATCCTCGATATAAGAAAAAAAGTCACCTGAGCGCATTGATTTGTTGCTTTACAAGATTCAGCGCTATATAAGTTCCATACATTATTATTATTATTATTATTATTATTATTATTATTATTATTAGTGTCAACAGGGCTGTGTTGATAACGATAACGATTTTTTTTTCTGATGGTAATAGAATAAGTACAAGATTGTTTTACATCCAGCCCTCGAAAAGAAAGAAAGAAAGAAGGTAAACAGACAAAATAAAGGCGAAGTGAATCATAATAATCACAATAAACATCACCACTATCATCATCGTTGTCATCACCTCTATCGTCATCGCCATCATCACCACCATCATCATAAACAACATAACTATGATAATATATAAACTTTATGGAGCTTGAAGGAATAATGATATGACAAAAGTAGTGTGTTAGCATTCACACATATACATCTAATGTTTCTTCTAGTCATATTGTTGAACAACATTTTCCACCAAAAAAAGTGTCAGTGAGAATACAAACATGAGAGAGAGAAGGGCAGAGAGAGAGAGAGAGAGAGAGAGAGAGAGAGAGAGAGAGAGAGAGAGAGAGAGAGAGAGAGAGGGGAGAGAGAGAGAGAGAGAGAGAGAGAGAGAGGAGATGACATGATTTGATTTTTTTTGTTATCGAGGATAATGGAATAAGCACTCATGTGCTTTTTTACATCCAGTCCCCGTGTGTATGCGGTTTTGTAAATTTTGTCATCTGTTCCCACCGGCACACAATGGCCTACTCTTTCGAAGAGCGGAACAGGATTGAACGTGTGCGCAAGATGTTCTGCATGCGTTCGCACACGGGGCCTCAGTTTACAGTCTCGTCAAAGGAGAGAGAGAGAGAGAGAGAGAGAGAGAGAGAGAGAGAGAGAGGGAGAGAGAGGGAAGCAGCCGGTCATTGAACCTGATGTTTTATTCAAGGACACCCCAGCCCCTGGTAAAAACAACAAACCCAACCAAGCCAAACAGGCCATCACCCAGGACGGTAGTGACGAGACAGTACAGTGCCGCCATTGTTGGAATAGTCACGGGTCTATACCACTTCCAGTCACGCCAGATTTCTCTGCCTGAAATTCGGGCTGTTCTCCCCGGGGAGAGCCACAAGAGCAGCGCCACCCATTATTTGTTTTGTTCCTGTCTACAACTGTCTTTGTTTTCCTATCAGAGTGGCTTTTTTTCCTACAGAATTTGGCCAGGGACGAGCGTCTTGTTGCCGTGGGTTCTTTTACGTGCGCTAAAATGTATAGAATACCGGATCTCGGTTTGTCGTCTCATTCAAAAGACTAGCGCCCAGACCATCACTCATGGTATAGTGGGTGGGGTAAAAGTTTTCGGGCCTAAACGGGAATCGAACCACCAGACATTTCGAATCAGGACTTTACGCTTTCCAGGCAGGAGCCTGACCTTTAAACCACTGATCCACACAATGGGAGAGTGCCAGCATTGGGTTTACAGTCACAATGGCACGGCGCTGCCATTATTTTTACAGTCACAATGGCACAGCGCGCCATTATTTTTACACTCACAATGGCACAGAGCGCCATTATTTTTACAGTCACAATGGCACAGCGCGCCATTATTTTTACAGTCACAATGGCACAGCGCTGCCATTATTTTTACAGTCACAATGGCACAGCGCGCCATTATTTTTACAGTCACAATGGCACAGAGCCGCCATTATTTTTACAGTCACAATGGCACAGCGCTGCCATTCTTTTTACTTTCATAATGGCATAGTGCTGCCATTGTTTTACTGTCATGATGGCACAGTGTTACCATTGTTTTTAATGTCATAACGGCACAGTACTACTGTTGTTTTCACAGCCATAATGACATAGTGCTACCATTGTTTTCACAGTCATAATGGCATAGTTCTACCATTGTTTTTTACATTCATAATGGCACAGTGCTACCATTGTTCTTACAATCATAATGGCACGGTGCTACCATTGTTTTTACAGTCATAATGGCACGGTGCTACTATTGTTTTTACAGTAATAATGGCACATTGCCGCCATTGTTTTTACAGTCATAATGGCATAATTCTACCATTGTTTTTTACAGTTATAATGGCACAGTGCTGCCATTGTTTTCACAGTCATAATGGCATAGTTCTACCATTGTTTTTTACAGTCATAATGGCACGGTGCTACCATTGTTTTTACAGTCATAATAGCACAGTGGGGACGGGATAGCTCAGTGGTCAGAGCACTCGCTTTCCCCCAGTCAAGTTAAGCAGCGTCGAGCGTGGTTACCAGTTGGATGGGTGACTGTTTGCGTGCCTTGGCTTTAGTACAGTTCCCCCAGTTCACCCAGCTGTAAATGGGTACCTGCCCTCTTTAGGGTCAGGGAAGGTAAAGCAGCGAGGGAGAGGAGATGGGCGCCGCCCTCAATATGCTGGCCCTAGAGAAGTGAGGTCTCTGACGCCTCGCTCCCCTACGACCTTATAGGTTATGGGACGCCTTTAATAGCACAGTGCTACCATTGTTTTTTACAGTCATAATGGCACGGTGCTACCATTGTTTTTACAGTCATAATAGCACAGTGCTACCATTGTTTTTACAGTCATAATGGCACAATGCCGCCATTGTTTTTACAGTCAAAACAGCACAGTGCCATGTTACCTGGAGTGCGGGAAGTGAAGACCAGCGGTATGCTTGAGACCTTCCCCTCCTTCACCCTGCCTTCCAGTGTGCAGGTTATGAATGTGGAGTTAGCCATCTGTTGCCACTGCAGGCAATGGCCTTCCCCTCAGTACTGTGGGCTTCCTCAGGGAGGGCAGATGTGCGGGGTTTCCCTTGATTCATGTGATGATGATCATACTACTAACAATAATGTGTTGAATTTAGTATTGGCCTAGCCCTGAATCTTGTAAAGCAACAAATCAAAGCGCTTACATTTAAATCATTTGTTTATTTATTTATTTATTTTGTTTGTTTTTGTATCTATACCACGTTAAGTGATGGCAGATGTTTCTGCATGAAATTCATGTTGCTATCCCCAGGGACAGCACGTCGCCGGAAGAGCAGCGCCACCTATTTCTTCTTTTCCTGTCTGCAACTGTATTTTTTCCCATCAGAGTGGCTTTTCTACAGAATTTTGCCAGGGAGAACTCTCTTGTTGCCGTGGTTTCTTTAACGTGCCATAAATAGTTATGTGTAACACATGGGACCTCTATTTATCGTCTCATCCGAAAGATTAGCACCCAGACCACCACTCATGATCTAATGGATGGGGGGAAATTTCCAGGTCCAAACGGGATTCAAACCACCGCACACTTCTGACCCGAACTGTTTGCTTTCTAGGCAGGTGCGTTACCTCTAGATTACCGATCCACTATTATGATCTAATATTTACACGCATATAACCGTCCACAAATAAAATAAATAGATATCAAATTTACACACATACACACACACACATACACACACACAGGTGGACATTCTAATATTCAACAGGGATTCCTCAACATAACAACTTACTCCCAAGGGGCGAGTGCCGCCATTGTTTAACTGTCATTTCTCATTCAGGGACCCAGTGACGCTTCACACCACTCCTAGCGTGCAGAGAGAATACAGGGCCTTGAATATTTATAGGCTGATACACGTTGACACCATCCTGGCTGTATTGCTGCTGGGGTGAGGGAGGAGGGGGGGGGGAGGCAGTGCTCCTATAAACAGCTGCTCTAGGCTCGAAGTTGTGTCCATTATTGATGGAAGCAAGCTGCTAAGGCTGTCTTACAATGTATTTTTGGAATGGTATGTGAGGATTGTCTTTATCCCTGACAAAGTCCTACAATTAGCAGCCAGTATTCTCTGTCAAAGAAGGAATAAAGAGTCCAAGGTCAGGTCAAGTCAAGTCAAAAACACTTTAGTCATCCCATGAAGGGCAATTACAATACTGACAGGCAGGTTGATATGTATCATAATTTCGAAAGACACAAACATGCTATATTTCATATTGGTTAAAACATTCCAAAATAACTTCAAATAGAAATGTCACGAACACACACACACACACACACACACACACACACACACACCAATTGGGAACACAATGTTATAAAATAACATTGACTAGAAAGAAATATAAACTATTATTTACGCACGCACACACGTGCATATGTGCGTGTTGCGTATGTATGCGCATACGCAACACACACATAGGCACCTGTGTGCGTGCGCGAACACACCCACGCACATCCATGCACATACACCGATGTATGTATGCAATGTTTTAAAGACCATGACTAAGAAGACAGAGACTTATTTCATACACACACATGTATTGACACACTATCCCAGCCTAGTGGTTAAAACATTGTGCTCGCAATCTGACGACCCGAGCTCGATTCCCGTTCAAGGGGATATTTTCCCCTGGAGTTAACACCAGTGCAGACCTTTACTCCCCAAAAGTCCTTCGGATGAGACTATAAACGCAGGCCCCGTGTGCAAACGCACGCAGAACATCTTGCGCACGCGTTAAAGCCTGTTCTACTTTTCGTAAGAATAGGCCATTGTGTGCCGGCGGGAACAGATGATAAAATGTACAAAGCCGCATACACACGGGAACTGGATGTAAAAAGGCACATAATGTGCTTATTCCATTATCCTAGATATAAAATAATAAAATGAAAATAAATAAAAAATAAATAGACAAATTAAATAAAACTACACTCATAGCAATGACAATCAGGCAAGTAATTCAGAGAAATGCAAAAGCAAGGTAGTCAATGTCATTGTGAATTTAGAATTCGAATGATTACTGGCACAAAAGAATTTCTTTTTTCTGTTTGTTTTGCTGATGTGACACTGAAAACGGCGTCCTGAAGGCAACAACTGAAATTCTGAAAACAAAGCATGGGAGGGATCAGCCAAAATGGCTGTCACTGCGTACAAGCTGCTGGTTGCAGAACGACATGAGATCTCTTTGCTCTTCCCCAATTATTTTTTAGCAGATTCTTACAATTCTCTGAAGGCCAGTCTTGTTTATAGCACTGAGATTATTGTACCAACAAATGAAAGCAAAACTTAGAACACTCTCTATGTAAGACTTGTCAAACAAGGAAAAACAAATTGTCTACAAAAATGAGTTCAGTTTCCTCAGAAAACACACACGTTGTTGTCCCTTTTTTGACAATAGCGTCAGTGGGTTAACGCCCCAGTTTAACTTGTGGTTAAAAACAGTTCTCAGATACTTATAGTTCGAAACGGAATATGGCTGCCTATTTCAGGAAGTATTTGAAAACGGCCATAGCAAAGCAAGACAAGCCGGGACAGATGACTATGCCGCCATATCACAGCATGGACAGACCAGACCTCTACCTTGCCCACTTTGGGAAGGCTGCAGAGGAAAACGAAACGGAAAGTGGTACAGGTTGCCGCATCAGCAATGAACGCCCCAACCCCCACTTGGTCAGAGGACAAATTAGGGAGCCTAGTGGGGTGAGATACCGAATAAAAAAAACACGTTGGAAATTTAATCTGTATCTCTTCCATAAATCAAGAAAAGTGATGACCAGTGCAGACTGTGGTATAAGTCTTTTTTTCGAACACTCGGAGAGCAACTGATGTTTTCTGTCATATGAGCAACAATGAGTTAAGTGCCTGACAAGTCAGGCCCAGCCTATCCAACTTCAGAATGGGAGAGAATTGTTATCTTTGGAGTCTTTCTCGAAAAAAAAGGCAGGAGAATTGACCCAAAAAAAGGCAGGAAAATAAAGAAGAAATAGGTGACAGGAAGAAAGGGAACAAGGAAGAAACAAAGAAAGAGATAGAAAAGAGGGAATTCCTAGCACAGCCTTTCCAGAAGGTGGGGTGTCATTTATACTGACAGGCATCCCCAAGGGGGAGTCTCAGTGAAATACAAGGAAACTGTGTTGCATTAGGGTGTTTCAACTAGGCCCATCCAGCCCTTCAAGTTGCTGAGCATGAACAAGCAGACACAGCACCCTTACCCCCAAAGGCCATCAGATCACACCATAACCCGAGCTCCGTGTGCTAGCGCATGCAGAACATTTTACACACGTTTCCATTTGTTTGCTTTATAAGATTTAGTGCTGTATAAATACCATACATTATCATTATTATTATCATTATTATTAGTAGTAGTAGTAGTAGTAGTAGTATTTATTATTATTATATTATTATTATTATATTATTATTATTATTATTATTATTATTATTATTATTGTTATTATTATTATTTTTATTATTATTACTATTACTTTAAAACCTGCCCCCGTGGGGTTGCTGGGGACCTTCCATTGCAAATATCATCCCCAATTTCTGTAAATTCTCTGCTACGATTTCCTTTCCTTCTTTTCTATTCCTCTCTTTGTTTTTTTGCCTTGTTCCTTTTCCCCTGCTACCTCCTACTTGTCTACTTTCTGCCTTCTTGGTCCATTCTCCTGCCTATTTGTCTAGAAAGACTTGAATTCTCTCTTACACCAAAGTCGGTTGTGCTGGGCCTGATTTGTTAGGCGCTTAATTGCAGCGCAAAGCGTGTTCATTCCTATGACAGACACCACTAGTTTCTGCCTGAGTGTTCAAGGGAGAACAAGATGAAGAAAACCTGTTCCACCTTTTGGAAGAGTAGGTTACTTGTGCCAGTGGGAATGAATGACAAAAGTTGATTTACAAAACGGTACGCACAAGGGGACTGGGTATTAAAAAATACCCACATGAGTGTTTATTCCATTATCCTTGAAATAAAAGAATCCACGAAATGAATAATGAATAAAGCTAAACATCATACTCAACATTGCTGAGTAAACTATAATGTTTTGTTCATAACAAACGCCGCGTGGTTAACAAAAGGAAAGTGATCAACTTCATTCCTTCACACAATCCTTCTTTAGGTTCACTGCTTTGCATTATTCAGTCATTATTGTTGTCTGTCTTCGATTGGCCAGGGAAGGCTAACACGTGACTTAAGGGCATGTGGGGTGAGGCCATGTTGAAGAATGAGTTTTCTCTCATGCAAAATGTCAAGGGGTATTTTCTCTTTTTTTAAAATAAATGTTGCTGTGAGTAGACCGAAAACTCATAAAGGACTTGAAAAACAGTTTTTTGTCTGGTTTCAACAGACCCGCATTCATTTGTTTTCCTTTGCATTGTTTAGTTTTGAAATGAACTGTGTTTGCTTTGTGCAGTTTTGTATTCTGTGATTTTGTGGATTGCTTTGGCTAAACTTCTTCATTGATTTATAGAAATAAATGACAAAAGTAGTGACGGACTTTCAGAATGTGTGTGTGTGTGTGTGTGAGAGAGAGAGAGAGAGAGAGAGAGAGAGAGAGAGAGAGAGAGAGAGAGAGAGAGAGACAGACAGACAGACAGACAGACAGACAGAATGATAGAAACACTTAGCTGCTATCTCCTCCCTGCAAAAACAAAGGTTCATACAAAGGCATGCAGAGAAAAGAGGAAGAACAACATAACACCAACAACACCGCCCTGCTACTCTTCTACTCAAGTCACCTATATACATATCCCCATTCTTTATAAACGACACGTCCTCCTCCTCCTCCTCCTCCTTCTTCTTCTTCTTCTTCTTCTTAATTCTTCTTCTTCTTCTTCTTCTTCTTCTTAATTCTTCTTCTTCTTTTTCTTCTTCTTCTTTTTCTTCTTCGCAATTCTTCTTCTTTGCAATTCTTCTTCTTCGCAAATCTTCTTCTTCTTTGCATTCTTCTTTGCATTCTCCTTTTTCGTTTTCGTTTTCTTATTTCTTCTTTTCCTTCTTCAAACGTTGGACAGCAGCTATTGTTGTTGGTCATATGAGCAAAAATGCGTGGCACTGACAAGTCAGGCCCAGTGTATCCTATTTCAGTGTGGGAGAGAATTGATACGTTTAAGTCTCTCTGGGGGGAAAAGGCAGGAGAATGGACCAAGAAGGCAAAAGCTAGGCAAATAGAGGTGACAGGAAGAAAAGGAACAAGGCAGAAACAAAGACAGGGATAGAAAAGATGGAATTCGTAGCAGATAATTTGCAGAAGGTGGGGGTGCTGTTTATGCTGACAAGAGCCAGGCATTCACATAGTGGAAAAGCAACGCATTGAACAAGTGATATGTGGACCAAGTCACCTTTTACAAACAGTCGAAAACTTAATATAGTGTTTATAATACAACTGTCATGAAAGACCAAGAATCAGAATGACAGCAACAAGACTTAACTACTTTTTAATTCTTTTATTTCTAGGATAATGGAATAGGCACAGATTGCTTTTTTAACATCTAGTCCCCATGTGTATGAACTTTTTTAAATGTTGCCATCCATTGCCACTGACACACAGCGGCGGACCAGGTCTTCATAAGAAACATCAGCTTGCACCCTAAACATTTCAGAGACAGCAGCCATCCCCACGCTTCAAAAACCAGCATCCCTGCAGGCAACAAAGCACACTACCTGTGGAATCTTCAGAAGGAACCCCCCCCCCTCCTCCACAACACCCACACAAAGCATCCCACTCCCACATGTTTCACCATCACCAGTCATACCTGACTGTCCATTGTACAGTCACTCCGCCACTGGGCAGGGGATGCTGGAAGTCTGTCTGTCTATAAATAGCACGCCCACCTTTTGGATCGTTTGTGCTAGGACTTCTGTTCTTTCTGTCCCTCTCTTTGTTTCTGCCTTGCTCCTTTTCTTCCTGTCACCTCCTTCTTGTCTATTTTCTGCCTTCTTGGTCCATTCTCCTGCCTTTGTTTTCAGAAATCTTAACTGATTCATAGCAGGTGAGAGTTGCTGGGCATGACTTGTCAAGCGCTGAAGGCAAGGCAACGCACTGCTGCTGGTATGACGGACAAAAGCTGCTGTCTCAGCAACCCACGAATAAGAAGACGTACAATTCTATGTCAAAGCCAGATGTGCTGGGCCTGACTTGTTGGGCGCTTAACAGCAGTGCAGAGCATTTTTGCTCATGTGACAGGTACTAGTTGCTTTCGGAGCGTTCATAGAAGTACACTAGTACTGACCAGTGCTGGTTTGTACACTAGTAACAACTCTTAAAATGGCTGGTGTGTGCATTATTCATTGGCATTGGCATCGCTATGTGCGTGCCAGCTTTTCCAGCATGCAGAAAATATAGCAGACAATTATCACATTTCATAGTCTGTCTTCTGCTGAGGAAGTCTATGGTCTCTGTCAGTATTGGATTTCTGCTTGTAGGCATCAAGAGATTGCTGTGATAATCATGCTATAAACATCAAAGTCTTTGTCTACCTTTAGCCCTTCTCATCTTAATTAGCTGAGTGACTTCTTCTTCATCCAACGCTCAGACAACGACTTTTGCTGTCTGTCATAGGAGGAGCGTGCATTAAGCGCTGTGATGTGTCTGTGCAAGAAGATTCAGCCCTATAGAAATTCCATTTATTATTATTGCGTTGTGGTTAAGGGTCTGACAAGGCAGAGCCAGCACATCTGACTTCAGCGTGGGAGAGAAATGTTATATTTTAAGTATTTCTTGTAAAAAGACAGGAGATTGGACCAAAATGGCAGAACATAGACTAGAAGGAGGTGACAGGAAGAAAAGGGACAAGAAGACAAACACAAAGAGAGGAAGAGAAGAGGGAACTTCTAGCACAGAACTTCCAGATAGTGATGTTATTTAAACTGATAGGACCCATGTTTCTCCAAGGGAATAGCTGGGCGACTGGGTTTTTTATGGTTGCTTATTTTTTACAATGTTTGTAGTAAATTCTGATTATTCTGTTCCTCTTTATTTTAATATGAGAAAATGTGTTCGAATATTCTAATAGAGTTCTTTACCACTAATTGCGACCTTTCATTACAACATCTAGCAGAAAGCAGTTTTCAATTCAGTCACAACATGTAGGCAGAGAAAAATGACCCAGAATCACAGGCTATTACTACCCACCGATCCATCAACAGGCTGATACCACTGGGGAAATTAACACAGCCATTTATGTACATAAAGGGGTGATGATTATACACTGCCTGCCCCAGTCCTGGTCCACTCCACATTTCTAACTTACATTCACGTGCTGTGTCCATTCCAACTAATAATTCATTGTGAGCTATGGTTTCTGTTTATGTGCTACCCCAAGAGCCAACTGGTTTGAAGACCTAATGACTTGGTATGTAACAGGAAAACCAGCACTAAAGTGTGTCTTCTTCTTCTTCTTCGTTAAACGCTCAGACAGCAACTGTTGTTGTCTTTCACATGAGCGAAGATATAAACAATATCAGTTCAGTGACTTACTTCCCTTTTTGGAGAAGGGATTGCGATCCCATCCTAGAAGAATTAGGGGATCACTGTTGCCGTTTCAGCTGTGGGGATCTGTCAGTGTAAATAGCATTCCCACCTTCTGGATATGCTGCGCTAAAAATTCCCTCTTTTCTATCCCTAACCTCTGTCTGTTTCTGCCTGGTTCCTTTTCTTCCTATCGACCTCCTTCTTGTCTATTTTCTGCCTTCCTGGTCCATCCTCTTGTCTTCTTTCAAGAAAAACTTAAAAGCTAACAATCCTCTCCCACTCAAGGGGTGTGTGCTGATCCCGACTTGTCAAGGCTTATCCACAGTGCAACCCAAACACATATGAGAGACAACAATAGTTGCTGTGTGAGGGGTTGAGGAAGAAGAAGAAATGTTGCTGTGCATTCCCTAGTTTCACACCCTGGAGGTGACCCCAACATTGATATGCACCCTGTACCACCCATCCTACACATGATTTCACTGTGAGTTTGAAGTACACACTGGATGAGCAGTGAGTATGAATGTTTTTAAGTACCCGGTCAAGAGGGAGGGTAGCAGGATGGTTAAGACGTACGGCTGCCAACAAGTAAGCCTGAGGTTCTGGATTCGATTCCCAGCCTCACACTTTCTTCCCACTTTGACGAAAATAATCAAACTGAATGTCACAGTCTTTCAGATGAGACTATAAACCAAGTCCCTGTGTGAAAAATGCATGCAGAACATCTTGCGCACAGGGTAAAAACACGTCTACCTTTCGGAAGAGTATTCCATTGTATGCCAGTAAGTACGGATGACAAAAACAATGTACATGCACTTAGGTGTCGTGTTTAGACACCGTCTGCAAAGTCGGATTGCGGCTACCTACATGGTGGGTAAAACACGGCTGCATATGCAAAAGGCTCGCCTCAAAGCTCTAGCCAAGGACCGACAAGAAAGAAGACGATGTACCCTGTCACATAGGCAGCCATACTTTGACTTGAGAGGAGTTGTTTTCTCCTTGGTTGCTGAGCTAGCTAAGAGCTTGTCATGGCTGAAGACAATCTCAGCATTCCAGCACACCATCATTTCAGTACACCATCACTTCAGTACACCATCATTTCAGTACAGGCCTGGCACTGACTGACATCAGTAACTGACACACAATGCTTGAGTTGCGGGCCATGAAGAAAACTACAGACAGTCCTCCCTGTCTCTCCCAAATTGATGGTCCTGTAACACGCAGGCCTGACAATTCCAATCACAGAGCAACTGCCATTGATTTATTGTTGTTGTTGTTGTTGTTGTTGTTGTTGTTCCTTGGCTACAACTCCCAGCTCCACCAATGGTGGGATTTTGTGTATGCGACCGTTTTTGCCTGCCATGAAGGTAACCGCATTTCATCTTCGGGGACGAAAGCTTGGCATGCTCGTGTTTCCATAACCCTCCAAACACTGACATACATCACGATATCTTTAACGTGCCTATTTAAACTTCTGTGTGTAGCATTGGCACACCTGCGCTTGAAGTAGACCAGGGAGATCGTCAAAATCCCCACCCTAAATTCAACCAGACGCCACCGAGGTATTCCTGCATTGGTGTGTGTGTGTGTGTGTGTGTGTGTGTGTACGCGGTGCGTGTGTGTGTGTACGCGGTGCGTGTGTGTGCGCGCACCTGGGTTTGTGTATGATAATTTTTTAAAGCTATCTTGGAATGCTTATAGCAGTCTGATAATTATGTGTTTTTCTTGTGTCTTGTGAGACAATTATAGGTATCAATGTGCCTGTCAGTATTGTAATTTCCCTTCATGGGATGATTAAAGTGCTTTTGACTTGACTTGACTTGACTTGAGGTTTGAACCCGCGACTTCATGGACAATGGGGTTGAAGTTGAAGGTTTCTAACCACTCGGCTATAGGCCCCGTCGGCCATCGATCCAGCCAATAGTCTCCCACGGTGTAGTACCAGCGTGTGAATGGACTCCATTACCTGACTCTCTCAAGGGTGACCGTGTGCCTGTTGTGACCATAGCGGGGCTCCATTGGCCATTGCCAGCAGCGCCACGTGAATTGAAGTTGCTAGATACTGATACAGACGTTGTGACAGAGGTCAAGTCTACATTTGCTGTACATCATGTCCATCCCATGGCCGACCCATTAGCCAGGTGGTTAAGACCATCTGACTTCAATCCCATGGGTCCATGAGGTCATGGGTTCGAATCTCTCTCTCTCTCTCTCTCTCTCTCTCTCTCTCTCTCTCTCTCTCTCTCTCTCTCTCTCTCTCTCTCTCTCTCTCTCTCTCTCTCACACACACACACACACACACATACCAATGCATATACACCAAACAACACCAACAACACAGAGAGAGATTAAGGGCTTGTACATTCTTTTGAGAGAGGAAGAAGAAATACGAGATCTCACAGAATTCTTTTTTCTAAAATCAACAGTTAATTTCCACCTGACATTTCTTGACATTCCACCACAAAAAGAGACGCTTTAAAAAAAGTCAGGCACTCAGTATCTTTGTTTGCAAAAAACAAAGAACATCCATTAACACAATACATATAATGTGACGGGAATTTCATTCTACAACATGGCGTAAACACACGTTGCCGGAAGGAAACTTCGGTCACGTGGTGTTCTTTTCCACCAATCAAAGACCAAAAGGGGAAAAAAAGACGAAATAACAGAGATCAATGGAGTGTGTGTGTGTGTGTGTGTGTGTGAGGGCACTTTCAGTAACTTGCATGTATAGTGTCATGGATGGTTGCACATCAGAAAGTATTATAATATTTTCTGAAATATGGCAATGAATAGATGAAAGGGTTAATCTGGAATATTGAATGGTAGTATTACAAAAGAAATGAATATTTGCTATAAAGGCCTTGCTCAAAGTGATACATAGGAATTAAAATGAATATGACACCACACACACACACACACACACACACACTTTTAAGGCACACACACACACACACACACACACTAAAGTACGCACACACACACACACACACACACACATACACATTTTTAAGACCGCGCGCACACACACACACACTTTTAAGGGCACACATACACACTTTAAAGCGCGCGCACACACACACACACACACACACATACACACTTTTAAAAATGGCCTAAAATTATCCACAGAAAAAAACGCATATGATGCTTTTTAACAACGGTAGTAATCCAGACAACTTATCTGTGTTTAAAATTGAAAACGAGATAATAGAATATAAACACTTAGTAAAGTTTTTAGGTGTTTTTCTTTCCTCAAAGTTAACTTGGAATGCCCACATTGAATATGTCTTAACTAAAGGAAGAAAATGTTTAAATCTGCTTAAAATTGTACGAAAGCAGTATTGGGGACAAGACATGACAATTCTGAAACATCTGTCTACCTCTCTAATTAGATCTAAATTATCCTATGGACAAGAAGTTTATTTTAGTGCACCTAAATACTTATTAAAGAAGCTTCAAAGTGTAGATTGTAAGGCATACAGACTTGCTCTAGGTGTGCCATTTCATACCTCGGCACTTGATACATATAAAGAAACTGGAATGTTACCACTTGATGAGGTGAAAGGGTGGCGCAGCGCTAAGTGGCGACGCGTTCTCCCGCTCTCCCCGGGGAGAGCAGCCCGAATTTCACGGAGAGAAATCTGCCGTGACTTAAAGTGGTATGAAATAAAATCTGAGCGCTTTGATTTGTTGCTTTACAAGATTCAGCGCTATATAAATTCCATACATTATTATTAGTAGTAGTACCGACAACTTGTATGTGCCAAATATATTCTGAGAAGCTCAACACCTGATAACTTTGCTTCAGAAGAAATAAAAATGAGGTCTGAAACAGATTTTCCCAAAAGAGCCCGACACATAAACTCTTTAATGACAATAAGTACATACACGTCAGATCTTTACGAGCGTTCTGAAATTTTCAAATCTGATGTAGACTCACAAAGAGCAGTTTCAGTCTGTCCTGTTTGGGAAATGAAGCAAGCACACTTTGATGTAGATTATATCAACATGAAAAAGAATGAGAATCCAAATATCATGGCAGTTTATGTTCATTCACATATAGAACATAATTACTCTCATTGTCTTAATATTTATACAGATGGCCCACTTTTAGACAATCATCAAGCAGGTGCAGCATTCGTCATACCAGCACTAAAAATAGAAAAGTCGTATTATGTTGGTAAAAATTGATCTGTTTTTACAGCTGAACTTATTTCTATTCTTATGGCTTTGAATTTCATTTTAGATCATCCATACTGTTTCTTTCACATATTACTTTGTGTGGATTCAAAATTAGTTTTATATGCCTTAAAGTCTATAACTTATAAGCAATCTACTTAACTTATACTAAATATCAAATACTTCATAAATCTTCTGCGTTTAAGAGGAATTCATGTTTCCTTTTGCTGGATTCCTTCACATATAGGATTATTTTCAAATGAGTGGGCTGATCGGGCTTCGAAGAAAGGTGCACGTAATATAAAGGGGTCTATAGTACTGCATGTCCCTCTATCCATTGCAGAGGGTTATCAGTTGTTAGAAAAAGCTTCCTTAAACAAATTCATAGAAAAGCATCGGCAAATCAAGCAGCTTTCACATTCAACTCAGAGTGGGAAGAGCGTAATTAAATAGATTGATCACTTACAGATTCATACAAATGCTGTCAAAGAAAGACAACTCAAGGCATTATTTTTCAGGATAAGATTAAATGCATTCACAACAAAATTCAGCAAGGATGTTAAATGCTTATGTGGTGAATATATTTCAAATACCCATATCATACTTGAATGTGAGAATTTAAAACCTTATCTCCCTGCCTTTTCTGAGAATACCATTGACGAAGTTTTGAACAATGTAAAGCTAACATTTGACATTGCTAAAGGTTTATTGTTAAGTCCTATAGGGCACTTATTGTAGTTGTAGTTCTCTTTGAATTCCATTTTTTAAATGTTCTTGATCTGTTTATGTTAAGAATACTATTTGTGTATTTCCCTTGTTATTACTCTTTATTACACACATAGACACAGACACACACAGACACACACACACACACACTTATACACACCCATGCACCACCACACAGAGTAAATCTATCTATTTCTCTCTCTCTCTCTCTCTCTCTCTCTCTCTCTCTCTCTCTCTCTCTCTCTCTCTCTCTCTCTCTCAGTCTCCTATTTTAGGGCCGTCTGGTATCACTTAAAGTGGAAAGACGTTAAAATTGAAGACTTACTTACTTACTTACACACTTTTAAGCGCGCGTACACATACATACACACTTTTAAGCCCGCGTACACACATATACACATTTCTAAGCGCGCGCCACACACACACACACACACACACACACACACACAGAAGTAAATTAAAGCACATGCTAGAGAGAAAATCAAGGGAATATCAGTTGTAAGAAAATCTTCAACCAATGAAAAACTACAACCAATACTTACTCTCTCTCTCTCTCTCTCTCTCTCTCTCTCTCTCTCTCTCTCTCTCTCTCTCTCTCTCACACACTCTCTCTCCCCCACTCTTTCTCTCTGTGTGGCTGTGAATGAATCATAATGCCATTATTTTGTTATAAATGCTATGCATCATTTTCTGTTACTTTTGAATCGGGGACATGTATGTTATGTAGTTTGCTATTTTTAGTTCTGCTGCTTCTTTCCCATCATGATGATGCTGGTTATTTATTTCTCCCCTTGTACTAAACTATCGTGATTTATATATTGCTTTATTTTGTTGATGGATGGTGGTGGGGTGGGATGATGTTTTCAGTTGCTTGACTCGTTATGTTTTCTTGTTTGATACTTGCTTATTTGCCCCTTTTTATCATTATCATAATTTGATTGTTTATTTCATATTTCTGTGTTGTGTGTGTGTGTGTGTGTGTGCTTTTTGTTATGTTATTATTGTCTTTCTGTTCTTGTTTCTATTTTGTGTATTTGTTATTGTTGATTTTGTCTTCTGTTTTGTCTGGACTTTGTTGTTGTTTTTTGTGTGTTTTTGCTTAGTACTATTGTTATTGCAGTTGTTTTTATTAGTCTTTTCTTTATCGTTGTTATTCCTATATGGGTGTGTACTGGATGAAATAAAGCACATGAATGCATATTTATAATCATTGAAATAAAAGACTTTGACTTGACCTCTCTGTCTCTGTCTCTTTCTCTCTTTCTCTCTCTCTCTCTCTCTCTCTCTCTCTCTCTCTCTCTCTCTCTCTCTCTCTCTCTCTCTCTCTCTCTCTCTCTCTCTCTCTCTCTCTCTCTCTCTCTCTCCCCCTCTCTCTCTCTCTCTCTCTCTCTCTCTCTCTCTCTCTCTCTCACACACACTCACACACAGACTATAAACCGAGGTCCCGTGTGCAAACGCACGCAAAACATCTTGTGCACACGTTAAATCCTGTTCCCCTTTTCGAAAGAGTAGGCCATTGTGTGCCGGTGGGAACAGATGACAAAATTTAAAAAACCGCATACACACGGGGACTTGATGTTAAAAAAAAAGCATACGAGTGCTTATTCCATTAACCTCGATATAAAAGAATAAATAAATAAATAAATAAACACACACACACACCCAAGCAAAAGATGAAACCTGCCACAGAAGTGACCACCAGATGACGATTCCAGTGCTCTAACCACTACACCACACTGCCGCAACTATCCATCCCCCCCCCCCCACCCCCCCACCTCTCCAAAAGACACTGAAGACAAGACAAGACAAGACAAGACGAGACAAGACAAGAAATGCTGGGCTTCCTCTCTCGGTCACTGCTGCGAAGCAGACACAGGAGAGGCAGGACCAATGTCCAGCTAGACAGTACGCTACATTACACGATCACTTCAATGGGTCAGAACATTGACCTTTACTGAGGCCCTGATAAGGTGATTATAGGCGAAAGGCTTTGTTCGGCGGAACTGGTGCACATGTTTAAAAAATAATACCGATGAAAAAAAGAAGGCAGAGGAGAAGGAAGAGGAGGAGGAGGGGACAGAAAAGAAGAAGAGGAAAATCACGAAGAAAAAAAAAATTACGAAGAAGAAGGATTGCGCCAGAGAAGAAGAAAAAAGAAAAGAGGAGGAAGATGCAAACGAAAGGAAAATGTTCAGAAGAAGCATGCGAAGAATTTGCAAAGAAGAACAATTACGAAGATAGACAAGTCAGAAGAAGAAGAAGAAGAAGAAGAAAAAGAAGAAATGCGAAGAAGAAGAATTGCGAAGAAGAAGAATTGCGAAGAATTGCGAAGAATTGCGAGAAGAAGAAGAAGAAGAAAAAAAGAAGAAGAAGAAAGAATTGTGAAGAACAAGAAGAAGAAGAAGAATTGTGAAGAATTGCGAATAATGAAGAAGAAGAAGAAGAAGAAGAAGAAGAAGAAGAAGAAGAAGAAGAAGAAGAAGAAGAAGAAGAAGAATGAAGAAAGCAAAGATGAAGAAACATGTAAAGAAGAAGAAGAATGCGAAGAATTGCGAAGAAGAAGAATGCGAAGAATTGCGAAGAAGAAAAATTGCGAAGATAGAGAATTCCGAAGAAGAAGAAATGCTAAGAAGAAAAATTGCAAAAAAATTGCGAGAAGAAGAATTGCGAATATGAAGAAGATTTGCAAATGAGATTTGCAAAGATGAAGAAGAATTGCGAATAATTGCGAAGAAGAATTGCGAAGAATTGCGAAGAATTGCGAAGAAGAAGAAGAAGAAGAAGAAGAAGAAGAAGAAGAAGAAGAAGAAAAAGAATGAATAAAGCAAAGATGAAGAAACAGGTAAAGAAGAAGAATGCAAAGAATTCCGAAGAAGAAAAATTGCTAGAAGGAAAATTTGAAAAAGTAATTGCGAAGAAGAAGAATTGCGAATAGGAAGAAGATTTGCGAATGAGATTTGCAAAGAAGAAGAAGAAGAAGAAGAAGAAGAAGAAGAAGAAGAAGAAGAAGAAGAATGAAGAAAGCAAAGATGAAGAAACATGTAAAGAAGAAGAAGAATGCGAAGAATTGCGAAGAAGAAAAATTGCGAAGATAGAAAAAA
>CM054154.1:9403624-9426124 GCA_028751875.1 Rapana venosa
TGTTTAGGTTTGCTTTGCTTTTCTCTTCTGCTTTTCTTTGCTTTCTTTTCTGACGTGGTTGTTGTTGTTGTTGCTGTGTTTAGGTTTGCTTTGCTTTTCTCTTCTGCTTTTCTTGCTTTCTTTTCTGACGTGGTTGTTGTTGTTGTTGTTGTTGCTGTGTTTAGGTTTGCTTTGCTTTTTTTCTTCTGCTTTTCTTTGCTTTCTTTTCTGACGTGGTTGTTGTTGTTGGTTGCTGTGTTTAGGTTTGCTTTGCTTTCTCTTCTGTTTTTCTTTGCTTTCTTTTCTGACGTTGTTGTTGTTGTTGTTGTTGTTGTTGTTGTTGCTTGCTGGTTTAGGTTTGCTTTGTTTTTTTTCTTCTGCTTTTCTTTGCTTTCTTTTTCTTACTTTGGTTTTGTTGTTATTGTTGATAATGTTGCTGTGTTTAGTTTTGCTTTGCTGTGCTCTTCTGTTTTTCTTTGCTTTCTTTTCTGTTGTCGTTGTTGTTGTTGTTGCTGTGTTTAGTTTTGCTTTGCTGTGCTCTTCTGTTTTTCTTGCTTTCTTTCTGTTGTCGTTGTTGTTGTTGTTGCTGTGTTTAGTTTTGCTTTGCTGTGCTCTTCTGTTTTTCTTTGCTTTCTTTTCTGTTGTCGTTGTTGTTGTTGTTGCTGTGTTTAGGTTTGCTTTGCTGTGCTCTTCTGTTTTTCTTGTTTTCTTTTCTGACGTCGTCGTCGTCGTCGTCGTTGTTGTTGTTGTTGTTGTTGTTGTTGCTGTGTTTAGGTTTGCTTTGCTGTGCTCTTCTGTTTTTCTTGCTTTCTTTTCTGACGTTGTTGTTGTTGTTGTTGTTGCTGTGTTTAGGTTTGCTTTGCTTTTCTCTTCTGCTTTTCTTTGCTTCCTTTTCTTACTATAGTGTTGTTGTTGTTGCTGGTGCTGTTGTTGTTGCTGTGTTTAGGTTTGCTTTGCTGTGCTCTTTGGATGGCCGAGGTGTTGTGACACTCCTGTTCTGCTACTCTCTCCGATCAAGCTTGCACCTCAGCCACGCCTTCAGTTTCTCGTGATGCAGACCCGCAGACAAAATCCGCAGGGAGTTTACCAATGTACGGTTGCTGTAAGGCCACCAGCCAAAGGGCCCCTGCACCGCTTCTGGCTCACTTGTGTGGCGTGATGCACCCCTACTGACGACAGGAGTGGCTTAGTTAGGGAGCCAGACTGAGTGCTACATGCTCCAAGGTTAGGGACCACCACCACGTCCATCCAGCGACCTTTCCCCGCGAACCTCCAGCACCAAAGACTTTGACACAAACTCACCACAGGCACACAAGTGTGTGAGGAAACCAAATCTGAGGTCACCATGAGACCAGAGCAACCGGGGCCACCGAATCATAGCCAATGTTCTTTTATTGTATGAACTCCAACTCGAACTCGAATGTTTCAATAAGGTAAATGGATAAGCCAGAGGCTTCTTTACACCAGGCCCTCATGGGGGAAAATTGAAAGCAAACATGAATAAATCAATAAATTAATAAACTAGATAATTTCAAATAGCAATGAAATGATTCACTCAAACTCCCATTCATTTATTGAAAAATCAAGAAATCGAAAAATCAAATGAATAAACAAGACCAATTAAACAGGAAAAAACTCCCCTTCCCAACACCCCCTCCTTTAAACAAACAACACTTCCCCAAAAGCCCAGGCAAAATACGCGTATGCACATGCGCTCTCACACACACACACACACACACACACACACACACACACACACACACACACACACACACACACACACACACACACACTTAGCACGCGTTAAAATCCTGTTACGCTTTTCGTAAGAGTAGGCCATTGTGTGTCGGTGGGAACAGATGACAATTTACAAAACCGCATACACACGAGGACTGGACGGAAAAAGGCACTTAAGTGCTTATTCCATTACCCTCGCTATTAAAGAATAAATAAAAATAAACGCATAGACACGCACGCACATACGCACACCACACACACATACACTCTCTCTCTCACACACACACACACTTCCTGTCACTCTTTGTTTCTGCCTTGTTTCCTGTCTTCCTGCCACTCTTTGTTTCTGCCTTGTTTCCTGTCTTCCTGTCACTATCTGTTTCTGCCTTGTTTCCTGTCTTCCTGTCACTCTTTGTTTCTGCCTTGTTTCCTGTCTTCCTGTCACTCTTTGTTTCTGCCTTGTTTCCTGTCTTCCTGTCACTCTTTGTTTCTGCCTTGTTTCCTGTCTTCCTGTCACTCTTTGTTTCTGCCTTGTTTCCTGTCTTCCTGTCACTCTTTGTTTCTGCCTTGTTTCCTGTCTTCCTGTCACTCTTTGTTTCTGCCTTGTTTCCTGTCTTCCTGTCACTCTTTGTTTCTGCCTTGTTTCCTGTCTTCCTGTCACTCTTTGTTTCTGCCTTGTTTCCTGTCTTCCTGCCACTCTTTGTTTCTGCCTTGTTTCCTGTCTTCCTGTCACTCTTTGTTTCTGCCTTGTTTCCTTTAATCCTGTCGCTTCCTTCTTGTCTATTTTTTTGCCTTCTTGGTCCATTCTCCTGCCTTTCATCCTGAAAGACTTAACATATAACAGCTCTCGCTCTCTCTCTCTCTCTCTCTCTCTCTCTCTCTCTCTCTCTCTCTCTCTCTCCTCTCTCTCTCTCTCTCTCTCTCTCTCTCTCTCTCTCTCTCTCTCTTACAGAAAAAGAAAAAAGCCATTAGGTCAAGGTTCTTCATTTTCGTTTCTTTCTTTAAAAAAAACGGACAGTGACACAGGCTTTTAAAACACAGCATCTGTTCTGTTCCTAATAACACCGCACTAAAGGCAGTCAGGATCCTGGGAGGGACCCAAACATGCTAAGATCTAGGGCTGTTCAAATATGTATCTCCATTTGGCAAGGTTTCTGGGGGTATCATAATTTAATATTGTTGCCTCTTTCATTGCAGCCTACAAGTATGCCTCCGTAAAACATGACGTAAACAACTGGGAAGCAACAACCCTCAAGTACTCAGCCTGAAGACAGGCTGTGCAGAAAGGTCTCTCCAAGTTCGAAGAGACACTTGCTGCTCAGCAGCACGAGGCAAAGAGGAGAAGAAAGGCTGCAGCCAGGCAGACAGACAGACCAGCATTGTCAGACTTCCTCTGTGCCCTCTGTCTGCCATAGGCACTGTCTGTCATTCCTGTGTGGGACTTGCTCACAGTGCTTACGTGTATGATAACCATATTCCTCCGAATTAACCTCTCTGTATTCCAGCCAGCCCAGCCTGTGAGGCCCATGTTTTATTCGCACAAACGGCTGCAGGTGAAAACAACAGGTGATCAACACTACAACGCTTGCTGATGGAATAATGCATCCATGCCTCTGACTGTCATAGCCCATTGAGGCTGCAGAGGCCGTTGGAAATAACACCATCAATAATTGACGGCTGAGCGGACACAGCTGTTTAATACTGCCACCACTAAATCGTCATCAAGCACATGGAGGGATGACCATTTTCCATCGTCAAGGATGTTTAACAATGGCTGGATCCTATTACTTCATGGTTCTGATCATTCTACAATAAATATTGTATTTTTGCTTGTATTTTAGTTTTATTGGTTTGTTGAGATCTATTTCAAGTGATTTCTGAAGCTACACAATTTTGATGTAATTCCATAGTCAGCAGCTGTTGATGACAACAGAACACGGAGTCTCCCATCTCTGTCCCTGTGGTCGGAAGAGTGGGAAATGTGGCCTTCTATGATGCAGTTAGTGCATACCAGAAGTCAGAGTAGTTTTCTCTGCATGACGAAGTGCTGTATACAAGCATCTTACCACATGCAGAGCTACAATGCATTCATGAAAAATCCAAAAACCAAAAAGCAAACCAACAATAACCAGACCCAACACTCTTACAGAATAGGAAGGTACCTCTGTGAATGGAAAAAAAACTGCCAGACTTGAAAAAAGAACATGAATCTTGACCATTAGCATTACACAACAGGTTTTTTGTTTGTTTTAATGTTTGGCATCATTCTGCCATTTCTCTTCCATTGGCGTGACTGAGCTCTCCATCCGGGAACAAGGGTTGAGGCCATGTTGTAGCATGGATTTTCCATCATTCCTCACAATGCCAAAGAATGTCTCTGACTGGAGTAAGTGGGGGGGGGGGGGGGGGGGGGGGGGGGGGGGGGGGAATGGGTCTGGGTAGCCTGTGGCGAAAGTCGGGGGGGGGGGGGGGGGGGGAAATTGTATGATGGAATAGGTGGTCAGGTACGCGCTGTCTGAAAGCGAAAATCCGGGTCCGAGTGTGCGCGGTTTGTACCCGTGACCGGAAAATTTTGTCCCCATCATTAGACAATAGGTCGTTGGGCGTAGTCTTCGGAGAAGAAAAACGAGGTGCCGTGTGTTACGCACGTATATTGTGCGACCGTCGTAAACCCCGGCAACAAGAGAGTTGTCCTGGCAAAATTCTTAAAAAATAGCACTCTGATGGAAACAAATCAGCTGCAGAAAAAAAAAATAAAAAAAATGTTGGTGAAAGGTTGGCGCCAGCGCCTAAGTGGGCGACGCGTTCTCCCGCTCTCCCCGGGGAGAGCAGCCCAAATTTCACGGAAAGAAACCTGCCGTGACTTAAAGTAAAATCTGAGCGCTTTGATTTGTTGCTTTACAAGATTCAGCACTATATAAATTCCATACATTATTATTATTATTATTAATAGTCTGGTGGTAAGAGTCTTGCACTTGTCATCTGACAGCCCAGAACCCAGCCCAGAGTGGAGCTATCTCAGGGACGTGGCCTCAAGAGGATTTTTCCGCTGGAGGTAGCATCAGTCTGCCCCCACTGCCCCCAAAGTCCTTCAGTGAGACTGTAAACCAAGTTCCTTTGTGCGAATGCGCACAGGACATCTTACGCGCATGTTTAATCCTGTTCCGCCTCTTGGAAGAGCAGGCTATTGTGTGACGGTAGTAACGGATGACAACACTTACAAAACCGCATGTACACAGGGACTGAATGTTTGAAAAAAAGAAGCTCGGGATGCAAATTCCATTATCCTGGAAATAAAAGAAGAAAAAGGGGACTGAATATCAGTCAATGAATCCTTGGAATTTTAAAAATTTAGAAAACTATTTTCATGCACTGTACATAGCAGTTTGAATATTTGTATTATCTCTTTAGTATTTAGCGTGCTATTTTTTATGTTTGTCTCCTATTATTGCTAAGAACTTGTGCGTGTTATGATGTTTATGTTTATAATTATGTTTGTGTGTGTATGTGTATGTGTGCACTTCTGTGTATGTATCTGGGGAGTGTGTGTGTGTGTGTGGAGGGGGGGGGGGTATGGGCCTACATGGGTGTGTTTTTTTACTGTAAGCATGCAAGCCTAAATATCACACACATACACACACGCGCATACAGGAAAAAACATTGTTTCATCTGTTTTTAAAATCACACACGAGTGCAATAGATTGCACTTGTAGGCCTACTTTTATTGAGAAAAAGGACAAACAAGAGCAATCTGACTAGAAAAAAAGTACACATTGAACCCTCAGTCTCTCTAGCACTATTGTTGTCTACTCATCAGAAAATACACAAGATACTTTATTTTTGAAAAGCTACACAGAAATATATTGAATTCCATTCAGCACCTTTGTCACCAAACGACAAAGGACATGCCTTCACTCAATGTCTGAGAGAAAATCCATTGTGCAACATGGCGTCCCCAAAACGTCCCCGGATGGAGACGTCAGCCACGTGATGTTCTGATCCAGCAGTGGAAGAGGAACAAGACAAATGACTGAATAATGTAGATCGTCGAATAATTGATGCTTTTGAAAGTGCAGACCACGGGAAAAGGTACATGGAAAACCGATGAAAATCTTCGTTGATATGAAATGAATAATTGACAAAGGCATTTAGAATATGATTTAGCCGCATAAAATATGGATCAGCTTACAATAAGGATAATTTCTAAAAGGTGTGGTAGAGTGGCATTGGCAATCAAACGCGCGTCTGCATGCACATGAACACACACACACATACACACACACGCGCGCGCACACACACACACACACACACACACACACACCTAATAATACTATGGAATAGGAAGAGGGGGAAGGGAGGTAATAAGCATATCATAGATAACACAGAATAAATAAAGTGATATTAGTAGCAAGCCACAGAAAATGGGAAGTTATCAAATCATGATTTTCGACATGTTTTAAAAGAAAAAAGATGCAATTGTCTCCTACATTAGTACCGACTCCACTCCCCGAAAAGTCCTTGAATGAAACTAAACTGAGCTCTTTCATTCAAACCCACACAGATCCTCTTGCGCTGACATCAAAACCTGGCCCGCCTTTATTTATTTATTAATTTATATTTCATGCCGTCAGCGCCTGGGCTTTATCACAGTTCTTGATTAAACCATTGACGCTGGGGGCAACAGCAAGGTGAGAGGCTGTATGACCAGTGGCTTTTCCACTCATGGAATTCCACTTTACAGCTTAGTCTTTAGCGATCGACTATGACTCTGACTAGGAGGCTTGAGTCGCACAGTCCTTATGTGCTGCAGCCCTGGGGGCTGGTTGGCCTTTGGAGAGCATCTCCAACGCTGACTGTCCTTATGCCCACTTGGCCGAGAGAGTGGGGATGTACTGTGAGCAAGGCATCTCCACTATAATCAAAGTTCTGCCCAGTTTCCAAAACAGCAGCTGCCTCCTCTTCTGTTTTGGAGGTCATCGTCGGACACGACGGACAAACATACATACATACATTTATCTGTTTATTTATTTATTCATTCATTTACTTACTTGCTTATCTATTTATGTATGTATTCATTTCTTTTCTTTTTTTAATATATTCAGTTGCTTTTATCTATCAACTTGTTCGTTATATATTTATTGTTTTAATTGGAGGATAAAGGGATAAGCTAACATATGTTTTTTTTACTTCCAGTCCCCGTGTGCATGTGGTTTTGTAAATGTTGTCATCTTTCCTTTTTGTAAGTGTGGGCTATTTCATTGGTGATAGGAACTGATGACAAAGTTGCTAACACACACACATACACACAAACACACACACACACACACACAAACACACACACACACACACACACACGCACACACACACACAAACACACACAAACACACCACATGCATGCACGCGCACACACACACACACACACACACACACACACACACACACGCACAGTGTCCTTCGGATGAGACTATAAACCGAACGCACGCAGAACATCTTGCGCACACGTTAAATCCTTTTCCGCTTTTCGTAAGAGTAGGTCATTATGTGCCGGTGGAAACAGATGACAAAATTTACAAAACCGCATACACACGGGGACTGGATGTAAAAGCACATGAATGTTTATTCCATTATCCTCGATATAATAGAATAAATAAATAAATAAAATACACACACACACACACACACACACACACACACACACACCGTGAAACAGTACATCTCAGCAAATAATGTGTAGACATCGATCTATGTAAAACAGACAAGTGTGGACAGGGGTCAAAGCATTGTGTGTCAGTTACTGGGAAGAATCTCATGTCATTTACTTCAGTTCATTTCATACCACTTTTAAGTCACGGCAGATTTCTCTGCGTGAAATTCGGGCTGCTGTCCCCGGGGAGAGGGCGCCACCCATCGTTGCACAGCTGGAGTTCTGGATCTTCCACTCAACCTGAAATCATGTCTAATGCATGCACAGGATGTCGCTCCTGCACTAGACAGATGCTATAGCCGAGTTGCTAATTCACACCGTTTGACTTCCATCCCAAGAGTCCATGAAGTCGTGGGTTTGAATCTCGCCAGTGTCTGCTGAAATAAGGCTGGGAGTTTTGACGATCTCCCAGGTCAGCTTCTAGTACAGACCTGCCAGTGCCTTTGTTCCCCTTCGTGTATGTACACATGCGGTAAATCAAACATGCACGTCCAAATCCCGTACTTCATGTCAGCGTTCGGTGGGTTATGGAAAAACGAACTCACCCAGAGAACATCCCTGAAATCGGAATGTGGCTACCTTCACGGTGAGCAAATACAGTTGCATAAACAAAATCTCCTCACTGGGGAACCTCGGAGCTCTAGCCGAGGAACAAAAAGCAGAGCGTGCATTAGCACACGGCACTTAGGCCCTAATTCAGAGAACAACATATCGATTCAGGGCGTCTTTGTTTGCAGCTAAAGCTATGCTATATATGACCTATGTGGTCGTTAGGAAGCAAAGCATCAGAGACCTCAGCCTCTCCAGAGGACAGCATACTGAGGGATTTACCTTCACTGCTCCTAAAGAAAGCAGGTACCCATTGAAAGCTGAGTAAAGTGCGGGACTGTGCTGAAACCAAGGCGCGCAAACGGCTACCCATACGCGAGGCAGCCACGCTGACAGCTGCTCAAGCTCAGTTTGGGGACTGGGAGTGCTCTGAACACTGAGCGATCATGTCCCCAGATCCCTGTCCTCAAATTTAGCTTTGGATCGTTAAGTTCAAAAGTTTAACCAGCCAGCTATTTCTGGTACAAGATAAAAGACGTCAGCCGAAATGCCTGTCACCTTCCTCGTTGTTAAAGACCAGTGCAAAATATCAGCAATCATAAGCAGTAATGCCCGTATTGATCCCCTTGGATATTACAACCACCGCAACCCCCCCCCCCCCCCTTCCATAACTCCAACCCCCCCCTTCCCCTATGTACACGTGCACACACACACACACACACACACACACACACACACACACACACACACACACACACACACACACACACACCACACACACACACACACACAGAGTGCCGAATGACTGCTTTCAAAAAAAGTGCAGGAAATGCTGAAGCAGAGGCGATAAAAGATGCTGATCGTCTTGGTCATTTAGCGTCGGGTTCCTCAGTGCCTTGCTTGTCATGCCATCTGAACGAAGAGTGCTAAGACAAACAAAAAGAAGAAGAAGAAGAAGAATTATGAAGAAGAAGAACTGCGAAGAAGAAGAAGAAGAATTGCAAAGAGGAAGACGAATTGCGAAGAAGAAGAATTGCGAAGAAGAATTGCGAAGAAGAAGAATTGCGAAGAAGAAGAAGAAGAAGAAGAAGAAGAAGAAGAAGAAGAAGAAGAAGAAGAAGAAGAAGAAGAAGAAGAAGAATTGCGAAGAAGAAGAATTGCGAAGAAGAAGAAGAATTGCGAAGAAGAAGAAGAAAGAAGAAGAAGAAGAAGAAGAAGAAGAAGAAGAAGAAGAAGAAGAAGAAGAAGAAGAAGAAGGAGAAGAAGAATTGCGAAGAAGAAGAATTGCGAAGAAGAAGAATTGCGAAGAAGAATTGCGAAGAAGAAGAAGAATTGCGAAGAAGAAGAAGAAGTATTGCGAAGAAGAATTGCGAAGAAGAAGAAGAATTGCGAAGAAGAATTGCGAAGAAGAATTGCGAAGAAGAATTGCGAAGAAGAAGAAGAATTGCGAAGAAGAATTGCGAAGAAAAATTGCGAAGAAGAATTGCGAAGAATTGCGAAGAAGAATTGCGAAGAAGAAGAAGAATTGCGAAGAAGAAGAATTGCGAAGGAGAAGAAGAAGAAGAAGTATGCCAAAAAAGAGAAAAGGAAGAAAAAGAAGTATGCAAAGAAGAAAGAAAGAAAGAAAGAAAGAAAGAAAGAAGAAAGAAAGAAAGAAAGAAAAAGAGAAAGAAAGAAAAGATCCCCCAGAACAAAAGGCAACAAGTACATTTGGCAAGTCAGATTAATGAAGATTCTGTGAAATCGGAGAATGGCTACCAATAGGGCCAGGCTCTAGGCCGTCAGCGCCTGGGCTTTATCACAGTTCTTGAGTAAACCATTGACGCTGGGGGCAACAGCAAAGTGAGAGGCTGTATGACCAGTGGCTTTCTTTCCCACTCATGGACTTCCACTTTACAGCTTAGTCTCTAGTGATCGACTATGACTCTCTGACTAGGAGGCTTGACTCGCACAGTCCTTATGTGCTGCAGCCCTGGGGGCTGGTTGGCCTTTGGAGAATATCTCCAACGCTGACTGTCCTTATGCTCACTTGGCCGAGAGAGTGGGGATGTGCTGTGGGCAAGGCATATCCACTATAATCACATTTCTGCCCACTTTCCAAAACAGCAGCTGCCTCCTCTTCTGTTTTGGAGGTCATCGTCGGACACGACGGACTAACGTACATACAGGGCCAGGCCCTTAACAAACAACTACGGCCCACAACTCCAGGCTCTCTTGTTATCCAGTGTGTCCTTACAGTCTCCCAGGGATTTGCAGGTAGGATGAGTGAAGCCCTGCATGCCCTGGGTGACCTCCAGAGTGCTCAGCCTGGGAACGCGAAACAACAACAACAATAACAACAACAATAACAACAACAACAACAATAACAACAACAACCACAACCACAAAGAAATGAATCAAAAATAGAGACAGCTCTCTCTCTCTCTGTCTCTCTGTCTCTGTCTCTCTCTCTCTCTGTCTCTCTCTCTCTGTCTCTTCTCCTCTCTCTCTCTCTCTCCCCTCTCTCTCTCTCTCTCTCTCTCCTCTCTCTGTGTCTCTCTCTGTCTCTCTCTCTCTCTCTCTCTCTCTCTCTCTCTCTTCTCTCTCTCTCTCTCTCTCTCTCTCTTCTCTCTTTTCTTTCCTTGTTTTTTTGTTGTTGTTTTTTTTTTTGGGGGGAGGGTTGGGGTTTTTCTTTTGTTTGCTCTTTTCTTGCTGTTGTTGTTTGCTTTTGTTTTTTGAAAGGGTTATTTCCCTTTGTTTCTACTGTGTGAGAGTATGAGTATTGGGTTATTATTATTAAGATGTATCCCTACGGGCGTGGACTGGATGTAAAAAAGCACATGAGTGCTTATTCATTATCCTCGAAATAAAAGAATTTGTCAATGACTCTCTCTCTCTCTCTCTCTCTCTCTCTCTCTCTCTCTCTCTCTCTCTCTCTCTCTCTCTCTCTCTCTCTCTCCACACACACACACACACACACACACACACACACACACTCGCGTGCGCACGCACACACACACACACACACACGCACACACGCACACACGCACACACACGCACACACACACACACACACACTGATCATAATGACTCCCTTGATGCTGGTGATAGGGATTATGATAGCTACCTTCCGCAACCAATCATTTCATAATTAGACCAGAAGTCCAGTCATTGCCTAATATCCCGCAGTCTTTTTTTGCATGGCAATTAGTGTGTTGTTGATGGCTTTTGCAAACCCCAGTATTAGCGCTTTGAAAACGTCATTATCGGTGTAAACGATTTATTCATTCATTTATTTATATCGAGATTAATGGAATAAGCACTTATGAGCTTTTCTACATCCAGTCCCAGTGCATATACAATTTTATAAATTCTGTCATCTGTTCCCACCGGCACACAATGGCCTACTCTTACGAAAAGCGGAATATGATTTAACGTGTGGGCAAGATGTTCTGCGTGCGTTCGCACACGGGGCCTCGGTTTTTAGTCTCATCCGAAGGATGTTTGGGGAGAGTGGAGTCTGCACTGATGTTAACTCCAGGGGAAAATATCCCCTTGAACGGGAATCGAACCCGGGTCCTCAGATTGCGAGCGCAATGTCTTAACCACTAGGCTATCCAAGCAAAGAGTGAACGGCAAGATGAATGAATGAATGAATGAATGAATGAATGGATTGATGAATGAATGAATAGAGGACGGAAGTCAGGAACAAAATAATAATAATAATGATAATAATAATAATAATAATAATAATAATAATAATAATAATAAATGGAATTTATATAGCGCTATATCTTGCAGAGACAAATCAAAGCGCTTGCACTCAACTCATTCTTCTTACACAGTCATACAACCAACGAAGGAAGGAAAGGGGGAAAAGGAACAAATGAATGAATGAATGAATAAAAAAATTGAATGAATGGGATATTAAATTATGTAAACAAAAAAAATAAGAACAATGAGAAGAACTACAACAACAGCAACAAAGAAAATAATTAAAGAAAGAAAGAAAGAAAGAAAGAAAGAAAGAAAAGTGTCTGTGTTTATATTATTGCTAGGAGAGAAGGACAATACACAGAAGGTTTAAACAAGGGGAAAGGGGGAGAGGGGTAGGGAGAAAAAGGGAGGGAGGACTTTAACAGTATTTTATTATGTAAAACACGTACTATCAGTACATGCTTGTGTGTGCGCACGTGCGAACGCGTGCGCGTGCACACACACACACACACACACACACACACACACACACACACACACACACAATGTATACAGCCTCTTTATAGAGGCCACATCCCAAATGTGAGACTGCTTTGTACCTGGGGTTTGTACAGAGATGGTACATCAACTATGTGCACTCTGGTACAAATCATAATTATGGTTTTGAGGGGGTCTGTTGTGGTAGTGCTGTGTTCTTTGTTGTCTTGTTTTCTTTGTTGGATTTTTTTTTGGGTGGTGGGGGTGGTGGTGGTGGTGGTGGATTCCTTGATGGATTTTTTTTGGTCTGTCTATCTTACCTTCTCTTTCTTTGGTGTTGAATTCCTTCATTTCTTTTAGCTCTGTTTAGGGTCTTTTTGTCTTTCTTTTCTTTAGGTTTTTTTTTCTTTCGTGTATTTATTTATGTTATTTCTTTCCTTGTTTTATTTTATTGTTCTTTCTTACGTTCTTTCCGTATTTCATTCATTTTTTCCCTTGTATTTACTTTTCTTTTGATTTGTTTTTCGTTCTTTCTTGGTTTCTTTCTCTTACTTCATCTCACTTATGGGTGTGGGTTTTTTTTCGTTTTTTTGTTTTATATATTATTTCTTTTATCACAAAGAGCTAACGACGTAAACTTGTAACCCATTCATTCTGGAACAAGAAGCCAATGCAGCTACTTCAAAAGCAAAGAGGTAATGATCAATCGCCATGATTGCAAACAAACAACGCAGCAGTCTGTGTTTAGCACCAATTTTCACTTTACCTGAACTAGGGACAAAGCAGGGCAGACTGCCATCAACTCTTGACAATACCAGAAAGGGCACTACAGTACTTGACACTTCAGCAGAGTAGTGGACATATTAAAACGGTATTTGACTCTTTAAAACAGTATTTTGACACTTCAGCAGAGTATTTGACATATTAAAACGGTATTTGACTCTTTAACACAGTAGTTGACTCTTTAAAACAATATTGCACTCTTTAAAACGGTATTTGACTCTTTAAAACAGTATTTGACTCTTTAAAACGGTATTTGACTCTTTAAAACAGTATTTTTGACTCTTCAGCACTATCTCTATAAAACAGTAATTGACTCTTTAAAAACAGTATTTGACTCTTTAAAACAGCATTTGCCTCTTTAAAACAGTATTTTGACTCTCAGCACTATCTCTATAAAACAGTAATTGACTCTTTAAAAACAGTATTTGACTCTTTAAAACAGTAGTTGACTCTTTAAAACAGTATTTGACTCTTTAAAACGGTATTTGACTCTTTAAAACAGTATTTTGACTCTTCAGCACTATCTCTATAAAACAGTAATTGACTCTTTAAAAACAGTATTTGACTCTTTAAAACAGCATTTGACTCTTTAAAACAGTATTTTGACTCTTCAGCACTATCTCTATAAAACAGTAATTGACTCTTTAAAACAGTATTTGACTCTTTAAAACAGTAGTTGACTCTTTAAAACAGTATTTGACTCTTTAAAACGGTATTTGACTCTTTAAAACAGTATTTTGACTCTTCAGCACTATCTCTATAAAACAGTAATTGACTCTTTAAAAACAGTATTTGACTCTTTAAAACAGTAGTTGACTCTTTAAAACAGTATTTGACTCTTTAAAACGGTATTTGACTCTTTAAAACAGTATTTTGACTCTTCAGCACTATCTCTATAAAACAGTAATTGACTCTTTAAAAACAGTATTTGACTCTTTAAAACAGCATTTGACTCTTTAAAACAGTATTTTGACTCTTCAGCACTATCTCTATAAAACAGTAATTGACTCTTTAAAAACAGTATTTGACTCTTTAAAACAGTAGTTGACTCTTTAAAACAGTATTTGACTCTTTAAAACGGTATTTGACTCTTTAAAACAGTATTTTGACTCTTCAGCACTATCTCTATAAAACAGTAATTGACTCTTTAAAAACAGTATTTGACTCTTTAAAACAGCATTTGACTCTTTAAAACAGTATTTTGACTCTTCAGCACTATCTCTATAAAAACAGTAATTGACTCTTTAAAACAGTATTTGACTCTTTAAAACAGTAGTTGACTCTTTAAACAGTAGTTGACTCTTTAAAACGGTATTTGACTCTTTAAAACAGTATTTTGACTCTTCAGCACTATCTCTATAAAACAGTAATTGACTCTTTAAAAACAGTATTTGACTCTTTAAAACAGCATTTGACTCTTTAAAACAGTATTTTGACTCTTCAGCACTATCTCTATAAAACAGTAATTGACTCTTTAAAAACAGTAGTTGACTCTTTAAAACAGTAGTTGACTCTTTAAAACAGTAGTTGACTCTTTAAAACAGTAGTTGACTCTTTAAAACAGTAGTTGACTCTTTAAAACAGTAGTTCACTCTTTAAAACAGTAGTTGACTCTTTTAAACAGTATTTCCGTATTTCACTCTTTTAAACAGTATTTCACTCTTTTAAACAGTATTTCACTCTTTAAAACAATATTTCACTCTTTAAAACAGTATATGACTCTTCACCGTCGTATTTGACTCCTTAAAACAGTAGTTGACTCTTCGGCGCTGTATTTGACTCTGTAAAACAGTAGTTGACTCTTTTTTCTAAGACTTTTGCCAGGGAAACTCTCTTATTGCACTGGGTTCTTTTACATGTGCTGAATAATTTTGTGTGACACACGGGACCTCGGTTTATCGTCTCATCCGAAAGACTAGCACCAAGACCACCACTCATGGTCTAATGGATGGGGGGAAAGGTTCGGGCCCAAACGGGATTCGAACCACCGCACACTTCCGACTCGGACTTTTTGCTTTCTAGACAGGTGCATTACCTCTAGACCACGGATGTCAGCTAATTGCTAAGACCTAAAATGTTGTTATGTTGTAAAATGTTGTGTTGAGATTGCCTTCAGCCATGGCAAGCTCTTAACATAACAACCTGCACTCTCCTTTGTTAAAGGAGAAAAAATCCTTTGAAGTCGGAGTATGGCTGCCTATGTGGCGAGGTGCTTTAAAAGAGTCATACACGCAAACTTCTCATCGGTGTACTTTCTATCTCACAGTGATTCCCAGGTGGGATGATGAGCGAGTCAGAGTGCATGTTCTGGGTGACCCCCAGGGTGTAAAACTGAGGAACGCGCAACAACAACAACAACAACAACAAGAAACAGTATTTGACTCTTAAAACAGTAGTTACTCTTCAGCACAGTATTTAATAATAATAATAATAATAATAATAATAAAGATGGTAATGATGATGATGATGATGATGATGATGATGATGATGATGATAATAATAATAATAATAATAATGGTAATGATGGTGATAATAATAATAATAATAATAATAATAATAATAATAATAATAATAAAATAATAATAATAATAATAATAATAATAATAATAATGATGATGATGATAATAATAATAATAATAATAATAATAATAATGATGATGATGGTAATGATGGTAATGATGGTGGTGATAATAATAATAATAATAATAATAATAATAATAATAATATAAAAAATAATGGAATGTATATAGCGCTATATCTTGCAAAAAACAAATCAAGTATTTGACTCTTTAAAACAGTGTTTGACTCTTTAAAACAGTATTTGACTCTTTATAATAGTATACAACTCTTAAAACAGTGTTTGACTCTTTAAAACAGTATTTGACTCTTTAGAACAGTATTTAACTCATTAAAATAGTATACAACTTTAAAAACAGTGTTTGACTTTTTAAAACAGTATTTGACTCTTTAAAATAGTATACGACTTTTAAAACAGTGTTTGACTTTTTAAAACAGTATTTGACACTTCGGTATAGTATTTGACACTTTAAAAACAGTATTTGACACTTTACAACTATTTGACACTTTAAAACAGTATTTAACACAAGGAATGCAATGATTAGTACTATGTATATGTTTTCGTGTTGATATGGAAAAAAAGAAATAAAGCAATGGTAAGAACTGTATAATTATGTGTTTACGTTGATATGAACAAGAGAAGGATTGCTATAGTGACTGCTGTATGTCTGTTTGTGCCGATATGAACAAGAGAAGGAATGCTATAGTGACTGCTGTATGTCTGTTTGTGCCGATATGAACAAGAGAAGGAATGCTATAGTGACTGCTGTATGTCTGTTTGTGCCGATATGAACAAGAGAAGGAATGCTATAGTGACTGCTGTATGTCTGTTTGTGCCGATATGAACAAGAAAAGGAATGCTATAGTGACTGCTGTATGTCTGTTTGTGCTGATATAAAAAATTGAAGAAATGCAATGGTAACTATGTGTTTGTGTTGATATAAATAACAGAAGGAATGAAAAATAAACCAACCAACCAACCAACTGAACAACGAACAAACAAAACAGGGTTATCATCAAACCAATCCTAGATTACTCCGTCATGCAAGGGTTGTGTCATGCCTGTGTGTGTGTGTGTGTGTGTGGTTATGCTCAGTTGACTATGACAGTCATGGTTGGCTGGTTTTGTGATGTGGGATTCTTTGTTCTGACGTCAGAGGTCCCAGGCGTGGTTACTATCAGTGACTGTTGGTGTAGTATGACTTCATTAATATTATGGCTATTGTTTGTTTCGTTTTTTATTGTCATCCTCATAACAGTGAATGGGTGGCCATCCGCGCGCCTTGGCTTCAGTACAGTCCCCTAAGTCACTCAGGTGTCAATGGGGTACCTGCCCTCTTTAAGGTCAGGGAAGGTAAAGCAGCGAAGGAGAGGAGATGGGCGCCCGCCCTCAATATGCTGGCCCCTGAAGAAGTGAGGTCTCTGATGCCTCATTCCCCTTCGGATGAGACCATAAACTGAGGCCCCGTGTTCGAACACATGCAACACATCTTCCGCACACGTTAAATCCTGTTCCGCTTTTCGGAAGAGTAGGCCATTGTGTGCTGGTGGAAACAGATGACAAAATTTACACAACCGCAAACACACGGGGACTGGATGTAAAAAAAAAAGCACATGAGTGCTTATTCCATTATCCTCGATATAAAAGAATAAATAAATAAATAAATAAATAAATAAATGGCTGCATAGGTTATGGGAACACCTTCACCTTTTTAGCATGACAGTGGATGGTGGTCTAGAGGTAACGACCAGCTTAAAAGGCGAAAAGTGCGGGTTCGATTCCTGGTTGTGCTCGAACTACTCCCTCCCACCCCCTCCCCATCCACTAGACCGTAAGTGGTGGTCTGGGTGCTGGTCTTTCGGATTCCACGATAAAATGAAGTTCCGTGTGCAACATGCATTCAGCGCGCAGAAAAGATCTCATGGCAGCAAGTCACATGTCCTGGGCAAATTCTGTTGGGAAAAAGCCACTTGGATAGGGACAGGAATACGCAGGCAAACAGGAAATGAAGAAGAATTCATGGGTGGCGCTGCTCTTTGTGGCGATAAGCTCTTTTCCAGAGAAGCAGTACACATTTTACGCAGAGAACTCTGCCACGACTTCGAGTGGTATTCAAATCAGTTTGATTCACTTCAACCAGATAAACAACAAGCTAAATTCTTTTCGTAGATTGTGTTGTTTTAAATCACATTGTAGTGTTAATTTTTTCAAAATCTTAATCCACAATCAGAAGACACCTCTGATACGGCCTTTGTGGTGAGCTGGACATTAAACTCTCTGAGTGAATTATTTATTCTTCTGCTCTCCTAGAAATTCCCACTTTTCTATCTCACGCTGATTCTGTCCTTCTCCTTACCTTTCCTTCATCTCCCTTGCTGTGTTCTGCCTTTTCAGTCCACTCTCTTGCCTTTTGTTTAAAGCAAATCTGTCACACAAAAAAGAAAGCATTCTGTTGTCCGTATATGACATTTTGCCTGTGATCTTTTGTTCTGACAGCCAGGTAGTGATACTTCAACACTGGGATGAGCACAGGATGTCCGTTCTGCAGAGTTATTTGCCCATGACGTTGCATTTTTATGTATACTTTTGAGCTTCAAAATGTTTGTGTTTTCTTTACCTTTCTTTTTTTTTGTAACCTGGGAGAGATGAATGAAGCGGAATGGCTGGCGTCCTTAGAACAACCTGGTTTGTGAGCCTTAGGGAATGAAATGATTTAGGTATTGTGCCATTTAATGGTGGTTTTCTTCAGATGGACGGTGTTCGATATGTGAAGGTATTACGAGGTGTTGGTTTTGAATTTGAAGGGAAAGTTACTGGAGCCACTGACAACGATGAGGTGACAGCCCTGATATAGCTTTCGTGGTCGGTTGGGCTGTAAACAACGCAGAATGGAATGGAATGGAAAGTTCCGCATCACTTAAATCAGCGTGCTCTCCTCCAGGAAAGAGACCAGAAGTTTTAAGCAGACAACTTTGCCTTGCATAAAACTGCAAGACAATACAACAAACAGCATTCTCTTTCTAAATGCATCCCTTCGTTTAACTGACTGAACAAAGATGTCTAAGAGGAAGAGCTATAGCGAGAAATTCGTTTTGCAATGGTTGGAAAATGGAAACAATTAGCCATTCATGTAGGTAGTGGGTTTATGGACTTGAAGGAAGATGATATAAGGGGGAGATTGGTTTGTGATGGCTTGATTTTCTTGTACTTCACTGTTGTGTGAAAATCGTTTCATTTTTTTCTACTTTGAAGCTCCCTCTCTCTCTCTCTCTCTCTCTCTCTCTCTCTCTCTCTCTCTCTCTCTCTCTCTCTCTCTCTCTCTCTCTCTCTCTCTCTCTCTCTCTCTCTCTCTCTCTGTGTGTGTGTGTGTGTGTGTGTGTGTGTGTGTGTGTGTGTGTGTGTGTGTGTGTGTGTGTGTGTGTGTGTGTGTGTGTGTGTGTGTGTGTGTTTGTGTTTAGATAATAAAAACGACAAAGAATACTTCCACACTTGATAAGGCTCATGTCTTTTTCCATTGTTTATCAATATATTATAAAGTGTATTTGCACACAGAAGCTCCCTGTATAGTCTCTTTTGCAGAACGAACAGTAGAGTGGAGTGACTGCAAGGACAAATCCCCCATAACGACACCACAGTGACGGCTCGAACCCACTGTTTAATTTAGTGGCAGATGTGGAGTCCGACGTCCAGCATGCAGTTGATGGTGTGCAGAGTTATAGAGGAAGAAATGGGCAGACAACATCACTGAATGGACAGGGAAGAGCTTCTCCACAACCCAGGCACTTGCACACAACCGCCGCAAATGGAGCCAGCTGGTGCAACGTTCATCAATGCAGTGCCCCTACGACCCCGGAGGGGGTTATGGGAGCAGATGAGATGAGATGATAGTTCTAGCACCATATTCAAAGGTTCAAGTAGGTTTGTCACCAACAATATCCCGTACAGAGGCAAAGTTCTTTATGTGGCCATCTTCCATTAAGTCAGACCCATGTGTTACACCAGCTCTGATCCAATCTTTCAGAAAAAGTACTGTTCCTTTATGTTTGATATTTGCACTGTTCCATAAGCACTGTTCCAAATAATCAGGTTTTAATAACTTGTCGGTATTTATTGCACACAGGTTATCCAGCTAAGTTTTCAATACCTTTTCCCAGAACAAACTATGTATCAGCCCAAAGTCTTTAGATGCATCAGATTTTACAGTAGAGCTGGAACATGATAGATTTTTCCCAGTAGGTAACAATATTTGCCTGTTTCTACAGGCCAGGTAGCCTAAAGGTAAAGGTAAAGGTTCCCATAGCCTTTGTGGTCGTAGAGGAGAGAGGCATCAGAGAATTCAGCTTCTCAAGGGGCCAGCATATTTAGGGCGGTGTCCATCTCCTCTCCCTCGCTGCTTTACCTTCCCTGACCCTAAAGAGGGCAGGTACCCAATGACAGCTGGGTGAACTAGGTGAACTGTACTGAAGCCAAGGCTTTGGGCTACAAAGGATCTGAAACGTGCATTAAACAAAAAGAAAGAAGTATTTTACACAGGCACAGAACAACAAAAGAAAGAGGTAAATAAAGAAGTCAAAGCTGCTGTTGCACAGGCCAGACGTACATATAAAAATAAGATAGAAGACAAGATTGCAGGGAACTATTTCCATGCTGCATGGCAGGGTATCAAAAATATGTCTGCAGTAAACATGATAGGTGTCCAACATAGGTCAAAGATCAGTTTGCGGGGAGTATGTGATAACAACTTACCAGACCATCTAAACGCATTTTTTACTTGCTTTGAAAAGCATGATATCTCAGATGAAATAAATGACCTGAAGCAATCCCTAGTTTTTTTTAGAATAGCGTTATTGTTGATGAAAAAGCTATCTGTAATCACTTAAAGGCAATAAATATTAACAAATCTCCCGGACCAGATGGTATATGTGGAAGAACCCTGAAATAATTTCTGCGCTACTGAGCTTGCCAGTGTCCTTCAACACCTGTTCCGAGCCTCACTGGATACTTGTCAGATTCCGGTTATTTGGAAAACTTCCAATGTAATACATCTTCCAAAGAAACCCAATCCTTCTTGGCCTAACGATTTGAGACCTGTAGCTCTCACATCTCTTGTTATGAAAACGCTAGAAAAGATCGTAAAATCTCTCATTCTTTCCGCTACAGAGAAAGACCTTGACCTACTACAATTTTGTACAGGTCTCGAAGGGGTGTCAAAGATGCCAAACTATTCATTTTGAACAAGTTGTATAGCCACTTGGAAACACCTGGCTCTCATGCCAGAATATTGTTTGCTGACTTTAGTTCAGCTTTCAATACAGTGCAGCCTCACGTTCTGGTTAACAAAATAATTTCAAAATTTGACGTAGACAATCAACTTGTTCGTTGGCTGATTGAATTTTTAACCAACAGACCACAGCGCGTTTTGGCCAACAAAATATCTGCACTGGTTCTCCACATGGTTGCGTCCTCTCACCACTTCTGTACATTCTATACACAGATGACTGCAGAAGCAACTATAGAAATTCCTTTCTGGTAAAGTTTGCAGACGACAGTGCTCTGTTATCTCTCTTATCCGGATCAGTCTTAGACCACGGTCCAGCCCTCACCGAGTTCGTACACTGGTGTGACGAGGCCTATCTGGAGCTAAATGTTTCTAAAACTAAGATCTGCCTATCGACTTCAGAAGATCAGGGCATACTCCTAAGAATATGATTATCCATAATCAAGAAGTTGAAAACGTTTCGAAATATAAGTATCTGGGAACTGTTTTTGACAAGTTAAACTGGGACGTTAACACTGACGCTATTGTCAAAAAGGGACAACAACTTGTGTATTTTCTGAGGAAACTGAACTCCTTTTTTTAGACAAAAGATTCTTTCCTTGTTTTACAAGTCTTACATAGAGAGTGTTCTAAGTTTTGCTTTCATATGTTGGTACAATAACCTTAGTGTTAAAAACAAGAATGGCCTGCAGAGGTAAGAATCTGCTCAAAAGTAATTGGAGAAGAACAAAGAGATCTCATGTCGTGTTGCGTATGTGCGTGCGTAAATAATAAGTTTGTATGTCTTCTAGTCAATGGTTTTTTATAACATCATGTTCCCAATTTGTGTGTGTGTGTGTGCGTGCGTGTGTGTAAGTGCGTGCGTACGTGCGCGCGTGTGTGTGTGTGCGCGCTAAAAATATATCTTATCTGGTTAGAAGTGGCACATATACTGCTGATCTTCTCAAAGAGTCAAGTATCAATCCTACAGAATGGCAAAAATTCACCTCTTTTCATACCTTGTCCAAAATGAGAACTTCAGAAAGCAAATTTCGATATCAATTATTTATCTTTTTTAAAAAAAAGGCAATGGGCTTATTCTTGGTTCTTCTTTAAAGGTGCACCACGAAAATAGTAACCTTATCATCTTAACATATACACTGATGGATCCCTTCTTGAACATAAGGAAGTAGGGCCAGCATTCATCATTCCAGCTTTAAAGATTGAAAAGTCCTATCATATTGGCAAAAGTCATTCCATTTTTACAGCTGAACTTATAGCTATTTTTATGGCTTTGCACTTCCTGCTCGATTTTCCTAATACTAATTTGCAGATTGTTTTCTGTGTTGACTCTAAATCTGTATTACAGTCGCTTGGTAACTCTGAATCGGTTGCTAGGCAGGATCTTATAACTGAAACTAATAATTTGGTACACTTCTTAATTCTGAGAGGTTCAAATGTTACTTTCTGCTGGGTTCCATCTCACTGTGGTATTTATTTTAACGAGAAAGTTGACAAAGCAGCTAAAAAGCAGCAAATCACTCTAGTTGTTCAACTGTCTTACAGGATCATGTTTCTCTTCATGAGGTTATGCTTTGCTTCAACATTTTTGCTGGAAACCTGTGAAAAAGAAACAGGAAGAGGCTGGCTATCCCCAGCAAAATTGTTCACTTCTGGATGATGAGAATATTCTTTGTACTCAGTATGGCTTTCAGAAATCTTGTACAAAAAAATTGTTTC
>CM054154.1:9428624-9431124 GCA_028751875.1 Rapana venosa
AACTCAGTTTCAAATGAACACAAGTAATAACAAGGATGAACAATAAAAACCAATAAGCAATAACTAAAATAATGAAAAGAACATTCTAGAATGCTATATTAGACCATCCATTGACATTGTATGTGAAATTTTCAAAAAATATTCTTGCTGGAGACTACAGCGTAATTATAAATGTTTCTTTATGTGTTTCACAAAATGCTGGAGTTTACATAATATAAATGTTACTTTAGTTTAGTCACAAATGTTAAGCTAATTGGAACTTAGCTGTAATTGTCTTAATTTCAGTGCTTCAGCAATAAACTTTGCAACCGATTTGATCACAATATCATCATCGGACGATAAGATAGAAAAAATATCTTGCCTTCGGAAAGCTTCTAGATTGAGAACACCACAGTTTTCACGCATGGAAACATATGATTGACAATGAAACAGGAAATGCACTTCATCATCAAGAATATGACCACACATAGGGCATGGGAACTGTGTGGACGTCTCAGGTTGAAACCATCTTTTGTTTGCATTGAAGCCGAGTGTTCTTAGTCGAAATCTTGCATAAATTAGTCGATGCCATTTGTCAGTGACTATTCGAAGATACTTTTCAGCTTGAAAAGCACACTTAAACGAATACAAAAGTATAGTTACCCTCTTTATCTCCCTCACAGCCGCCATTCAAAATAACCATATCAAACATAAAACATAAATCTAATCATGATTTACCAAAACTGTTAATTATACCATCCTTCGAGAAACGCCCACAAACTTCGTCATCCATACTATCAAATTCTAGATCTCTAATATAATTTGTCATTTCTTCATGGTCAGCTTGTTATATAGCTGTAATCAAATGTGGAATCAAGAAAAGTCTCTGTGAGACATATAAAATCAAATCTATTTACATAGTGTATAAAGGAAACATCTTTCAGTTTATTGTGCAAATTTTCAACATTATAATTTAAAAACGTTAAACGACTTGGATGGTCAAGCCTGTCCTATGTCTTCTTGAAACTGCTGTAACGCAGTCTCCTGTCGCTGCTGTCACCAGTCTGCCGTTTGCTGCGAGCAGAGGATGGTACAGGTGACTTGCCTGGCGAGTCGGGCAGAAGGACTCCTTCCCGTTTGCCGGTCTGGAGGGGGGCTGTCACGTGTCGCCCTGTTGCTGGTATTGGTGAGAGACTGAGGTGAACACCGCGTGGCTGTCACTGCATCTCTACCACCACTCCTGGCATTGCTACCCTGCTGCTGCCTCCGTGTTACCCGCACAGCAGGGGGTGAAGAGGAGGGTGAAGAAGAGGCAGCGGTGACCATGACGTCAGTACCTCTGGCAGCTGGGGACTTTCCTCCTGAGGCCATCTTCCCTCTGCTGACGTGGCGAGGAGATTGCCCACGAGGACTGGGTCTTGAGGAAGAGGCCAGGGCGGGGGCGTGCTGTGCTCCTCCACTCTTCACAACCTGAGCGAAGGACGGGGAGTCTGCATGCCCAGGCCTGACCACCAGCTTTCCCCTGTGGAAAAAAGCTCTCTTCCCTTCCCTGCGAGCTCTGCCCACAATCTGTGCCTGCGCCCTCGTCAAGTCGTTTGCCAGTCGTATCCCTTTGTTCTGTAGTCTTAGTCTCATGTCCTTGTCTTTTAGGATTGACATTTTGTCCCCCCACCTCCCAAACTTGGCCACTATCGTTCTGGGCTGTCCATTAAATGGCTGTCCTGTCCTATGTGCTCGTGCAATGTCGTCTGGAGTCCAAGTTTTCTGTCCATTTACACTATTCAGTGCATCGATGATTGCTTGTGCACAGGCGTCATTAGATTCATGTCTACTTGTTTGGGGAATCCCGTAGAAACGTAAATTATCTCTTCTGGAAAACCCCTCTAGTCTGTCTGTGTCTGTCTTCAGTTGGTTGATTTCTTTTCTCAATTCGAGGATTGTGTCAGAGAGTTGTTGTACCTCTTCTCTGTCCTCAATCCTTTCTTCAAACAGTTGGTGAATGTCTGATGTCCTGTCTCTCACCGTCTCTGTCAGCTGTCTGTGCTCTGTCTCCAGTCTGTCACACCTCCTGTTGATTTCTTCACATTGTTGCTTAACTTGTCCTAGTTCGTTCTTAATGTCACCTAGGTCATTCCTTATTAGAGTCGTATGATCGTAAAACTGTTTCTGTATATTGTCTATTATCATGTTCATCATGTCACTCATCCCCGTCATGGTATTTGTCACTGTGTCTGTTCTGTCTTTTGTGTCTGTCTGTCCGGCTGTGTTGGGCCCAGGGTTGGTTTCAATGTCTCCGCTAAGCAAAAGCCTGCGGAGGGAAAAGACGGCGTGCTGCATGCCGAAAGCCAGGAGAAGCACTGGCGTGTGCATTGCTGGATGACAGGTTAGCCCCCTGTCACTGCCCCACACCTCTGACATCGCACAAAAGGTGGACTCCTTTTGATCTCCATGACCCCCAGACACAAACTTTTGTATGTTCCAAATCAAGCTGTTCAGCAAAACAATCCACATCACACAACAG
>CM054154.1:9437579-9467579 GCA_028751875.1 Rapana venosa
AGAGAAAAAAGAGGAGAGAGAAGAGAAGAGAGAAGAGAAGATTGAATTAAGTTTAAAAGAAAAAGAAAAAAGAAAAGGAAGGGAATAAAAATTTTAAAAGGGGTTTCCTGGGGCCAAAACATTAAAACCAAAAAAATTTGAAAATAAAAGAAAAAATTCCCATAGAAAACAATAACAATAGAGAGAGAGAGAGAGAGAGAGAGAGAGAGGAAGAGGAAAAGGAGAGAGAGAGTGTGTGTGTGTGTGTTTTGTGTGTGTTTCAGAGATGGTACTAATATTTTAATTCTCAAACAGTACAGTCACCTTCGACTATTATTTTGATTATTATACAAACAATATGTTATGATAAAAAAAAAAAAAATAATAATAATAATAATATAAAAAAATAATAATTAAATAAATTTAAAAAAACACCTCAATACCCTATCTCACACAATAAAAACAAGGAAGAAAAGAAAGAAAGAAAAACAAAAAAAACAACAAACCAGCCAAATCTATAAGGTCATAGTGAGAGAAAAGGAGGGAGGGAAAGAGAGAGAGAAGAGAGAGGGGTTTAGAGGGAGAGAGGGGAGAGTTTTCAGTGATAACCCTAAAATATATAATTCTCAAGACAGTGCAGTCACCATCAACAAATTTTGATTATACTCATGCAGATTATATGTCAAGATAATGAAATAAACTCAATTATCCGTATACTCATACAATAAAAATAAGGAAGAGGAGAAAGGAGGTGGGGGGGGATAAAAGCCCCAATTCTATAAGGTTCAGGGGGAGAAGAGGAGAGAGAGAGAAAAGGAGAGAGAGAGAGGAGGGGATGAGAGGGGGTGAGTGGGGGTGGTGTTTCAAGGAAATAGTAAATAAATAAGTCAGCACAAAGGATCACCACAATTTCTTTTCGAAATACTCGTACAAATTGAACGCCATGAAAAAGGGAATAAACCCCACCCTCAATAAAAAAAAAACTCAAAGCAATAAGGAGAAAAAAATCGCTAAAGTCTAAAATGAACATCTATAAAATAGTAATAAGAGAGGGAGATGGGGGAGAGGGAAGAATGGTGAGAGGGGGAGAGAAAGAAGAGTTGTGGTGTTGTGTGTGTGTGTTGTGTTTTGTGTGTGTTGTGTGTGTTTAAGGATTTAATGCTTTTTGTTTGTAAACAAACAAAACAAAAAAGACATAGGAAAAAAATACTGAATATCATTTTTCAAAAAAACAGATCTCCCCTGTCAAAAAATTTTTTTAATAAATTACATTAACCCCCTTTAGGGGGATTAGATATATTTCTTAAACTAATGTATTTAAAAAAAAAATTTTAAAAAAAAAAATAATAATTTATTATAAAAAAAAAAAAATTACACTTTTTCAAAACCACCTTTTAACAAAGAAATTTTTAAAGGGGAGAAGGGGGAGAGAAGGAGAGAAGAGGGGGGAAGGAAAGGAAAAGAGAGAGAGAGAGAGAGGGAGAGAGAGAAGAGAGGAAGGAGAGGGCAACTTCTGCCTTACAAGTGAAGAAAAGGGGGAAAGGGGAGAATAGGTAAAAGGATGGCAGGGCGGCCTTTATGAGACGAGGTTAATGATATGAATGGTGGGAATGTTTTATAGCCACGGCGTCCACAAAGGCCATATACAACTACTAATAATAATAATAATAATAATAATAATATAATAATAATAATAATGATATAAGAATAAGATTAAGAATAAGAATATATGGATCTTATATAGCGCAGAATCTTGTTCAAACAAACAAATCGAAGCGTTTGCACTCGAAATTTTATTATCTATACGCATGCAAACTTTCTTCAAATAACATAAAAAGTTATCTTTATGCACACAACACATTCACACACACACACACTCACTCTCTCTCTCTCTCTTCTCTATCTCTCTCTCTTCTCTCTCTCTCTTTCTCTCTCTCTCGTTCTCTCTCTCTCTCTCTCTCTCTCTCTATCTCTCTCTTTTCTTTCTCTCTCTCTCTCTCTCTCTCTCTCTCTCTCTCTCTTACTCTCTCTAGCATCGTCAGCAAAAATATATACTTATATTTTGAATTAAAAGGTTAACTAGATGGGCTGAAGAGAATGGAAAAACTGCTTGAAGAACAAGGCAGGTTTTTCGAGCAATATTTATAGTACTTTGTATCAATATTCACCTATACTTATTGATTAAAAATACTGCAATCAAAATAAAAACTATTTGTTGCATTTGTCGATTTTCGTAAGGGCGTTCGATTTCTGTTAATCGTAATATATTATGGACTGTCTGCGTTAAAAATGGAAATAAACGGTAAATTTATATATGGCACTAGGGAGTGTTATAAATCAGTAATTAGCATGTGTACCGGCAGGATATGATTATTCGTATATTTCGAATGTCCAAAAGGAGTGCAAGCAGGGCTGTATTTAAGGTTCACAATTATTTTCTTTTTTTGTAAACGAATTAGACGTTGAATTAACAAAAAAAGGAAAACATGGTATTCAGTATATTCAGGAGCAATGGGGTATTTTTACTACTATTTGCCGAAGATTGATTCTCTTTTATCCCTCCCCTTTTTCCCCTCCTTTCCCTCCCACCCTTGTCTGACCGGTTACTAGTTTACAAAACCAACTAGATATATTAAAGGAAGAGCAGATCGCTAGATTTATAGTCAATTGGAAAAAACGAACATCATGATTTTTTAGAATGGCGTGGGACATTTATCAGTTGCGTGAAAATTGGTTTTTATGGAAATTGGCTGAGTGAAAGTCTTGAATCTTTTAAGTACCTAGGGATGACATTTTCAACGAAGTAAGTTTGATGTTGCATGGCGTGATGTTGCAGGAAGGGAAAAAAAGGTGTATCGAAATCTTAAAAACGTTACGAAAGCTGAATTCAGTAGATTGTTCTTTATTTGGGAATTGATTGATGTTTCAAATAGAACCTTTATTACTTATTGCATCTGAAAATATGGGGACTTACTGTTATACACAAATAGAAAAAATACATAAACTTGCTATCAAACGTTTCTTAATGTACCAATCCATTCGTCAAATCTCCCCCCCCCCCCCCCCCCCCCCCCCCCCCATTACTATATGGAGAACGGGAAGATATCCTTAAACATCAGAACGTCTGTTAAGTGTATTAAGTACTGGCTAAAACTACTGAAACTTCAGGGTCAGTTTATGTATGCAGTCTTTATGACATGATGGTTATACAATATGGTGCTGGGTAAGAAGAATTGGGATATCAAGTTAAAAAGTATTTATCAGAACATGGTCTTTGTGAATCGTGTGGTTGTCTCAAGAAGTAGGTAGCGAGCATGGTTTATTTCTGAATTGAAAGACAGATCATTGTTCATTTAAACAAAATTGGCACTCGGACATGGAAAGTAAAGAATAAATACTGCTGTTTTTTTTTTTTTTTTCGTTTAAGGTGCTTTCAAGCTGGAAAAGTATCTTCGATAGTCACTGACAAATGGAATCGACTATTTATGCAAAGATTTCGACTAAGAACATCGGCTTCAATGCAAACAAAAAGATGGTTTCAAATGGACGTCCACAGTTCCCATGCCTATGTGTGGTCATATTCTTGATGATGAAGTGCATTATCCTTGTTTCATTGTCAATCATATGTTTCCAACAGTGAAAACTGTGGTGTTCTCATCTAGAAGCTTTCCGAAGGCAAGATATTTTTTCTATCTTATCGTCGATGATGATATTGTGATCAAATTCGGTTGCAAAGTTTAATGCTGGAAGCACTGAAATTAAGTCCAATTACAGCTATGTTCCAATTAGCTTAACATTGTTGACTAAACTTAAAGTAAATTTATATTATGTAAAACTCAGAATTTTATGTGAAACACATAAAAGAACATTTATAATTACGCGTAGTCTCCAGCAAGAATATTTTTTGAAATTTCACATACAATGTCAATGGATGGTCTATTAGAGCATTCTAGAATGTTTCTTTTCATTTATTTTAGTTATTGCTTTTTGGTTCTATTGTTCATCCTTGTTATTACTTTGGTGGTCATTTTGAAAATGAGTTTACGTCAGAGCTTAAAGTCGAATCCGTTCATAAGAGCTCATTTTGTTTTTGGTTTTCATTTCGTTAAATGCATCATGTGATTTTACTTGTTTATTTGTATTTTTACAAAAGTAAGTCGTGTATAACCCCCCTGTCATAGGCCACTTTGGCAATGACAATAAATTGGCAAAGCGTCAAAGAGTCTCTATCTCTCTCTCTCTCTCTCTCTCTCCTCTCTCTCTCTCTCTCTCTCTTCTTCTATCTCTCTTCTCTCACACAACAACACACACACAGAGCACAGAACAGACACACACACACAACACACACACTCACACACAACTTGGGTTGGTGATGGCGGTAATGTGAAGGATGCTGTTGAAAAAAGTAGAAGAGGAACAGATTATGAGGAGAAAGTGTCAGGTAGGAAATAAGTGTGTTTTGAGCCTGGATTGAAGGTATCAAGGTGAAGGCTTTTGGCCGAAGTGAAAGAGGGAGTTCATTCTAGGTGGATGGCACCAAATAACAGAGCAAGAGCAAGGCCAGCAGTGGTGTGTTTGAATTTGGGTTATTCAAAAGCACAAAGTAACTGCAGTGAGCGAAGGAACGGGATGTGGAGTATTACAGAAGAAGGTCAGATACAGAGATAAGACGGTGAGATTTGTGAAAACATTTGAAACAGAGGGTATTGGTTATATAATTCAGTCTCGGTGAGGCCAGGCAGCCAGTAAAGTGATCGCCAGAAAGAGGAGTGATGTGTTCAGAATGTTTCATTTTTAGGACCAGTCGAGCTGCAGAGTTTTGTATGGGTTGAAGAGTGTGGATGGATGATGCTGGAAGGCCAACCAAAAGAGAATTTACAATAGTCTAAACATGAAAGAATGAGAGGTGTGACAAGCTTGGAAGTTGCGTCATCATCATCATCATCATCATTAGCCATTACACCCAGCGGTGTGTAGGGCAGCAACAAAGCGCTTCCACTCCTGCCTATTCTGGGCCAACCTAGTCACTGAATCCCCACGAGTGACTGCATTGGCCTTCCCTCAATTTCTACAGTTCGTCTCCACGTTGCTTTTGGTCTTCCTTTCTTTCTCCTTCCTTCTGGGCGGTCCAGTGCAATGCTGCTCTTGTGATTGACTGTGGGTCTCTTCGGAGGATGTGCCCCAATCCACTTCCACCGTCTTCTGGTGTGATGATGGTTCCCAATGTCTTCTTGCTGGCATCTCCGTAGTAGGTCTTAAGTGGAGATCTTCTCTGGCCCAAAAGTCGGAGGAATTCTTCGCAGGCATTGGTGTGGAAGGATCGAAGTTTGGTAGAGGATACACCTTCCGTCATCCTCCAGCACTCAGGAACCGTATAGGAGCGTAGACACAACACAGCTCTGGTATAGCTTCTTGCTTGGTGTTGGTGCTTTTTGTACTGAGTGGAATCTCCAGATATTGTTCATCTCCCACTAAACACATTCCTGCCTTGCCCAGTCTGTTGGTGGGAAGTCTTCTTTATGTGCCGCCCTCTGGTATGATGATGCTGCCATAGGTATGTGGTACTTGTCTGGCTGGCGCAGGTCTGTGCATTTCACTTTCACAGGGGCTTGGTGTGTTCACATTGAGCGAAACCTTGTCTTCCGTTTTCGTGTGCTTAATACGAAGCCCCACTTGCATTCGAATGTTTGAGTCTGCTGTCTTCTCATGGATATGTTGGTGTGTGGGGGACAGCAGCGCCAAGGTCTCGCAAAGTCAAGGTCGTCTAGCGTTGAGAACAGGCTCCAGCGAATCCATCGTGGGGTGTCTTTATGTCGTTCTTCTCTTCACCCATCAATGGCTGCAGATTGACGAGAACTGTGACATCAACACATCCTTGTCTTACTCGTTTGATCCTTCGTATATAGTGTTGCTTATGGCCCACAGAGCATCTGAGTTGTCTAGAAGCTTTTATTAACGGTGTACCAGTTTCGATTGGGATGCCATACGAGTGTCGATGGATACTCCAAAGGCTGTCTTGTGTATGCTGTCAAATGCCTTTTCGAAGTCCACAAAGTTCACATACAGTGGTCTTTGCACTCTGTGGCTCACTGTTCGATGATGTTTCTGAGCGTGAATATCTGGTCTATACATCTCGTTGCTTCCTGATCCCTGGCTTTGTTCCTTCCCTCAGGTGCATTCGTCCACAGCGTTGATTGTCTTCTGATGATGTCCTTGGCCAGTATCTGCTTGGCACAGACGAAAGAGTGATTTCCCCTCCAGTTGTTGCAGTCGCTCAGGGTTCCTCATTTCCTTGGGATCTTTGGCTACGAGTGCCACTCCTTGGTCCAGTCATCAGGTACTTGCTCGTTAGGAAGTTGCGTCAGTGGACAGATACTTGCGGAATTGCGCCGCTTATGTGCCGTAATTGAAGTAGCAAGATGGCAGGTCTGGTGATGATTTTTTATTACAGTGAGTGTGTGTCCAGAACTACACCTAAATACTTCACGAGTTCGCCAAAGGAAAACTGACGTTATTGCCGAATTCTATTGAAGTTTGTTGCGATGGAGGAAAGTTTATGTTCGGTCCTATGCGCATACCTGCGGTTTTATCGCATTTTAAGTCTGTAACTTGTCTGAGTCATCCAGCCCATATCAGGGCTTATCCCTTTTCAGTGAGCATTGCTCCTCTTTTAGGGGAAGGATAGCTCAGTGGTCGAGCATTCCCTTCCCCAAGCTAAGGTGTTAAGAGCATGGAGCGTGGTTTCAATTGGTCGGCGGTGCCTTTGCGCGCTTTGGTTCAGTACAGTCTCCCAAGTTGCACCCATCTGTACATTGTGTACCTGCCTTCTTTAGGGTCAGGGAAGGTTAAGCAGGCGAGAGATGTGAAGATGGGTGTGCCTCAATATTCTGGGCCCCTTGAGAAGCTGAGGTCTCTGACGCCTAGCTCTCCTAGTCCACATAGATTACGGGACAATTTAGTGTCTTAACCTTTTTATCCTCTTCCACTCCATACCTGTAGTCTAGTAGACCGGTGGTGGGCACCACTGGAGATTTTGCAACTCAGCTTCCTCCACCCTCGCGGTTTTTCAGCTTTCTGCTGAACATTACATTCTAGTGATGTGGTTTGTTGTTGTGCGTTCTTCGGTTGGACACTTGGAGGGGTCATTCAGGATAGGCTACTCCTCTCTCACTTGCCCACCTGAGATTTCTTGTCAGATGGTACTCACACACTGGATGAGAAGTTTGTAAGTATAGTTGTCCATGTTTTTGAGTACTTTGTAATTCAAGTCAAATCTTCAGTGGTTCCTCAATGGATTACTGACTTTGAGGACAGGTGAGAGAGGGTGAGGTTGAGCGTTGTATAGGCAGCCCTGTTATGATTTCAGCGAGTCGGGTGTTTTTTTATAATCTCTTTTTAGAATACAAGCTGTTATGGAAAAGCTTGTCATGGTCTGAAGACAACCAAATTCCAAAAACGCTTTTGAAAATCGATCTCAAACTTTTCATTTCCTCTTCTTGAACTCTGTCTCTGTTGTCTTTCTGTCTCGGTCTGTCTGTCTGTCTGTCTTGTTGCTTTGTCTGATTTGTCCCTGTCTCTCTGCCAACGCTCCTCTCTCTCTGTCTCTCTCTGTTCTCGGCCTCTTGTCTCTGTACTGATGATGACCATGTTGTATAGGTCATCGATATCATCCCGTTCATTAGGAAGTGAGTGTCATCATCGTTGTTCTAAACTTGTCCGCTTTGTTTTCCTATTTAGTGATACAGGCATAAGGGAAGCTGGGGCGAGGAGATGGGGTTGATCTTTATTTTTTGGTTGTTGGGTGTTGTTTTGTATGGTTTTTTTGGCGAGTTTGGGGTTGGGATTGACTTCGTCTATCTCATATGTATGATCTGTATTTGTTGGGGTGATTTTGTTGGTGGTCTTTTTGTTGGTGGTGATATTGTTGGTGGTCTTTTTTGTTGGTGGTCTTTTTTTTGGGGTGTTTTTGTGGTGGGTTATTTGGTTGGGTGATTTGGTTGGGGTGATTTGGTTGGTGGTGTTTTTGTTGGGGTGATTTTGTTGGTGGTGATTTTGTTGGTGGTCTTTTTGTTGGTGGTGATTTGTTGGGGTGATTATGTTGGTGTCGTTTTTTGTTGGGGATGATTTTGTTGGTGGTTTGTTTTTGTGTGGGGTGATTTTGTTGGTGGTATTCTTGTTGAGGTGATTTTGTTGGTGGTGGTTTTTTTTGTTGGGGTGATTTGTCGTTCCCCCCTGTAGATTTCTGAGGTTCATCATTAGTCGAATGGTTTGCATGTTTCTTTCATGGTGTTTCTGGTGGTGTTTGCCTTCAAGTCAATCCATAGGACACCAGTACTAAGCCTACTGGTGACAGTGCAAGCTTAGCTGCGCGCAGCAGACTGAGTGTGACGCTCATCAGAAGATACTTGTTATTTTTTTTATTTTTTATACACTTTAAGTCCTGGCAGAGATTTCTCTCGTTGAATTTTCGGGGCTGCTCTCCCCGAGGAGAGCGCGTCGACAAGAGCAGCGCCACCCATTTTTTTTCTTTTTATGTCTGGCAACTGTATGTTTCCCTATCTAGAGTGGCTTTTTTTTCTACATAATTTTTGCCAGGGACAAAATCTCATGTTGCCGGTGGGTTCGTTTTACGTACGCTAATAAAATATGTGTAACACTGGACCTCGGTTGATTGTCTCATCCGAAAGACTCGCGGTCCAGAACCCACCACTCATGGTCTCTAATGGATGGGGGAAAAAGTTTCGGGTTTTTTCAAACGGGATTCGAACCAACCGCACACTTACGACCGAACTTTTTCGCCTTTCTAGGACAGGCGCGTGACTTATCCTGTGAACCTCCAACCAAAGGCTTTGACACAAACACACGGACAGAAGTGTATGGGGAAGCCGAAATCTGAGGTAACCATGAGACCAGAGCAACTGGGACACGGGAATCAGTGATTCAGATTTCTTTTATTGCGCGAATGATCAATAGTGATGAGGATGATGGAGTGCTGCTGCTGTGGAAGTGCATGTGCTTTGAGACTACTTGACAGGGTTGTACTCTACGCTTACTATCATAATATATCCCGGCGTCAACCCGACCCGAAACATACAGACACCTGCAGTGTTGGTCATGTATTTTGAGCACCACTCTCAAACTCGTACCCATAAAGTGGATGAAGCTCGACTGTGTGGTCCCAGTCTTCCCACAGAGCCCACAGCACACTCACTCTGGGTAGGAGCTTGCAGGTGTCCAAAAATCCCTATGACTTTAACAACGAGATTCAAACCCGTGACCTTTTAGCCTGTAACCCAATGCACTAGCCACTGTGCCACGGTGACTGGTTGGCTCCTTTAAAGAGTGATGGAGAGGTCAGTCAAGAGTCAGTCAATACAGACAGGTAGGTATGTGACAGGGGGGACTAGGGTAGCTGACACACACAGTGATTGTTGTTGTTGTTGTTGCTGTTGTTGCTGCTGCTGTTGTGGATGATATCTTGTGCGTTAAGTGGTGAAATGGTCAATGTCGTGGAGTGGACAGGATCAACGGACATAACTAACTCCTTTCTGGACCTGGACACTTCCTGTGGACACTGACCTTCACCTTTCCTTCCCCAGGTGGACTGTCAATCCACACACTGCAAATCACAAGGCAAAGAAATCCAGTCCTGACAATCCCCTCCGCCTGTGTTAGCCTGCAAATCAAGTTAAACCATCATATCCACCCCCCCATCCACCCCCACCCCCACCCCCGAAAAATTAAGGGAGTAGTCATTTCACACTGGCAGTATGGACGAGTTTTAGTTATGTAATATCAATTTCTGTTCATTACTTTGGGGTTGTGCTTTGTGTGTGTGTGGATAGACAACGACAGACCAGCGTCAGACTTCATCTGTGCCCTCTGTCATAAGCACTGTCTGTCATTCCCGTGTGGGACTGGCCAGCCACACCCGACGCTGTACCAGAATAAACACACAGAACGCAACCCCATACTCTTCTAAGACTGAAGGATGCCTACGATCGAAAACTATGTGGTAACAAGTTGAAACAATTTTCAGTGACGGATGGGCCAGGTTTGAACAAGCTGAAAGCCTTATTCCAGTTAGCGACAAGAAGATCATTTAATGACACCGCACACTCTCGTGCAATTCGTCCGTAGCCCAGCGCAGTGTAGCGGAACCTGTAGACATGAAAAGACACTCTGCTCCCCATCACAGCTCCTCATGACTGGCGCCACATCGATCTACTTCCTTCTCTCACTGGCAGCGGAGAAAAGTTCCCTCACTCTTGCGTTGTAATTCCACATTTTGGTGGCTCCACTGAGTACGACCCGTGCGTTTAGCTAGGCTGCTGGTAGCCCAGCAGCTCCATGTCATCCAGGCCTCGGCTGCATTGCCCTGCCCCGCCCGCCAAAAATCAGAGGCCACTGTCAGGGGCTGTAGTGACAGCAACGTAACAACACAATCAACAAACAAATAGTAGTACTTGTGATGAATGATGATGATGAGGAGGAGGAGGAGGAGGCGGAGGAGGAGGAGAATGATGATGTGATGATTATGATATGAAGGATGATGATGGATGATGATGATGTGATGATGATGATGATGATGATGATGATGATGAGAATGATGATGATGATGATGATGATGATTGATAAGAAGGATGATGATGATGATGTGATGATGATGATGTTGATGATGATGATGATGATGATGATGATGATGATGATGAATGATGAGTGATGATGACTGATGTTGATGGGAAGAAGAAGGAATGATGATGCATGATAATGATGACGCTGATGATTAAGAGAAGAATGATGATGATGATAAGAGGAAGAATGATGATGGTGATGATGATAATGATGATAATAAGAAGAAGAAGAATGATGATGATGATGATGATGATGATGATGATGATGATGATGATGATGATGATGATGATGATGAAGAAAATGATAATAATAACAATAATAAGAAGAAGAATGATGATGATGATGATGATGTTGTTGTTGATAATAATGATAATGATGATGTTGATAGTAAGGTTGATGATGAGAAGAAACAAGAAGAAAGAACAAACAACAAAAAGAAGAACAATTAATACAAGGAATTGATGTAAGGGGGGAAGGGGCGCTGAATCTGTGCAAGCAAGCAAATCAAAGCGCTCGTGTATCCCCCTCCTTAAAGTTGGTAAATCTCCCATTAAAAGTGTTGGCAGTAAAATACAGCTAAAGTAGGTCTCCGCTATTGTGTTGTCCATTCTCAGTACCACGCATGCCCTGGCCTGCCCTCAGTGGTTTGACTGTTGTACGCAACGTGGCTGGCAATAGTAAGGGCACATACTTCAAGGGAGATAAAAACAATCCCTGGGTTCTGGAATCTTTCGGGGATGGATGGGGGGGGGGGGGGGGGGGGAAGGAGGATCTTCTTCTTTCCTTCATCAAAAAGAAGAAAAGAAAAAACATGGTGGGTGCTTACACTGTGGTGATACTGTCTCCCCTGAGAGAGATAAAGAGGGAGAGAGAGGGAGAGGTGAGAGAGAGAAAGCACGACCTCCTTGCGGAGAGAGAGAGAGAGAGAGAGAGGGGTAGACAGACAGCCACACCACCGCGCGCGCTGCGCGCTACGCGCAAGCTGCAAAATGCCAAGCCATAAAATTGACCATTACAAAAACAATGCTTCAGGATGACTGCCTCTTTTATTTTGTGTTCACTCTTTCACAAGCCGATCTTCTGACGATGGGATATAAATAGATATAGTATGTCTATATAGATATATAGATATCTAGATATATTATATTATATATATAAATATTATATATATATATACGCACATCATAACTTAAAGCTTTCAGGGGAACGCATTTAAACCATAGCCTCTCTGGTATTGTCTTCCAATCGATAACCCCCACTTAGACAAATGGACAATTGCAGTCAGTGACAACGGCGAAATACAATTCACGCTTCACGGATGCTACCTCTTTAAAGTCTTTGTTCAACCTCTCCCCAAACAAAGACAGATGGGTTGGCGGCGGTCGATCCCTCGCTCCCTAATGCTGTTTGGTTCCTGCTTAATGGGCAGAGTTTCATCTGATTTCAGTTCTGCTTTCCCGAGGAGAGAGGAGAGAGAGAGAGAGAGTCGAGAGATGAGAGAGTAAGGAGATAGTGAGAGAGACGAGATGGGGATGGAAGGAGAGATGGAACGAGAGCGAGAGAGAGAGACAGACAGACAGAAAGACAGACAGACAGACAGACAAGAGACAGAGAGACAGACAATAACATTGAACAATTCTTTCATTTCGAGGATAAGGAATAGCACTCTGTGCTTTTTTAGAACCAGATCCCCCGCCCGTAGGGATACATCTTATAATAACCCTCTTCTTTTCTTCGTCCATCGGGATCGATGATGACCATCTATTATCCTGGGATTGGGTGGGTCATTTCTCGTGGGTGCGAAGATGACTTATTTGCCAATCCGCGCTTGAAAAGTTTTCTTGAGCAGTAGGACTAGGTTTTTATTGTCGGTGCTGCTTTTGGAGATTGGAGGCTCTATCTTTCCCTGTCTTGCATGGCGTTGCTCAGCTGTCGCAATTCTGTTTTGCTTCGTGGGCCTGAGCGCCACTGGTACAGTGCCCTCACCCCCGTGGCCTCTCCATTGCTGCTGCTCCATGAGTTTATCTCAATGTTTGAAGGTTTCAGTGAGGCTTTTCAGGTGTGGCCTTGAAGCGTTCTTCTTCTGGCCTCCTGGGAGCGCTTTTTCCATGCTGAAGTTCGCCTAACAGAAGTTTCATTGGGGAGCGATGGTTGGCATTGAACTACCATGGCCTGCCCCAGCGAGCTGGGTCTGCATCAGGATGGTGTGATGCTGGGAAGGTTTGCTCTAGTGAGCTCACTCAGTGTATGGGATCTTGTCCTGCAGTTGATGCCAAACAGTTTCTCATAAGGTGGTGTGAAAAGTGGTTCAGCTTTTTCTAGCATGGGCGTTGGTAGACTGTGCATGACTCTGAGCCATAGAGCGGGTGTAGTGAGCACTACCGCTTTGTAGACTTGACCGTGGTTTCTGTTGAGATGCCTCTCCTGTCCCAACATTTTCCGAAGTCTGCCAAAGGGCAGCGCTTGCTGTTTGGCCGTGTTGGTGTTGATCTCATTCATCAATGGTACTGTGCGGGAGAGGGTACTGCCAGATAAATAACTTTTGGTCACACTGCTTTGAGTCTTGTCCATTTACGAGATGTGTGGTTCAACGTAGGGCTTCCTTGGAGCTGGTATGGTGCATTGCTCAGTCTTCTTGGTACTGATTGTCAACCCAAAGTTTTCGCAAGCATCAGAAGAACTTGTCAACACTGTCTTGCATGGTCGGCTTCAGAAGCGATGAGGGCCGCAATCATCAGCTAAACAGAAACTAGTCGTTGATGAGATCTGTGCAGACCTTGGTTTTTGCGTGAAGCCTCCTGGATTGAAGAGTGATCCATCATACCTTGTCCTGATGCTGACACCAACATCCGAATCTCTGATCCATCTGCAGCATTTGCCGAAAACATTTGGGCTGGAACAGGCGGTAGGGAGCAAGAAACACAGCCCTTGCTTCACTCGTTGGGGACTGGGAAAAGGGTTCAGATGCCTTCTGTTGACTTGTTATTACTATGGCCAGCTTCCGTCTATGAAACTGACGTACGATGGCGATGATGAATTTTCTTGGGCAGCGTTCTTCGCCATGTTTCTCCTTAGACCCTCTCTGCTAAACAGTATCGAAGGCCTTGGTCCTTGGTCAGATCAACAAAGGTGGTGTAGACGAGGTCAGTGTTTTGTTTCCTGACACTTTCTTGGAGCTGCTTTTTGCAGCAAAACACCATGTCGAATAGTCGCGATCTTTCCTGAAGGCCACATTGACTCTCTGGATGAAGGTCTTATCAAGTGGACTTTGAGCCGGTTTCAGCAGGGATATCTGCCTGGACTTGCCTGCGATGGACAGCAGAGATATTCTCGGTGGTTGTCACAAGCCTGGCGGTTTCTTTGTTCTTGTATAGATGTATGTTGGAGGCAGTTTTGGAATAAGTCTTGCGGATGTGGTCTCAGGCTGCCATACGACTTGGAAAGGAGCTCCATGAAGTTTTTCAGTTCAGAGCTCTTGCACCCCTTTTGTAGTTCTCAGCTGGGATAAGTCTGCGCCGGGTTGCTTTAACCACTGGAAGCAGGTGAATTGCTTTCTGGATATCTCAAAGGTTGGTCATCTCGGCAATCATCGTCTCGTCGGACTGGAACTTGTGGGAGGGGTTAAATAGCTTCATCGTTGATGGTGGATGGACGGTTTAGAACATTGTTCAAAATGTTCAGCCCAATCTCTCAAGGATCTTGTCTTTGTCAGTGATGAGAGTAGACTATCTGCATGAGGAGAAGTGGGTGATGATCTTGATGTTGTGGACCATAGATCTCTTTGAGTCCGTCATAGAAGTTTTGCATGTCTTTCTGTCAGATATCCTTGGATCTCATCTGCTCTTATTGCTGATCCAGGAGTCTTGCATCTGACGCAGCTTAGCTGGATGGTGCTACGCTTGTTCCTCAGTGCCAATTTTCTTTGCTGTTGTTGTTGGGTATCAGGTTGGCTTTTTGGCCCAGCGCTTGTTCCAATAACTGTGGGAGATCTCCTTTCAAGTTTCTTATCAAACCAGTCCCTGTGTCGCCTGGATGGCCGAGGGCATCCATTAGCTGTGTTATACACGATTCACACGGAGTGTTCCATGCTGATTTCACGTTTGGCTTTCAGCACATTTGGGCTCCTAGGCGATCCTCCAAGGCTGCAGAAAGTGACCCGCTTAAACTGGTGGTCGTCTATTCATCTTGTTGACATTCAGGCGTTTAGGTGCTTTCACGCCTTGTTGCCGTCTCCTGGGCTGGACCGCAACCTGAGCTTAGAGACGATGAGCCGGTGGTCTGTCCGCATTCATGCTCCACACTTGGCCTTTGTGACACGAACATCCTTGCCTGTCCTTTCCGGGTGATGAATAGTCAATAAGATGCCGTGTCTAGAGCAGGGATGCATCCATGATGTCCTTTACGTGTAGAGAGGTTGAAAGTTCGTGTTTGTGTTCAGTAGGTCATGCTCCACGCAAGTCTGGAGGAGCAGTAGGCCGTTGCTGTTGCAGTTGCCAACTCCATGCTTTTCAATCAACCTTCCCACGCTGGTACTGTCACAGCCTACTCTCGCATTGAATTCACAAGGATGATGAGCTTGTCTGCGTTGGGAACAGAGGGGAAATAACAGCATCAAGTCATCATCAACTTGTCCGTGATGTCCTCTGGATTTGTCATGGTGGGTGCATAGCACTGACAAGGTAGCAATAATTCTTCCCACGAGATCAGGGGAGTCTTCATCATCATAAGTCTATCATTTTATTCCTTGGTGGGGTCCAGCCAGTTGCCAACAAACGTTGTTCTTACTGCAAACAACCTCCAGACCTCACGTCTCTCTTCAGGCCCAGTCCACTCCAAAGAAGGTGTAGCCCTGTGCCTGTCGCATAGTTCTCCCTCGGCCTGCTAGCCTGGTCTCACTAAGGACAGCAATGTCGATGTTGTATCTGGCGAGTTGGCGCATTGAATAATTGGGTTCGTCCTCTGGGGTCTTGGTGCTCTCGATCCTGTCGAGATTGTGTTCGCACTTCCAACTAGCAAGGGTTCAGACACTGTATCCTATTCTTTTTTTCTTGATTTTTCCACTATGTTTCGACCGCATGACAGGGTGCCCGCCAGCCGCGGGGTTTAGCTAGGCCAGGGTGATGTGGAGCAGCAATGTTCTTGGGCACCTTTTCTAGGCCCTTCTCATGCTAAGGAGGTGAGCAGTGCATTCCTGAAGAGGGCTGCTCCGTCGCTCAGACGGTGCCGAAACCTACAGCTGCTCCATTCAGTATGGTAGCGACCCTATTAGCCGGAGCCGCGTTGTGCAAGGGTTGCAAATACGGACTGCCAGTGTACCCACACCTGCAATTTGCCGTTAAGATCGATGGAGATGGATGAATGATGAGTTGCGCGATGACTTTGTTTTAAGTGGAGAAGAGTTGCGCGACGTCGACCTCACTCTCTCGTCCGAGACCACCTATGTCCAGTGGCAGGAATGACTCAAAGGCTACACACCGGTATTAATTTGGGGGTCAAGTAGTATCTTCTATAGAGTGCGAGTGGAAAAAACTGTTGGTGATTTTCACAGATTTTTTAAAGCATGAAATGATGCACTGTGCACTTGGTTTTTGGATTGAGGACATAGAGCAATACCAGGTAGTCACGAGAAAGTTGGAAATAACCATCAAATGAGGTTTGCCTGTATTCTACTGCCGAGTGGACCCCGCGCATGCATTATTGCGGTTAAGGAAGCTAGCAGACGGACAAAGGTCCTGAGGGGGTACAGTGTTTGCTGAAAAATAAAAAAATTTCAAACCTACCAAATTTGTTCAAAATCACAGGAGTTTTGAGTTAGAGGCTAGTCTTCTTCACAAAAACGTGGGTTTTTCTTTCTGTGGATGCCTTAGTGCGTGCGGTTTGATATAGAGTTACATAGAAAAACCAGAAGGCAAAGACGTGATTTTTTAATACCGGTGTGTAGCCATGTTATAATAACGACTGGTGATGGAACCGGATGCAGTGGATGGCCAATTTTCTTTAGTTGCGCCTCAACTTGCCTGTGCGCTCCACAGGCAGTGCTGTAACTGCTTTCTCTCCGTTGAAACCATTTAGGTTTCCTCCGCCAGCGTCCGCCGGTGTCCAGATTTGTACCTGCGGTAGGCAAAAAACTAAAGGCCCCACCCTCCATTTTCCCAACTGCCATAGTGGCAGCAAACTAGACAGTCTTAAGGCAAGTACAGTCATGTGGAGCCCATCCCTCTCCTGACTGGCTTTTGGGTCGGTTGGCTCCCCCACATAGAACAGGTAGGTACTGGTTTTACATGGTTACCAAGTAGAGTGGAGAGCACCCAGACCTGACACACAAAATGTAACCCTATTACTTTTACTTCACACAGTAGTAAAACAAAGGGGGAAAACCTTTTTTAAAAAAACAACAAAAAACACAACAAAAAACAAACAAATAAAAGAAAAACCCTACCCCCCAAAAAAAAAAAACACACCAAACACCACCACCACAAACAAAACCCAAACAAACAAACAAGAGAAAAAGAAAAACAAGAAAACGAAAAGAGAGAGAGTGAGCGGGGGAGAAAGAGAGTGAGAAGTGAGATTTGGATGAGTGAGGGGGGGGAGGATTGAGACTTGGAGGAGGAGATGAGAGGAGATGAGAGAGAGAGAGATGAGAGGAGAGAGAGAGAGGGTGGGAGTGGAGAGAGAAGAGAGAGAGAGAGATTGAGAGAGGATGAGAGAAGAGAGATGAGATGACGAGACGACTAGAGGGAGAGATGAGAGAGAGAGATGAGAATGGACAAATTCTTTTATATCGAGGATATGAATAAGCATCATGTGCTTTTTTACATCCAGTCCCCCGCCGTAGGGTTACATCTTAACAATAACCTAATACTTTATATATCACACAGTTAGAAAAAAGGGAAATAACCCTTTTCAAAACACAACACACCCAAAAAACACATACAACAATTACAAAAAAGACAAAAAATTAAAGAAAGCCCTAAAGACCCTCCACCCCCTCGAACCCCCCACCCCAACCAAAACAAACAAAAGTAAAAGAAAAAAACAAACCAACAAAGAACAAAAAAAGAAAAAACAAAAACAAACGGACAACAAGAAGAAGGAATAGACAACAAAACAAGAAAAATAACCATAAAAATTAATTAGTATAAGAAATAAACATCAACACATTGTCAATGGTAACACATACTTGAGAGAGAGAGAGAGAGAGAGATGAGAGAGAGAGAAGAGAGGATTGAGATGAGTTGAGGAGAGAGATGAGAGAGGAGAGAGAGACGAGAGCAGGGCGGCCTTTATGAGACGAGGTTAATGATATGAATGAGTGGGAATGTTTATAGCCACGCCGACCACAAAGGCCATACACTAATAATAATAATAATAATAATAATAATAATAATAATAATAATAATAATGATAATAAGAATAAGATTAAGAATAAGAATATATGGAATCTATATAGCGCAGAATCTTGTAAAACAAACAAATCGAAGCGTTTGCACTCGAAATTTTAATTATCTATACGCATGCAACTTTCTTCAAATAACATAAAAAGTTATCTTTATGCACACAACACATTCACACACACACACACTCACTCTCTCTCTCTCTCTTCTCTATCTCTCTCTCTTCTCTCTCTCTCTTTCTCTCTCTCTCGTTCTCTCTCTCTCTCTCTCTCTCTCTCTATCTCTCTCTTTTCTTTCTCTCTCTCTCTCTCTCTCTCTCTCTCTCTCTCTCTTACTCTCTCTAGCATCGTCAGCAAAAATATATACTTATATTTTGAATTAAAAGGTTAACTAGATGGGCTGAAGAGAATGGAAAAACTGCTTGAAGAACAAGGCAGGTTTTTCGAGCAATATTTATAGTACTTTGTATCAATATTCACCTATACTTATTGATTAAAAATACTGCAATCAAAATAAAAACTATTTGTTGCATTTGTCGATTTTCGTAAGGGCGTTCGATTTCTGTTAATCGTAATATATTATGGACTGTCTGCGTTAAAAATGGAAATAAACGGTAAATTTATATATGGCACTAGGGAGTGTTATAAATCAGTAATTAGCATGTGTACCGGCAGGATATGATTATTCGTATATTTCGAATGTCCAAAAGGAGTGCAAGCAGGGCTGTATTTAAGGTTCACAATTATTTTCTTTTTTTGTAAACGAATTAGACGTTGAATTAACAAAAAAAGGAAAACATGGTATTCAGTATATTCAGGAGCAATGGGGTATTTTTACTACTATTTGCCGAAGATTGATTCTCTTTTATCCCTCCCCTTTTTCCCCTCCTTTCCCTCCCACCCTTGTCTGACCGGTTACTAGTTTACAAAACCAACTAGATATATTAAAGGAAGAGCAGATCGCTAGATTTATAGTCAATTGGAAAAAACGAACATCATGATTTTTTAGAATGGCGTGGGACATTTATCAGTTGCGTGAAAATTGGTTTTTATGGAAATTGGCTGAGTGAAAGTCTTGAATCTTTTAAGTACCTAGGGATGACATTTTCAACGAAGTAAGTTTGATGTTGCATGGCGTGATGTTGCAGGAAGGGAAAAAAAGGTGTATCGAAATCTTAAAAACGTTACGAAAGCTGAATTCAGTAGATTGTTCTTTATTTGGGAATTGATTGATGTTTCAAATAGAACCTTTATTACTTATTGCATCTGAAAATATGGGGACTTACTGTTATACACAAATAGAAAAAATACATAAACTTGCTATCAAACGTTTCTTAATGTACCAATCCATTCGTCAAATCTCCCCCCCCCCCCCCCCCCCCCCCCCCCCCATTACTATATGGAGAACGGGAAGATATCCTTAAACATCAGAACGTCTGTTAAGTGTATTAAGTACTGGCTAAAACTACTGAAACTTCAGGGTCAGTTTATGTATGCAGTCTTTATGACATGATGGTTATACAATATGGTGCTGGGTAAGAAGAATTGGGATATCAAGTTAAAAAGTATTTATCAGAACATGGTCTTTGTGAATCGTGTGGTTGTCTCAAGAAGTAGGTAGCGAGCATGGTTTATTTCTGAATTGAAAGACAGATCATTGTTCATTTAAACAAAATTGGCACTCGGACATGGAAAGTAAAGAATAAATACTGCTGTTTTTTTTTTTTTTTTCGTTTAAGGTGCTTTCAAGCTGGAAAAGTATCTTCGATAGTCACTGACAAATGGAATCGACTATTTATGCAAAGATTTCGACTAAGAACATCGGCTTCAATGCAAACAAAAAGATGGTTTCAAATGGACGTCCACAGTTCCCATGCCTATGTGTGGTCATATTCTTGATGATGAAGTGCATTATCCTTGTTTCATTGTCAATCATATGTTTCCAACAGTGAAAACTGTGGTGTTCTCATCTAGAAGCTTTCCGAAGGCAAGATATTTTTTCTATCTTATCGTCGATGATGATATTGTGATCAAATTCGGTTGCAAAGTTTAATGCTGGAAGCACTGAAATTAAGTCCAATTACAGCTATGTTCCAATTAGCTTAACATTGTTGACTAAACTTAAAGTAAATTTATATTATGTAAAACTCAGAATTTTATGTGAAACACATAAAAGAACATTTATAATTACGCGTAGTCTCCAGCAAGAATATTTTTTGAAATTTCACATACAATGTCAATGGATGGTCTATTAGAGCATTCTAGAATGTTTCTTTTCATTTATTTTAGTTATTGCTTTTTGGTTCTATTGTTCATCCTTGTTATTACTTTGGTGGTCATTTTGAAAATGAGTTTACGTCAGAGCTTAAAGTCGAATCCGTTCATAAGAGCTCATTTTGTTTTTGGTTTTCATTTCGTTAAATGCATCATGTGATTTTACTTGTTTATTTGTATTTTTACAAAAGTAAGTCGTGTATAACCCCCCTGTCATAGGCCACTTTGGCAATGACAATAAATTGGCAAAGCGTCAAAGAGTCTCTATCTCTCTCTCTCTCTCTCTCTCTCCTCTCTCTCTCTCTCTCTCTCTTCTTCTATCTCTCTTCTCTCACACAACAACACACACACAGAGCACAGAACAGACACACACACACAACACACACACTCACACACAACTTGGGTTGGTGATGGCGGTAATGTGAAGGATGCTGTTGAAAAAAGTAGAAGAGGAACAGATTATGAGGAGAAAGTGTCAGGTAGGAAATAAGTGTGTTTTGAGCCTGGATTGAAGGTATCAAGGTGAAGGCTTTTGGCCGAAGTGAAAGAGGGAGTTCATTCTAGGTGGATGGCACCAAATAACAGAGCAAGAGCAAGGCCAGCAGTGGTGTGTTTGAATTTGGGTTATTCAAAAGCACAAAGTAACTGCAGTGAGCGAAGGAACGGGATGTGGAGTATTACAGAAGAAGGTCAGATACAGAGATAAGACGGTGAGATTTGTGAAAACATTTGAAACAGAGGGTATTGGTTATATAATTCAGTCTCGGTGAGGCCAGGCAGCCAGTAAAGTGATCGCCAGAAAGAAGGGGGAGTTGATGTGTTTCAGAATTGTTTCATTTTTAGTACCAGTCGAGTGGCGAGTTTTTGTATGGGTTGAAGAGTGTGGATGGATGATGCTGGAAGGCCAACCAAAAGAGAATTTACAATAGTCTAAACATGAAAGAATGAGAGGTGTGACAAGCTTGGAAGTTGCGTCATCATCATCATCATCATCATTAGCCATTACACCCAGCGGTGTGTAGGGCAGCAACAAAGCGCTTCCACTCCTGCCTATTCTGGGCCAACCTAGTCACTGATCCCCAAGAGTGCTGCATGGCCTTCATCTCACTTTCTACAGTTCTTCTCCACGTTGCTTTTGGTCTTCCTTTCTTTCTCCTTCCTTCTGGGGTCCAGTGCAATGCTGTTCTTGTGATTGACTGTGGGTCTCTTCGGAGGATGTGCCCCAATCCACTTCCACCGTCTTCTGGTGTGATGATGGTTCCCAATGTCTTCTTGCTGGCATCTCCGTAGTAGGTCTTAAGTGGAGATCTTCTCTGGCCCAAAAGTCGGAGGAATTCTTCGCAGGCATTGGTGTGGAAGGATCGAAGTTTGGTAGAGGATACACCTTCCGTCATCCTCCAGCACTCAGGAACCGTATAGGAGCGTAGACACAACACAGCTCTGGTATAGCTTCTTGCTTGGTGTTGGTGCTTTTTGTACTGAGTGGAATCTCCAGATATTGTTCATCTCCCACTAAACACATTCCTGCCTTGCCCAGTCTGTTGGTGGGAAGTCTTCTTTATGTGCCGCCCTCTGGTATGATGATGCTGCCATAGGTATGTGGTACTTGTCTGGCTGGCGCAGGTCTGTGCATTTCACTTTCACAGGGGCTTGGTGTGTTCACATTGAGCGAAACCTTGTCTTCCGTTTTCGTGTGCTTAATACGAAGCCCCACTTGCATTCGAATGTTTGAGTCTGCTGTCTTCTCATGGATATGTTGGTGTGTGGGGGACAGCAGCGCCAAGGTCTCGCAAAGTCAAGGTCGTCTAGCGTTGAGAACAGGCTCCAGCGAATCCATCGTGGGGTGTCTTTATGTCGTTCTTCTCTTCACCCATCAATGGCTGCAGATTGACGAGAACTGTGACATCAACACATCCTTGTCTTACTCGTTTGATCCTTCGTATATAGTGTTGCTTATGGCCCACAGAGCATCTGAGTTGTCTAGAAGCTTTTATTAACGGTGTACCAGTTTCGATTGGGATGCCATACGAGTGTCGATGGATACTCCAAAGGCTGTCTTGTGTATGCTGTCAAATGCCTTTTCGAAGTCCACAAAGTTCACATACAGTGGTCTTTGCACTCTGTGGCTCACTGTTCGATGATGTTTCTGAGCGTGAATATCTGGTCTATACATCTCGTTGCTTCCTGATCCCTGGCTTTGTTCCTTCCCTCAGGTGCATTCGTCCACAGCGTTGATTGTCTTCTGATGATGTCCTTGGCCAGTATCTGCTTGGCACAGACGAAAGAGTGATTTCCCCTCCAGTTGTTGCAGTCGCTCAGGGTTCCTCATTTCCTTGGGATCTTTGGCTACGAGTGCCACTCCTTGGTCCAGTCATCAGGTACTTGCTCGTTAGGAAGTTGCGTCAGTGGACAGATACTTGCGGAATTGCGCCGCTTATGTGCCGTAATTGAAGTAGCAAGATGGCAGGTCTGGTGATGATTTTTTATTACAGTGAGTGTGTGTCCAGAACTACACCTAAATACTTCACGAGTTCGCCAAAGGAAAACTGACGTTATTGCCGAATTCTATTGAAGTTTGTTGCGATGGAGGAAAGTTTATGTTCGGTCCTATGCGCATACCTGCGGTTTTATCGCATTTTAAGTCTGTAACTTGTCTGAGTCATCCAGCCCATATCAGGGCTTATCCCTTTTCAGTGAGCATTGCTCCTCTTTTAGGGGAAGGATAGCTCAGTGGTCGAGCATTCCCTTCCCCAAGCTAAGGTGTTAAGAGCATGGAGCGTGGTTTCAATTGGTCGGCGGTGCCTTTGCGCGCTTTGGTTCAGTACAGTCTCCCAAGTTGCACCCATCTGTACATTGTGTACCTGCCTTCTTTAGGGTCAGGGAAGGTTAAGCAGGCGAGAGATGTGAAGATGGGTGTGCCTCAATATTCTGGGCCCCTTGAGAAGCTGAGGTCTCTGACGCCTAGCTCTCCTAGTCCACATAGATTACGGGACAATTTAGTGTCTTAACCTTTTTATCCTCTTCCACTCCTACCCTGTAGTCTAGTAGACCGTTGGGGCACCACTGGAGATTTTGCAACCAGCTTCCTCCACTCCTCGCGGTTTTCAGCTTTCTGCTGAACATTACAGTTCTAGTGATGTGGTTGTTGTTGGGCGTTCTTCAGGTTGACACTGGAGGGTCATTCAGGATAGGCACTCCTCTCTCATTGCCCACCTGAGATTTCTTGTCAGATGGTACTCACACACTGGATGAGAAGTTTGTAAGTATAGTTGTCCCTGTTTTTGAGTACTTTGTAATTCAAGTCAAATCTTCAGTGGTTCCTCAATGGTCTACTAGACTTTGAGACAGGTGAGAGAGGTGAGGTGAGCGTTATAGGCAGCCCTGTTCTGATTTCAAGAGAGTTGTGTGTTTTTTATAATCTCTTTTTAGAATACAAGCTGTTATGGAAAAAGCTTGTCATGGCTGAAGACAATCTCATCATAGCATGTGAAGACATAACAACATGCTCATGTCTTGTAGGCCTGGCACTTTGCTGACACCAATAACTGACACAGCCCTTGATCTGGGCCTAAGTCTGGTGACAGTGAATAAGAAAACAACTCCACTGTAAAAAAAACAACAAGACACAAACAAAAAGCAAAGAAAAGCAATAACAAAAGCAAAAGACCCAACAGCCTTTTGCTTGTTCTTTGTCACCAAGAATACAATGCAATACGCCATAATGCGATAGAATGAAACGTAATATAATACAATGTAATGCAACACAAATATAATCTAATCAATGTGTTTTTCTTTCTATTCATGTATTTCAAGGACAATGGGATCAGCATTCATGCGCCTTTACATCCAGTCCCCGTGTGTATGCTGTTTTTCAAATTTTGTCATCCGTTCCTACTGGCACACAATGACCTACTCGTCCGAAAGGCAGAACGGGTTTTAACGTGTGCGCAAGATGTTATGCGTGAGTTTGCACACAGGACATTCGTTTTTGGTCTCATCCGACGGACTTTCGAGGAAGTGGAGTTGGTACTGATGTTGACTCATTAAGAAATTTGTTCTAAGACAGATGGCTTGATGAAAAAAAGCAAATGCATTGGTTATTCAATGTACCATCTGGAAATAAAAATTTGACTTGACTTGACTTGACTTGACTCCAGAGGAAAGTTCCCTGAAGGGACCTCTTGATGGTGGCTCAGCCCTGACCTCAGATGGTGAGTGCAACAGCAAGCTCTAACCGCCAGGCCATCTCGTCCTTCAGCACAATACCACTCCACCAACATTAGTAGTTCACATGATACCTCCCCCTCGAATAGGAAGGAAGGTGGCAGGATGGTTAAGACGTTCGCCCGCCAACAAGTAAACCGTGAGGTTCTGGGTTCGATTCCCAGCCTCGCCCTTTCTTCCCAGTTTGACACAAAAAAATCGAACTGAATGTCAAAGTCCTTCGGATGAGACTATAAACCGAGGCCCCGTGTGCGAACGCACGCATAACATCTTGCGCACACTTTAAATCCTGTTCCGCTTTTCGAAAGAGTAGGCCATTGTGTGCCGGTGGGAACAGATGACAAAATTTACAAAACCGCATACACACGGGGACTGGATGTAAAAAAGCACACGAGTGCTTATTCCATTATCCTCGATATAAAAGAATAAATAAATAAATAAATAAATAAAATAAATTAGTAAATAAATAAATAAATAAATAAAAATAATGACTAAAGCACACTCAAACATGAAGTTTGACAACAAAACAATGCCTTGAAGAAATCTTACTTTACACTCAGAGAAATATGTGACTTTTCCTTAAATAAGTGTTGACAGTCCGGCCAAAAGGTTGACCAGTTATTGGTATAAACGGGTAGCCTAGTGGGTGTCATCCTCACATGGTGTGTCTTAAGCACTGTCGCATGGCGGAGCCCATCCCTCTCCATGCCAGACCACAGCCCATGTCCTCCATCAAGGTGGCTTGCCTTGGTCTCGAACACGTAGCCCTTGAGTTCCAGGGAGCTTCATCCGCCTTGGCTGGTAACCTGCATCGTGGAAGTGACGCTACGCCCAGTGGTGCCGTGTTCACATCACCCCTCACCTGGTTTGACACGCCTGCTGAGGCGAGGTCCCGGGGTGTGGGGCTTGGAGCCAGCATTGAGAGATTGAGGAGATGGCTGAGGGCCAGTGATGCCCGTCCACCCTGCAAGATAGAGAGCAGCAGCCAGACATCCTGGGTACTACCTCCACCAGAGCTCGCTACACATGCAGGAGGAGAGGAGGAAGGTAGTTGCAACATCTTTAGCGGTGCCCTAACAGTCGACCAGGTTAATAATAATAATAATAATAATAATAATAATAATAATAATAATAATAATAATAATAATAATAATAATAATAAAAAATGGAATTTATATAGCGCTGTATCTTGCTCAGACAAATCAAAGCTCTTGCACTCAACTCATTCTTACACAGTCATGCAACCAATAGCAAGTAATAGTTCTAACAAGTCCAAATGCACACACACACACACACACACACACACACACACACAACACACACACACACACACACACACACGTCATACACTTTGGAATTTTTGACTGTTGAAAAGCAGGGATAGCTATGAAATGAAACAGGAGAGGAAATTCTTAGGTTTGAAACAAATATGTCTTGAGGCCAGATTTAAAAGAGTCACAAAAAGGCCTTTGGCGAAGAGAGATAGGGAGGCCATTCCAAATCGATGGACCAGAAACAGAGAAAGAGCCACGGCCAACAGTGGACTGGTTGAATCTAGGTGTTTGTAAGCACAAGGAATCTGCAGCAGAGCGAAGGGAACGAGAAGGGGTGTACAGGTGGAGACATTCACAGAGGTAGGAGGGTGCTGTTTTGTGGAGACATTTGTAACAGAGAGTACTGATCTTATAGTTTATTCTTTGTGGCACAGGCAGCCAGTGGAGAGATCGCAAGAGAGGGGTAATGTGCTCAGATTTTTTCTTTCTGAGGACTAGTCGAGCTGCGGAGTTTTGAATACGTTGAAGGGAGTGGATAGATGATGCTGGCAGACCAGCCAAAAGAGAATTGCAATAGTCCAGACGTGAAAGAATGAGAGATGCCACGAGTTTTGATGTTGCGTCTGTGGACAGGTACTTTCGAATTGCACTAATACGCCGTAATTGATAGAAGCAGGACTGGCAGGTCTGGGTGATGAATTTTTGCATAGAGAGTGTGTTGTCAATAATGACCCCTAGATACTTTACAGCAGTGGATAGAGGAACTGTTGCATTGCCGAATTCTATTGAAGCTGTTGTAATGGAAGAGAGTTTGTTTTTGGTCCCTACAAGCATGGCTTCAGTTTTATCAGCGTTTAGTTGTAACTTGTTCTCTATCATCCAGTTTTGGATATCTTGAAAGCAGTAGGTCATATTCATCAAGAGGGAAGGCAGATTTTCAGGAGTGTCACTGCTTAGAATCTGAGAGTCATCTGCATAAAAGTGATGGTTGATCTGATGACGATTAATTATATGTGACAGTGGAGCGGTGTAGAGAGTGAAAAGAACAGGGTCCAGAACTGATCCCTGCGGGACTCCACATTCCAGTCTGGCAGGTACTGACTGAATCTTGTTTACTGTGACTGTCTGGAATCGGTCAGTCAGGTATGAGCTAAACCAGGTGAGGGCTGTACCAGTAAAATCAAACGTTTCTTGAAGACGGGAGAGAAGGATAGAGTGGTCAATAGTGTCGAAGGCTGCAGATAAGTCGAGTAGAGTGAGGAGGGAGATTTTCCCCGAGTCAGAAGCAAGTAGAAGCATGTTTAAGGTGTGAACTAGGGTGGTTTCAGTGCTGTGGTTGGCACGATAGGCAGACTGAAACGCAGGAAGAAGACTGTTGGAGAGAAGGTGGTTGTTGAGCTGTTTCAGAACTACTCTTTCAAGGACTTTAGAGATAAAAGGTAGGTTAGAAACAGGTCTGTAATTCTTCAGAATGTTAGGGTCAAGGGCATGCTTTTTGAGTAATGGTGTGACTAAAGCAGTTTTGAGAGCTGAAGGAACATATTGTAGGTTAAGGGGTAGGTAGAGGGTGTAGGCAGAATGTGAACGAAATGTCCAGGCGAACATTACACTGGTGGTATGCTTTGAACTACTCAGCTGTGATTGTCTTCATTCGTAGCTTGCTCTTAGTATAACAATCTGGGTTGTTTCTTTGATTTGAGAAAGATTTTTTTTTAAAAGGAAAAGTCTTTGAAGTCGGAGTATAGCTGCCTATGAGGCAAGGTGCTTGAAAACAGCCATAATTATAATGATGCAAACTTCTCATCCAGTGTGTACTTACAGTGTCGCAGCGATTCCCAGATGGGGTGGGTGAGGCATAGTGCACAGGCTGGGTGACCTCCTGAGTGGTTTAGCTGATGAACGCCCAACAACAACAACAGCAACATTAACAACAACAACAAGGTGATCATGATGATTGATATTGCTATTATTGTATGACATGTTATAACCATCTGTGCGTCTGTGTGTGTGTGTGTGTGTGTGGGGGGGGGGGGGGTGCTTGAATGCGAGTGTGTGATTGAATGGAAGCCCTATGATTTGTAATTGCAAGATATAGAGCTCTATAAATTTCATATATTATTATTATTATTATTATTATTATTATTATTTCTAAGATTGAATATTATCTTATGACTGTTTTGTGAGTTTTATCTTCTGTTTATTGTTTGTATGTACGGATTGTAACCCACACGAATTTCTCTTCTTTAATTGTATTCTTTTCTTAAAACATGGATATATGCAAGATAGATAATTATCACTGTGATTATGCAGCTTACTAATTTATCAACACAGTGGTAACGCTCCCCGTCTCTGGTTTTCATTTGTGATCGCTAATTGTTTGAGTTCATTATCAATTAGAAGACACATTCATCCAGGAAATGAAATTCATCTTCATTTTTGTTACAGTATTTACATGTTCTGTCCTCTGGATATAGTTTGCTGTCTGCCTTTCTCTGTCTGCACAACATAATGCAAAATTTAACCACCACCACCACCAACCCCCACCCCCACCCCCCAAAAAAAAGAAGAAGAAGAGAAAAAGTATTTATTATGGGTTTTGTTTTCATTGTTCATTAGATATGGATCTAGTCCGTATTTTTGGTTTAAAAAAAGAACACAAAATCATAGTTGTGTAAACTCCTTCTTCTAATAAACTCAGAATGTTTCCTACATGGCCTCAAGCTTTCTTTCATCAGCCTAACTCAATCGATGTACATCAAGGGTACTTTGGTTCTTCCACACTTGTTTGAGTCCAGTTTGATAGATAATACTTTTCACTGTATCAGTCTAATCATCACATATATTAGTCTGATACAAATAATCGTATACTAGTCTAATATAAGAGTTTAGTTTTGATTTCATCAAAATATACCCTCCAAATTATTTTATCTGGCGTACCCCAAAACGATTTTATCTGGCATGTAATTATAAAGGGTCAGGAAAATCTCCCTTATTCATCTTCATTTGATTCTTTCAAATCTAACCTCAAAAGGCACTTATACTCTACTTGAGATCTTCCCCTGTTATCTGTTCCTACTTCTCAATAGCTGCCTTCACCTCCACCACCCCCACCTAAGTGTGTTGTGTATATACATTTGATATTTGTTTATCTTGATATTTATGGATGGTTGCATGCCTGTGAATGATTTGAATGCAAGGGCTTTGATTTGTTTACTTTACAAGATTCAGTGCTATATAAATTCCATATATTATTATTATTATTATTATTATTATTATTATTAGTATTATTATTATTATTATTATTAATTCTCCCAAAGTGATTATAACTAATGCTTTTTTTCGTTTAATGAGCTCCCGGTGTTTGCTTAAATAAATTTTACGTGAACATTTTCGAACAGAAACTGATTTTATGAGCATGTCTTGAACAATTTATCTAATATTCTGAAATTCTGTCTCACCACAAAGCAAAAAAACCAAAAACAAAAGGGAAAACCAAACTTCTGCTCCATAAGTTAAACAGGGGCTATTGAGGAGTCGAGTAGCCGCATTATGGTACTAATAATTATATTTTGCTTGTGAATAGCTTCTTTGAAGACTTCAGTTGCTGATTAAATTTGCATAAAGGTAGAATATTTAGACGGTTATTTTGAGCCTCCGCGCCCCCCCCCTCTTCCCCCCCCCCCCCCCCCCCCCCCCCAGGCCGCAAACTACGTCACTGATTTTTGCGTTTATGACGTCATTCCACGTTGTCAACAGCTGGCATGGCCGACAAGGAGATTCTAGTGGGAAACATCGACGTATCGCCAGAAGAAACAGCGTCCTTCAGAAACAAGTGAGAGCTTCTATTTCTTTTACTGATGTCACTTTTAACATGAATTTTGTATTCCAAGCGTTTGTATGCTTTTTGTGACAGACAATTTCTGAAATTTCGAGATGGTTGCAGTGTGCTGTTAGTGTTACTAACTAAACTGTGTTCGACTATCAATTGTGTGAATTGAATCGTGATCTGATGATGATCTGTAGAGTTCTCTTTGTAAATCTGACGATACATTCATCATTATCATCACCATCATCATCACCTTCCTCTTCGACTTCTTTTTCGTCGTCATCATCATAATTATCATCGTTGCTGCCCTCATTGGAGTATTACTATTTATAGAACTTACAGCTGACGCCCACAACTTTCTTCTCTTCATTGTTTTCCTTAGAATTTTACCT
>CM054154.1:9472579-9505079 GCA_028751875.1 Rapana venosa
CATCGTATGAATAGCCAGGACTCGGCGATTTGAGGTGCAGTAAGCGTTGTATGAATAGCTGCAACACAGCGTTTTGAGGTGTACTAGCAAGTGTCATGTGAATAGCTACGTCACGACGCCAGTGCGCGACTATGATTGATGTGTGTTCAGGTCGTGAGGTCAGCGTGGCCCAGCAGTACGCAGCTGTGGGCGTCATGTCCTTCCCTCTCTTCTGGCTGGCTGGGGCTGGCTCTGCTGTCTTCTGGATCATCGGTGAGACAGGCTTTTATGTGTGTGGTACATGTGGGATAACCTGCCCCATTCTGGAGCTGTAGGATTTTATTCAGTTATATAGATATGATATAAATTCAGACTATATTCAGTGGATTGGGGGTCTAGAGGTAACGCACCTACCTAGAAAGCAAAAAGTCTGGGTCGGAAGTGTGCGGTAGTTCGATCCTCGTTCGGGCCAAAAACTTTTCCCCCATCCATTAGACCATGAGTGGTGGTCTGGGTGCTAGTCTTTTGGATGAGATGATAAACTAAGGTCCTGTGTGTTACACAGAATTATTTAGTGCACGTAAAGGAACCCTCGGCAGCAATGGAGTTGTCCCTGGCAAAATTCTCTAGAAAAAAGCCACACTGGTAGGGAAACAAATACAGTTGCAGACAGGAAAAGAATAAAAAACGTACTGGGTGGCGCTACTCTTGTGGCAACGCGCTCTCCCCGGGGAGAGCAGCCCGAATTTCACGCAGAGCAATCTGCCGTGACTTGAAGTGGTATGAATATGAATATATGGGGGTGGGATGGCCGAGTGGTTTGATCTGACAGCCCAGGTTTGAACCACCACCAAGATGTGATCCCATTCAAGAGGAGTTTCCCCCTGTAGTTAACGCCAGTAGCGACTGCACTCAAACTGAAATCCTACAGGTAAGACGATAAACCGAGGCCCCATAAGCAAACGCACACAGAACATCTTGTGCACATGTTAAAACCTGTTCTCACTTTGGGAACGGTAGGCCATTCATGTCAGTAAGAACGCATGACAAAAATATTTTTAAAAATCGTATGCACGCTGGTCTCGTGTTTAGGCATCATTCCTGAAGTGTAAATGAAGCTACTTTAATGGTGGGCAACAGCATTTACATTTAACATCTCACCATTGGTGAACCTTGGAGCTCTAGCCGAGGAACAAAACAAACAGGGTGAAGGAGAGAGGTGTGCCATTACCTGTGTGGTCGTAGGGGAGCAAGGCGTCAGAGTCCTCGTTTCTCTGAACAAAACAAACACACACACACCAAAAAAACACCTAAACCATTAGTATCATCATTATCTTTGTCATTGTTGTATTGTAGCTATCATCTGCGTGGTTATCATCATCACCATCAGCAGCTTTGTCATCATCATCGTCATCATCATGACCCATCATCAGTGTTTCTGTTGTATATTGCAATTCCCCAGCCTAGTTTAACAGCCTTTTTTTTTTTATAATTTATTATTTTATATCGAGGATAATGGAATAAGCACTCATGTGCTTTTTTACATCCAGTCCCCGTGTGTATGCGGTTTTTGTCAATTCTGTCATCTGTTTCCACCGGCACACAATGGCCTACTCTTACGAAAAGCGGAACAGGATTTAACGTGTGCGCAAGATGTTCTGCATGCGTTCGCACACGGGGCCTCGGTTTATAGTCTCATCCGAAGGACTTTTGGGGAGAGTGGAGTCCGCAATGATGTTAACTCCAGGGGAAAATATCCCCTAGGGGTTCTCCAGAATGTGTACTGTCTCACCCCACCTAAGGACCACTGTGAGGCTGTGAGTACACACTGGATGAGGAGTTTGTGTGTGTTGCTTTTCAAATGCCTCTCCATATACCTCTATAGGCAGCCACACTCCAACGTAGGCGATTTTCTACCTAAAAGGAGCGTGCAAGTTGTTATGCTAAGAGCTTGTTATGGCTGGAGACAATCTCAACGTAACATTTCAAAACATAGCAACATGTTATTGTTAATGCAGGCCTTTGCACTTTGCTGACTGACATCAATAACTGACGCAGCTTTTAGCCTGGGCCTTTAATAACATTATTATCTCCAAAATACAAATGTCAGTCAAGACCTGCATTCTGACAACAAAGTGGAAAAGCACTTTTAAAAAAAGAAAAGAAAATGTAGATTAAATTTTTTTTTTACTTTGCTGTGACTCTGAAAAGTGATAGTTGAGATCCACTTATAGAACATGGTTTTTAAAAATTTTTTTTTTTTTTTTTGTTACCCCCAGAGTGTTTTAATAACTATACAATGCTCATTTACAGCATGCTTTTTGAGTTTAAACAAAAATTTTAATTATTAATTTCTTCATTGTAACTCCAGTCTTGTTGAACAGTTAAAATCCAGGCATGAATGAAAGAGAGAGAGAGAGAGAGAGAGAGACAGAGATTTCTAAGACATTCAACTCTTAAACAAAAACTAATGTCCAAAACAAAGGGACATCACCTATCTCATAGCTATCAGAAGTAGCAGCAGTTTGAATTGTGTCCCTTGGCTTTGTAACTACCAACACAAAAACAAAACATACAACAGATAAACAAGCAAAGCATATGTAAAACAAAACAAAACAAAACATAAAAAAGGTAAAAGGTAATGGTAAAGGAGTCCCATAACCTATAAGGTCGTAGGGGGAGCGAGGCGTCAGAGACCTCACTTCTCTAGGGCCAGCATATTGAGGGCGGCGCCCATCTCCTCTCCCTCGCTGCTTTACCTTCCCTGACCCTAAAGAGGGCAGGTACCCATTAACAGCTGGGGGAACTGTACTGAAGCCAAGGCGCGCAAACGGTCACCCATCCAACTGGTAACCACGCTCGACGCTGCTTAACTTGGCTGGGGGAAAGCGAGTGCTCCGACCACTGAGCTATCCCGTCCCCATACAACAGATAAACAAGCAAGGCATATGTAAAACAAAATAAAAATGAAAACAATACACACACAATAAAAGCAAACAAAAACATGTAGAGAATCTTTTTGGTGCAGATTTTGGTATTTTATATATGACGTCAACTAGAGTGTATTGTGTATAAAGATTTTGCTGTGAATTTTTTTTTCTTCTCTGTTCGGCAACTTTACCAGATAGTTTTCTTTCCTGGATTTGCTGAGGAGTCATTGGGCTGACATATTAGATAGCTGTTTGTTTGTTTATTTTTCTTCTTCTTTTTTTAAGGGGATAGTTAGGTTTGTAGGATTTTTAGGTTGTTATTTTATGTTTGTGTTTTGTTTTCATTCTTTTTGGGGATTTTTAAATTAGGATTTCTAGGGAAGGAGGTAGGGTTGGGTTTTTTTGTGAAGTCTTCTAATTTTTGGCAAGGTTTTCTAAAATGCCTTTCATTTGTTTGTGCTCTCTGTCTGTCTGTCTGTCTGTCTCTCTCTCTCTCTCTCTCTCTCTGTCTATGTCTGTCTCTCTGTCTCTCTCTCTCTCTGTCTGTCTGTCTGTCTTTGTCTTTCTGTCTGTCTGTGTCTCTGTCGCTCTATCTCTCTCTCTCTCTCTCTCTCTCTCTGTCTCTGTCTCTCTCTCTGTCTCTCTCTCTGTGTCTCTCTCTGTCTGTCTGTCTTTGTCTTTCTGTCTGTCTCTCGGTGTCTCTGTCGCTCTCTCTCTCTCTACTATATATTCATTCATTTATCCATTCATCCATCCATTCATTCATTCCTTTATCCATGTCATGTGGCTGTCTCTCTTCCCCCCAGGTGCCTCCTTCTTCATCATCATGCTGCACGCCTCCACCTACAGGACACAGGAAGAGCTGGAAGGCTTTGACCTGGAGATGGAGTCCGTGGAGACCGTGTAAGGACTGGTCAGCCAGCACCACTCACCCCTGACCCTCCCCCCTCCCCCCCTCCCCTCTACCCCCCCCCCCCCCCCTCCTCTCCTCTTCCTGTACTCTAACCCAGTTCTTGTATCTACGCCTCACCCTTCATCTCAGCTTCCTTTGGCAAGCGGCTGAGTAACTCACAGGTGCTTGTGTCTGTTGTTAACCCACTGAACACTGCCGTGTGGGCTCTGCTGTGCTGAATCCGTCAAGGTCATCACAGCAGCGGAGTTTGGTGGGGCGGGGATGGGGGTCGTGGTGTGTGTGTGTGTGTGGGGGGGGGGGGGGGGTGTTGTGTGCACCCTGCCAAGAACAAAGAGAGGGAGAAGAAGAAAAAAAGGCTGGACAATTTAGAATTGGCCAAAAAAAAGTTAAAATGTCTGTGACAAAACAAACTTTGTGGATAAGAAGGGAATTTACTTGCTGTGGCAAATTGTGTCGGTTGTAAAGGGGGGTATTCTGTTTCAAAGTGAAATTTGTGGATAAAAGGAATTTACTTGCCGTGGCAAATTGTGTCAGTTGTAAAGGGGGTTTCTGTTCCAAAGTGACATTTATGGATAAATTTACTTACCGTGGCAAATTGTGTCAGTTGTAAAGGGGGGCAGGGGGGGCGTTCTTTTCACATGACTGGTCTGGGTATAAATGGAGCGGAGGGGTTGACGTGAGGGGCATGGGAACAGTGGGACAGGAACATCACAGAAGATTTAACCCCCCCCCCCCTCCCCCCCCATCCCCAACAACAACAACAACAAAAAAATGTCTGTGAATCTCATGTTATATAACATAGCAGATAGCTGATGTGTGTATGTATGCATGGTCCGCTATGGACAATAGGTATGCCCTATGGAGAATACAACAACACACCAACCAGAAAGTGTGTGCGTATCGCTGCTTTCCCCTTGTTCAGGGGATAGAAAAATGGTTCACCTTTTCCCTGGGGGTAACCCGCTATAGGGTAACCCCCCATCTAGTAGCCCCTTCCCTCCGTATCACCCACTACTGGGTTAGGGTAGCATACACATGTGCACGGTGCACGTGGTGTACTGGGAAAGAGGGGTTCTCTTCCTTAACATAGGGACACTGTTGAAAAGGCAATGGGCTTCTTTGTGTGTTTCTGTACATTTCTGAGGGGGTTTTTGGTAGCTGTGGGAGAAAGTTGATTTTTTTGTTTTTTGTTTTCGTTGCTTTAAAAGATCCCATGAACATAACTTTGAGTAAACGTTAAAACAATATTTGATCTAAAAAAAAACCACATTTGTTTCTAAAGCAAACTGGTGCCTTTTTCTCCTGTGCAACAACAGTATTGTGCCTGTGACTGATGCCAAGCGATTGAGGCCCTTTGTAGGGTTGAGAAAGGTGAGGCCCTTGGTAGGGTTGAGAAAGGTGAGGGCCTTTGTAGGGTTGAGAAAGGCGAGGCCCTTTGTAGGGTTGAGAAAGGTGAGGGCCTTTGTAGGGTTGAGAAAGGTGAGGCCCTTTGTAGGGTTGGAAAAGGGAGCAAGAAATGGATGGATCCTGCTGGTAGGAGTGAAAAGGATCAGAATTCATAGACTTGGCCCAAGTCAGGGCTTTTGTCTGTTGTTGGTGCAAACACAGCGCCAAAGCCTACATTAACATGGTTTGAAATAGTATGTTGAGTCTGTCATCATCCTTTGACAAGCTCTTAGCATAGCAACCTGTACAGTTCATTAAAGGAGAATAAAGCACATTTTCTGAAGTTGGTGTATGGCTGCCTGTACGGTGAGGAATTTGGAGACGGCTGTGTGTGCCAAGTTCTCATCCAGTGCGTTGCTGTACTTAAGGTGTGGTAGTGGTTCTTAGATGTGGTGAGTGAGGCAGTGCTTGCTATGGCTGTCGAGCTGGGGAATGCCCAACTATGCCTAATTCATGGACCTTTTTTATTTCCTGAAAAATGACCCCAGCAACGTATCATATGCTTCCAGCAATGTGTTGTTGAAAATGGAATCAACATACCTTCCAAAATTTTATTATGATTCACAGGGAAAAAAACGTGCATTTTTTTCAAGACATTTTTTTGTGTTTTGTAGATTTTTATTTATTTTGCTTCAGTGCACAACCATTGATTTGTTTACTAAAAACAAAAACTTGAGCCTAATTATCTGATTAGCTCATGAATATGTTGTTTAAAAAAAATAGAGAAAAAGAGCAGATTGATTCTCAGGGTCATGTGATTTTTTCCCTAAAAAGCTGTGTACACTGGCTTCTGTCAGTAGAATTGATACACTTTTTTTTGCAAATATGTTGCCAAAAGTTTGTTTGCTAAAGATCACAAGAAGTTGTGAAATGTACGGGACAGTGCCTAGGAAAAAGGGGATGATGGAGGTTTGACTTTTGGGATTCACAGCCATGCCCATACTGATGAAATGGCTGAAAAGGATGCAACAATCAGATTTTGACTATAATTATTAGTTTGGATTTGAGTGTCATTTGAACGTCAATATTCACGGATGGTCCGTTTGCAGAAATTCAGATTTAAAGTGTTCATATTTCTAAAGATGTTTCCTGAAGTGGGTTTCAGAAGTGTCTAACTGTACTCTGAAGTGAATGAGTTTTACGCTGATCCTGTGTGCATGTATAGAAAATGCCTTGTAAAGGCTGAACATGGTGTAAACAGACTTTTGCTGTTTTGAGGACTGGGGACCGTTTTTCACTGTAGCTCTGAATCATGCTGTGCAACTTATGGTTTTTATTGGGTTTTTCTTTCCCCTGCACTGTCACATCTTTTTCATAAAAATGAAGAACCATCCATCTGTTCAAGTCAGAGAGTAAAGAAGCAGAAGATCATAAAAAAAATGAACTTAAGTCAGAAGTAAGTCGAGACTTGACTTTTTGCTTGACTGATTTTTGTATGGGTTTTTGTGTAGCAGTGGACAAAATGGCATGTACATTGCATTTTTGCATTTGGATGCAAAAAGAAGGGATGTTGTTCATGGTATGGAGGGTCCTAGAGTCTGTCAGCTGTGGCATGGAGTGTGAGGAGCGCCACAACACACGCCTGACAGTATGAGGGTGCAGGTGGTGGAATACTGAACATGCAGTCTGTGATTAGTGTGAATAATGAACTTGAAAGGTGGGATTCGGGATTTTTGTGTTCTCTGTGATTTTGTTGCTGGTTTTTGTTTTTGTTCTTATTTTATTTTTTAGTAATTGTTTTTCTGTTTGCATATGTATTCAACTGCCAGAGATTTCATATTGGTTTTCTGAGTGTTTATCTGCACTGTGTAAAATGTATCCACTTTTAATTTTAACAAGTGTTTTGTGAATAACACTTTTTTTCCTGCCACTCTCTCTCTCTCTCTCATTTCTTCTTAATAGCTGTGTCAGTCATGCTGTATTTATAAAATGACAGCACTGCACGCTTAAAATAACTCTGTACTTATCTGTACTTTAGTATGTGTGTGTGCGCACGTGCATGTACATGCAAGCATGCATGCATATAGCCACATGTGAAAGGCTCAGGCCTGGTGTATATATATATATATATTTATATATATATATAGAGAGAGAGAGAGAGAGTCATAACCGCTCTCAAAACTAAACATAAAAACTTTAAGGGGGATGGAGTCAGTACCACAGTGAACTTAGGAAAAGTCTCTTCTAGAGGACTCCTTGTAGGACACCTATGGCTAGTGGTATGGATGACACATACATACCCAGCATGCAGTTTGTGAGGGATGGCCTCCACCAGGTCCAGACTTGCCCAAAGACCCACTGCCTGAAAAAATTCAGTTCCATGCAAAAGCCTCAACAACTCCTCAAGCAGTTACAGGAGAAGTCATGTTTTTCAGCAACACTAGCTTTGTGAGGAAATTAACTCATATTTTGTTTATGGCACCCAGTATACCAGTTTCGCTAACCCTGCCCTTGATTCTGAGAAACCAGAAAAACCAGTTTGGACTAATTCTAATTATTTCCCTTCCTTTCCATGGCTGGGGAATACTTTGATGCAGATGGTCAGACTAAACAGTGCGAACACCCCCTGACATGCTGACCACTCCTGTAGCTGAGACCCTGATCCTTTGTGATATTGTTTATCAGTGGCCTGGTCAAGGTTTGTGAAGGGAAGGCCTCCTGGCCCCTGGAGAGCATGGAAAAGTCCTGAAGACAGAAGAGGCCGTATCATGGAAGTCCTGAAGACAGAAGAGGCCGTATCATGGAAGTCCTGAAGACAGAAGAGGCCGTATCATGGCACTTGAGGGTGGTGGACAAGTCCTGAAGACAGAAGAGGCCGTATCATGGAAGTCCTGAAGACAGAAGAGGCCGTATCATGGAAGTCCTGAAGACAGAAGTGGCCGTATCATGGAAGTCCTGAAGACAGAAGAGGCCGTATCATGGAAGTCCTGAAGACAGAAGTGGCCGTATCATGGAAGTCCTGAAGACAGAAGTGGCCGTATCATGGAAGTCCTGAAGACAGAAGAGGCCGTATCATGGAAGTCCTGAAGACAGAAGAGGCCGTATCATGGAAGTCCTGAAGACAGAAGTGGCCGTATCATGGAAGTCCTGAAGACAGAAGTGGCCGTATCATGGCACTTGAGGGTGGTGGGAAAGTCCCGAAGACAGATGTGTCTGTGTGGGACACTGATGCCCTGCAGGGTATGTGTGTTGGAATAGGTGGTGTGGTCTTTGATGTAAGAGTACAGGCATGTTTCATTACTTTTCCATGTACACAAGCATGCATGCTTGTAATTTTCTTCACACAATTGTTTGTATTGACCTGTTCTAACACCTGCAAGTCAACAACTTTGTAATACAAATATCTGTTTAAACTGCAAAAACGTATTTACTGCATTCATTTGTTAACACAACAATGCATGATACCTAGGTTTGATACTGTTAGATTTAAGTCTCATTTCACTTTGACCTAAGTACCATATTTTCAAAAGATGAATAAACTCTTCTAGCTCCGGAATGAAGGGAAGTAACTTTTTTTTTTTTTGTGTCTGGAACATGGAAAGGAAGGGAAGTAACTACTCAGAAATATATGCAAACGAGAGTTAAGAAAGCACAAGAGGTGGTAGGTAGGTGAACGTCTCCATGAATGTTGTACTTTGTTGTTAGGACAGAAAGAAAGAAAGACTTGAGGGCAGTATTTGTCTGTGGGTAACATGGTCAGAATGTGATAGCTTGCAACACTTTTCTGAAGCACACTGTGGCTCTGCTCTGTTCTGTGTACTGGTCATGCAAAGTTGCAGTAGTGTAGATCTCTTTCTTTATATTTTTTGTTTTGTTTCTGTTTTTCTTGGGGGAAGAGGGTGTTGTTTGGTTGTCCCCCCCCCCCATCCTCTCCGGTGTGTGTGTGAGTGATGAGTGAGTGAGAGACACAGAGAGAGAGAGAGCATGCATAACAAATTCATTAACAGTGGATTGTGAAATGTGTGCTATCAAAATTTGGCTCATAAGTGGCCATCCATAGATTCTTCTTGTTGTTGGGGTTCTCTTTTTTTTTTTTCTTCTTTTTTTTCTTGTTGTGAAAGTTTTGAAAATGGTCAACTCCAAATAGGTATTTTTGCTATCGTTTTTCTGTTACATTAAAAAAAAATTATTATGCATGTGTAACGTTCTTTTATACCGCATGGGATGTCTGTCTGTACCGAGTTGTATCTTGGATGGTGCTACTGATCTCCAGAGCTAATTTTTTTCCCCCATTCCTTACTGGGGTCATTGTAGCCCAGTGGTTACAACATCAAACCCATGGTCTGATAGCAACTGAGGGCATGAGTTCAAGTCTCAGATAAAGTGTCTGTCTGAGGGGATTTTGCTCCTGAGTTCACTGCTGGTACTGGCTCCACTGCCCTCAAACGCAGAGTCCTTCAGATGAGACCATAAACCAAGGTCCTGTGTGCAAACACATGCATGCCTTGTGCACAGACACTCAACACCTGATGCTACTTATCTGTGTAGAAATCTGTGTAGAATAGTTGCCCAGTTCTGTATGGCTGGTGGCGTGGGTGGCAATAACATGCCCAGCATGCACTTCATGATGTGGAGAGAGATGGACCCCGTCAGCTTCCACTTTGCGATAATACACTGCTTGAGAATTTTAAATTGTGTTTTAATGCAGTGCTCCTGTAACTGTTCAAGAAGTCGAAGGAGAAATCAGTGATGATTTAATAATGATAATGATGATAACAGTCATAGTAACAATAATAGTAATAATGATGATAGTACAATAATGATAATAAATAATAATAATGATGATGATGATGACAAGAAGAATGATAATAACAAAGAGGAGAAGGAGGATGGTGATGATAATGGTGATAGTGATGGTAAATGATAAAAAAGATATTGATGATAATTAAGCCAGTAACTAGATGCGTATGTCCATTTTGCTGTTACCTACACTACAGTGTGTTTCCCTGTCATTTGCTTGTTTTAGGCCTTGAATTCCCACAGACCACAGCATCTGCTTCTTGCTTCAAGACAACAGCCTGTGTGTGTGTGCCGTGCGTGCATGCGTGTGTGTGTGTGTGTGTGTGTGTGTGTGTGCCCACACATCAGTGTGTATATATGCATGTATGTGTGCATATAAATTATTATGTGTATGTGAAATCTTATAGCATACGTTTTTAGTTGTTCATTTCATTGAGTGTTGTTTTCCTTTGCTAAACAATCAGTGTGCATCAGTTCATTTTGTCTTTTTACAATCAGTGTGCATCAGTTCATTTTGTCTTTTTACAATCAGTGTGCATTTTGTCTGAAAAAGATCTGAGCCTGCTTTGAAAAAAAAAAAGAAAAGAAGAAAAAGGATGGTTCTTGAGTGGTTGGCTAGCGTTGAACAAATATCGGTTGATTGACAATTTGGTTGATTAACGGGATGATTAGAAGAAAATGAGATGGGTGTTGTAATGATTTACTAAAGTTAGTGGGTTTTTTTTTTTTGGGGGGGGTTTGTATTGGAATACGCTACGGTTAAGCAGCATTAAGCGTGGTTACCTCTTAGATGGGGACGGGGTAGCTCAGTGGTCGGAGCACTCGCTTCCCCCAAGCCAAGGTTAAGCAGCGTCGAGTGTGGTTTCCAATTGGATGGGTGACCGTTTGCGCGCCTTGGCTTCAATACAATTCCCCAGTTCACCCAGCTGTGAATGGGTACCTGCCTCTTAGGGACAGGAAAGGTAAAAGAGCGAGGGAGAGGAGATGGGCGCCGCCCTCAGTATGCTGGCCCCTAGAGAAGCTGAGGTCTCTGATGTCTTGCTCCCCAACAAACTTATAGGTTTTGGAAACACCTTGACACTGTACTGTTTGAAGTGTGGAAAGAGACAGGGTTAGGCTGGAGGAGGGGGAAAGGGGAAGGGGTGTTTGATTTAGGTAGTGGAGCCAGATTCAGTGCAGACATGAAGTGTGTGTGATCAGTTGACAAAATGTAAAGGCAGGAAGCCTACAGCTGGAGTGGTGGTCTAGCAGTAACATGCTCATCTAAAATGCAAAAGATTGCATGTTCAGTTCCCATCTGAAGCCAGACTTTGTCTACTTGACCACGAAAAAGTGGCCTGGATGCTAGTCTTTCACATTCTAAAATAAACCAAAGTCTTGTGTACAACATACATCTAGCATGTATAAAAAATTAAAAAAACGCCCCAAGGTAACAAGAAAGTTAACACCAACATAGTTCTGCATAATGCAATAAAATACAAATCTTGAGTCTCACAGTGAAACATTGCACCTCCAAGCTGGACAGCAATGGAAAAGAACCCCAAAACAAAACAAAAACGCGGGTGGCTTTGCTTTTGCGGCAATGCACTTTCCCCAAAGAGAGCAGTCCGGATTTCACACTCAGGAATCTGTTGTGACTGAAAGAAATGGGCGAAGCAGAATTCAGGAGACAAGACTTAGTGTGTCCAATAAGCACAAGTAATGTGTGTGGCATGGCATGTGTGCAAACAGTAAGCAGAATTCAGAAGGAAAATGTATGCAGTATGTGCAATAAGTAGAACTCGTTGAAGTGAATAGTACATGGGTTTTTACCGTTTATCATCAAGAGTGCAAGAAAAGTGGCTTTGGGGAGTATTTTAGGTTTTATTTGCCTTTCGGTTTTTTCATGTATATTTTCTGTAGTGGGGCAGTTTTGGATTTGCTGTAGTTTGTATGTGAACTCCTCTTTTGTTTTGTTGTTTCTGGGTTGTTGTTGTTGTTGTTGTTTTTATTTCACCACTTGCTGTTTGATGCTGTCATATTTTAGTTTAGTTTAGTTTTGTCTTTTGTTCAGGTTTTTGGTTTTTGTATGTTGTTTTTCTTGTTTTTGCTTTTTTGGGTGGGTGGGGCTGATGTATAGATGAAAATGATGCAACTCAACAAACCAGATCTATAGTGTAAAGTTTTGGGTGTTTTTTTTGTTTTTTTAACATTTGCCTTTTTGTTGTTAGTGGCATCTGTAAATAAAGTGGAGGAGGTTTTACATGAAGTACAAAGTTTGTCTTGTCAAAGGAGCTGGTGGTGTAGTGGAGAGGGCACTGGAGTTATTTATTATCTCATGTAATGTTAACAGTGGTGAAGTTCACTAACTGTGTTCCGTGTTTGTCTAGTTTCTGAATTAATGCATGCTCGTTGTTGGTGATGTGATGTCACGTTCTATATGAAATAAATATTTTGGGGACTGTGGTTTATCTTGTGGCTTATTATAGTGTGGGTTGTGTGTATGTGTGTTGTGTGTGTGTGTGAGTGAGAGAGAGAGATTTTGTTAATTTATTTTCTTTTGAGGATAATGGAAAGAGAGAGAATGTGTGGGTGTGTGTGTGTGTGCATGTGTGTGTGTGTGTGTTCCTCTCTTAGTTTGACGTCCATTCCCTACAAGGTGATTTAAGCGCTTTGATTTGTTTGCTTTACAAGAAGGGATTTAGCGCTATAAAAATTCCATATATTACTATTATCATTATTATTTTGACAATTGTACTTTCATGTTAGGAGTGTACAGAGAAAAGGTAGATGTGTGGGAGGGTGGAAAGGTGAAGAATAAAGAGAATGTTGATGAGTCCGTAAGATGAAATTGACAGTAACTGCCCAAATGGTGACTGACACATACTTTCTGCTACTGAGACTAAGACATGCAACTGGGAATCATACAGAACACTTTGGATGTTTCTCATAGTTTTCTCTTACATCTGTTCCTTTGCTTTTATAGGAGGCACTGAGCACAGGGCAATCAAACAACATATGGTGGCCTAATGGGATTGCAGAGAGCATTTTTGGAATATATATATATATATATATATATAAACATTTTAATATATATATATATATATATACATATATTTAAAAAAAAAAATTTTAAGATTATATTCTTTTATATTGATAATGAAATAAGCACTTCTGTGCTTTTTTTATATCCAGTCCCCATGTGTATGCGGTTTTGTAAATTCTGTCATCTGTTCCCACCGGTACACAATCAATAGCCTACTCTTTCGAAAAGCGGAACAGGATTTAACATGTGCATAAGATGTTCTGCCTGCATTCACACACAGGGCCTCAGTTTATAGTCTCATCCAAAGGACTTTTGGGGATAGTGGGGTCTTCACTGATGTTAACTCAAAGGGAAAAATCCCCTTTAATGGGAATTGAACCCGGATTGTCAGATTGCGAGCACAATGCTCTAACCACTAGGCTATTCCATCCACCCCCCCCCCCCCATATATATATATATATATATATATATATAATATATATATATATATATATATATATATATATATATATATATATATATATACATATATAGATTGATAGATAAATAGATAGATAGATGTATATATATATATATATATAAATATATATATAAATTTTTTATGTATATATATATATATATATATATATATGTGTGTGTGTGTGTGTGCATTCTTTCAAATCTCAGCACAGCTGCATACATGTATGTGAGTGCATATGATAACTGATATGATTATGGAATTTATATAATAATAATAATAATAATGTATGGAATTTATATAGCGCTGAATCTTGTAAAGCAACAAATCAAAGCGCTCAGATTTTATTTCATACCACTTTAAGTCATGGCAGATTTCTCTCCGTGAAATTCGGGCTGCTCTCCCCGGGGAGAGCGGGAGAACGCGTCGCCACTTAGCGCTGCGCCACCCTTTCACCCTTTTTTTTTTTTTATAGTGCATAATCATTACATTTTTCATTTATCATTGCCTTCAGCCATGACAAGCTCTTACTAAACATAACAACCTGCACTCTCCTTTGTTAAAGGAGAAAAAATCATTTGAAGTCGGAGTATGGCTGCCTACATGGTGAGGCACTTGAATAGAGTCATACACGCAAACTTCTCATCCGGTGTACTTCCTATCTCACAGTGATTCCCAGGTGGGATGAGTGAGTCAGAGTGCATGTTCTGGGTGACCCTGAGGGTGTTAATCTGGGGAACGCACAACAACAACAGCAACATATAGTGCTATATCATGTGAAAACAAATCAAAGTGCTTGCATCCAACCTATTCTTACACATGTAACCAATAACAATAGTTTAAACAAAATGAATACAAATGTACAAGCACCCACCACACACAGGCAGGGTAGCCTTGTGGTTAGAGTGCTGCAAAACTGCACTTGTGATTGTGATCTGCTGACCCAGGTCCAGATCCCTTTCAAGGGCATTTTTCCCCATGGAGTTAACATCAGTAACAACTCCACTCCCCCCAAAGTGCTTTGGATGAGACTTTAAACCAAGCTACCATGCATGAACACCCGCAAGACATCTAAAAAACCCACCTGTTCTGCTTTCCAGAAGATTAGGCTACTGTGTGCCAGTGGGAACAGATGACAAAATCGTATACACACTGGGACAGGTTGTAACTAAACCACATGAGTGCCTTTTTCATTATCCTCAAAACAAAAGGATTTTAAGAAACAATGAATCAGTGAATAATAACAACATAAAAAACCTTGATCATGAAGGCAATATATTTTAGCAGGGTGATGGGGATTTCGGATGTTGAGAGCAGGGACAGTTTATAAGATGAACAGGCAGACATGAGCTGCACACAATTGTGCATGCACACCTGCATACAAGCCCATTCATGTGTGTGAGCATTTCCTTGTGGGAAAACTGAAATAAGAACAAGCCTAAGGTGAATTGATCATAACTAAAAACAAATATAAATGATGATAACATTTTACAAAGAACTGTAACACACCATTATTTTTTTTAATGAAAACTCAATCATAAATAAAATTTAAAAAACAAATACCATACTGAAGATAACATGGTTAAAAAACCCCAGAAAATAATAAGCATTTTTTGTTCTTTTTGTTTCTTTGTTCTTTTACCTCTCTCTCTCTCTCTCTCTCTCTCTCTCTCTCTCTCTCTCTCTCTCTCTCTCTCTCTCTCTCTCTCTCTATATATATATATATATATATATATATATATATATATATATATATATATATATATATATATATATAATTATATGGTGCCCTACACATGCAGTCAATGCACAAAGGGAGCTAACAACCGTAACACTGTCCACCTCGAAGTTTATGCCTCCCCTGTAGGCCTATGAGAAATCGCTTTCTATGTCTAAGAGCACACAGATCCGTGTGTGTGTATGTGTGTGTGTGTGTGTGTGTGTGTGTGTGTGTGTATATATATATATATATATATATATATATATATATATTATATATATATATATATATATGTGTGTGTGTGTGTGTGTGTGTGTATGTGTGTGTGTTGAAGGCGCGCGCACACACACACACGCACACACGAATTAAATTATGCATACAATAATATTTCTCTCTCTCTCTCTCTCTCTCTCTCTCTCTCTCTCTCTCTGTTCTAAGTGTGCTGACTTATGTTTGACCCAACCAACACACACACACACACACACACACACACACACACACACAAACCCTGGCACTTTCCCCTCTATTTTTCTCTGTCACAATATAACAGGACAATGTTGAATAATATGAAGATAATAATACAAGAATCCCCCCTCCACCCCCCCCCCCCCCCCCCCCCTTTCTCATTTGAATAATAAACAAAAGACAACTGTTGTTCCTTTCCTGAAAGGGAGTTAATCTGCTAACCTCGCCCTTTTTCTCATGTGTGTGAAAGTGTGTGTGTGTGTGTTATTGTTGTTGTAGTTTTTATTTTACATTGTTAATCTGCAAGGCATTTAATGTCCCTGCTTGGTTGTGATTGTTTTTTGTTTGGCATGTTAAACATTGCGGAGCTTGGTCTCTAAGAGCTTCAGGCAAGGGGCCTTTTGTTTGGTGGACAAGAGAATGTGGTCTTTGTGTTCTGAACAGGCTGTCACACTCAGACACCCACCAACTGACACACAAAGAACAAACACAGACAAACACAGATGGACTGACAGACACACATATGACACACAGATACACGCGCGCGTGCCGGCGTGCACGCACACACTCACGCACATGTGCTTATGCACGCGAACACACACACACACACATGTACACACACTCAGAAACTTTCTCTCCCATTTAAGTCATGCAGGGGTGGGGGTGGGGTGAATAGGAAGGAGGATGGAGAGGGGGTGTTTGTTATGCATGTGATTTATGGGAGAATACTGAAATGAGGTGGAGGTGAAGGTGGGTGGTGAACAAGTGTTTATTTTGTTGTTGTTGTTTGTATTGTATTTGGTGGTTTTCCTGTTTTTTTCTCCTTGTAAGGAGGGCTGAGAATATCTGGTCATTCTCCTACTACTGTTGCTGCCATTGCTGCTGCTGTTGCTATCACCAACACCAATACCACCACTACTACTACTCCTGCTGCTGCAAGAGCTGTGTAGGAAATTTTTTTAAAAACTTTAACAGCAAGCTTTTCTTTCAGACTTGAAAAACTCTCCATTACATGACATATATAAAATCAGAGACCCTGATGAAGCTGCTGAATTTTGGATTAGCACATTTACTTCAGTGTATGACAACCATGCCCCCTTCATAAAAAAAAGTTAAAGAAAAAATCAAACCACATTGGATAACAAAAGACAGAATCTGAAATACACCTAAGAGACTATTTGAAAACACATGGTTCAAAATAGCAGTTCAGAGCACAAAGAAACAAAGTAACTTCACTAAAAGGGAAATCAAAACGTGATTACTTTCAAAAGTTATTAATTACAACTACCGACTCTCGCCTAGTATGGAAAGCCATCAATACATTATGCAATAAACCTATATTAAAAAGTCATTAGACAGTTAAAAACATAATATCAGCTGATGAATTGAACAACCACTTCTCAAACATCACCACCAAAGTAATAACAAATGACAAGTCAAATGAAAATAATCTCCATTACTTAGAACAATATATCGAATCAAAAGAAATAAAATTCCCATTTAAACTACTGCCAATGACAATCACAGATGTCTTGGAAAGCTTATCTCTCTTCAAAAAAGTTCCAGAACATGTTGTTTAGACAATCTAGATGGAAGAATGATTAAACTTTGTGGTCAAGTTATAGCTGGAATACTGACATACTTGTATAACTTGTGCATAGAGAAAAACAACTTTCTTGTCATATTTAAAAAGGCAAAAATCATACCAGTCCACAAATCAGGTGACTGCTTGTCCTTCAAATTACAGACCAATTTCAATTCAGTCTGTCTTATCTTAAGTCATAAAAAACATATCCAAAAATCTGTATATTCCTACTTTGTAAACAACAATCTATTAAATGATGAGTGATGTTTTCATAAAAACTATTCCTGTCACACAGCTCTTACACAAATCATGGACAGTCTCCTACACAATATCAATCAAAATAGATGCACAGGTCTTCTTTTTGTTGACTTTGAAAAAGCATTTGATGTAATCAATCATTCCCTGTTATTGCGTAAACTTTATTTGTATAAACTAACACCAGAAATGATACATTTTTTGAAAAGCTGTTTGTCAAATAGACAGTAGCTAGTAACTGCAAATAATCAAACATCAGAATTAGTACCTATTAAACATGGAGTACCACAAGGGTCAATATTGGGTTCACTTCTACTTTCAATCTATGCAAATGACTTCCCCCACTTTCCAGAATGTAGCTGTGAAATGCTTGCTGATGACACTTCCCTCTATTGTAGTGATTCTGACCCCCCATAGACTTACACTCAAACTTCAAAACAGTATTGACAGATTAGTTACTTGGACTCAGCTAAACCACATGTCTGTAAATACACAAACAACTAAGTGTATGTATGTACTAGCAAGACAAAAGAGACAAAAAATGATAGATAAATTCCAACCTCTGTTGATAGGTAAGTTGACTCCCACAGAATTTTGGGTGTAATCATTAACAAAAATCTTACTTAGACTGATCAAGTGATGTCACTAGGAAAAGGTCTCCCTTACAAGCTACTTCAGTTATCAAAAATAAAACATTTTCTGAATAACCACTCTTGCAAACTCTTTTTGGGGGCCATATTTTGCCTATAGTTGACTATGCTTCATCTCTTTAGGACAGCTGCAGTGAAACATTTAAAATTGATTCATCAATTATATAAATGAGCACTGAAACTTGGTCTATTAATATCAAGCTCCCTAACTATCAACGACTATAAGCAAACAAATACTCTAGCCTTCAAAAACAGACTTTATCTAAATAAAGCTCTATTTGTACACAAAGTTGTCAATGGAAATGCCCCTCCAAAGATCACTAATAGCTTCAAAGTCAATGAAAACAGACATAATCTTCTACCAACATTTCCCAGACCAAAAAATAATCTTTACAAAACAAGCTTCTTATACTCAGGTAGTGATTTATGGAACAAGCTCCCAAAATGCTTAAAATGTATCAAAAACAAAAATCAGTTCAAGACACAGCTAAAAGGTTATTTAATGCAAAAATGCCTAGGAACTGACTTATAAGGCAAATTAACCATGCTTAAATTTATCAGCACTTACTGCATTTCTTAAATAAATTCAAGTATGTTTTACTGTGACTGGAAATTCTACACAGTCACACCTGTATGTGTGTGGAGGGAAGGGGAGGCCTAAAGAGGCACTCTTATTAAGCAAAAATGTAAGAGTAATATAATAAGCTCATGTACAGTCTACAAATTTTAAAACAATAATTATAGAGAGGAGAAAACAAAATGATACACCTGATAGCTAGATATTGTGACATCTCTCTCTCTCTCTCTCTCTCTCTCTCTCTTTGCTTTTTGACACTATTTTATTTGTTGATTCTATGGTTTATTCATGTTTGTTTCACTTTTTGCCCATGAGGGCCTGGTGTAAAGAAGCCTCTGGCTTATCCAATTACCCTCATTAAAATATTGAGTTCAGTTCAGTTGAGTTCTCTTCTCTCTTCTCTCTCTCTCTCTCTCTCTCTCTCTCTCTCTCTCTCTCTCTCTCTCTCTCTCTCTCTTCATTTTATGACTTTAGTTATTTTTTTCTCCTTATTGTAAGAGTGTATTGGTATTGGGCTTATTTCATTTTCATGATGTTCAATTTGTACCAGTATATTCCAAAAGAATATTGATGGTGATCCTTTGCTGTCTTGAGAATTATATATTTAGTATTATCCTTGAAACACACACACACACTCTCTCTCTCCCTCTCTCTCTGTCTGATCTTTTAGATTTGGCTTTTATCCCCCTTTTCTCTTCTTCCTTGTTTTTATTGTGTGAGTATAGGGGTATTGAGTTTATTTCATTATCATGATATATAATTTGCATGAGTATAATCAAAATAAGTGTTGATGGTGCACTGTTTTGAGAATTATATATTTAGTGTTATCCCTGAAACACACACACACACACACTTCTCTCTCTCTCTCTCTCTCTCCCCCCCCCCCCCCCCCCCCCCCCCCCCCCCCCCCCCCCCCCCCCCCCCCCCCCCCCCCCCCCCCCCCCCCCCCTCCCCCCCCCCCTCTCTCTCTCTCACTATGACCTTATAGATTTGGCTGGGTTTTTTCCCCTTCTTTTCTTCCTTGTTTTTATTGTGTGAGAGTATGGGTATTGAGTTTATTTGATTATTATGACATATAATTTGTATGAGTAATCAAAATAAGTGTTGAAGGTGATCTGTACTGTTTTGAGAATTATATATTTAGTACCATCTCTGAAACACACACACTCTCTCTCTCTCTCTCTCTCTCTCTCTCTACTGGTTGAAAGTATGAGTACTGAGTTCATTATTAACATGTGACCCTAAGGGTGGGGACTGGATGTAAAAAGCACATGAGTACTTATTCATTATCCTGGGAAAAAAAAAGAATTTGTCTCTATTACTTACAATGTTTAGATGTTCTTTTTATGACTTTATTGAGGTTTCCCCCCTCTTTATTGTGTGAGTGTATGGGTATTGCACTTATTTGTATTATCATGACATTCAATTTGTATGAGTATAATTAAAAAGTTCTGGTGTTGTTGATCGTGTGCTCTGTGAGTATTATATATTTAGTATTATCCCTCACACACACACACACACACACACATTGTCATTGTCATTCTCTCTCTCTCTCTCTCTCTCTCTCTGTATTGTGGCCTAAGGCCAGTATGCAATTAAATCACTCTCTCTCTCTCTCTCTCTCTCTCTCTCTCTCTCTCTCTCTCTCTCTCTCTCTCTCTCTCTTAGTTGTTGTGTATTCTAATAAGGGGCATATTCATACTTTCTATTTTCAATATTATTTTGGGCTTGTTGACTGTAGGTGAGCTCCAGTGAAGTTGTTGTTTTGTTTTTTGTTGTTAATTTGTTTGGGATTTTGTTTGTTTGTTTGTTTTTTGTTTTTGGTGTGTGTGTGTGTGTGGGGGGGGGGGGGGGGGGGGGGTTCTCATTTGTTTGTTTGTTGTTGTTTTTTCTTGTTTTTTGTTGGTTTGTTTGGGGAGGGGGGGGGGGGGTTGGGGGGGGGGTGTTCTGGGTTATTTTTTTGTTTTTTGTTTGTCTGGGGTTGTTTGTTTGTTTCTTTTTCTCTCTTTTTCTTTTTTTAAAAGTTTTTTTTCCCCTTTGCCTCTACTGTTTGAAAGTATGAGTACTGGGTTCGTTATTAATATGTGACCCTATGGGCAGGGACTGGATGTAAAAAAGCACATGAGTACTTATTCATTATCCTGGTAAAAAAAGAATTTGTCTCTATTACTTACAATGTGTAGATGTTCTTTTTATGACTTTATTGGGGTCCCCCCCCCCCCCTCTTTATTGTGTGAGTGTATGGGTATTGCACTTATTTTATTATCATGACATTCAATTTGCATGAGTATAATTAAAAAGTGTTGGTGTAGATCGTGTGCTATGTGACTATTATATATTTAGTATTATCCCTGAAAAACACACACACACACACAAACTCCCACACTCACACACACACCCACACACCACATACACACACATATACACACTCACTCACTCACATTCTCTCCTTCAATGACTGTATAGGTTTAGATTTTTTCTTTTGTTTTGTTTCTTGTTTTTATTGTGTGAATGTATGGGTATTGAGTTTATTTCATTATCATGACATATAATTTGAATGAGTATAATAAAAAAAATGAGTGTTGATGGTGATCGTGTACTGTTTTGGGAATTATATATTGAATATTATCTCTGAAATACACACACACACACTCTCTGTCTCTCTGTCTCTGTCTCTCTCTCACCTTTTATGGTTTTGCTTATAGTTATTCCTCGACCACCTATTGGTCAGAGGAGACCATATGAGATGAGATGCGCACGCGAACCTGCCAGTGGATGCTTGAGAACTCTGCCGGTAAGACGGTAAGACGCCAGCCACAGTTCCTGACTTTGGTCAAACTCAAGGCAAGTGGATTGATTTGTTAGCTGATCGCTTTGCATAACGTGTACTTAAACCATACTTATTTACTTGGGCTGCCCTTGGAGGCAAATATTACATAACACTCATTAATCCCTGTTTTTTGTATTTATATTGTATTGTTTGCCCAAAACGTCGCTTGGTCGACACCAATGGAGGGCTTGGTCCCGCCAAAATGACTGACACTGATGTTTGCTCGCCACTTGCTGGCACTTCAGAAAGCAATTGAGCAGGACAAGCTGAGAATGAGAGAGCAGTTGCAGCAGCTATCAGTCAGCTAATTGAAAAGCTTAATGATAAGTGGAACAAAAGATTCCAATCCTGAGTTGATCTGATAGGTGAACCTACCAGACCCCATAGTCAGGCATTTTACATGAGGAAGAAGTGAAGAGTGCCAAACAGGATGAAGCACATGGCCCATTGACCAATCTTCCACACGCAGCCTCGGAGGCTGATGTGTTGGAAATTGAGGAAGAAGGGGAGCTTCTTGATAAAGAAAAAGAAAGACTTTGCAATCCCACCATGAAGCTTGCTAATCCTTCCTCTGATCTCTTAGGCCAAGATGTCATGACTGAGTGGGAGAAAGAATACAGAGGGGAAGAGCAGCTTGGTATGAAAGTGCGAGATGATCTCGCTAATTTGGTCAACGGTCATTTTCATTGAAAACTTGGGGATGATTTGTTGAAAAAGAGATTTGAAACCCACAGCAGACCTGAGAACTGCAAAGGGTTAGTTGTTCCCATGGTCAACAAAATAATTTGAAAACAACTGCCAACACTGCTCAGAAAGCTGATCTTAGTGTGGCAAGCACACAGTGCTCCATTGTGAAGGCAGCAAGGGGGATTGCCACTCTGAATAACGATTTGCTCTCTCAGCCAATCAGCAGTCCTCAAAGTCGAGCAGACAACGCAGCGTGTCAGCGCACGCTGAATACAGCCAATCAGCAGTGGCAAAGTCAAGCAGACCACTAGTGTGTCAGCGGGCTGAATAACGATTTGCTCTCTCAGCCAATCAGCAGTCCGCAAAGTCGAGCAGACAACGCAGCGTGTCAGCGCACGCCTAATACAGCCAATCAGCAGTCGCAAAGTCGAGCAGACCACGTAGTGTGTCAGCGGGCTGAATAACGATTTGCTCTCTCAGCCAATCAGCAGTCGGCAAAGTCGAGCAGACAACGCAGCGTATCAGCGCATGCTGAATACAGCCAATCAGCAGTCGCAAAGTCGAGCAGACCACGTAGTGTGTTAGCGGGCTGAATAACCATTTGCTCCCTCAGCCAATCAGCAGTCGCAAAGTCGAGCAGACAACGCAGGGTGTCAGCGCATGCTAATAACCATTTGCTCTCTCAGCCAATTAGCAGTCCGCAAAGTTGAGCAGACGACGCAGCGTGTCAGCACACGGTGAATACAGCCAAGGGCTGAATAACGATTTGCTCTCTCAGCCAATCAGCAGTCGCAAAGTCGAGCAGACAAGGCAGCCTCTCAGCTCAAATTGCTTTCACAGAATGAATGACTTAAGTGTTGTACAGATGCGATGCTATGTTGGGTACTGCCTCGTGTGATCGCTATGTTGGGTACTGCTTCGTGTGAACTTGCCGTTAGGAGGTGAATGGTGTTGATGCCCTATCTGCACCCTACTCTGCCAGGGGTTTGCCAGACACTGACATCTCCCAATAACCAGAACTTGTTTGGTGACAACTTGACTGCTGCCATCAAAGAAGTGAAAGAACTTGAGTGCATGGGTTCCCGGCTCCTTCCCAAGTGGACAAATGAGGTGGAACTTGGTTTTCCCAGCATGCCTCTAGCAGCAAGAAAGGACCTTTTTTAGGGTCACAGAAGTACCACACCAAACCTGTGTGGCAGAACAGACAAAGCCAGTTCGACTGCCCTCAGTTTGGCAGAGGTCGTGGGAAGGGACGCTCAGGCAGGAACTTCAGTCAGTAACCAAGGTAAGTTAGTTTCATGTGTTGCTGCCTAAAATGATTGAACAACTGGAAAGTGAGGCAGACACATTTGAAGCTGGTCGATTGAGCTGCAGAAAGAATCCTCTACACCTACCCAGTCAACCTCAAGCAGTTCATCTGTTGATCGACAAGAAACGCCTCCGGCTGTTGGTCTGCAAGATCTCATGTGCCGCTTCCAGGCAGAGGGTATGACAAGTGAATCCATTGACTTGGTGATGAGTTCATGGAAACCTTCATAATTGCACACTATTGCATGTGCACTTGTGTAATTTTTTTTATTAGGGCTGTATAAGAGTGGGGTCAACCACAGCACTGTTAACCTAGCCCGTAGTGCTGTCTCAGCATATCTTAGTAAATCTGACAGTGCTGCTTTAGGTCAGCACCCAGTAGTATGTAGATTAGTGAAAGGTGTCTTTGAGAATTGCTCTTCATTACCCAGATACACTGAAACCTGGGATGTTGATACAGTGACAGAATACTTGTCAGAGTGGCCAAAGACTGAGAAGCTGACTCTCAAATTTCTTACTCTCAGAACTGTGGTACTTTTTGCTTTGCTTTCTGGCCAGAGAGGTCAGGCTATTCATAAGTTGTGTGTAGATGGTATTAGGCTGCATGAAAGCAAATGTACTATTGTATATAGTTCTCTTCTAAAACAGTCAAAACCTGGGTTTCATGAACAGCCTTTGGAAGTTCATACATTTGTGAATAAGAAACTGTGTTTGGTTGAACATTTAAGACAATATATTTTGAGAACCAAAGATTTGAGGAAAAGTAAGGGGTTGTTTATAACATTTGTGAAACCTCATAAACATGTATCTAGAGATACTGTGTCTAGGTGGATAAAGTGGGTGCTAGAGATGGCAGGGATTGATGTCAATATATTATCTGCACACAGCACCAGAAGTGCTAGCACGTCTGCAACATATAGCCGTAATATTCCTTTGGATGCTATATTGAAAGCAGCAGGTTGGTCAGGAAAAGACTTTCAGTCAGTTTTATTGTAAACCTGTTATGGATAAGAGTGAATTAAAAACTATGTCTCTATCTATTCTTGATTAATTCATGAATAAAACAAAGGCAGAATAACTTGATTGGATGTTCCTTTGTAAATATTGAGTGAAAGATATATTGGCTGTTTATGTCACAGCATGTGTTTCCTGACTCTAAAGTCTCATATGGTCTCCTCTGACCAATCAGTGGTTGAGGAATAATTGGAAAAGTAAACAAGACTTACATGGAAGGTGAAGTTTAATTGTGATTATTCCGGGAAGAGGTGATTATATGCCCACCCATCATTGTCTTGAAATAACTGCAATTCCCTCCCAGATAAGCAGCTCAGGGAACACATGTGGCTGAAGACTGGCAGGTTCGTGCGCGCATCTCATCTCATATGATCACCTCTTCCCATCGATAGTCTCCGAATAATCACAATTAAACTTCACCTTCCAGGTAAGTCTGTTTAATTTTCCAATTATAAGGCATCCTGATGAAGGGTTCATATTTTATATTTTCAATACTTTATTGGACTTGTCCGCTGTACTTAAGTTTTAATGAGTGTCCTATTTCAATATCTTATTGTTATGTGTAGGACAATGTGTAGATGTTTATCTTTATGACTTATTAAGTTTGGTTGTTGTTATTTTTCTTGGTTTTGTTGTTGTTCTTGTTGTTGTTGTTGTTTCTCTTTTTTTTCTTTTTTTCTTCTTTTGTTGGTTTGGTTTTTCTTTCTCTTTTGTTTGTTTGTTTTGGTTGGGTTTTTTTGGGGGGTGGGGGTGTTTTTAGGGTTTTCTTTTATTTATTTTATTTTTGTTTTGGGGGGTGGGGGTTGTGTGCGTGTGTGTGTGTGTGTGTGGGGGGGGGGGCTGTTTTGAAAAGGGTTATTTCCCCTTGTTTCTACTGTGAGACTGTATAAGTGTTGGGTTATTATTGAGATGTATCCCTACGAGCGGGGACTGGATGTAAAAAAGCACATGAGTGCTTATTCATTATCCTCGAAATAAAAGAATTTGTCATTGTCATTGTCATTGTCTCTCTCTCTCTCTCTCTCTCTCTCTCTCTCTCTCTCTCTCTCTCTCTTTCTTCTCTCTCTCTCTCCTCTCCTCTCCTCTCCCTCTCTCCTCTCCTTCCCTCTCCTCTCCTCATGCCCTTTCTCTTGTCCAGTTCAATAGGTTTTATCGTGGATGTTGTTTTTATTGCAGTTAGAGATGAGATCATTTGTACTGTTATAAGCGTTATTGTTTTAGTTTGATAGTTCAGTTGATTATGGGCTTTTGATTTTTGTATTGTATAGGGGTTTTACTTGTTTAAATAATTGTTTCTTTATTATTATTATTCCATTTGATTGAATGTGTTTTCTCCCTTCCCCTTTGATACTCCACCCCCACCTCCATCCTTTCCAATGCCTTTTGTTATTATTGTTATGTTGTTGTCTCATGTGATGGGGATTATTTGTTATATTGTTGTCTCATGGTGATGGGTGATGATGATGATGATGATGATGATGATTACTGTATCTCTATTATAATTATAATTATAATTGACTTATTTGACTTATTTTGCTTGCTTGATATTTATTGTGTGAATATATTATATTTAAAAAGTGCTACTTGAAGAGCATGAGGCATATGAGCACACATTTGCGTGGGTGGAGGAGGAGAGGAGGGATGTCATTGCAGGCAATCTTGTCAGTAATGACGCAATGAGTGCCTAGTATTTTCTAACTTTTTGTCCCTGTACCTTTTTATACTAAAGTATGAACGTGAAAGAATGGATGATATAGTAGGTGAAGTAATGTGTTTGTTTGAGTTTTATGATTTTTTTTTTTTTAATTCTCAAAACATTTTTTACCTAAGTGTGTGTGTGTGTATGCGTATGTGCACACGGGCAGGTGTGTATAAGTGTGTTTGTGCGTGTGTATGTATGTGTGTGTAATTTGTATTTTCCAATGTATTATCTTATCGGTTTTCCTCTTTTTACTGGTTCAATTTATTGGTAAAGGTTGCAATAATATAGTATTTAAGTATTATCATTAAGAAATGTGTTCTTAGATAGATGGCTTGAAAAAAGCAAATACATTGCTTATTCAATGTACCATCTGGAAATAAAAATTTGACTTGACTTTACTACTACTACTACTACTACTACTACTAGATCTGTTCCCCCTTTTGGAAGAGTAGACCACTGTGTACCCGTAGGAACGGATGACAACATTTACAAAACCGCATGCACACGGGGACTGGATGTAAAACAGCACAGTGCTGCTTATTATATTATCCGTGAGTTAAAAGAATAGATAGATAAAAGAATGAATGTGGAATATTCCGTATGTGTTAAACCAACGGTTCCCGAAGAACAGCATCCAAACATGAACATTAAAAACAACAAGCAGAACCACATACACAATATAGGCTACCCACTTCAGTTATAGTCATATCTGAAGTAGCCTACCAAAGACAGAAAAACAACCTGATAGTTTTTTAAAAGCTTACGTACTTAGCGTTGAATGACATCAAAGTAAGCAACATGCCAGTACTACAACGCATCAACAGACTTGTTCATGCTAACTTTGTTTTGTTTACATGATGTTGATTCAGAAAAGAATAGATCCTTACTGAGGAAACAGTAGTGGAGGAAATCAAGTGCAGGTCACCACTGACAAAGAACAGATCATATGCAAATTCTTTTGGGGCATCAACAAGCTAATAGCTCAAGGTGATTTCCAACATCAGTTAAAACAAAACCAGTACTTTGGCAGCTGAAAAACATGTCCTCATGACAACAAAGCCATCATTTGCAAACCAGGATGATTAACGAATTAATATCGTTATGTTTATCTCCCTACACTTGCATTGATGGAGAGGTTTGAAATAACATATCAATGCTTTATATTGCGTACGACTTAGACGAAGAAAAAGAAGAATGCAAAGAAGAAGAAGAATGCAAAGAAGAATGCAAAGAACAAAAGGGAGAAGAAGTCGAAGAAGAAGAACTCGAAGAAGAAGAACGCGAAGAACGCGAAGAAGAAGAATTGCCAAGAATTGTGAAGAAGAAGAAGAAGAAGGAGGAGGAGGAGGAGGACTCGAAGAAGAAGAGGAAGAAGAAGAAGAAGTACTGTATTTGTTGAGTGGGGACGGAATAGCCTAGTGGTTAGAGGGTTGCTGCACTCGTGATTTGACAGCTTGACATTAAACCAACATTCAGGCATCCTTTCAAGAGGATTTTGACCTATCATTATGTAACAACTCTCACAGAAGAGTGCTTTGTGAGCATTGTTACTAAGCCTAGCAAGGAAAATAATTCCAATTTACTGCAAGGGTAGTTTTCTCCCCGGTGAATTGTTTCCCTTTGTTTTGAATTGCCACCTTCTCTAGCGTTCTTTTCCTCCCAGAGGGTGGAAGGGTAAAGAGGAGATGTTCCCCATTAAGTAACATTGTTCATCGTCTCATCGTAGCATCGTCTCATCGGTAGCATCGGTCCATCGTTATCATCGTTTATCTTTCATGTGAATCTTTTGTTACCTGATCTGAGATGATCCATGATTGGTTGCTAGTGAGGACTGGACAAAATAATTAACAGAATAGTTTGTGTTTTAAATTGTATTTGTAATACAATTGGTGATGTGTGTGATTGTGGTTTAGTAGTAGTAGTAGTAGTAGTAGTAGTAGTAGAAGAATAAATTTGTGAACCCAACTTGCTTGGCCTGAAGAATTACATTGAATGAATGTTGTTCGTCACATTCATAGTGTTTCAGTGTGGTTGCTGAGTGAGTTGAGGTAATAATTTTCACTACTACTTACTATCTCCCTTTTATAGTTCATTTCTATTTTTTCTTCTATCCTCTTCCTACCCCCCCCCACTTTATCACTCCCAGCCCACCAGTAGGCGAGTCTTAATCCTCTTTAGGGACACTAAAGACCATAGGATAAGTTTAGGATCCCATTTCTGGTGCCGGATTGGATGGTGCTGGGAATCGGGTGGTGACCTAAAGAATTCCTGTTTAGGACTCTCTACAATTAAATTATCCATCAGTACCCACTCCACTCAAGTCCTTCAGATCTTTCTTTTTCTTCGCCCAACGCTCAAACAGCAACTTTGTGCGAAAATGCGATGTGCTGCCGTTAAGCGCCTGACAAGTCAAGCCCAGCGCTTCTGACTTCAGCGTGGGAGAGAATTATTTTGTTAGGCTTTCTGGGGAAAAAGGCAGGGAAATAATTGACCAAGAAGGAGATGGCAGAAAGAAAAGGAACGAGGCAGAAACAAGGAGACAGATAGAAGAGAGGGAATTCCTAGCACAGAATTTTCAGAAAGGTGGTGATGCTATTCATACCTACAGGCCCCCAGCATCCCCACTGGGGAGACAGCCATACTAGGCCGCGAGATGATTATCTTTTTCGTTAGAAAAAGAAAGCAAACCATTGCACTATGAGGCTGTCATGGCTGGAGACAATTGTAGCTAACCATCAAGTTTTCTACTCTGATATTTTACAACAGACCTCATCACCGACTACATGAATATCTGACAAAGCTGTTGACCCGTGCTCGCCTGGAAAATGTAACTGCCAAAGTCAAAGTGTGACCACGTCTGTCTTGCTCATTTTATGTCTTCTCCTTCGGTGTCAGTTTTTGTCTTGAAAAATGGATTGTACGAAGTTTCTATTTTAAAAAAAAGTTGAACAAGACAGAAGAGAGATTTGATGTCAGGAAACTTCAGTTGGTGTGCATAAGCAGTCCCTGTGTTCAGTGCAAGAATAAGTGTGCGAGAAAGTGATACATTTTCTCTCTCTCTCTCTTTTTAAAAAGCTAAGACAAGGACGTGTCAAGTATTAATGTCGACTGAAATAGTGGAGTTCTCGCCTACTCATAAGCTCTCCCCCAAAAGTCCATCGGGTGAGACTATAAACCGAGGTCCCGTGTGCGAAAGCACGCAGAACATCTTGTTCGTACGTTAAAACATCTTCCGCCTTTCTGAAGAATAGGCCATTAAACATGTGTGCTAGTGGGAACGGATTACAAAATGTACAAACCCCATGCACAGGGACTGGATATGAAAAAGATGAGACTGCTTATTCCATTAACCTCGAAAGAAAATAATGAAAAATAACTAAACAAAAAATCATACAGCATAAAGGGGGAAAAGAAGGAAAATATGATCAATGAAGAAAACACATGAAGTAGAGAAAAAAGACAGAAGGAATAAAGACAGGAACAAAAAGGAAAGAAAGAAAGAAGCTATGTAAAGTATCATCATCATCATCATCATCATCATCATCATCATCATCATCATCATTCTTCTTCTTTTTCTTCTTCTTCTTCTAATAATAATAATAATGATAATAATAATAATAATAATAATAATAATAATAATAATAATAATAATATTGTTATTATTATTATTATTATCATTATTATTATTATTATTATTAAATAAGATTTGAAAAAAGCACTGAAAAAGAAGTGTTTTTCGGTTGATGTTGTTGTTGTTTTTTAAAGTATATATGGCCTTGTTGTTAATAATGGATTATCAATGAGAGGAGCAGAAAAGATTTATTAAAAATCTCTTATGTGCAATGAAATAAAAATCCCTATTTGCAAAACTCCAATGAGCCTTTAAGTTAAGCTGACTGAGTAGGTTGCCTATCTCTGTTACTCAATATGTGCACACATTATGGACAGTTTTTCACACACTATAATTGTACGTCCAGCTATTTGTGTCACTTTGTATTCTTTCTTTTTTTTTTTAATGACATTCTATGGCAGTCTTGTAAAAAATATGAATATAAATGTTTTTAAAATGTGCTACATTTCTCTTCAATAACAGTATCATTTTGTCCCTATCATTTCAATTGACACATCTATAGACTTCTGACATGTGCAAATGCCTCTGTATTTTATCACAATATAATTGTAAATTGGATGAACTGATCAAATATATTCGTTTTACTGTTAAGATGTTTATTTTGTGCCTGAAAAGTTATGAATATAAACGGAACAAAAAGGGTGTCTAGATAATAAACAAATCGTGTTTTATACTATCCCATTAATTTGATTATGTAGAAATTGTTTGGAATCATTGTTAAGGAATGCACTGAGTTCAATGGCAACTCTTCTCATAAAGAATCATTATACAAGCTGTTTGTGGAACAAGCCATAATGAGTTATCTAATGTATTATATTGCTTTGTATCATATTACATTGTATTAATTGTATTGCATTGTGCTGTATTGTATTGTATTGTATTGTGTTGTGTTGTATTGTATTGTATACTACTTCAGGTGGATAGGTAGTTTAGAGGTAACACACCAGCCTAAAAAGCAAGAAGTGTGGGTTCGATTTCTGTTTGAGCCAGAAATTTGTCCTCATCAATTGGAATTCAAGGGGTGGTCTGGGCGTTAGTCTCTCGCTTGCAATGATAAATCAAGGTCCTGTGTGCAATACACATTCAGCATTCAGTCTACCTGCTTATTTCGTACATGTTTCCTTAATCATGTTCTTCACATAAGTACAGATAAGAATAATAAGGGCACTGAGCATTGTCATGAAGACAATACATAACACAATTTACAAATAGTGAAACTAATGGTGTCTGTTGAGCACAATATACATTTTAAGTAAGTTATCTTCATATGCTGAAGATATATTTTGGTGATGTATGCAATGCACTCTGTTAGAAAATAGTCTGGTTATTGTGTGAAAAAGAAAGATAGAAAGAAAGAACGAGGTAAAAAAAAGCACACAAAAAAAATGAATGAAAAAAGTTAAAAAACAACAGCAAAAAAAGAAAACGAAAAAAATGGAAAGAATAAAAGAAGGAAGAACAGGCAAGTGAAAAAAGACAAAGCAAACACAAAGACAGAGAGATAACAGGAGGAAACTAACTGATAAGGAGAAATAGACCTAAACAGTCCACACACAAACCAAAACAACAGAGTGCCCAACCACCCCTGTATGTGTCTGTGCATGCCCACCCCCCTCCCCCTACACACATGTGAAACAAAAAAAAGTAGAAAAAAAGAAACAGGTAAGTCTACTCAGACAACATGTTAGAAGACAAAGGTCATATTTCCTGAACAAAAGATGACTGTATTCACAGACACATCAAACGTCTCTTCAGGTGAGTTGCTAATCAACTACTCCACTCATCTTCTGGCTACTGGGACACAAATTGCTGATTTATGGGCACAAGTGTCTCACAACTTAACCTTTCACCCTGCTTCAGAACAAAGACACATGCAAATGAGAAAACAAAGAGAAAAAATGGAACATTGTAGAACATTCTGAAGATGTTCAAACGCACGTTTTATAAGGTGCAATGGATATAGTTTAAGACACTACAACCTTGACAATGCACATTTTTTAAATTTACTTATTTCACTCATTATTTATTTCAAGGATAATGGAATAAGCACTCATGCATGTTTTAAAAAATCCAGTCTCCTGCCTATGCAGTTTTGTCAATTTTGTCATTCATTTCCTCTGCAATTTGTTTTAAGACTCTGTTTTAATATAATGCTGAGCCCCTCCCCCCAACTTAAGGGGCTCAGCAGAGAAAACAATAGGAAGAAGACAACATCAGAGAGGGGACTGGCTTTGGGTGGAATGATTTGCTATGGAAAGCAGGGGACCATGCAGAGTGGAGGAAGCTGGTTGCAAAATCTTCAGTGCTTCCCTCATGGTCTACAGGACTAGGGGATAGGTGAAGGTAAAAGTGAAGATTGTTTGAAGGCCTACAGGGAAACACACCTGTATTTTTAAAAAGTAAAAGATCCCAAGGCTGATTCTCATCCAAAGTCTACCCTTTTCCTCTCATCCACACATCATGGACTGGGTGCTAGTCTTTTGGATGAAACCACATATCAAGCTCTGTGTGACATACACACTAATGCATAAAAATCCATCATAACATGTGTTGCTCATGGCAAATTTATAGAAAAAATCCTTTCAC
>CM054154.1:9510079-9547579 GCA_028751875.1 Rapana venosa
ATCAACACAGCAGGTGTCTATATCTCTCAGGCCTGGTTGATGCCAGGATATATTATGATAGGAAGGTAAAGTTGTCCTGTTAAGGAATCTCAAAGAAAAAGCACTTCCATAGAAACATCATTACATCATCCTCATCATCATTGATCATCATATCATAAGGAAAAATGCTTTTGATTAAGTGTTTCACAAAAGATGAGGCAGAAAAAAGAAACAAAAATTATGGATGAGATGATATACCCAGGTCATATGTGCAACATGCATTTAGTGCACACAAAAGAAACCACCACAACAAAACTTGTCCAGTTAAAAGCATGTGCAGAGAGAGAGAGAGAGAGAGAGAGAGAGGAGAGAGGAGAGAGAGAGAGAGAGAGAGAGAGAGAGAGAGAGAGAGAGGAGAGAGAGAGGAGAGAGAGAGAGAGAGAGAGAGAGAAAGGGGGGGGGGAGAGAGAGAGAGAGAGAGAGAGAGAGAGAGAGGAGAGAGAGAGAAGAGGAGAGAGAGAGAGAGAGACCTTTCTTATGGTACCACTGTTATTCCATTGGGGCAATCTATGTGGGTGTAACTTATTGCTTTGAGACTACTTGATAGTAGTGCACTATACAAGTTTCCGCTTACATTACGTTATTTTACAATACATGCATGTTAATCTCTTGTGTCCATCACAAAACTATTGAGGCACATTACTGATAATAAAACTGCACCTTTCTCTCACATCCAGAGAATACTTTAGCTCTGCTGCCAAAAGCAGTTAATGCCATGCTGAGTTTTTCCTTCATATCTTCCAGTCTCCTTGTTCTTTTGTTATCATTCATCAGTCCCTTGACCAAGATGGCCAAGGTTGGGGTTGGGAGTTTGTGGAGGGGGGGGGGGGGATACCAGAGATGAGTTGGTCCACAGTGTTCTCTAGGCTTGTCTGTCTCCAGCCTTTAGCAGCCAGCAACAACACAGCTATGTCAAGGTCGGCCAGGTGTTCTGCATCCAGTTGTTCTTCCTCTGTCTGCCCCTGCATCGTCCTCCATCAAATGTTCCCCTGTAGGATAGTCTTGGTAAGAGAGTTGTCACTTGTGACATAACCAAAGTGCACCAGCTTCCTCCTCTTTTGAATGGCCTCTTCTAAGTCCTTCTGATCATCCTGCTCCTTGAACTGAAAATGCTTTTGCACAATACATTTGACCAATTATTTGCTGCACTCTCTGTCTCTCTCTCTGTCTCTCTATTTCCCTCTCTCTTTGTGTGTCTCTGTCTCTGATTGTCTAGACAACAACATTAACAATAATATCTTTGGTTTTATATTGCACAGAGATCTTAGAAAGCTGTTTATACCTCATATAATTATGTATTCTGCAAAGAATAGTCACGTTTTATCAATCAAATCATTCATTCATTTATTCATTCTCTCTCTCTCACATTGGAAATTAAAATGTTTTACTTTTTAAATGGGTACATTACTTCTAAATGTTCAAGCTTGCAGCTGCACAAATTGCCTAGGATTAAAACAGTTTTTTAAAGAGGCTGGGGAAAATGTGTTTGCCAAAATATGTGGACAGGGAAAGGTTAAAATGCATTAAGTTATATGCATATCACCTTATAAAACATGTCCTTGAGAATCTGTAGAATGTTCTAGAATGTTATGCTTACTTTTCTTTCTGTTTTCTTATGTGCACATGGCTTTGTTCTGAAGTGGTATAATGGGTTAAGTTTAAAGCCCACAACGTCCATAAATCAGCCATTTGTGTCCAGGGTGACAGACCATGAGTGGGGTGCTTTATTAACAACACACCTGAAGAGACATTTGATGTGTCTGTGAATACAGTCATCTTTTGTTCAGGAAATATGACCTTTGTCTTCTAGCATGTCATGGTTTCTTGTCTGGGTTGACCTAGCTGTTTTTTTCCGTTTTTTTGGCTCCTGCTTTTGGTTTTACTGTGTGTGTGTGTGTGTGAGCTTAAGGGTCTTTTGTTTGTTTTTTAAGCTCATTTATCTCTGTCAGTTCAGTGTTTTTCCTTCTTCCATTTTTATGTGTGTCTATCTACATGTCTGTATTCTGTCTGTTTTGTTATTGTGATTTTCATTGTATTTCTTCTTTTTGTTTAGATTTTTTCATGGTGTTTCTTTCTTTTCTATTCTTTTCTTTCTGTTTTTTTCTTTTTCTGTTCTATCTTTCTCTTCAAAAGGGGGTGGGGGTGGGGGAGGCATGTACAAACAAAAGTCTGTTTTTTCTTTAAATATACAAGGTTAAGTGTGATGAGGTTTTTTCATCCAGCCTTTAAGAGGATATATTACAGAGAGAGAGAGAGAGAGAGAGAGAGAGAGAGAGAGAGAGAGAGAGAGAGAGAGAGAGAGAGAGAGAGAGAGAGAGAGGAGAGAGAGAGAGAGAGAGAGAGAGAATGACAATGACAATGACAATGACAATGACAAATTCTTTTATTTCGAGGATAATGCAAACGCACACATAGATATATTACAGAGAGAGAGAGAGAGGAGAGAGAGAGAGAGAGGAGAGAGAGAGAGAGAGAGAGGAGAGAGAGAGGAGAGAGAGAGAGAGAGGAGAGAGAGAGAGAGAGAGACAGACAGACAGACAGACAGACAGACAGACAGACAGACAGAGAGTTTGGACTCATGTCTGAGCATGATATAATAGTGGACATTTAGGTGACTTAATCTTGTTTTAGAGCAGAAATGTATCACTTTCTCTCAGAATTATTCCTGACATACTTCACTCTGCACTTACACAAAGACTACTTATGTACACCTACTGAAGTTTTCTGACATTAACTATCTCCTTCTTTCTGTAACATTTCCTTAAGTTAAGAATTTGATTCAAACCTTTTTTTTTCTGGAAGAAAACGGACACCAAGGAGTAGAAGGCATAAAGTAAAGAAGACAGTCATTCTTAGGCTTTGACATTTAAACTATCAACGCTGGCCCGTGGCAAAAGCTGTGTCAGTTATTAATGTAGGCTTAGCACCAAGGTATGTAATAAAAAGTTGTGCCTTAACATGCCATGTTGAGATTGTCTTCAGCCATGACAAGCACTTAGATAGCAACCTTAACTCTCCTTTTAAGTAGAGAAAAATCCTCTGACGTTGGAGTATAGCTGCCTTTTCCAACAACCCTTATTATGGCACTTTAATAGACATTCAAAACATGCTTTTCTTCAGTGTAGGACTTTTTCTTGGTAGTTAATCTCATAATTTGTCCCTGCCTTCAACAGCCGAAATCCCATCACCCCACCACAGTGTATTATGTTCATTTGTGTGTGTGTGTGTGTGTGTGTGTGTGTGTGTGTGTGTGTGTGTGTGTGTGTGTGTGTGTGTTTGCATTTGTTAAAACTATTTGTGATTGGTTGGATGTGTGAGAATAGGCTGAATGCAAGCACTCTGATTTGTTTTTATAAGATATAAAGCTATATAAATTCCATATGTTACTAATATGAAACACTAACAAAAGTATCACCACACACACACACACACACACACACACACACACACACACACACACCACACACACACACACACACACACACAATGGCAAATCAAGAACATAACTTAGAGCCATTAAGACTGCTACTAATTCCGCGGTAAAAATCGAATGATGTTTACCAACATAGAATGATTTTTCAATTTTTAAAGATGGTATAACAAAAGCTGAACCTGTTTCTTGATTATCCAGACGTGATCCATCTGTATAAATTTGTAAATGATGAAAATACTTATGATGGATGTGGGATCGAACATCAGAAACCATAATGTTCAGATTCTCATTCTTTTTTGCATTAGTTACCTCTATGTCGAAGTATGCTCTATTCATCTCCCACGATGGGCAAGGTAATATTGCCTCTCGTTTGTCCATTCTGTGTTGGTTGACATTAGAATTTTCCACTAGATCAGACACATATGTGTTAATGGGCATTAAGGAAGATATATCTTTTGCTCTTTTAGGAAACTATAGTTCAGATTTTACTTCTACTTCCTCAGAAATGAAATTATCAGTGTTTCTGTTTCTAAGAACATATTTTGCACATGCCAGTTGACGGTAATCATCCAAAGGCAATGTACCAACTTCATTGTACGTTCCCAGAGCTGATGCATGATACGCAACTCCAAGTGCAAGCCTGTAAGCTTTGCAGTCTACACTTTGTAGCTTTTTAAGTAAAGATTTTGGAGCGCTGAAAAAGATTTCTTGTCCGTATGATAATTTCGAACGAACAAGAGATGTAGCTAAACATTTTAGATTGCATATGTCTTGTCCCCAGAACTGTTTACTAATTATCTTCAGTAAGTTTATGCACTTTCTTGCCTTTGTTAATAAGTGCTCAATATGTGTATTCCAAGTTAGCTTTGAAGTTAGAATAACACCTAAGAACTTTATTGCCATTGTGTATATTTCAAATCCTTATTTGTGTTGATTCTAAGTCGGTATTGTATGCTTTAAAATCCTTGTGGTACAAGAAAACTTCAAACATTGCATTAGAGATTAATCATGTCATACACCTTTTAACCTTAAAGGGCACAAGTGTCACTTTCTGTTGGGTGCCTTCACACAGTGGATTCTTTCCAAATGAGTGGGCTGATAGAGCTGCTAAAAGAGGAGCAAAGCATGAACGGGAATCAGCAACATTGCACGTACCTTTATCATTACAAGAGGGCTACCACTTATTAGAACAAACATCATGGAAAAAGGTCACAGAAACGTATCCACCTAAAAGAGAGATTTCTAAACAGATCTGTCATCAAAACTGATAAAGCAAGAGTCGTGAGCCATTCTAAGGCTTGTTCAAATATCTCCACAGCAAGAAGAGTGAATAGTTTGTTTTATAGAATAAAACTTAATGCATTCGTAACCAAATTCAGTAGAAACAGTAAATGTCTATGTGGTGAGAATATTTCTAATACTCATATAGTATTTGAATGTAAGAATACGAAAGCTTTTTTACCTCAATTTTCTGAAAACTCCCTTAGAAGCATATTCAATAATTTGAATTTGGCATTTGATATTGCAAAAGGTCTCTGGCATAGTCCTATAGGACATTTGTTATAGTTTCATTAACGTTAATCACTTTTTATGTTTTTGTTTCTGTGGTGTGTTTTTAAAAATATTTTTTATTGTATCTTTTGCTTTGCACGGTTTCTTTTCATGATTAGACTCCTTTTTCCCCCTCGCATTTTTCAGTAGGGCCTCTACAACCACTTCAATTATCATACACCCCTTGTATATATATATTTTTCTTTCTCGTCTAATATCACTGAGAGTGAACAGACGTAAAATCGAAGACAACAACAACAACAACACACACACACACACACACACACACACACACACACACACACACACACACACACACACACACACACACACACACACACACACACACAATCGGATGAGGACTCATTAGCATACAAGACACTTACCTTTAATTTTGCAATGTTAAGAACGTATGGTTCTTAAACAATACGTTCTTTCTTTCTTGATTATTTCGTATCTGAACATGTCTTCAAATGGAGTGTTGTTTTTGTAGTGTGTGTGTGTGTGTGTGTGTGTGTGTGTGTGTGTGTGTGTGTGTGTGTGTGTGTGTGTTCAGTTGTGTACTTTGCTGTCAGCACAATCTATCCTCTGAACTTTTCTGGGATCTGTAGAGCACTGACAAAAAGCAGGTATGGTTGGCTCTGTCTGTCTTTCTGTGTCTGTCTGTGTCTGTCTGCGTCTGTCTGTCTCTGTCTGTCTGTGTCTGTCTGTGTCTGTCTGTCTCTGTCTGTCTGTGTCTCTCTCTCATACACAAACGCATGCATGTATGCACACACACGCAAACACGAACACACACACAAACACACACACACTCACTCAAATATGATATGAGTATTTGAAGTAGAATAGGTTGTCCACATAGACACCTGACATTTTCGCAAAATGTTGTAAAGAATGCATTTAATTTTACTGTGAAATGTAATATGTTAACTTTAGAATTAGAAAACTGAAATCAGCTTAGGAGTTATGGAAGATGTACTGTGGGCATTGGTCAGAAAACCCTTGAAAATCGCTCATTGAACTGATCAAGTTGTTCAAAGTGGCCCCATGAGGCTTGTTCTAATAATTATATATGCACCCTTCCTGTATAGATATGGGAACATGCAGTTCAGTTGATTCCATATCATGTATTGCTCCTTCATTGCATAGAACTCTGTGTGTGTGCGTGCGTGCGTGCGTGCGTGCGTGCGTGTGTGTGTGTGTGTGTGTGTGTGTGTGTGTGTGTGTGTGTCAGCAATAACAGCAGCAGCAGCAATAGTAGCAACAGCAGTAGAATCATCAGCAGAAACAATGACAACAACAGTAACAAAAGCAGAACAAATCCTTGGCCCTACTTATGACAAGGAAAGAAGCAGGAAACCCCTAAAAAAAAGAGGGTTATTATATCACCTTTCACTCCATCTTCACCCCCTGACAGTTCACCTGTCATCAACATCACTTTTAATGGTAGCTGCTGATGCATGCCCCGTCAGCTGTCTCCATCCCGTCTGTCTTCAGTTCTCCTGTAGATTTCATTTTTCGACAGCTCTGTCTACTTGCCCATGTCCTCCAGTAGGAAGTCAGTGGCCTTTCCTGTTGTTTCTGGCTCATCCTTTTGCCCTGGGCCAGTCTTCGTGACATGGCAGCTCTGATGTCTTACAACCTGTCCAAAAATGTTTCATTGCCATTTTCCTCTCATCTTATCTACTCCCATAACCCGCTCCAGGGTCATAGGGGCACTGCAGTGAGGAACGGTGCACCAGTTGGCTCCATTTGTATGGTTGTGGGCAAGTGCCTGGGCTATGGAGAAGCTTTTCCTAGTCCATTCAATGATGTTGTCTGCCCATTTCTTCTTCGGCTTGCTACACCTTCTCTTCCCCTGCACTGTTCCTTGCAGGATGGTCTTAAAGAGCCCATCTGATTTTGTCACATACCCATGCCATCTGAGCTTCCTTCTCTTGACCCTGGTCAGAAGGTCTTCATACTGTTTTACTTGTTGGGTGATGGTTTGTCGGACTTATTCGTTGGTAATGTGGTCCGTGTATGAAATGCCAAAGAGTCTTCTGAGGCATCTCATCTCCAAAGCCTGGTTCCTTCTTTGTAGATCTGCATTCAATGTCAGAGGCATCTCATCTCCAAAGCCTGGTTCCTTCTTTGTAGATCTGCATTCAATGTCCCAGATTCACATGCATAGAGGTATGTGGAGATGACCAATGCATGCAATAGCTTAACCTTGGTCGTGAGAGAGGTGTTTCAGTCTTTCCAGATGGTCTTAAGCTTCGTCATTGCTGCTACTGTTGTGCAGCTCTTGTGAGGATTCTGGTCTTTGAACCTTTATCAGTGATAATAGCTCCAAGGTACTTGAAGTGATCTACAACCTAAAAAATAAAATCTAAAAAGTAAAAGATCTAGTTCTTCCAAAATGCTTTTGTTTGTTCATGTTTTGGTCCTACTTCTTCTTCTTCTTCTTCTTTTTCTTCTTCTTCTTCTTCTTCTTCTTCTTCTTCTTCTTCTTCTTCTTCTTCTTCTTCTTGTGAGTCCTCTCTAGAACAGCATCTCTGCACTTTTGATTCAGTTTTTGTTTGCAGATTTCAGAGTCTATCCTTCATGTTCACAGAAAATAACAGGCAAAACCATTGATTTTAGTATTTTAAATTTGGATTCATTTCCTAAATATATTTGGAATTGTTGGTAAGATGTATCATTCTTTCTTTGGCTTGAGCAGTTCTTGTTTTAATGTCTTTGGTACACAAAGCATTAGCAGATTAATTTGTATGAACTAAGGTATTTGAAATGCTCAACACCTTGAATGAGTTCTTCATCGATTTGGATTTTTCATCCATTAAGAAAATAAAATGCAAGTATGCAAGAAAGAAACATTAAACCAGTAGAAACAACAAAGCAACAACAATATCAACAACAAACGAAAACAAAAAAATGAAAAAAAGAGGAAATAAAAATGAGACACAAAAGGCCAAATTAAAATATTAAAAGAAGGGTAGAAGGAACAGAGAAAATAGAAAAGAAAGAAAGAGAAAAGGAAGAAAGTTACAAAAGGAAAGAGGGAAAGCATAAAAATAAGTTTAAAATGTAGCTACAAAACAGTAAGAATTACAGACATGTAGACCAACACATGGACAGACAAGATGAAAGGATTAAAAACCTGGACAAAGATAAATGAGCCAAAACAGCAAACAATACAGCCTGAACAAAGCAACACCACACACACACACACACACACACACACACACACAACACACACACACACACACACACACACACACACACACACACACAGAACATCTTGCGAACACACTAAAACTGGTTTCACTTTTTGGAAGAGTAGGCCATTATGTGCTGGTGGAAAGGGATGACAGAATGGACAAAACTGCATACACAAGGGGCCTGGATGAAAAAAGCACATGAGTGCTTATTCCATTATTCTCAAAATAAAATAATATATTTTTTTAAAACACACACATGGGGAACACAAAAGAAAAAGAAAAAACAAAACCCAGCTAGGTCAACCTGGACAAGAAACCATGACATGTTAGAAGACAAAGGTCGTATTTCCTGAACAAAAGATGACTGTATTCACAGACACATCAAATGTCTCTTCAGGGGAGCTGCTAATCAGCTACCCCACTCATGGTATGTCCTCCCAGACAAATTGCTGATTTATGTATGTTGTGGGCTTTAAAGTTAACCATTATCCTGCTTCAGAACAAAGCCCTGTGGACATAAGAAAATAAAATGAAGACAACTAGAACATTCTAGAACATTCTACAGATTCCAAAGGACATGTTTTATAAGGTGAAATGCATACGGCTGAATACATTTGAACCTGTCCTTGTCCCCAAGTTTTTACCTACACATTTTCTTCCAGCTTGTTTAAAAAAGGGTGTTTTAGATGTGGACACTTTGGGGAACCATGAGGCTTAACAATCAAGAAGTTATGCTGTATACAATCAAGAAGATATCTCCAGTTTGAATCTCTATTGAAGCAGGGTTTTTTCCACCAATTTACTTATAGTAGTCTGGGTGCAAGTCTTTCAAATGAGATAGTATACTGAGGCTTTTTGTACAATATGTACTGGGTACATGTGGAAGAAACTTGTCAATACCAGTTCTGCTGACACTTTTAGTATTTATAAAACTTGTTTGTGTCCGAAAATATAAACACATTTCAACAGAAAAGAAAATTGTGTGTGTGAGGGAAAGAGAGAGGGAGAGAGAGAGAGAGAGAGAGAGAGAGAGAGAGAGAGAGAGAGAGATGAGAGAGAGAGAGAGAGAGAGAGAGAGAGAGAGAGAGAGAGAGAGAGAGAGAGAGCAAACAATCACACAAATGCATTGTTATTTGGGAATGCCTTTTTTGTTTTAAAGGATTGATGTAGGGAGGAGCAAGTTGGCCAGGCTTGGTCATGGCAACTCTCTCTCTCTTACCAAGGCTACCCTGCAGAAGACACTTGAGGAAAGTAGATGCAGGGGCAGACAGATGAAGAACTGCATGCAGAACATCAAGACTGGACTGGCCTTGACATGGCTGTTGATGCAAAAGGCTGAAGACAGACCAGCCTGCAGAACACTTTTATCCCTCGTAGTCTCCCCCACCCCCTCTCCTACCGACCATCTTGGTCAGATGACCAATGAATGATGATTAATTAGAAATAACAACATGACTGGAAGATAGGAAGGAAAGACTCAGTATGCATCAACTGCTTTTGAAAGCAAAGCTGCAGTATTCTCAGGGTGAAGAAGTAATGAAGCAAATTTTTATCAGTAACTGCCTCACTTACGGTTTCATAATGATAAAAGGTTTATATGCAAGTGATGTAATGTAATGTAAGTGGATATTTGTATAGTGCATTGCGATGAAGTAGTTCCAAAGCACTACAATGCAATAACATAGATGGGCCCAATGAAATAATGGTAGTATGTCAAGAACAACTGTGACAAATAGGGTTAGGGAAATAGAAAAAAAACAGTAATGGCAAGAACAAGAAAAGAAAGAGAAGTCTGTCAAAATAGCATGTGAACACATGAGAATCCCCCAAGTCAGAATGCAGCTACCTTTCTGTTGAGCAAAAACGGTTGCATGTGCAAACTTTCCCCATTGGTGAACCCCAGAGCTGTAGTCAAAGAAGGCAAAAACCCAACAAAAACCCCAACAAAAACCCCATGAGTAATCCATGTCACACCTACACCCACCCAGGCTCACAGCATATCTATTATGTAGCTGGTCAGGCACAGCTACATAACAGATTGAAAACCCAGCAGTATAGTGCAAGAATCAACCTTATGAAATCTGAAATAGAATCATTTTTTCTTGTCACATAAAGGAGGAATAAAACATCAGGAGACACATAACTTTTGGATAAAAAACCCCATCCCATCAACAAGCCCTCCTGTAATGGGGGAGGGAGGAATGGCAACTGACAAACACTTTGTGTAATATTCTTCAGATGTCATGGTATGTGAATTGTGCACTGTATAAAATGCCTTTGTTTGTGTATGTATGTATGTATGTATATATGTATGTATGTATGTATGTATGTATGCATACAGGAATGCTGTATACACACTATCTCTTTGTTAATATTGAAGTGTATTCATGAACATGCGACTATTACTAGTTAACCTTTATTGATATTGATAATGCTTGTTATGCATATATGTATTTGTAACAACAAGAGGGGAAAAATTTTTTTTTTAAAAGGGCTCACAGCATATCATCAGCATATCATGTACCAAGCAAAACTTACATTTGCATCACAAGCACTCATACACAGAACTTGGCTGTATAATCTGCACACTACTTTTAGGAGGGGGTGGTAGGTAGGGGTGGAATCAGTACTAACGTTAACTCCAGGAGAACAGTTTCATTGAATGGACACTTCAAGGGAGACTCTAACTGGTGCCATCTGAGGATGGGGTGCACTTTCTAAGCTCTTGGCTATCCTATCCCCCCTCCCCATGTGGGAGACCCCTATCCTGATACATGCATAACTGTTATGTAATGTGTGTAATATGGACTGCATAACAAATGCCATATCAAATGTATGTGCATGGAATTTGGGTTCTGTTAAAAAAGAAGAAGAAGAGAGTGCCCTCCCTGTAAAGTTCTATTCATCTCTGTGTATGTGTGTGTGCACGTGTGTGTGTGTGTGTGTACGTGACAATGCCTTTAACTGGGAACAAATTCTGTCACCATGGTATTCTTTTCTGTGCACTAAATGTAAACTTGACATATGGCTTGTGTATATCACCTGATCCATACATTTAACGCCCAGACCATTATTTGCCTTGCACTGACAAAAGCTGGGATATAAATGAAATTAAAGGTCTGAACTTTCACTTTAAAGATGACTGTGTTATGTGTATATCTCAGATGGGCCCTACAGACTGTCTGCAATATAAAAAAAACACAGTGATTTTAGACAGTCTTGAAAAATGTGTAGGTGAACTCATGCAGAAACTGAAAGGTTAAAAGGCTTCCAGATATATTATGTATTTCACCTTACAAAATGTGCCCTTTGGGAATTTTTAAAGACTTCTTCAATATTCACTTTATCAGTTTCTCTGTCACACAAATCTGTTCTGAAGGGAAGGTGATGGGTTAAGTTTTAAGCTCCCCCAGCTGTCATTAATTAACATTTGTCTCCCAGGGGGCAGAAGATGAGTGGGGTGGTTGATTAGGGGCACAAATGAGGAGACATTTGGTGTGTCTGTGAATACAGTCAGCTTTTGTTGGGGAAATATGACCCTGTGCCTTTTAACATGTCCTGGCTTGACCCCTGAGTAGGTCTTCACAATTACTTGTTTCTTTTCCTTGCTCTTTCGCTTTTTATCTGGGGGGAAGGGGAGGGGTTACACTTACTTAGAGTCCTCTGCTTCTTTGTTTACCTGTCTGTGTTGTTATTGAGGCTTTATATTGTTCTTTCCCTGTATCTTTTGTTCTTTCCCTTTCTTTCTTTCCTTTCTTTTCTCTTTCTTTCTTACGTGTTGATTTTACTGTCTTTGTTTCTTGTGTTTATCTATCGATTCTTTCTTTCTTTTAATTATTTTAATAATTCTTCCAATCGTTTGTTTTATTTTCTTTCTTTCTATTCAATCTTTCTTTCAGTCAATTGTTCTGTATTCTAACTTTCTTTGTTTCTTTGTTCCTTTTTTTCATTCTTTCTCTTTTGTTCCATTTTCTTTTGTTTCTTTTCTTCTCTCTTTCTTTATGTCCCTCTTATTTTTGTTTCTATAATGTTCTGTCTATCTGTCTGTCTTTTCTCATTCATTCATTCATTCATTCATTCATTCATTCATTCATTCATTCATTCATCCATCCATCCATCCATCCTTCCTTCCTTCCTTCCTTCCTTCTTCATCACCATCTTCTTCTTCTTCAACATCTTCTTCTTCTCCTCATCCTCTTCCTCCTCCTCCTCCTTAAACTCTTCTTCTTCAAATTCTTCTCCAAATTCTTCTTCAAGTCCTTCTTCTTCTTCTTTGCATTCTTCTTCACATTCTTCTTTTCATTCTTCTTTGCATTCTTCTTCACATTCTTCTTTGCATTCTTCTTCTTCTTTGCATTCCTCTTTGTTCTTGGTCTTCTTGCCAGTCTTGCTACTATCAATTACGGGGCATAAGCGCGATTGGCAAGTATCTGTCCACTGATGCAACTTCCAAGCTTGTCACATCTCTCATTCTTTCACGTTTAGACTACTGTAATTCTCTTTTGGCTGGCCTACCAGCATCATCTATCCACTCTCTTCAACGCATACAAAACTCTGCAGCTTGACTGGTCCTAAGAAAGAAAAAATCTGAACACATCACTCCTCTTCTGCGATCTCTTCACTGGCTGCCTGTCTCACAAAGACTGGAGTATAAAATCAATACCCTCTGTTTCAAATGTCTCCACAAATCTGCACCCTCTTATCTCTGTAACTGTCTTCATCTGTACACTCCTTCCCATTCCCTTTGTTCAGCGGCAGATACTTTGTGCTTTCGAACACCCAGATTCAAACAAACCACTGTTGGCTGTAGCTCCTTCTCTGTTTCTGGTCCATCCACCTGGAATGACCTCCCTCTTTCACTTCGCCTAAAGCCTTCACTTGATACCTTCAAATCCAGCCTCAAAACACACTTATTTCCTACCTGAGACTTTCCCCCCAAATATCTGTCCCTAATTTTCAACAGCATCTTTCACCTTCTAAGTTTTGTTCCGAGTGTGTGTGTGTGTGTGTGTGTGTGTGTGTGTGTGTGTGCACGCGTGTGTGTGCGTGCATGCGTGCATACGTGCGCGCGCGCGCGCATGGTTTTGAAATCTGTTGTTCATTATGTTTAAGGAGAGTTGCATGCCTGTAAATGATTGAGTGCAAGCGCTTCGATTTGTTTTTGTTTTTTTACAAGATTCAGCGCTATATAAATTCCATATATTATTATTATTATTATTATTATTATTCTTTGCATTCTCCACATTCTTCTTTGCATTCTTTTTATTCTTTGCATTCTTTATCTTCACATTCTTCTCTTTTTGCATTCTTCATCTTGGCATTCTTCTTTTTCTTCACATTTTTTTTTACACAATTCTTCCTTTTCTTCAAATTCTTCTTCTTCTTCTTCAAATTCTTCAAATTCTTCTTTACCCTATTCTGCGCACTCAGTTTGTTATCTTTAGTGGGGGATTTGGACAATTCCACAAACACTTAGCTGGTCACTTATAACAACGTTGTACACACACACACACACACACACACACACACACACACACAAACACACACACACGCATGCCTGCACACGTGCACACACTGGTATTGGAATTCAAAGCAACACTCATAAATATACACATAGGTACCATCAATCTTGCAGCATTGAATACAGAAGATTTCTTTCTACACAATGCATTCTTTCTTTCTCTGGTATTTCAGGTCGAAGTGCACACAGAACAGACATGTTGTATGCGTCCTGTTTCTCACTTGTGTGGTCTGTCTCAGAATTCACAATATGTCCATTGAAGAATTTATGGGCTAGTATATATTACATCCAAGATGACAGTTAATATTATAACCCATTTGTCTACAATGTGTGTGCAGTGTGTGTGTTGTGTGTTTGTGTGTGTGTGTTTGTGTGTGTGTGTGTGTGTGTGTTGTCTACAATGTGTGTGTGTGTTTGTGTGTGTGTGTGTGTGTGTGAGTGAATGAGAGAGAGAGAGAGAAAGGGGGAAAGAGGGTGTATCACTAGTATTCAAAGCAGGCCATTATGTGCCAGTGGGAATAGATGACAGAATTTACAAAAACTGCATACACACGGGGACTGGATGTAAAAAAGCAATAAGTGCTTATTCCATTATCGTCGTATTAAAATAATAAATAAATAAATAAAATAATAAATAAATAAAGCAGGAAAACTAGCAGTAGAAACAGCAACGAGACCATCAGCAACAACAGCAGTAAAGTTATATTTATAGTACCAACACCAGCAGCAGATTTCTAAGTAGCCAAAGCTTAAGTATTGCAGAAAAAGCAGTAGAGGCAGAAGCAGTCATTACAGCAGCAGCAATAACAGCAGAAAGCTGCAGCAGCAGCAGCAACAGCAGCAGCACTAGTAGTAGTAGTAGTAGTAGTAGTAGCAGCAGCAGCACTAGTAGTAGTAGTAGTAGTAGCTTCAAGCCCTTCTTACCACAAGAGACAAATAGGAATACCATAAGAACAATGTTTTTATTTCACTTGCCACCCCCACCTCTACTCTACCCCCACCCCCACGCCATGTTTTCCAATAAATCACATGCATAAACCCCGCCCCCATTCTTCCCCCTCCCTCCATTCTTTGAGTTCATAACAACCTTGCCCTGAAGCAGGGTGGACAGCTGTCATCAAATAGACGTGACCATAACAAACCAGTGACGTGACAGGTGGGGGCATAAATTATGCTAAGATATATGAATATGCTAATTATGAACAATGTCTCCACTCTGCCACCCTTGACTTTCATAACAAAGATCTTACTCCCTGTTGTATTATCTCTGACAAGGAAATCTTTCTTTTATCTGTGTCCGTCTGTTTCTCTACTTGTTCAAATTTGTGTGTCCTCACTCTTCCTGAAGTGCACACAAAAGGCACCAGCCTTCATAGACACTCATACTCACATGCAAATATAGACACAGGTACATAGCATGCACACACTCAATAGCCTGGTGGTTAGGGTGATGCATTCGTGATCTGCTGACTCAGGTTCGAATCTCATTGAAGAGGATTTTTCCTCTGAAGTTAACATCACTGCCGACTCCACTCTCCTCAAAAGTCCTTCAGATGTGACAATAAAGTGAGATCCCATGTGTGAATGCATGCAGAACATCTTGAGCACGTTTTAAAACCATTCTACTTTTGGAAAAGTAGGTCATTGTATGCCAGTAGGAATGGATGAGAAAATGTACAAAGCTGCATATACATAGGGACTGAATGTAAAAAAGCACATGAGTGCTTATTCCATTATCCTCGAAATAAAAGAATGAATAAATAAATGAATAACACACACACACACACACACACACACACACACAAAGAAGGAGGGAGAGAGAACAATGAACAATGAACAAGATTTATTCTTTAGTCCACCAACCCCTAGAATGGGGTCAGACAAAGCATAACAAAACAAAGCAAAGTCAAAAGGGAACTGCATGACCTATGTTGCAACTGCCAAAACATTGCAAATGTGAACATTGATCCTTATAAATTTAGACACATAGCTTACTTGTATCAGAAAATCCAACCACTTGCTTCTTTTCTTTTATAAATGAAGTTTTCTGTTACAAAGTTTTGTCATGAGTATGCAGCTCTTGTTGGTGTGAATTCTATGTTTATTACACACATATTTCATACACAGATCTGCTGTGATGCTTTATCCAAGAGACTAGCACTCACACCACCACTAATGGATGAGTGGAAAAGCTTAGCCTTGGGTTGATTCAACCTTGGGTTATGTCACTTACCAGACAGGTGTGTTTTCTGCACACCCTCTAACGATTTGACCCCCCTGTAGGGATGCCAGGGGACTGCCAGTATAAATAGCATCCCCACATTCTAGAAATTCCATGCTCAATTTCCCTCTTTTCTATCCCTCTCTTTGTTTCTGCCCTGTTCCTTTTCTTGCTGTTGCCTCCGTCTTGTCTATTGTTCTGCCTTCTTGGTCCATTCTCCTGCCTTTTATCAACAAAAATTCTCTCCCATGCCCAAGTTGGATGGGCTGGGCCTGACTTGTCAGGGGCTAAAAGACAGTGCGATGCATTGTCACCTTGTATGACAGGCAACACTGGCTGCTGTCTGAGCGTTGGATGATGAGGAAGAAGGAGGATATGACAAAATGCTTCCATTTAAAGCAGCATTATTTTAAACAGATCTCAAACAATGTGTACATGACATTTTGTGCTAAGAACAAGAAAAGAACCCTGAAAAGCAGCTAAAAATTGGGAAAAGCCAGGGGGAGGTACATCATGACCCTCCTGTCAAAATTGGTAGCTTCAATTTCCAACTGTATCCCTGAAGTTAGAGTACAGCTACCCTCATTGGGGGGGGGGGGGGGACTTGTACATGCATAAAAATCTCTCTTAATATTGGTGAACCTTGGAGCTCTAGCCAAGGATAAACAGTAATGTGCCAGGACAAGGTTGTAATGTTTCAAGCTACATGTATTTCACAGTATAAAACATACCCTTGGGAATTTTCAGAATATTCTACAATGTGTCCTTTGTTGTTGTTTTTCTTTGTCACCTGTTTCTTTGTTCTAAAGCAGGGTGACAGGTTAAGGTGTAATCCCTCTATTCTCCATAATTTAGGGATTTGTGTTGGGCGGATGGAAGATGAGTGGGGTAGTTGATTGGGGGCACACCTGAAGAGGCCTTTGATGTGTCTGTGAATACAGTCAGCTTTTGTTGGGAAAATATGACCTTTATCTTTAACATGTTATGTTTAGTTGTCTGGGTTGACCTGCATAGTTCTTAATCTTTCTTTTTTCCTTTCTTTGGTTACTTGTTGTGTGTGTTGTTGTTGTTGTTGACTTCAATTTTACGTCTGTTCACTTTTAGTGATAGTGTGTGTGTGTGTGTGTGTGTGTGTGTGTGTGTGTGTGTGTGTGTGTGTCAAAGTCAAAGTCAAAGTCAAAGTCAAACTATTATTTTTCAGATGGTACATTGAATAAGCAGTGCATTTGCTTTTTTTTCATCAAGCCATCTATCTAAAAAAAGAAAAAAAAAGCGAAGAAAAAAAAAAAGATAATGTATATGCAGACATAGAATAAAAAACCTAATCTATGGTAAACTATACAAATCAAACAAAAAGAAAACCAATAACCTATGCATATGTGGAATTAAAACAAAACAAAAAACCCAGAAAAATATTAGACCATACAATTCAAATAATTCAAAAATCTTGAAAAAATATCCGTCATAACACAACAAACAAGCAACAAGAAAAACCAAACCAAAACAAACAAAGAAGACAAAACAAAATAAAAATAAAAAACCCACACCAACTGCTTCCCCCCCCCTCCCCTCCCCCCTCACACACACATATACACACAAAACCTTCACCATACAACAACTGAATAAAAAAACAACAAAAAAATGAATCAACTGGGAATTTGGGAATCTTCGTGGTTGGAAAGAAAACGCACTAAAGGAGAAGTTTGCCGTGAGATGGAAAGAAACTCGGTGAAGGAGAAATTGCGTGTTTGATCTTGTTTGCAAATGCTTTGTTGTATGGGCAGCTACAGTTTGACTTAGTGGGGTGTTTTCTCCTTTAAAACGAGACTGCGGGTTGTTCTTGAGTGTGTGTGTGTGTGTATCTTTGTGTGTTGTGTGTGTGTGTGTGTGTGTGTGTGTGTTTGTGTGTGTGTGTGTCGTGCGCGCGGTTGTGTGTGTGTGTGTGGGTGTGTGGTGTAGTGTGTGTGTGTGGTTAATGATTTTTTTGGGTTTGGGTTGGTTTTTTAAGCTTTTTCTTCCGTTGGTAACACTCTGAAGTACACCAATGGGTGGAAATGTTGTGCATGCACCGTTTTTTTGCTCTTTCATGAGGTAACCACATTCGACTTTGGGATGTTTTTATGCTGGGTATGTTTGTTTCCGTACCCACCGGAAACACTGACATGAAGTCTGGATCGTTAACGTGCGTATTGATTTTCTGCTGAGTATATACCGGAAAGAATGAAAGCACTGCAGGTCTGCACCTGAAGTTGACTTGGAGATGGTCCAAATCCCCACCCTACTTTCCCGATGCCACGGGATTGGAACCGCGACTGAATGGGAATGATAAGAAGGTGTTTGGCCACTCGGCTGTGGCATCTGTCAGTTTGGGGTTGAAATCAACCGTCATTCAAACAAGGAATGGACTGCCCTTTCTGAGGCAAAGAACCATTCATGTTACATTCAAAAACTAGAAGGTCCTTGGGGGCAGTGCACATAAGTCATATGTTCTCATGGGAACGTTGAACCTGGCGGTGCCATCCCTCTCCAGACCTTCAATTGGCATGCTGGCATGCTGTTTCTTCATGCCACTGGCCCGTATCTTGCTCTGGACCAGGTAAATGGGTAAAGGTGTTCCAATAGCCTTCTGCTGTCGTTTGAAGCGTGATGTCTTGAGACCTCAGCTTCTCAAGGGCCAGCACATTGAGGGCGTTACCCTCTCCACTCCTCGCTGCTTTACCTTCCTGACCCTAAGAGGGCAGGTACCTATTCACGCTGGGTGAACTGGGGGACTGTGATGAAGTTCAAGGCGCGCAAACGGTCACCCATCCACTTGGTAACTAACCACGCTCCGCTTGCCTGCTTACCTTAGCTGGGGGACAGCTGAGGTGCTCTGACCACTGAGCTATCCTGTCCCTTCTTCCCACAAACGAAGATGCGGTTTGGGTCCCGCCCTAAAGCTGAATTTATTTTTGCCCCAAGATATCAATCCAACATTTGTGGTCTGGGTGGCTAGTTAACAAATGAGTTAGAAAACTGAAACCTCGGTTTAATTTGCTCTGTTATTGTGTGAAGTGCATGTAACCACACGTAAAAGAAAATTCTTCGGTCACGGAGGTTTCTTTTTGGCCAAGTTGTGTCTGGAGCAAGGAGTCCATACAGGAAACAGAAAGCAATCAGATTTTCGAGCGTAAGTGCGCTGCTCTTGGCGTACATACTCTGCCCACGGATGAACAGATTTTGAAGGTCATTGACAGAGAATCATGCACAGGCTGTTCATTGATACAAGATAACGATACAGATGACACAATGCAATCCAGACAAGACAACTATCATACAGTACACTGCAATCATGACAAGACAATGCTATATCATACACTGCAACCAAGAAAGACATTTCTATATCATAACAGTACAATGCAATCAAGACCAGACCATTCTATATCTTACACGTACATGCAATGCAATGGGCAAGACAAGACAATTCCATATCTTACAGTACACTGAATGCATGGACAAGACAATTCTATATAATACATGATCTGTAATGCCAAGACAAGACAATTCTATATTCATACACTTACACATGCAATTGACAATATAAGACAATTATATATATACAGTACACTGCAAATGCAAGACAATGCACTATTCTATATATACAGTCCTGCAATGCAAGGACAAGACAATTATATATAATACAGTACAATGCAATCCAAGACAAGACAAATTATATATAAATACAGTTACAAGGCCAACCAAGACAGACAATTCTATATCCTATAATACACTGCTATTGCAAGTCAATGACAATCTATATATAATGCGTACAATGCAATCCAAGACAAGACAATTCTATATTATATAGTACATTGTAATGCAAGACCAAGACATTTCTATATCACTACTAGTACACTGCAATGCTAGACAAGACAAATTAATATAATGCAGTACAATGCAATCAAGACAAGACCAATTATTTAATGCAGTACAATGCAATGCAGATAGTGTTATCACAACACATTACAAAGCAATATTGCACACACAAGACAAAGCAAGATAGTCCAACACAATTAAACTACTACATAGCTCAGTTCCATACAATACAACGCAAAGCAACACTATTACAATGCAATTCTATACAATACAATTCATACATAGAATACAACACAAAAAATGTTACAATGGCAATGCAATGCACACAATTAAAGTGCAATTCAATCACAATACAATGAATTGTCAGTAAAATAAAACACAAATATTAATACAATATTATACAATGCAATAACCAATACGATACAATGCAGTACAATACAATACAATACAATACAATGTTGTACAATACAACAAACACTTTTCATGCAATACAATGCAATGCAGTACAATACAACCTAATACAAACACAACTGCAATATAATACAATACAATGCATTACAATACAAAACATACAAATTGCAGTACAATACATATACTACACGATACAATGCAATACACTACAATACAATACAGTACAACACAAATTACATGTCACACAAAACGATACAATGCAATGCAATTCACATAATACAATGCACTACAATTGCAGTACTACACAATACAATGAAATACAACAATGTAATGCAGTTAAAAATACTACACATCACAAATCTATGCCATGCAACGCAATGTAACAACTCAGCGAAAACGCCTTTCATACACAACAAGGGACAAGGCAACACAAACGCCAAATCTTGTGTTGGGCACGCCATAGTACAGTTGCAATGCAAGGCAGGGAAAAACGACCACACGGAAATACACTGTGTATTTTGCTTCATCGCTCCTAGGTTATAACCTCATCTATCCATTTCCTTAGCACTAATGTTCGTCTCCGCAAGAGCAGAGATAAAACAAGCTGAGCATCAGAAAAACACAAGGAAAGAAATAGAACACAAGAAGAGGTAAAAAAAAAAGAAAACAAATGAGAAAAAAACTAAAGACCGAAATTAAAAAAAAGGAAAATACCAAAGCGCAAAGAGAAAAGGTACTGGAGTGGAGTGGGAGGAGCGGGAAGAGGATGAGAGAAGAGAAGAGGGAGGGGGAGAGAGAGAGAGGAGATGAGAGGAGAGAGGGTGGGGCGGAAGAGAAAGAGAGCGAGGGGGGGTAGCGGAGAGAGGAGAGAGAGAGATGGGGGGGGTGGTAAGAGAGAGAGAGAGAGACGAGAGAGGAGATGAGAGGGAGACGAGGCGGAGAAGAGAGAGAGAGAGAGAGGGGGAGGGGGTAAGAAGAGAGAGAGAGAGAGATGAGATTGATGAGAGATGTGTAGAGGAGAGAGAGAGAGAGAGCGAGTGAGAGAGGGGAGAGAGAGAGAGAGAGAGAGAGAGTGAGGACGAGAGGACGAGAGAGAGAGAGAGAGAGAGAGAATATGCCGAAGAACAAAGAATTAAGGAAAATAGAATAGGAACACCGAAATAAAAAAGGGAGAAAAATGAAAAAAGAGAAAGATGTAAGAAGATGGCGTTATTACAAAAACAAAAACAAAACAAAGGAGAAGAAATGTGAACAATTAGATTTTAAAAAAAAACAACAAGAAAGAAGGCACAGGAAACACACAACGTTAAACAGGAAAAGACAGAAAAATAAATGAAAGAAGAATAGTTACAGGCGGAACGATGAAAAAAACACAACAAAATCAGTCGAAGGATGAGAAAGAACGTAAAAGAAGAAACGAGTAAAGAATGCACCGGAAAAAAGAAAGAAAGAATCAAAATAGGGATAGAAAGGAAGCAAGTAAAAAAAGAAACATGGGTGTAAAAGAAAGAAACAGAAGGAAAGAAACATTGAAGGAAAAGAAGACGGACAAAGAAAAGAGAAATAGGAGAATGGAAGAAGAAAGAAATATGGAAAACAAATAAACAAAGAAAGAAAAAAGAAACGAAGGATGAAAGAAAGAAAGAAAGTTCTCGTGCAAAAAAAAAAAAAAAAACATAAGAAAGAAAGAAAGAAAGAAAAAGAAAAAAGATAAAAAAAGAAGCCAAAAAAAAAAAGAAAGAAAGAAAGTAAGAAGAAAAGAAGTAAACAAAGAAAAGTAAGAAAAGAAAAGAAAGAAAGAAATGAAAAGAAAGAAAGAAAAAGAAAAAGAAAAAAGAAGAAAGAATGAAAGAAAGCAAGACAGGAAAAGAAAGAAAGATAAGAAAGAAAGAAAAAAGAAAAAGAAAAAGAAAGAAAGAAGGACAAATAATGAAAGAAAGAAGACAGAAGAAATAAGAAAGAAAAGAAAAAGAAAAAGAAGAACCAATCAAACAAACAAACAAAAACGAAAAAATAACAAACCCAGCAACTTAATGCACCTAATATAAAAAAACGTTTGTGATGTGTAAATAACGGATTTTTCATTTTAGTGGCTAAGATATCATATGTACAATTCGGGCTCTCGTTGTAAATAGACTGTAATAAACAAAGTTTAGGTGAGAGAGAGTGAGAGAGAGAGATGAGAGAGACGGAGGAGAGAGGAGAGAGAGGAGAGAGAGGGTGACAGACAGACAGACAGAGACAGAGACTCCACAGGAGTCATCTACATCAGGCCGCCATGGGGCCCATAAGCCAGAGGGCCCTGCACTGTTTCTGAGTCACTTTGGTTGTGTTCTGCAGTGTCTATTCTGAGCTAAATGCGTCAAGACACCACCTACTAAGCCCCCTTCTAACGTCTGTATTAGTTCAGTTGCATAGAGCCAGACAGAATGAGATGCAGAGCCAAAAGTGTGAGTTGCCCACCCAGGTGTCGACCGCCACAACGTCCTCCAACAAACAGTCCCCGTGAACCTCCATCCCCCAAAGGCTTTGACCAACAATTTCACCACAGGCACAGAAGTGTAAGGAGGAAACCAAATCTGAGGGTCATCCATGTGTCCAGAGCAACTGGAGCCACTAAATCAGAGGCAAGGATTTTGGGTTGTCAAAAAATTGCCCCAATGAATCATCATGGATGATGATGAGATTATGTCATGCTGCTGGCTGGGAAGTGCACCTGTGCTTTGGACGACATCGCAGGGTTGTACTCGACACTTACTATCATAATATACTACGGCAAATCACGGGCTGAGAGATACAGACACCTTGCATGTGTTGGTCATGGTTAATTTGGTGCAAGTCTCTTCTAACTCGTTTCCGTTAAGTGGATGACGCTCGACTGTCTGTGTTCCCGTCTTTCCCAAGTAAGCCACCGCACACTCACTGTGGGTAGGAGCCGGCAGGTCTCGAAAAATCCTCTGACTCTTATGGAATTTGAATCTGCGACCTTTCAGTCCCGTAATCCAAGGCTTTTAACCACTGCGCCAGGGCGGCTAGTGCAGCTCCTTTCTTGCTGAGGGTTTCTTTTGACGTGAACATATGTGTATGCAGGATTTAGGGACATTGCTTCATCACTCACGCAAAGAATTCGGGACCATCTCTCCTGATCTGGTAAATTGGGAAGCATGCAAGCCTTGTCTGTGGAAATGTAGGCATGCTGTTGAATATTTGCCCAGCATGCTTTCCTGTGTGGAGCCAAATCCACCAGGAATGTGTAATCCAAAGAGAGAAATGGGAGAGCACAACAGTGGGACCTGACATGACAGGTGATTGACAGAGTTGTGAGCTGTGCCTGCCTTTATCCCTGAGATAAAGCATCCGAGAGTGACAGACAGACGACAGACGAGACATTGCCTGGTATACTCATGTCTGCCTATAAAACTCCTTAATTTAGTAGTCACTTCGGTAAATTTACTTAGTCTACGTTTTTACTCCAAATAAATCAGTGGACATTCAGGTGACTTTACCCTTGGTTTTCGTGCAAAATTCATCACCTTCTATCAGAATCATTCCTGACATATAAAAATTGTTGCTCTGTACTTAACACAATGTCTGCTTATGTACAGCAGCTGAAGTTTCCTGACATTAAAGCTTTTGGCCTTATGTAGCTTAGCGACTATTTAACTTCACAATATCATACACACTTAGTCTTTTTCTTTACCTTCCTGCACCATTAATATGAGTTACGTCAGGTTCATATTTCTTTATCAAAACAATACGTTCTTTTCTATATTTAGTATAAGACATTTGAAGATGAGATGGACTTGTATGGGTGTTTTGTGTTGTCTTTGTGCTCGTTGTGTAGGTTGTGTCACATGGTGGCACAATCCGTTATCTGAGGCTCTCAAAGAGAACTCCCACAAAGAAGACCCATTGTTGGTTTAATGTCTGGTCGTGTGTTTGTCCCCCCTCTCCACACACAATGCATACACAGAGAATAACACTAAAACACTCAACTATATGGCAGGCACGCGCAGACATACACACACGCACAACACACTACTCAAGCAGAGATTTGTAAAGTAACTAAATAAGGATTATTCTCCATGCATCTTCTTTAAAATCTAAAAGCACACAGCCTCTGTATCCAATAACCAGTCGCCTATCATTGGTTTATAGCACTGAAACTGCTTGCTCATTTCAAAAATTATGAAAAATCCTACAAGCAGACTTGGTGATGGGGGCCCTCGTGCTCTCTCTCTCTCTCTCTCTCTCTCTCTTCTCTCTCTCTCTCTCTCTGTGCAGGGCCTATTATAATGAGGTTCTGCTACAAAATCCAACAGAAAGAAAAAATTGGATAGAAAAGGTTTGATTCCATGATGAACGTAAAACGTGAGTCCTCATTAGATTTAGGGGAAATTATTTACTAGGTGATTTTAATATTGTCCTAGCCAAAAGTTAACACCAATGGACCCAAGTTATTAACTCAATCAATCTCGCCAATTAGTTTACTTCACCCAAAGAGTCACATCAAATTCTACACAATTAATGATACACTATGTATCAGACCCTAAAAACATCATAGAAATTGTGTGTACCTGGTTCATAACTGTAGCGATCACTACCAGTCTGTACCACTATATGGTCAAAAAAAGGAATGAAAATCCTAAACCTGGGCCATAATAACTATACCTATGTTCTTTTGCAAAAGATTAATGAGCAGCTTTCTTACTAGAGGTTAAGCAGTTCCATGCTCTCGGAAACATTCAATATTACTGATTCCAGAACTGGCCATTGAGTTCTGGATAAAACTTTTTTACTGAAATCTATAACAACATGCCCCATTTAAAAATCATAAGGTCAAACATGTCCGCAAACCGCCTTGGTTTGCAAAGGAACTAGAAGCATGTTATCTTAGAGATTTCTTAAAAAGAACATAAAATATTTAATGAGGAGGCAAAAATTCAATTTAAGAAATGTCATAAATCACAAAAACGGCGAGAGAAAAGGGAAATATTTCCAAGATCTACTTTCATCCAAACTAAAATCAAAAGGACTGTATGGAAGGGCAATCAATCAAATAACAAATGATCTATTGCTTCCAAATCTAACGCTAAATTGAAGATATTTCTGCTGAAAAACTAAAACAATCACTTCATTAATATTTCTTCTTAACATAATTAACATTTGATAATCGAAGTCAAGTTCTCAATGAATAAAACTATTCTGCCAGAAAAGCTTATTCCATCAAATCCACATTACCATTCATATCTGTTTTTGGAGGTCTACAATTACCTGACTCACTCAAACAATCAAGTACGCTGGTCTTGATGGAATAGATGGCAGAATACTGAAACTTCAGATCCAGTTTATTACAAACGCTCTGACACATATCTATAACCTTTGTTTCATAAGAACCATTTCACCAACGCCTTCAAATACTGCTAAGGTGATTTCGATTCCACAAGTCTGGAGACACTTCTTGATCCATTCAATTATAGACCAATCTCTATTTATCCTTACCTTTCAAAACCCTTGGAAAAACATATGAATAAACTCATAGTCCTATCATATAGGATATTAAAAACTTACTTCACCCAATCAGTCTGGTTTAAGAAAAAATCCTCGTGCATTAGGACATTGATAGTCTTGTAGACAATTTGCGGTCAAACATTAATGACAATAAATTTTGTGTGGTGTTTATTTGTAGATTTCAAAAAAGCATTTGATACAAATGACCGCAGATTCCATTAATAATCTTTTCTCTACAAATACTCTTGGTGTAACTCTTGTACTTATCTTACAAAACAGGCAAACAATGTGTTTCAATTGCTACGTCCACATGCCACACTCAAAACCATTCATTATGGGTACCACGTGGATCCATCTTAGGAGACCAATTCTCTTTTCATTATAATAAATGACTCTCCCTCTCCATATCAAATCTAAAAATGCGAACCTTTTTGCTGACGGACACGACCATACATACAAGCCATACTGACATTAAACTCTCTTGCAAAGACATTGCAAAATTGCACTGTTGATCTTGTGTCAAAGGGATCTGACTAAACTCACAATGTCTTTACTCCCCCCATAAACAAAATGCATGCTTATTCACTACCAGACAAAAGCGACAAAATTTATTCTAATTTTTCTCCATCCATATTGAAAATGAAAAATCAAACAAGCCTCCACCACCAAAGTTCTAGGAGTAACAATTGATGAAAATCTCACTAGTACCATCACATATCCCAATCTGTGATATTTTTTATACATGTCTCAAAGAGTATACCATTGATCTATAATCAAAACATTTTCTTGTTCTTTCATTCAAGAAAACTTTTCTTTTCAAGCTATTATACAATTCCTCAATAGATTTTGCTTCAACCCTGTGCATTCTGCTAGTGCTAACAATATGAAACCATTATTAAGTCTGTTTAATACATGCTCTTAAACTGGTTCTATCTGAAGAAGTCTACCTTACTAGAAGTGGTTTATACTCAGTAAATATCTTTCCATTCACAAAGACTAAGATTTAACAAAAGCTCATGATGTTTAAGATATGACAGGAACTTTTCCCTCATCCTTAAAAGACATTGTTTCCCAATTATCATTGCCAGAAATATTGAAAAGCCAATGGGTCATTTCTCCCAAGATTTGATTTGTTCAAATCTAGCTTACTTTATCTCAGGCCTGGTGCTGTGGAAATCCCTTCATGCTCATTTAGACATCACCTATCATTAACAATCTTCAAAAGTCATTTTTTCATCACGTGATGCATCAAATATAAAAATCTCAATGATCTGTTGGAAAACAAAGTAAATTTTTCCTCCTTACTATACAAATTATCCTCTCTCTCACCCCCCCCACTCTTCTGTTTATAGTGTGAATGTTTTACTGGGATTTCGATATTGTGTTATTGAAAAATGACTGCTTGATGATCTTCCAATATCATACTTCTTTTTAATCGACTCTAGGACGATCTTAACATGTACAATGTCAAATCACAGTGAGTGCTAATGGTGATTATGTGTTGATGAATTGAAAACTATATTTCCATATTCATATGGATTCGAAAATGTATTGTGCTCTCTCTCTAGCTCTCTCTCTCACACTTGTTATCTTCCAATAATTTGTCCCTCTCAATGTGTATTGTGGCCAAGGCCGATGTACATTAAACAATTTCAGAGGATATTCTCTCTCTCTTCTCTCTTCTATCTCTCTCTCTCTCTCTCTCTCTCTCTCTCTCTTCTCTCTCTCTCTCTCTCTTCTCTCTCTCCTTGTATTGTTGGCTTATAGATTTATTGTCGTGTTTTACCAATTGTATCCCGTTTGAATGCTTTTTTCAGATTTAATATCTCATTTCTATGCGTATGTTGACTGTATTTGAGATTCAGTGAATGTTTTTAATTTTGATATCTTGTTTTGTGCGTACAATTAAGTATAGCTAATTTCCAAAAAGGGCAGTTGTCCTTCCTCTATGATATACATGGTATTAATAAAATTTGATGTTGGCATTGATGCATGGTGTGGATGTGCGTGCGCCGAGCGCAAGCGCGCGCGCGCGAGCCGTGTGTTGTGTTAGTGTGTGTGTGTGTGTTGTGTTGTGTCATTATGTGTGGGTGCGGGTGTGTGTGTGTGCATGGGATGCAAATTGCTTATTACATATTTGTTTCATGTAGTTTACTATTGCTGTTGCCTCCATAAAAGCACAAAGAATTTTGACTTCCGTTTCTTCTGTTAGCCAAATGAAACTATGTTACGTGGTATTTTTGTCACCGTTTATTTTTGAGGTTATGCTTGTTTGTTTCTGGTTTTGTTTTGGGTTTGGGGTGGGTTTGTTGGTATTTTTTAGGGGGACACTATTCGGTTGTCCGTCTACCCTTGTTGTGTTGTTGCTGCTTTTGTTTTGCTCTTGGTTCTTGCTTTATTTCGGTTGGTTTCTGTGTTTCTGGTTCTGCCTTTCTTTTTTATTGTTGCTACTTTTTTTTCTCTCTCTTCGGTGATTTTGTGGGTATTTTTGTGTAGATATTTTTTTCCGTATACTGTGTAATGTATTGCTATGGGCTTTTATATTATTTTATTTATCTTATATAAGTCTTAAGGGCGGGGACCTGGATGTAAAAAGCACTTGGGTGCTTATTCATTTATCCTCGAAATAAAAGAATTTGTCATTGTCAATTGTCAATGTCTCTCTTTCTTGTCTGTCTGTCTGTCTCCTAGATATATTGCAGCCTTTGACACTGCTGACTATGATATTTTGCTTGTTTTCCTTGAACATTGTTATCATATCTCTGGTTCGCATTATCCGTAGTTTCAGTTCTTCCCTTCTGATTCACAAACTGTTGATTAATGGGTTTGTTTTCATCAACTTCAGTCCTGATATACGCGTGTTCCCAGGGTTCCTGTCTGTTGTAGTCCGGACCTTTTCAGTCTCTTTTACCCAGCCTCTGTCACACATTCTTCGTCAGCACTCTGTCTCATCTCAGTTTCTCGGATGATAATCACACTCACACACACACACAACACACACACACACACACACACACACACAACACACACTCAAACACACACTTGCATGCATGCATACACACCACATGTCAGGTTTCTATATCTCAGTTAAACCCCAAATCATTTGCATGCCCCAAAGACTCATCAAGGAATAAGGACAGATATCAAGTCAGCCCCTGGAACAGGCGATGATGTGATGTCAACAATCGCTTTGGCCCAGTCACGCGTTCCCTTGGTGTTCATGTTCAAGACATGTTCTTTTAGTTTTCACCTTCAAATTAGGTATGAAGCTATACGGAGTGGATGTAGTCAATAGTTCGTGTGGACTTCTGATTCCGTGGGTCCATGAAGTCGTGGGTTCCAATCTCGAATCAGTGGTGTCTGGTAGTGAGCTTTGAAGTCAAGTTAAAGCGCAGACTGGCCAGTGTCCTAGTTTCTGTCTGTGTGTAGTGGATCATTTGCAGAAGAAAAAGTCTAAGTTTTGTCATGTGTATATCATATGCAAAAGAAAAAGCATGAATTGAAAGATCTTGTAGTTAATGTCAGAGTTCGGTGAGTAATGGGGAAAAAAATTGCGTGCGCTATGCGTTTTTGCGAATGTTTCCAATGTTTGTTTGTGTGTGTGTGTGTGTGTGTGTGTGTGTGTGTGTGTGTCTTTGTGTGATTTTTGTGTGCATGGACTTACTGTGTGCGCACAGAGTATTAGTGATTTTACTTGAGTGCGTTTATGATGGCTGAAGTATTGCTGATTTGTGGGTGCTTTTTATCGTATGATGGTGCTGCTAGCTGTTCTAATAGTCTGTTTGTGTGTTGTGTTTGTGTGTGGGATGTGTGTGTGTGTGTGTGTGTGTGCGTGCGCGCGCGGCGCGCGCGCCGCGCAGTGTGATGGGTGTGTGTGGTGTTGTGTGTGTGTGTGTGTGTGTGTGTGTGCTATTCATGTCTACATGTTTAGTGTTATTATGTAGGGCTCGTGACCCCCCCCTAATCGGAATTTCTCTGTCTCTGTGATATTAAAGTTTTTTGAATTTCAATTTGAAGCACGAACAGAACAGCATGCCTTATGTGGCCCGGAGAGGGTAGGCTCTGCAGGTTCACCTGCTCAAGTGATACTGTCTGAGAAAAAATTTTTAATGGCAGTGAAGTGCTTTGCCTTCGTGACTCCTGAGAGAGTTATGGGACAACAGAGAGAGAGGAGAGAGAGAGAGAGCTGGAGAGTGAGGAGCGAGAGAGAGGAGGGAGAGAGGATGAGAGAGGAGAGAGAGAATGGAGAGAGAGAGAGAGTGGGAGAGAGAGAGGGAGAGAGAGAGTGGGATGAGAGAGAGAGATGAGTGGGATTGAGGACGGTGAGAGCGGGAGAGGGAATGAGAGAGGGAGAGAGTGGGAGAGAGAGAGAGAGGGGAGAGAGGGAGAGAGAGAGAGAGAGGTGGGAGGTTTTTGCCGGGATGAGAGAGAGAGAGAGATGAGATGAGATTAGATTTGGAGATGAGGAGAGAGAGAGATTGAGAGAGATGATGAGAGAGAGGAAGAGAGAGGAGGTAAGAGAGAGAGAGGAGAGAGAGATAGTAAAGAGAGGGAGAGAGGGAGAGAGAGATTGAGGAGAGAATAGGTTAGAACGCTACTCTCCCCTTTATTAGGAAAAAAAGATGACTCAACCCAAATCCTATAGCGTCGACGTTCCCAGCACATTTTGACATCCTTGTTGCTGAGGCGACGGACAAGTGGATCAGGCAGAGGGCATGGTTGGCGGGTATTACCCGATCATCTCCCCCTTCTGGTAGACATGCTTTCTGCCTGATCCAACTTGCTCAAGGACGCACTGCCTGAAAACTTCAGTGCAGTTCCCCCATTGATCCTCAAGGAGTTACGGTAGAAGTTTAAGTGTTAGTAGTTTTAAAGTGAAGTTCTTTATGTTGGTGATGAATGTGACATTTTTTCTCCAGATGCTTCGTTCGCTCTTTCTCTGTTTCTGGGTCCAACAATCTGGAATGAATCCTCTCTCTCTTCGCGAGAAGCTGCTTACGATACTTTTTAAATCCTAGCTCAAGACTTACCTTTTTTCAAACCTAAGACTTTCCCCTATTGTCTCAATCTCATAATTATCTGTCCCTGCCTCAATGACCCAAATTACCCTTCATCCTGCCCGAAGTGTAGCTCCTGTGTGTGTGTGTGTGTGTGTGTGATATGTGTGTGGTGTGTGTGTGTGTGTGTGTGTGTGTTGTGTGTTTGGGTGTAATGAATTTTTTAAAAATGTTAAATTTTGTTGGGTGAATGTGTATAAGGAGGTGGGTCGAATGCAAGCGGTTTGATGGTTTTTCCCAATATTTAGCGCTGATTATAAATTTCCATTTATCATCATCATCTTCATCATCATCATCTTTCATTATGATTATCATTTTTATTATTATATTTAATTATTATTTATTATCGTTATGATTATTATTTTATTATTTATTATTTTCTATTACTACTACTATTTTACCTGCTTCGTGCCGTTAGTTTTTGTTTTTCGTTCCTCGCTAGGCTTGGATTTAACCAATGGTGAGATTCTGCATATGCAAACGTTTTCCTCTAATAAGGTAGCCATATTCCGACTTGGGGATGATAGTCTAAAGACGACAATAGGCTAGAATGCATGTGTTTCTTGTTTTTTAAAGACCATTTGTTGTACAGCCGCTCTTGGCATATTCTTCCGAAAGGCAGAACCGGTTTTTAACACGCGCAAAGATGTTTCGTCAGTGTTTGTTATCATCCGAAGAACTTTTGGAGTGTGAAGTTTTGTTACTTATGTTAATTCCAAGGGGAGAAACTTTCTCGAAAAGGACTTCTCCATGTGCTCGAACTAATAATAATAATATTGTATTGGAACTGTATATAGCGCTCGAATCTTGTAATGCCAACAAATTTCATAGCGCTCAGATTTAATTTATACCACTTTTAAGTCACGCAGTTTTCTCTCCGTGAAATTCGGGCTGCTCTCCCCGGGGAAGAGCTGAGAGCGCGTCGCCACAAGAGCAAGCGCACACCATTTTTTTTTCTTTTTCCTGTCTGCAATCTGTATTTGTTTCCCCCTATCAGAGTGGCTTTTTTCTAGAATTTTGCCAGGGACACACTCTCTTGTTGCGTGTGGTTCCTTTTTTACGTGGCTAAATTAATTACACGTAACACAACGGACCTCGGTTTATCGTCTCATACGAAAGGACTAGGCCCAGACCTCAACTCATGATCCTTATGGATGGGGGAAAAGTTTCGGGTTCCAAACTGGGTACGAACCGCGTCACCTTCAGACCCGGACTTTTCGCTTTCTAGACAGGCGCGTTACCTCTAGACACCCGATCCATTAAATCACGCGTCAGGTCGCAGGCTCAAATCCTTTAAACTACTAGGGCTACCGCTCTCTGGTCCTGGATTTCAATATGGTGACAGGTAGCTCACTGGTAGAGCACTCGCTCTCCCCCAGTAAGGTTAAGCAGCGGTGAGCGCTGTTGCCTCACGGAATAGGTTGATCGTTTTCGCGCTTTGGCCTTCCTATTCTCCATTCAGTACGTCCCCCAGTTCACCAAGCTGTAATTATGGTACTGCCTTTCTTTTTGTGTCAGGGAAGGTAAAGCAGCGAGGGAGTGGAGGATGGACGCCTCTAAAAATGCTGGGCACTTAGGGAAGGTTGAGGTCTATGACACCTCGCTATCAGCGAAGCGCAATAGATTTGGAATCAGACATTTTTATTGTCTTAATGTCACAATGAGTTTATAAATGATTTAATAAATTATGATTGGTGACTTAGACTTACAGCTGATGATTGAGAAATCTCTCTCTCTCTCTCCTCTCTCTCTCTCTCTTTCTCTCTCTCTCTCTGCTCTTCTCTCTCTCTCTCTCTCTTCCCCTCTCCTCTTTCTCTCTTATTACTAATTATGTTCCATAAAGGAATTACGAGATTTAGGACGAGTACTCAATTATGATGTGCCATAGTTGAATCGTGGAATTAAATCCTAGAGCGGGATTTCTCTCTTTCCTCCCTCCCTCCCTCCCTCTCTCTGTATTCACCCCCATCCCCCACCCTCACCCTCCCCCCTCCCCCACCGTCTACTCCCCGTCTCTCTGTCCTTTTTTTATCCATCCTCCTCCCTCCCGCCTCTCCTCTAAATCCTCTCTTCCTAACCCCCACCCTCACCCCACCCCCTGTCCTTTTGTCGCCGCATTCTCCTAAGAATCACAAAGTCAAAGCCCCTTACCTCCCCCACAATCACACCTAACACAACACACACACACATACAACACACACACACACACACACAAACACACACACCACTCACACACACACACACACATACACAAACACACACACCACACACAACACATACACCCCCCCCCCCCACACACACACACACACACATACACACACACAACCACACGCACACACACACACACCACACACACACACACTCCACACTCATAACACACACCACTCACACACACAAACCTCACAAACACACACCACACACACCCACACGTCAAGGAAGAGGACTACGACTACCAACACCCCCCCCCCTCCCCTCCACCCACACCCCTCTTAGCCTGGCCTCAAAAAGGCCAGGAGAGTAGGGACTCAGTTCAAGACCTCTTCAATCTCTCCCTGAGAGGACGTCCGTGTTGAGACTCGCCACAACCAACCTCACTACCGCCAATAATCCTTGCTGACATCATCCTTGACTGACGCAAACAACTCGTGCAGTGACGTCAAAGTTTACGTCAGGCCCAGTTCCGGCTGGCTAAACGAGGCTTCGGACCAAGACTTCTTCGATTGCAGTGGTCTGCAGAGCTGCTCAACTTTGAGGTAAGTTTGGTTAGCACGGTGATGGTGTATTATGTGTTATACATGAGTATAACAGCTGTGACGGGATAGCTCGTGGTCGGAGCCACTCGCTTTCCCCAGCCAAGTTAAGCAGTGTCGAGCGTGGTTACCAGTTGGCTATGGTGTGTCCGTTTTGCGCGCCTTGGCTTCAGTCCAGTCTCCCCAGTTCACCCGCTGTAAATGGGTACCTGCACCTCTTTAGGTGTCAGGAATGGTAAAGCAGCGAGGGAGAGGAGATGGGGCCGCCCTCAATATGCTGGCCCTAGAGGAAGTGAGGTCTCTGACGCCTCGCTCCCCTAACGACCTTTATTTAGGTTATGGGGAACTTATACCTTTACCTGTACTATAAAAGCGGTTGTTGTGTTGTTGTTGTTGTTGTTGTGTTTTCAGCTTCACATCTTGAGGGTCACCCAGAATATTCTGTACTCTGTCTGGGAATTTGGGAATCTTCGTGGTTGGAAAGAAAACGCACTAAAGGAGAAGTTTGCCGTGAGATGGAAAGAAACTCGGTGAAGGAGAAATTGCGTGTTTGATCTTGTTTGCAAATGCTTTGTTGTATGGGCAGCTACAGTTTGACTTAGTGGGGTGTTTTCTCCTTTAAAACGAGACTGCGGGTTGTTCTTGAGTGTGTGTGTGTGTGTATCTTTGTGTGTTGTGTGTGTGTGTGTGTGTGTGTGTGTGTTTGTGTGTGTGTGTGTCGTGCGCGCGGTTGTGTGTGTGTGTGTGGGTGTGTGGTGTAGTGTGTGTGTGTGGTTAATGATTTTTTTGGGTTTGGGTTGGTTTTTTAAGCTTTTTCTTCCGTTGGTAACACTCTGAAGTACACCAATGGGTGGAAATGTTGTGCATGCACCGTTTTTTTGCTCTTTCATGAGGTAACCACATTCGACTTTGGGATGTTTTTATGCTGGGTATGTTTGTTTCCGTACCCACCGGAAACACTGACATGAAGTCTGGATCGTTAACGTGCGTATTGATTTTCTGCTGAGTATATACCGGAAAGAATGAAAGCACTGCAGGTCTGCACCTGAAGTTGACTTGGAGATGGTCCAAATCCCCACCCTACTTTCCCGATGCCACGGGATTGGAACCGCGACTGAATGGGAATGATAAGAAGGTGTTTGGCCACTCGGCTGTGGCATCTGTCAGTTTGGGGTTGAAATCAACCGTCATTCAAACAAGGAATGGACTGCCCTTTCTGAGGCAAAGAACCATTCATGTTACATTCAAAAACTAGAAGGTCCTTGGGGGCAGTGCACATAAGTCATATGTTCTCATGGGAACGTTGAACCTGGCGGTGCCATCCCTCTCCAGACCTTCAATTGGCATGCTGGCATGCTGTTTCTTCATGCCACTGGCCCGTATCTTGCTCTGGACCAGGTAAATGGGTAAAGGTGTTCCAATAGCCTTCTGCTGTCGTTTGAAGCGTGATGTCTTGAGACCTCAGCTTCTCAAGGGCCAGCACATTGAGGGCGTTACCCTCTCCACTCCTCGCTGCTTTACCTTCCTGACCCTAAGAGGGCAGGTACCTATTCACGCTGGGTGAACTGGGGGACTGTGATGAAGTTCAAGGCGCGCAAACGGTCACCCATCCACTTGGTAACTAACCACGCTCCGCTTGCCTGCTTACCTTAGCTGGGGGACAGCTGAGGTGCTCTGACCACTGAGCTATCCTGTCCCTTCTTCCCACAAACGAAGATGCGGTTTGGGTCCCGCCCTAAAGCTGAATTTATTTTTGCCCCAAGATATCAATCCAACATTTGTGGTCTGGGTGGCTAGTTAACAAATGAGTTAGAAAACTGAAACCTCGGTTTAATTTGCTCTGTTATTGTGTGAAGTGCATGTAACCACACGTAAAAGAAAATTCTTCGGTCACGGAGGTTTCTTTTTGGCCAAGTTGTGTCTGGAGCAAGGAGTCCATACAGGAAACAGAAAGCAATCAGATTTTCGAGCGTAAGTGCGCTGCTCTTGGCGTACATACTCTGCCCACGGATGAACAGATTTTGAAGGTCATTGACAGAGAATCATGCACAGGCTGTTCATTGATACAAGATAACGATACAGATGACACAATGCAATCCAGACAAGACAACTATCATACAGTACACTGCAATCATGACAAGACAATGCTATATCATACACTGCAACCAAGAAAGACATTTCTATATCATAACAGTACAATGCAATCAAGACCAGACCATTCTATATCTTACACGTACATGCAATGCAATGGGCAAGACAAGACAATTCCATATCTTACAGTACACTGAATGCATGGACAAGACAATTCTATATAATACATGATCTGTAATGCCAAGACAAGACAATTCTATATTCATACACTTACACATGCAATTGACAATATAAGACAATTATATATATACAGTACACTGCAAATGCAAGACAATGCACTATTCTATATATACAGTCCTGCAATGCAAGGACAAGACAATTATATATAATACAGTACAATGCAATCCAAGACAAGACAAATTATATATAAATACAGTTACAAGGCCAACCAAGACAGACAATTCTATATCCTATAATACACTGCTATTGCAAGTCAATGACAATCTATATATAATGCGTACAATGCAATCCAAGACAAGACAATTCTATATTATATAGTACATTGTAATGCAAGACCAAGACATTTCTATATCACTACTAGTACACTGCAATGCTAGACAAGACAAATTAATATAATGCAGTACAATGCAATCAAGACAAGACCAATTATTTAATGCAGTACAATGCAATGCAGATAGTGTTATCACAACACATTACAAAGCAATATTGCACACACAAGACAAAGCAAGATAGTCCAACACAATTAAACTACTACATAGCTCAGTTCCATACAATACAACGCAAAGCAACACTATTACAATGCAATTCTATACAATACAATTCATACATAGAATACAACACAAAAAATGTTACAATGGCAATGCAATGCACACAATTAAAGTGCAATTCAATCACAATACAATGAATTGTCAGTAAAATAAAACACAAATATTAATACAATATTATACAATGCAATAACCAATACGATACAATGCAGTACAATACAATACAATACAATACAATGTTGTACAATACAACAAACACTTTTCATGCAATACAATGCAATGCAGTACAATACAACCTAATACAAACACAACTGCAATATAATACAATACAATGCATTACAATACAAAACATACAAATTGCAGTACAATACATATACTACACGATACAATGCAATACACTACAATACAATACAGTACAACACAAATTACATGTCACACAAAACGATACAATGCAATGCAATTCACATAATACAATGCACTACAATTGCAGTACTACACAATACAATGAAATACAACAATGTAATGCAGTTAAAAATACTACACATCACAAATCTATGCCATGCAACGCAATGTAACAACTCAGCGAAAACGCCTTTCATACACAACAAGGGACAAGGCAACACAAACGCCAAATCTTGTGTTGGGCACGCCATAGTACAGTTGCAATGCAAGGCAGGGAAAAACGACCACACGGAAATACACTGTGTATTTTGCTTCATCGCTCCTAGGTTATAACCTCATCTATCCATTTCCTTAGCACTAATGTTCGTCTCCGCAAGAGCAGAGATAAAACAAGCTGAGCATCAGAAAAACACAAGGAAAGAAATAGAACACAAGAAGAGGTAAAAAAAAAAGAAAACAAATGAGAAAAAAACTAAAGACCGAAATTAAAAAAAAGGAAAATACCAAAGCGCAAAGAGAAAAGGTACTGGAGTGGAGTGGGAGGAGCGGGAAGAGGATGAGAGAAGAGAAGAGGGAGGGGGAGAGAGAGAGAGGAGATGAGAGGAGAGAGGGTGGGGCGGAAGAGAAAGAGAGCGAGGGGGGGTAGCGGAGAGAGGAGAGAGAGAGATGG
>CM054154.1:9550079-9555079 GCA_028751875.1 Rapana venosa
CTTCGCCATACCAGATTCGTTGTGTCACCTCCTCATGGTCGGAAGTCCACAGGGAGCTCATCAACATCAGGCCGCCATGGGGCCATAAGCCAGAGGGGCCCTGCACTGTTTCTGAGTCACTTTGGTAGTGTTCTGCAGTGTCTATTCTGAGCTAACATGCGAAGGACACCACCTACTAAGCCCCCTTCTAACGACAGTATTAGTTCAGTTGCAGAGCCAGACAGAATGAGTTGCAGAGCCAGACAGAGTGAGTTGCCCACCCCAGGTGTCGACCACCACAACGTCCCTCCAACAACAGTCCCCCGTGAACCTCCAACCCCAAAGGCTTTGACACAAATTCACCACAGGCACAGAAGTGTATGGGGAAACCAAATCTGAGGTCACCATGAGACCAGAGCAACTGGAGCCACTAAATCAGAGGCAAGGATTTGGGTTTTTCAAAATTGCATGATCATCAATGATGATGATGAGGATTATGTCATGCTGCTGCTGGGGAAGTGCATGTGCTTTGAGACGACATCGCAGGGTTGTACTCGACACTTACTATCATAATATACTACGGCATCAACCGGGCCTGAGAGATACAGACACCTGCAGTGTTGGTCAGGTAATTTGAGCAACACTTTCAAACTCGTATCCGTTAAGTGGATGACGCTCGACTGTCTGGTCCCGTCTTTCCAGTAAGCCCACAGCACACTCACTGTGGGTAGGAGCCGGCCGGTCTCCGAAAAATCCCTATGACTCTTATGGAATTTGAATCTGCGACCTTTCAGTCCGTAATCCAAGGCTTTAACCACTGCGCCAGGGCGGCTAGTGCAGCTCCTTTCTTGCTGAGGGTTCTTTGAGTGAACTAAGTGCATGCAGGATATAGGACCTTGCTTCATCACTCACGCAAAGAATTCGGACCATCTCTCCTGATCTGGTAAATTGGGAAGCATGCAAGCCTGTCTGTGGAAATGTAGGCATGGTATGAATATGCCCAGCATGCATCCTGTGTGGAGCCAAATCCACCAGGAATGTGTAATCCAAAGAGAGAAATGGGAAGCACCAACAGTGGGACCTGACCATGACAGTGATTGACAGAGTGTGTGCTGTGCCTGCCTTATCCCTGAGATAAAGCATCCAGAGAGAGACAGACAGACAGACAGACGAGACAAGTGCCTGGTATACTCATGTCTGCCTATAAACTCCAATAATTTAGTAGACACTTCGGTAATTACTTATGTCTACGTTTAAACTCCAATAAATCAGTGGACATTCAGGTGACTTACCCTTGGTTTTCGTGCAAAAATTCATCACCTTCTCTCAGAATCATTCCTGACATATAAAATTGTTGCTCTGTACTTAACACAATGTCTGCTTATGTACAGCAGCTGAAGTTTCCTGACATTAAAGCTTTTGGCCTTATGTAGCTTAGCGACTATTTAACTTCACAATATCATACACACTTAGTCTTTTCTATACCATCCTGCACCATTAATATGAAGTACGTCAGGTTCTTCTTTCTTTCTCAAAACAATACGTTCTTTCTATCTTTAGTATAAGACATTTGAAGATGACTTGTATGGGTGTGTTGTCTATGTGCTCGTTGTGTAGTTGTGTCACCTGGTGGCACAATCCGTTCTCTGAGGCTCTCACAGAGAACTCCCACAAAGAAGACATTGTTGGTATAATGGGTCTGGTGTGTGTTTGTCCCCCCTCTCCACACACACATGCATACACAGAGATACACACAAACACACACAAATGCAGGCACGCGCAGACATACACACACGCACACACACATACACACGCAGAGACTTTGTAAAGTAACTAAATAAGAGATTATTCTCAAGCATCTACTTAAACATCTAACAGCACACAGCCTTCTGTATCCAAACCAGTCGCCTATCATCTGGTTATAGCACTGAAACTGCTCTGCTCATTTCAAAACTATGAACAATCTACAAGCACGACTTGGTGATAGGGGTGCTCTCGTGCTCTCTCTCTCTCTCTCTCTCTCTCTCTCTCTCTCTCTCTCTCTCTGTGCAGGGCCTATTATAATGAGGTTCTGCTACAAAAATCCAACAGAAAGAAAAAATTGGATAGAAAAGTTTGATTCCATGATGAACGTAACGTAGTCCTATTAGAATCTAGGGAAATTATCTTACTAGGTGATTTTAATATTGACCTAGCAAAAGTAAACAACCAATGGACCCAAGTTATTAACTCATTCAATCTTCGCCAATTAGTTACTTCACCCACAAGAGTCACATCAAATTCTAACACAATTATTGATCACATCTATGTATCAGACCCTAAAAACATCATAGAAATGTGTGTCCCTGTACATAACTGTAGCGATCACTACCCAGTCTGTACCACATGGTCAAAAAAAGGAAAAAAATTTCCTAAACCTGGCCATAAAAACTATAACCAAATCGTTCTTTTGCAAAGATTAATGAGCAGCTTTTCTTACTAGAGTTAAGCAGTTCCATGCTCTCGGAAACATTCAATATTACTGATCCAGACCTGGCCATTGAGTTCTGGATAAAACTTTTTACTGAAATCTATAACAAACATGCCCCATTAAAAATCATAAGGATCAAACATGTCCGCAAACCGCCTTGGTTTACAAAGGAACTAGAAGCATGTTATCTTAGAGATTTCTTAAAAGAACATAAATATTATGAGGAGGCAAAAACATTAAGAAATGTCATAAACTCACAAAAACGGCGAGAGAAAAGGAAATATTTCCAAGATCTACTTTCATCCAAACAAAATTCAAAGACTGTATGGAAGGCAATCAATCAAATAACAAATGATCAATTGTCTTCCAAATCTAACGTAATTGAAGATATTTCTGCTGAAAAACTAAACAATCACTTCATTAATATTTCTTCTAACATAATTAACAATGAAAAATCGAAGCCCAAATGATCCAATGAACTAAAACAATTCTGCCAAGAAAAGCTTATTCCATCAAAACTCCACATACCATTCATATCTGTTTCTGAGGTCTACAATTACCTGACTCACCTCAAACAATCAAGTACGCGTGGTCTTGATGGAATAGATGGCAGAATACTGAAACTCTCAGCTCCATTATTACAAACGCTCTGACACATATCTTAACCTTTGTCTTCATAAGAAACCATTTCCCAACGCCTTCAAAACTGCTAAGGTGATTCCGATCCACAAGTCTGAGACACTTCTGATCCATCAAAATTTTAGACCAATCTCTATTTTATCTTACCTTTCAAAACCCTTTGAAAAACATATGAATAAACACATAGTCCATCATATAGATATTAACAACTTACTTCACCCAAATCAGTCTGGATTAAGAAAAAATCCCTCGTGCCATAGGACATTGACTAGTCTTGTAGACAATTGGCTGTCAAACATTAATGACAATAAATTTTGTGGAGTATTATTTGTAGATTTCAAAAAAGCATTTGATACAATTGACCGCAGACTTCTCATTATATAATCTCTCTACAAATACTCTTGAACTTCTTGCTACTTATCTTACAAACAGGCAACAATGTGTTTCAATAGCTACGTCCACATCCACACTAAAACCCATTCATTATGGAGTACCACAGGGATCCATCTTAGGACCAATTCTCTTTTCATTATACATAAATGACCTCCCTCTCCATATCAAATCTAAATGCGAACTTTTTGCTGACGACACGACCATACATACAACCATACTTGACATTAACTCTCTTGCAAAGACATTGCAAAATAGCACTGATGATCTTGTCAAATGGACTGAACTAAATCACATGTCTATACACCCCCCAAAAACAAAATGCATGCTTATCACTACCAGACAAAAGCGACAAAATCTATCTCATAATTTTTCTCCAATCCATATTGAAAATGAAACAATCAAACAAGCCTCTCACCACAAAGTTCTAGGAGTAACAATTGATGAAAATCTCACCTAGTACCATCACATATCCCATCTGTGCAAATACATGTCTCAAAGAGTATACCAATTGACTAAAATCAAACATTTTCTTGACTTTCATTCAAGAAAACTATTCTTTCAAGCTTATATACAATCCTCAATAGATTATGCTTCAACCCTGTGCATTCTGCTAGTGCAAACACTATGAAACCATTATTAAGTCTGTATAAACATGCTCTTAAACTGGTTCTTCTGAAGAAGACTACCTTACTAGAAGTGGATTATACTCAGTTAAATATTCTTCCCCTACACCAAAGACTAAGATTTAACAAAAGCATCATGATGTTTAAGATAATGACAGGAACTTTTCCCTCATCCTTAAAAGACAAGTTCCCAATTAATCATTCCAGAAATATTGAAAAGCCATGTGTCCTAATCCCAAGAATAGATTTGTTCAAATCTAGCTTACTTTACTCAGGCCCTGTGCTGTGGAACTCCCTTCCTGACTCATTTAGACAACACCAATCATTAACAATCTTCAAAAGTCATTTTTTCATCCACTTGATGCATCAAAAATAAAAATCCACAAATGATCTGTTGGAAACAAAGTAAATATATCCTCCTTACATTATACCAAATTATCCTCTCTCTCACCCCCCCACTCTCTCTGTATAAGTGTGAATGTTTTACTTGTATATCGCTATTGTGTTATTGAAAAATGACTTCTAGAAATGATTCTTCCAATATCCTACTTCTTTATAATGACTCTAGGACGATCTTAACATGTACAATGTCAAATCACAGTGAGTGCTAATGGTGATAGTGTTGATGAATTGAAAACTATATTCCATATCATATGGATTCGAAATGTATTGTGCTCTCTCTCTATCTCTCTCTCTCACACTTTTTATCTTCAATATTTTTCCCCTCAATGTGTATTGTGGCCAAAGGCCGATGTACATTAAACAATTTCAGAGTTCTATCCTCTCTCCTCCTCTCTCTCTCTCTCACTCTCTCTCTCATCTCTCTCCTCTCTCTCTCTCTCTCTCTCTCTCTCTCTCTCTCTCCTTTTATTGTTGGCTTATAGATTTAATTGTCG
>CM054154.1:9560079-9570079 GCA_028751875.1 Rapana venosa
GCGGGATTCTCTCTTCCTCCCCCCCCCCCTCCCTCTCTCTCGATTCACCCCCCCCTCCCCCCCCCTCCCCACCGTCTCCTCCCCCGTCTCTCTGTCCTTTTTTTATCCATCCTCCTCCCTCCCGCCTCTCCTCTAAATCCTCTCTCCTCACCCCCCACCCCCACCCCACCCCCCTGTCCTTTTGTCGCCGCATCCTCCTAAGAATCACAAAGTCAAAGCCCCCATCACCATCCCCACAATCACACCTAACACAACACACACACACATACACACACACACACACACACACACACACCACACACACACACACACACACACACACCATACACAAACACACACACCACACACACACATACACCCCACCCCCCCCCACACACTCACACACACACATACACACAACACACACGCACACACACACACACCACACACACACACACACACACACACACACACAACACCACACACACACAACACCCTCACAAAACACACACACACACACCCACACGTCAAGGAAGAGACTCCGCCTAACCAACACCCCCCCCCCCCCTTCCCCCCCACCCCCCACCCCCTCTTAGCCTGGCCTCAAAAAGGCCAGGAGAGAAGGGACTCAGTTCACAGACCTCTTCACTCTCTCCCCTGAGAGGACGACCGTGTTGAAACCTCGCCACAACCAACCATCACTACCGCCAACATCCTTGCTGACATCATCTTGACTGACGCAACAACTCGTGCAGTGACGTCAAAGTTTACGTCAGGCACAGTACCGGCTGCTAACGAGGCTTCGGACCAAAGACTTCTTCGATTGCAGTGTCTGCCAGAGCTGCTCAACTTTGAGGTAAGTTTGGTTAGACGGTGATTTGTGAATTAAGTGTATACTTATATAACAGCTGTGACGGGATAGCTCAGTGGTCGGAGCACTCGCTTTCCCCCAGCCAAGTTAAGCAGTGTCGAGCGTGGTTACCAGTTGGATGGGTGACCGTTTGCGCGCCTTGGCTTCAGTACAGTTCCCCCAGTTCACCCAGCTGTAAATGGGTACCTGCCCTCTTTAGGGTCAGGGAAGGTAAAGCAGCGAGGGAGAGGAGATGGGCGCCGCCCTCAATATGCTGGCCCTAGAGAAGTGAGGTCTCTGACGCCTCGCTCCCCTACGACCTTAATATAGGTTATGGGACACCTTTACCTTTACCTTTACTATAAAAGCTGTTGTTGTTGTTGTTGTTGTTGTTGTTGTGTTTTCCAGCTTCACACTCTTGAGGGTCACCCAGAATATTCTGTACTCTGTCTGGGAATCTGGGAATCTTCGTGGGATGGAAAGAACGCACTAAAGGAGAAGATTGCCGTGAGATGGAAAGAACACGGTGAAGGAGAAAATTGCGTGTTTGACTCTTGTTTGCAAATGCTTTGTTGTATTGGCAGCTACAGTTTGACTTAGTGGGGTGTTTTCTCCTTAAAACGAGACTGCGGGTTGTCTTGTGTGTGTGTGTGTGTGTGTTTTGTGTGTGTGTGTGTGTGTGTGTGTGTGTGTGTGTGTGTGTGTGTGTGTGCGCGCGCGTGTGTGTGTGTGTGTGTGTGTGTGTGTGTGTGTGTGTGTGGGGTTAATGATTTTTTTGGGTTGGGTTGGGTTTTTTAAGCTTTTTCTTCCGTTGGCTAACACTCTGAAGTACACCAATGGTGAAATGTTGTGCATGCCACCGTTTATTTTGCTCATCATGAAGGTAACCGCATTCCGACTTTTGGGATGTATGCTGGGTATGTTTGTTTCCGTAACCCACCGAACACTGACATGAATGACTGGATCGTTAACGTGCGTATTTGATCTTCTGCCTGAGTATATACCCGAAAGGAATGAAAGCACTGGCAGGTCTGCACCTGAAGTTGACTTGGGAGATGGTCAAAATCCCCACCCTTACTTTCCCAGATGCCACCGGGATTGGAACCCGCGACTTGATGGGACTGAATAGAAGGTGTTGGCCACTCGGCTGTGGCATCTGTCAGGTTTGGGGTTGAAATCAACCGTCATTTTCAACAGAATGGACTGCCCTTTCTGAGGCAAAGAACCATTCATGTTACATTCAAAACTCGAAGAGTCCTTGGGGCAGTGCACATAAGTCATAAGTTCTCATGGGAACGTTGAACCTGGCGGAGCCCATCCCTCTCCAGACCTTCAATTGCATGCTGGGCATGCCTGTATCTTCATGCCACTGGCCGTATCTTGCCTGAACAGGTAAGGGTAAAGGTGTTCCCATAACCTCTGCTGTCGTTTTGAAGCGAGATGTCAGAGACCTCAGCTTCTCCAAGGGGCCAGCACATTGAGGGCGTTACCCATCTCCACTCCCTCGCTGCTTTACCTTCCCTGACCCTAAAGAGGGCAGGTACCTATTCACAGCTGGGTGAACTGGGGGACTGTGATGAAGTCAAGGCGCGCAAACGGTCACCCATCCACTTGGTAACTAACCACGCTCGCTGCTGCTTAACCTTAGCTGGGGGACAGCGAGTGCTCTGACCACTGAGCTATCCTGTCCCTTCTTCCACAAAGAAGTTGCGGTTTGGGTCCCGCCTAAAGCTGATTATTTTTGCCCCAAGTTATCAATCCACATTTGTGGTCTGGGTGCTAGTCTAACAAATGAGATAGAAAACTGAAACCTCGTGTGTGAAGTGCATGTAACGCACGTAAAAGAATCTTCGGTCACGGAGGTTTCTTTTGGCCAAGTTGTGTCTGGAGCAAGCGAGTCATACAAGGAAACAGACAAGCACACCAGATTTTCAGCATAAGTGGCGCTGCTCTCTGGCGACATACTCTGCCCACGGAGAACAGATTTGAAGGTCATTGACAGAGAATCTGCACAGGCTGTTCATTGATACAAGATACGATACAAGATGACACAATGCAATCCAAGACAAGACAACTCTATGATACAGTACACTGCAATCCAAGACAAGACAATTCTATATCATACACTGCAATCCAAGACAAGACAATTCTATATCATACAGTACAATGCAATCCAAGACAAGACAATTCTATATCTTACAGTACACTGCAATGCAATGCAAGACAAGACAATTCCATATCATACAGTACACTGCAATGCAAGACAAGACAATTCTATATAATACAGTACACTGTAATGCAAGACAAGACAATTCTATATCATACATTACACTGCAATGCAATATAAGACAATTATATATAATACAGTACACTGCAATGCAAGACAAGACAATTCTATATCATACAGTACACTGCAATGCAAGACAAGACAATTATATATAATACAGTACAATGCAATCCAAGACAAGACAATTCTATATAATACAGTACAATGCAATCCAAGACAAGACAATTCTATATCATATAATACACTGCAATGCAAGACAAGACAATTATATATAATGCAGTACAATGCAATCCAAGACAAGACAATTCTATATTATACAGTACAATGTAATGCAAGACAAGACAATTCTATATCATACAGTACACTGCAATGCTAGACAAGACAATTATATATAATGCAGTACAATGCAATCCAAGACAAGACAATTATATATAATGCAGTACAATGCAATGCAGAACAGTGTATCACAACACAATACAAAGCAATATTGCACACACAAGACAAAGCAAGATAGTCCAACACAATAAACTACAACATAGTCAGTTCCATACAATACAACGCAATGCAACACAATACAATGCAATTCTATACAATACAATTCCATACAATAGAATACAACACAAAATGTTACAATGCAATGCAATGCAACACAATACAGTGCAATTCAACACAATACAATGCAATGCAGTAAAATAAAACACAATATAATACAATATAATACAATGCAATACCATACGATACAATGCAGTACAATACAATACAATACAATACAATGCAGTACAATACAACACAACACAATACAATGCAATACAATGCAATGCAGTACAATACAACACAATACAACACAATGCAATATAATACAATACAATGCAATACAATACAACACAATACAATGCAGTACAATACAATACTACACGATACAATGCAATACACTACAATACAATACAGTACAACACAATACAACACAACACGATACAATGCAATGCAATACAACATAATACAATGCACTACAATGCAGTACAACACAATACAATGAAATACAATACAATGTAATGCAGTAAAATACAACACATCACAATACATATGCAATGCAACGCAATGTAACACAACTCAGCGAAACGCCTTTCAATACACAACAAGACAAGGCAACACAACGCCAAATCTTGTGTTGGGCACGCCATGGTACAGTGCAATGCAAGGCAGGGAAAAACGACCACACGGAATACACTGTGTATTTTGCTCAATCACTCCTCGGTTATAACCTCATCTTATCCATTTCCTAGCACTATGTTGTCCTCAGCAAAGAGCAGAGATAAAACAAGCTGAGCATCAGAAAACACAAGGAAAGAAATAGAACAACAAGAAGAAGGTAAAAAAAAAAACAAATGAGAAAAAACTAAAGAACAGAAATTAAAAAAAAGAAAATACCAAAGCGCAAAGAGAAAAGAACTGGAGTGGAGTGGAGAGGAGCGGGAAGAGGAGAGAGAGAGAGAGGGAGGAGAGAGAGAGAGGAGAGAGAGAGAGAGAGAGGGGGGGCGGAAGAGAAAAGAGAGAGAGAGGGGGGGAGGCGGAAGAGAGAGAGAGAGAGAGGGGGGGGGTAAGAGAGAGAGAGAGAGAGAGAGAGAGAGAGAGAGAGGAGAGAGGGCGGAAGAGAGAGAGAGAGAGAGGGGGAGGGGGTAAGAGAGAGAGAGAGAGAGAGAGAGAGAGAGAGAGAGAGAGAGAGAGAGAAGGAGAGCGAGAGAGAGGGGAGAGAGAGAGAGAGAGAGAGAGAGAGAGAGAGAGAGAGAGAGAGAGAGAGAGAGAGAATATGCCGACGAACAAAAAGAATTAAGGAAAAATAGAACAACGAAATAAAAAAGGGAAAAATGAAAAAAGAGAAAGATGTAAGAAAGATGGCGTATTACAAAAACAAAAAACAAAACAAAAGAGAAAATGTGAAAATTAGATTTTAAAAAAAAACAACAACGAAAGAAGGCAGGAAACACACAAAGATAAACAGAAAGACAGAAAAATAAAATGAAAGAAGAAAAGTTACAGGCGGAACGATGAAAAAAACACAAAACAAAATCAGACGAGGATGAGAAAGAACGTAAAAGAAGAAACGAGTAAAGAATGCACCGGAAAAAAGAAAGAAAGAATGAAATAGGGAAAGAAAGGAAGAAAGAAAAAAAAGAAACATGGGTAAAAGAAAGAAACAGAAGGAAAGAAACATAGAAGGAAAAAGAAACGGACAAAGAAAGAAAGAAATAGGGAAAGGAAGAAAGAAAGAAATATGGAAACAAATAAACAAAGAAAGAAAAAAGAAACGAAGAATGAAAGAAAGAAAGAAAGTAAGAAAAAAAGAAAGAAAGAAAGAAAGAAAAAGAAAAAGAAAAAGAAGCAAAAAAAAAAAGAAAGAAAGAAAGTAAGAAAGAAAAGAAAACAAAGAAAGTAAGAAAGAAAAAGAAAGAAAGAATGAAAGAAAGAAAGAAAAAGAAAAAGAAAAAGAAAAGAAAGAATGAAAGAAAGCAAGACAGAAAGAAAGAAAGAGAAGAAAGAAAGAAAAAGAAAAAGAAAAAGAAAAAGAAAGAAAGAATGAAAGAAAGAAAGACAGAAATAAAGAAAGAAAAAGAAAAAGAAAGAAACCAATCAAACAAACAAACAAAAAGAAAAAAAACAAAACCCAGCAAACTTAATGCACCTAATATAAAAACGTTGTGATGTGTAAATAACGGATTTTTCATTTTAGCTGGCTAAGATATCATATGTACATTCAGCCTCTCGTTGTAAATAGACTGGTAATAAACAAAGTTTAGGAGAGAGAGAGAGAGAGAGAGAGAGAGAGAGAGAGAGAGAGAGAGGAGAGAGAGAGAGAGGGAGACAGACAGACAGACAGAGACAGAGACAGACATACATACAGGCAGACAGACAGATTGAGAGAATATAAAAGAAAAGAAAAAATGGAAAAAAGGAAAGGAAAATGGAGTTATACAATGAAAGAAAGAAAAGGAAAGAAAGCAAAGAGAAGAAACAAAGCAGAAAGGGGGGGGGGGGGGGGGGAAGAAAAGAAAGACTACAATCACAAAGAAAAAAACTAAACGAAAGAGAGAAAGAAAAAAACCCAAAGACAAATGTAAAACAAAGACGAAAACAATGCCAAGGGAAAAAAATGATAGAAGGCAAAGAGAAAGCAAACAGAAAGAAATGAAAGAAAAGGGGAAAAAAAAAACAACAGACGAAAAAACGCAAAAATAACACAAGAAAGAAAGAAAAAGACAAACAAACACAAAAAAACCCCCAGAGAAAAGAACAGGAAAAAAACCAGGAAAAGGATGGATAAATAAGAAAGAAGCAAACACCCCCACCACATACAACAAATTAAAAAAACAACATACTCATAAACAGGATAAACAATTTTTTTTTAAAAACCACAACAGAAGGAATAAAGAGGAATAACAATCAAACGAATTCAACAACAGAAAGAAGGAAAGAAAGAGAACCGTAGAAATGAATATACAAAACAATCGACAAGCTCGTGAAAGTTTGGTTTGCAAAGGGGCATAACAAGGGCAGATGATCTATTTCAGCTGTCTGCGCTGTCGTGTGTACACACCCCCTGGCTCCTCATAAACAGACTTGTCAACAAACAGTTCTCGCCCTTCAAGAGAAGAATCCCATGATTCATGGCATTTCATCGCTGTCTACAATCGTATAGTCTTTGTTCCGAAATATTGCCCCGAAAATTGGAATAATAAATTACGATCACATGCACACATGCACTTATTATTATGATCATTATTTGTTTGCCGGAGTCCAAAGAAAGAATGAGAAAACTTCTTGAACTAGGTCAGAACTTTTCGAAGTAAAAAGACACCCCCCCTCCCCCTCCCCCCTTACCCCCCCCCCCCCCCTCCCCCGAAAAACAACAACAACAGGAAAGGAAAAAATAAAAGAGGAAAAAAAATCCAAAAATATAACCCAACACACACACACATACACACGCGCACGCACGCCACTGCACACACACATACAAATAAATAAACCACTGCTGTTTTCATTATCTATCTAACAAATACATAAAAAAGAGAGAAATAAAAATAGAGAGAGAGATAAACTTCGTTTGAGTGGTGTATTGAAATCTTAAATAAAAAATGACCGAAGATGAGAGAGAGAAGAGAGAGAGGAGAGAGAGAGAGAGGAGAGAGGAGAGAGAGAGAGAGAGAGAGAGAGAAGAGAGAAGAGGGTGAGAAAGAGAGAGGAGAGAGGGGGCGGGGGACAATTTTAAGGACAAACTTCCAGAAGGTGGGGATGCTATGTAAACTGAAACAGGGCCCATGATCCCCGCTGTGGAGGAGGGGGGGGGGGGGAGGAGGATGAAGGGGATGAGTGTGCTTGAATAAATCATGACCCTTGACAAAAAAACCCACTCCTACAAAATTCATTACTTTTGTTATTTATCATTTCGCGGTGTATCACATCGCAGTTATGGTTATGTTATTATTATATTCGTTTTCGACAAATCCTGAACGTGTTTCTTTTCGTCTCTTGGGCAGCACTCTTAAAGTTCTCATGACAAAGCTATCTTGAGGTATGGAACCGTGCCGCTGTCCGCCATTAAGACAGCCACATACCGACTTCTGGGCTAAAAACTGTTAAGCGGACTATGCAAACATACAAAAGCATGTGCGTGCACAAGTGCTTGCTTGTGCATGTTTTAGTGTTGTGATTTTAAGAGAGAGCCTACTCAGTGCTTGTGTGCGTTTTTTTGTGCGTGTTAAGTGTGTGTGTGTGGGGTGTGTGCGTGTGAGTGTTTGTGTGTGTGTGTTTGTGTGTGTGTGTATGTGTGTGCGTGCATGCATGGGTGTTAAAGTGTGAGTGCGCGTGTGTGAGTGTGTGTGCGTGTGAGCGCGTGTATATGAATGTATGTATGTATGTATGTATGTGTGTGGTGTGTGTGTGTGTGCGCGCGCGCGCGGTGTATGTGTGCGTGCTTGTGGTTTATGTGTGGTGTCAATGTGTGGGTGTGGGTGGGGGGGGGGATGCGTGCTGTGCGTGTTGTAATTATAGTGAAACACACACACAGAGCACACGTCTCTGTTCTCTCCCCTCTCCGTCTTCCCTCTACCCCACCACCCCCCCTCTCTCTCTCTCTCTCCCTCCACCTCTCTCTCTCCCTCCTCCCTCTTCCTCCACCTCTCTCTCTCACTTTCCCTCTTCCCCTCTCTCCCTCCCTCCCACTTTCTCCCATCCCTCCCCTTTCTCTCTCCCTCCCTCCCCATCTCTCTCCCCCTTCTCTCTCTCTCCCTCCCTCCCACTCTCTCTCCATCCCTCTCTCCCTTCCTCTCTCTGTCTGTCCTTCTCCCCCCTCTCCCCCTCTCTCCTTCCCTCCCTCTCTCTCTCTGTGTCTGCCCCTCTCTCCCCTCTCTCTGTCTCTCTCCCCCCACCCTCTCTCGCTCGCGCTCTCTCTCTCTCTGTCTCTCTGTGTCTCTCCCCCTCTTTCCCCCTCTCTCTCTGTCTCTCTCTCCCCCTCCCTCCTCTCCTCTCTCCCTCCCTCCCTCTCTCTCTGTCTCTTCTCCTCCCCCTCCCTCCCTCCCCCTCTCTCTGTCTCTCTCTCCCCTCCCTCCCTCTCTCTCTCTCCCCCTCTGCCCCCTCTCTCACTCTCTCTCTCCCTCCCTCTTTCTCTCTCTACCCTCCCTCTCCCTCCCTCCCTCCCATCCCTCCCTCTCCCTCCCTTCTACTATTTCCGGGATGCTAAGGTGGCCTCACCCCCATCCCTCCCTCCCTCCCTCCAGCAAAACAATAGTTATCTTTTCATCTGTCAAGGGTGACAACCCTCACTCAAGGGCAACGCCTTTTAAATGTCGTCTGCCTGACAGACAACTCTTCGTGCGCACGTGCACACACACACACACACAGAGGGGGAAAAGGGTGTAACCGACCATTGTGAAGAAAACAATGGACAAGGGAAGTGTTTACATTGTACGTGGGTAAATTCATGAGGAAGACAATGAATGCTGTAGGTTTGGCCTTGTTTTGACTGCGAAAGGGGCACAGGTGCATTAGGTCAAATTCTTTATAAATGATGTGGGGGGATGGGGTTGGGGGGGGAATGGGGGGGGGGGGGGGGGGGGGCGTGGCGGCACGCGCGTGTGCGTACTAGCAAGCGAGAGAGTGTAGGAACAAGTGTATGTGTATGGGTGTGTATGTAATTGTGCAGTATGTCTGTTGAAACCTCTCTCTCTCTCACAACGTAAGACCTCCTCCAACCTCTCCTTGCCCCCCCCCCCACCCCCCTCCTACCGTCCCCCCCCCAAAAAAAAAAAGAGACCCTAATGAAACTCATTCATGTGTGTCACATTTTACCCTAAACAACGCCAGAACTAAACAATATGTTTGTCAAGCGGGCTGTCACATTAACTCACACACGACAGAGAAATGAACAATGCTTCTTTTGTCAATCCTATCTCCTCCCCTTGCCCCCCCCCCCCCCCCCCCCCCCCCCCCCCCCCCCCCCCACTCACCTTGCCCTCCTCCTCATGTTTTGGGTTTTAGAAGACCACATTATTTAAAAGGAGTTGTCCTTACCAGAAAGTTGTCTGTCTGAACCGAAGCTGCGCGCGCGCGCGTGCGTGCGTGCGTGTGTGTGTGTGTGTGTACCTGAGGACATCTAAATGAGTATGCAAAAATCAACCATAAATCTGTATATGCACTTATGTGCTCATACAAAATTCATTTGAAATACGGTGAAGGACACACACACACACACACACACGCGCGTGCGCGCCCGCGCGCGCTGCGCGCGCACACACACACACACACACACACACACACACACACACATTCGCGCACATACACATTACTTGTGAGCAAGTACATAAGTTCTACTATACAGGATGGACACGCGA
>CM054154.1:9575079-9582579 GCA_028751875.1 Rapana venosa
ATGGCAAGCTGTAATAAAGAACATTGTGCAACAAGGCAAGCTGCAATAAAGAGCAAAGTGCAACATGGCAAGCTGCAAAAAAGAGCATTGTGCAACATGGCAAGCTGCAATAAAGAGCAAAGTGCAACATGGCAAGCTGCAATAAAGAGCATTGTGCAACATGGCAAGCTGCAATAAAGAGCATTGTGCAACATGGCAAGCTGCAATAAAGAGCATTGTGCAACAAGGAAAGCTGCAATAAAGAGCATTGTGCAACAAGGCAAGCTGCAATAAAGAGCATTGTGCAACATGGCAAGCCATAATAAAGAACATTGTGCAACAAAGCAAGCTGTAATAAAGAGCATTGTGCAACAAGGCAAGCTGCAATAAAGAGCATTGTGCAACATGGCAAGCCATAATAAAGAACATTGTGCAACAAAGCAAGCTGTAATAAAGAGCATTGTGCAACAAGGCAAGCTGCAATAAAGAGCATTGTGCAACATGGCAAGCTGCAATAAAGAGCATTGTGCAACATGGCAAGCCATAATAAAGAACATTGTGCAACAAAGCAAGCTGTAATAAAGAGCATTGTGCAACAAGGCAAGCTGCAATAAAGAGCATTGTGCAAGAAAGCAAGCTGTAATAAAGAACATTGTGCAACAAGGCAAACTGTAATAGAGAGCATTGTGCAACAAGGCAAGCTGCAATAAATAGCCATGTGTGACAACGCAAGCTGTAATAAAGAGCATTGTGCAACATGGCAAGCTGTAATAAAGAGTATTGTGCAACATGGCAAGCTGGAACAAACCTCATCCTGGAAAAGGGAAGCTGTGTTGGTTATGCATTGCTGGCATTGGTAGTTACCTGTCTTTTATGTGCGGGCTGAAATACACAGTTATCATTACAATGAAACCATTCGTGATCGCCCCCAAAAAGCGCTGTGCACAGCAAGGCAAGTTATAGATATTGCACTGCTCTGTCTTCCTTACCACTTTTATGCACGGCAGGTTTCACTGCTTGACATTCAGGCTCCTTCTCCCTAGGGATTATCGCGTCGCCACAAAAGCATCGCAGCGCCACACATCATTTTTTTCTTCGTTTTGCATGTGTAGTTAGTTTCTTTGTGCGAATGGCTTTATATATCTATTGCCAGGACATACCTCTTTGTTGCCGTGGGTACTCTAACGTGCGCCAGGTGTGCGTTTCCTACACCAGTTCAGTTATGGTCTCATCTGAAAAAAAAGGTTGCAATGGGAACACCATTCAAGATGGCGGAGCAGTTGGGTTTAAACGGGGATAGAACTCAAGACCTCTTGCTGTGTAGCCAGGTGTGTTACCCCAGACCTCCCGTCCACCTCAGATGCTGGTAGAAACCTCAAGGTGAAAGTCCTGTTGTGGAGCGAAGTGATATATTACCAGGCGATCTGTGCTGCATGGCAAGCCTTAATTGAAAGGCAATATTTATTTCTTTCTTTCTTTCTTTATTTATTTATTTGGTATTCAATTTGACGTCTCTTTACATTAAAGGGATGGACACTATTTTCATTTACATTTTTATTCGTTTGTTCATTTATTTATTTATCTATTTACTTATTCTCTCTTTTTATCATATTCATATTTTTATTCATTCATTCTTTAATTTCGATGGTAATGGAATAAAATCTCAACTGCTTTTTTATAACATCCAGTCCCAGTGTGTGTGAACTTTTTAAAACAAAATTGTGCCATCCATTCCCAGCAGCCCGAATCATGGCTTACTCGTTCCAAAAGGTGGAAGACGCTTTAACGAGCGGGCCAGGTGGTCTGTGTGCGAGTGAAGCCTTGGTGTGTAGTCTCATCTACAAGACTGCCCGGGGAGTGGAGTCAGCGCTGATTGCAGCTCCAAGCGAAACAAATCTCTGTGAATGGGCGTCTGGGCGCTGGTTCGAAGCTGGGCTCGAACAGAGGACTTCCAGTGCCTAGCGTTGTGCACAGCGCTTTAACCACCAGGCCACCCAGCCCCTAATGTTGTGCACAATGCTTTAACCACCAGGCCATCCAGCCCCTAATGTTGTGCACAACGCTGTAACCACCAGGCCATCCAGCCCCTAATGTTGTGCACAACGCTGTAACCACCAGGCCATCCAGCCCCTAATGTTGTGCACACCACTTTAACCACCAGGCCACCCAGTCGCAACTAGGCAAGTCATGACTGCAAGGCAGTTTGTGCCAGAAGGTAAGTCACCGCTGTGAAGCCATGAATGAAACAACTCAGCTCATTGGTCGGTTTTGGCATTTATGGTTTTATTCGCAATGATCATGGCGTTTATATCATGGCGGTCTCCTGTTAAATTCTACACTGAAAATTGAACCTGTGGACCTATCCTCATTGCTAAACAACATCAATGAAAATTCGTCTACTACTTCTTCAACAAACGCTCAGACAGCAACTAGGACCTATTGTTGTCTCTCGTATGAGCGAAAATGCGTTACGCTGCCGTTAAGCGCCTGACAAGTCAGGCCCAGCGCATCTGACCTCGGCGTGTGAGAGAATTGTTATCTTTGAAGTCTTCAAGGCAAAGGAGGCAGGAGAATGGATGGAGAAGACAGAAAATGAAGAAGAAGGAGATGACTGGAAATGCAGGAACACGGCAGAAACACAGAGAGGGGCAGAACAGAGGGAATTCCTAGCACAGAATTTCCAGAAGGTGGGGATGCTATTTATACTGACAGGTCCCCGCCGTTCGTAGGGGAGAAGCAATAACAACGACAGCAACATCTCCTTCTCCTCTTCTCCCCAACGTTCAAGCTAATCACAACAATCACAGGCATCCATCCACAGGAAGCATCCATCACAGAATGTTCACATAAAGGTACGAAACTCGCTGGATTCGCTCTATATTTCAAAGTTGGCTCCCTTGACTTGCTTCTTCTAAAATAGTTTTACGGATATTTTCCCTTTGGGTAAAGCGACTTTGGTGGTTTTTGTTTCATAAAAAACGCTGCAAAAAATGTTTTGTTTTGAAAAAAAAAACCCACATGTCTGCTCCACGTTTATAACAATAATACTTTAGGTGGAAATAGTGTCCCTTCTGATGGTAGATTGATTCAGAAATGGTTAAAATGGACGTGGCAAAGCTTCCCGTCAAGTGATGTGTGTAATCAAACCGCCGGTTTGGTGACAGACAGTAAATTATCACGGAATGTAATGTAATCATCACGGACAAAAATTAATGAGCAAACAGAAGGCCAGTTCAAGAACCAATACACGACAAGTAAACATTCATTGTGCAATCCTGATTAGGTTTTTTTAGGACTATGGTTTGATAAAAGTATCTAACTTCATTTTAATGTGATAGTAATGACAGATGCCATTAAAACTGTACCGGTGACACTTGACGCGACTGGAACTTTTCTTTAGACCCCCCCCCCCCCCCCTACAACAACAAAACCCAAAACAAAACAATCATATATATCAAAACAAAGAACAAATGAATGCACATCATAACCGACTAAAGCAACATGGCTAGCGATCTTTGCAATAAGACGCCCAGTGTTTTATGATGACAGAACAGACCGATTAGCTGAAGAATGACAGTCTGAACAAAGAGAGTTAAGGAAAGACGCGACCAGACAAGAACAGACAGACAGACAGACAGACAGACAGACAGACAAGGGAGGCAACAGCGGCTGGAGCCGTGTTTACATTTTTATTTATATATATGTTAAATTGATTATAATTATGAAGACGGGATAGCTCAGTGGTCGGAGCACTCGCTTTCCCCCAGCCAAATGTTGAGCAGCGTTGAGCGTGGTTACCAATTCGATGGGTGACCGTTTGCGCGCCTTGGCTTCAGTACAGTTCCCCCAGTTCACCCAGCTGTAAATGGGTACCTGCCCTCTTTAGGGTCAGGGAAGGTAAAGCAGCGAGGGAGAGGAGATGGGCGCCGCCCTCATTATGCTGGCATCTAGAGAAGCTGAGGTCTCTGACGCCTCGCTCCCCTACGACCACACAGGTTATGGGACACCTTTATATATATACATATATATATATATATTAAAAAAAAAATATATATATATATGGGTGTGCGTGTACTATTATTTGTTGCTATATAATGATGGTACAACACAATCATGTAAGCGACATCAACTGTACAAGGATATATTTCAAAAGAAAGATCCTGTTTGAATTATGTAAAAAAGGATTATAGACATTCATGCGCGCTAACGAGCGAGCGAGCGAGCGAGCGAGCGAGCGAGCGAGAGAGAGAGAGAGAGAGAGAGAGAGAGAGAGAGAGAGAGAGAGAGAGAGAGAGAGAGAGAGAGAGAGAGAGAGATTTTCCACTCCATTTTAAAAAAATGAAAACTGCCTCATTAGCATATTTAATAATTATTTAATAATAATAATAATAATAATAATAATAATAATAATAATAATAAAATCAATGGAACTTATATAGCGCTATATCTTGCAAAGACAAATGAAAGCGCATGCATTCAACCTAACCTTACACAGTCATGCAACCAGTAACAAACAATCAATAGTTTGGCATTTCATGATGTGAAAAGTCTCTGGCATAGTCCTATAGGACATTTTTTAAATTGCATTAACATTAATGACTGGTTTTTATGTTTTATTGTTCCTATTGCAGTGATGCAAAGAGTTCGAAAGAGCAGGCCATTGTGTGCCGGTGGGAACAGATGACAAAATATAAAAAAAACAAAAAAAAACCGCATACACACGCATTAAAATTTTAAAAAGTCATCTGAGCGCTTTGATTTGTTGCTTTACAAGATTCAGCGCTATATCAATTCCATATAACATTATTATTATTATTATTATTATTATTATTATTATTATTATTATTATTATTATTATTATTATTATTATTATTTTCTTTGCCATGTGGATTTTTTTTCCAATACATAATTTATTGTGAATACGATTTCCTTCTCCCTTTCGTTTTTCCTGGTCTAGTTTATCACCATTAAGAGTAAACAGACAAAAAGAAAAGGCAATAACAAAACACGTGGGCAACGTATAATCATTATCACCAACATAATCAACAGATTCATCATCATTATCATCATCATCAGCAGCAGCAGCATCATCATCAACAGATTTATCATCATCATCAGTTATTCATTGTCAGAGGGAAGCTGCACACACACCACACACAACACACACACACGCACGCACGCACGCACACACACACACACACACACACACACACACACACACACACACACACACACACACACGCACATACACACACGCACACACGCACACACACACACATGTCTATGTCTATGTATCTTTATCTACATCTGCATACATATTATCTTTATTTCTCTCTTTTTTTTCTTTAGATAGATGGCTTGATGATAAAAAAAGCAAATGCACTGCTTATTCAAGGTACCATCTGAAAATAAAAAGTTTGACTTTGACTTTGACACACACATTGGCTTCTCCTCAAGAACTGTTTTGTTTTGTTTTGTTTTTGTTTAATGTCCATTCACTACTTGGTGATAAGGACACACCCGCATTCAAACCAACATCTCTCTCTCTCTCTCTCTCTCTCTCTCTCTCTCTCGCTCTCTCTCTCTCTCTCCCTCTCTCTCTAATATATGTATATTCATATTATCACAACTATCTACAGTAGAGGCCTTACTGGGGAAGAATATATAACCTCAGCAACTGATGTTATGAACTGCTAAGAGTCATATAAAACTTCTTGAACAGTGGAATTTTTTTTAAAAATAAATATCTATTCCTCTCCTTTTAAACAGGTCAGTTACGATTGGGCAATCAAACAATACATGGGGGATTGAAAGAGAAAGAGAACAGCACCATGTCATATTTTGAGAACATTTGGTGTTCCATGCATTATTTTAGCCTCATTTTATATATGAAAATTTCTACTTTCCGTGAGTGAGCAAGAAATGTTTTCAAAGTGTGTTTTCTCCTCAAGAGCTGTCACCTTTCCCTGTTTTCACAGAATGGGAGGTGGAGCAGGTAGGCAGGGCGGGTACATGGAGCCAGAAAAGTACCGGAAAATGCATCCCCTCAGTGACCGCAACATGGAGCGCAGCTTCGATTTGTTCAAACACATGGTGAAACTGGACCGCGTCATCAACTGAACACGATTACTTCCTTCACCGGCCTGTCCTCCGACACTGAACGGGCACGTGGTGGTGGTTGTGTGGTAAAGACTGTTGGGCAGGAAGGTGAGGGGTGGGTGGGTGGGTGGGGTGGGGGGATCAAATCAGCAGTGCCTATAACGTTGAAAGCAGGACGCTTTTGTAGGTTGGGATCTCTAACACCTGCTTCTCTGTCTGTCTGTCTGTCTGTCTGTCTGTCTCTCTCTCTCTCTCTCTCTCTCTCTCTCTCTCTCTCTCTCTCTCTCTCTCTCTCTCTCTCTCTCTCTCTCTCTCTCTCTCTCTTTCCTATCTCCCTTCCCCAACGACTATCACACGGGTTTTGTGTGCTTGTTTGCTTGGGGTATTTTTTTCATTAAAAAAATGATTTTGATTTCACCTATTTGAGTTTCGCATAAAGACGTCATTATCAGCGTGGAGTTACAAAACAACAATGCTGTTGTATATTTCCTAGTTTTCACAGTAACTGAGAAGAATCTCTTTTTTATATTAAATGTCTGGGTCACTGGAAATCTGATTGAGTTAGAGCTGTTCACATTTTAGTTTATACTAAAAATATTGAACAGTTTATAATAATAATAATAATGATAACAACAACAACAACAATAATAATAATAATAATAATAATAATAATAATAATAATAATAATAACAATAACAATAATAATAACAATAATAATAATAATAATAATAATAATAATAATAATAATAATAATAATATATAATTGGGGGGTATCTATGTGGCGTTGAATCCTGTAAAACAAACAAATCGAAGAGACTATTTCTTATTACCCAGCTGATACAGATATGGTTTGAAAAGGTTAAACAGATGATTCTCTTCAAATTCGTTTTGTTTTGGGGTAAAGGTTGATGACATTATGAATATACACTGACCAGATGATGGTTTATAAAGCTGGTTAGAGTGTGGTTTTACACAAGAGATGGTTTGATCATGTAACTATGATTTGCCTACGGGCATTCAGTTGGTTAACTCTGCCATTTGCAAAGCAGCCTGACTGAACTGATAGTTCTCATTGTTTAAGCATCTTAACCGTCAGAGATTTGAAATACTGATAAGATGTATTCCTGAAAAGCTGCTGAGGCTGGTTTTCTTTTTTTTTTCTTATTAGTTGTAGATAAGTCATGTCAAGTCAAGTCAAGTCAAGTCAAGTCAAGTGTATAACATTTTTTTCCAAATTTAACAGGTGTTAACTTGCTGCCATATCATTCGTTTATTCATTCATTCATTTATTTATTTACAGATGGTGCTCATTTCAGCTGTTACCTTAGGTCTTGCTTTGCTTATGACTTGATATTAATTTTAGGACACACGTGTTAACATGTAGTGAGGGCATTAAAGGGATAATGAAAAACAACAGGAACA
>CM054154.1:9587579-9595079 GCA_028751875.1 Rapana venosa
CCTGTGCACGCGCCATATTGTTCGTTTGTATGCAAATGAGCTGGGAGAGGCACGGGCAGGGATAGGACTAAAGATTGAATACAGTTTGTGTGTCATTTTTTATACTCTCTCTGTCTCTCTTTCTCTGAATGTCAGTCTGTCTGTCCCCCCCCCCCTTCTCTCTCTCTCTCTCTCGCACTTTCTTTCTCTCTCCCTCTCATTATCATATAATGTATCCCTAAGGGCGGGGATTGGATGTAAAAAAAAGCACATGGGTGCTTATTCATTATCTTCTAAATAAAAGAATTTGTCATTCACTCTCTCATGCCTCCCTCCGCCCAAATACTTTGATATATTAGAGGGGGAAGGGGGCGCGCACACACACACACACACACACGCACACACACACACGCTGATATACTGTGCAAAATAACAAGAAACATTGCTGCAACGTGTACCACAAATAGTGGTCAGTTGAAATGCTGCGATGTTTTAGTTTATGCTCATGATAGAAAATAACATATGATAATTAACAGTTACAGCGTAGATGGAAACACTCCACAAACCATCTTATGTCACAGGACAATATTTCATTGTCTTTCTTTGTTAAGGACAAGACTTTTTCTTTGCGTTAGGGTCCTTGTAATTTTGTTCCTGGCCTGTGTGCTCAATGTGTATACAGATCAGTGGTCGTACATTTAAACGTTGTTTTTTTATATTCAGTCTCTCCCTGGCTCTGTCTGTCTGTCTCTCTGTCTGTCTGTCTGCATGTCTGTCTGTCGCTCTCTCTCTAACTCATATAAGACATTATATAAGATAAAGCAGTATTGATCTCCAACAAAATACACACACACAACACACACACACAAACACACAACACACACACACACACACACACCACACACACAACAACACACACACACACACACAACACACACACACAACACACACACACAACACACACACATACAAAACACACACACACACAACACACCACACACCACACACACACACACAACACACACAACACACACACACACACACACACACACACACACACACACACACCACACCACACACACACACACACACACACACACACACACACACGCATATTTGACCCTCCTGCCCCCCCCCCCCCCCCCCCAACCCCCTCAATAAAAAAAACAAATGCCAATCAACCAAATTCTAGCTTACGATCCATTCTCACTAGCACCAATGGCGAGGAAATAAGGACAACAACACGTTTACTTAATCGACTAATCCACCTTCCATTTCACAATAACAGAATCCACACTTTGATTTTTAAAAAAAAGATGCCCGAACTCATCAAATTCATCAAATGACAAGACCCTCCACAACAAAGACACTCTAATTCCAGCATTCCTCTCACCACCCCCCCTGCTTCTCCTGCCTCTCCCTCCCCCTCCTTACGCCTCCCATCCCTTTAACACCCCCCCCCCCCCCCACAAATACCCTCCCTCCCTTACCCTTCCTCCCAAATACCTTTCATTCTCTGCAGAGAACTCACAGACCAGGCCTAACAAGGAAACACCACACTCTTCCTTTCAGACGTCTTCTCTCCCAGCCATGAATTTAAATAAGCTTCGTTTCGTTTCCATGTCATTCCACTCGACTTGGATCGCACTTTTCTAAAGACCCGTCCAGAACGAGGCTTTGCCACAAGATGGCGGCGGAAAATTTCATTAGGCGAGCGATTTCCGGGCCTTTTCACACCTCCCGTACTGCCGCCGATGGAAAAAGAAGAAGAAAAAAAAGTCCAGTGGCTGGCGGAAACTGGTGGTTTAAGATTGAAGGGTGAGTGAGTGTGGGGTGGTGGAGAGTTGGTTACAGCTGTGTTGAGAATGGGACTTTTGTTTTATTTGGTGTGATTATGTGTACAAGTGGGATTACTCTTTGTGATATTAGGCTGTTAAAGAATAAACAAATAGCAAATAAACAAAAGGAAGACAAATGAACAAAACAGATTTGAATACATAAATGAACAGATCAGAGAAATGAATCCTGAATGGGAAATCTTGGTTGGGACATAAATTCAGTGATTATAGAGAAATGAATACAATTTTATTCTTTAAAAGAGAATGATAGGTCAATGATATGTAAATAAATCAGTACATATATGAATAGATAAATAAGTAGACAAAGCAATAAGTAAACACACAAACGAACAAATAAATTATGAATAGATAAAGAAGTGGCAAAGATGGAGACAGCAATCAGGTGAAACAAAGGGATAAAACAGTTCTGTAAAATAATAAGTGAGACACGAATGGTAGGTTGAAAAAATTACTCTGGCTATGTCAGTACCTCAAGTTATGTGTAATATTTCAACAGATTCTGCTAAGTCATCATCCACTTGTTGGTTATTTCATTGAGGATAGGGGGCAGAGGGTATTATTGGAAAATGAAGCTGTGTGTGTGTGTGTGTGTGTGTGTGTGTGTGCTTGAAACGGGTTTACATATATCTGTGCACATGCGCACATATAATTGTGAATGTGTGCACTAATATTTATGCTGCCTTGTTATAACTATGAAAGAATCTGTACATACACTGGAATTAAACACAGAAACAAACAAGCAAACACAGGAGTAAAGAGAGACAGAAAGAAAAACAGCAAATAAACAAACGAACCTACAAACAACATGAGAAAAATCAACCAACAAACACAGACCCTACATCATCCCAAACAAACATAGTGTTAATGCACACACCCTCCCCAAAGCAAGAGACACCCAAACTAACGATCCAAACCCTTCACACCAAAAGCGCAGCGGAAGTCAAACCCCGTCGCGTGTCGCTTCCGAACACGTGACCCCTACCACCATAAGATCCGGTCATGCGCAGTGGGTGTGTTTGAGCGAAAGGGGAAAATGTCAAGGGCTAGGGGCGAAGTTGGAAGAAGACAGAGATAAAACTGGGGGTTGAAGTCGCCTCTTTCAGTGTTCGCCCTCTTTGAGTTTTTAGCGGTCTCCTTCCAGCAGACTGTGTTTTCAAAGTCAGCAAGTTCATGATTACTGGCGGATCCAGACAGAGAACGCGTCTGATGGGCTGTGTGCGCTGTGTGGTGCTAAACATTGGCCACGCTTTGGGGATGATTAAAAAAACCAACCGAAAACCGCAGTACAAGCGATTTATGTTAGTTATTCTGGCGATTTCACTCTCTCCAGATGGGTTGGCTGGCCTGGTTGACTGGTGATAGGGATGACGGTAAATGCAAAAAGTAATGACAATGACAAGAATCATAGTGGTAAAGATAATACTAATGATTAAGTTGTGGTCACAAAATTAATAAGGATAACCATCATGTCCAGAAGCAGCAGCAGCAAAACAGTTATGTCAATGATGATGGAAAAAATATTGATAATACTAAAGATTATTATGATAAAAGTAATAATATGATACTATATCAACAATAAAGCTACTACTGACTACTGATGATAATAATAATAATGATAATAATAATAATAGTAATAATAATAATAATTATTATAATAATAATAATAATATTTAAACCAGAATGGTAAAATCAATCAATCGATCAATCAACAAAGCTTGCTCGCTCTCTCACTCTCACTCTCTGTCTGTCTGTCTGTCTGTCTCTCCCTCCCTCCTCCACCCCCCCCCCCCCTCTCTCTCTCTCTGAAAAGACAAGTAAATAATATATATATATATATATATATATATATATATATATATATATATATATATATATATATATATACAAAGAATAAGTTTAGATAGATAGATAGATAGATAGATAGACAGATAGACAGATAGACAAGAAGTAAATATGGGTACATTCCACAAACTTTGTTATAAGAATTTGATACTGTCTTGCCAGTTTTAAAAAAAAAAACCCACACAAAAGCCCCTGTTCAATGGTATATCAGTGGTGTAGCGGTAACGCATTGTTAACAACGCAAAAAGTCACAGGTTCGATCCCGCCAAAGACCAGATTTCTTCCTGTCTGTTAGACTCGACTGTCAATGATGGTCTGGGTGCTAGTCTTTTAGGAGATCAATAAACAGAGGTCTCGTATTTAATATGCACTAAGCGCACATTAAAGAACCTAGTTGGAACAGATTGTTGCCCCTGGTTGACTTAGACTATATAGAATAAGCCACCTTCATAAAAAACAAACTCACCTAATAATATAGACATGAAAACAGTAGTGTTACGAAAAGGTGGCGCAGCTGTTGTGGCGACGTGTTTTTATTGGGGAGAACATTTCAAAGTCAATGTACAGAAATCTGAAAGTGAGCTGCAACACATTTTATACAATTTTGTACAATGGAGAGGACAACATGATACAGTGAAGTGCTACACTGCACTCCACTGCACTCCACTGCACTCCACTGCACTGCACTCCACTGCACTCTACTCCACTCCACTCCACCACACCACACCACACCACACACTGCACTGCACTGCACTCCACTGCACTGCACTGCACTACACTACACTACACTACACTACACCTACACTACACTACACTACACTACACTACACTACACTACTACCCTACACTGCACTACACTACACTACATTACACTGCACTCCACTCCACTCCACTTCACTCCACTCCACTGCACGCTATCAAAAATACACTGCAATACAATACAATACAATACAATATTACAACAGCCTACCAAAGGCACACCAGATCCCTAAACACCACTCTTTGAGGGTTGAAAGCACTTGTATCACATTTCTTTTGTTGGCTCTTTTGCCTCACTACACTATTTCAAAGCACTATGCACTGTAAAGCTATAATTTAAAAACCAAAAGAGAGACAACAGTTTGTTATCCATTTTTAATGGCCTACACTTCTGGAAGGTGGAACAGGTTTTAACGTGTGCGCAAGATGTTCTGCGGTTTATTATCTTATCCAAAGAACTTCCTAAGGAATAGGGTCAACACTGACGTTAACTCCAGGGGAATAACTCCTTGAAGGGGCGTCTCAGACCCAGGCTGTCTGATCGTAAGCACAACACTGTAACCACCAAGCTTTGCCGTCTATCTATCATTCCATCCATCCATCCATCCATCCACCTATCTATCTATCTATCTATCTATCTATCTATCTATCTATCTATCTATCTATCTATCTATCCATCCGTCCATCCATCCATCTCTCTCTCTCTCTATCTATTTATCTATCTATCTGTCTGTCTGTCTGTCTGTCTGTCTATTTATCTTTCTCTCTATTGAGAGAGAGCGAGAGACAGACAGAAAGACAGAGAGAGACAGAGAGATAGAGAGAGAGACAGACAGACAGACAGAGAGAGAGAGAAGTAAAACTGGTCAAGAAAAAAGATTTTCTAGAACAAAACAAAAACGAAAACAAAAAACCCTAACAGAACAAAGTCCACTACAAATAAAACAACGAAATAAAAGCAACAAAAAACCCCACACAAAAGCAAAACAAAACAAAGCAATAAAAGCAGAACAAAACACAAACAAATCACCCCATTCTTCTCCCTCTAAAACTCCAGAAAAACAATATCTTCATCCACACAGTATGCATAACCCCCCACCCCACCCCCACCCCCACCTACCCCTCCTTCCCCACTCCTCTACACACACACACACACACACACACAGATAGATCAAGCCCAGTGCCTTTATTGCATTTTTACTGGGGTGTTCTCATTCCAACAGTTCCTGTTTGTTTTGCGCACTTTGTTTGGTTTGGGTTTTTTTCCTAACCCCTGTGTTTTTTCCAACCCTTTCTCCCAAAACCTGAGTTAAGAAAGTAGAAAAAAAAAGGACGGAGGAAAATCCTTTTAAAAAAAAAAGAAAGAAAAAAAGTCATTGCAGCGGAAGCAGTGATCAGACATCTTCTCGGCATTTTCCGCGAGATTTCTCGCGAGAAGTCACAGGCACTTCCGGTTGACTACACTGGGCAATAATATCAGAGATAGTGGCGGGGCTCATCTCGTGGTGATTGAGAGCTTTTATGGCGGTAATAGCATTCTAATATTCCTTTCCTGCTTCCCCCAAAGGGCCAGCTTTCAGCGATATTGTACTGGCCAATCTGGCCCGAATTTGAGCAATTACTCCGTGTGATTTGCGCCTCCGATTGCTCTTATTGAAAAGCGAGAGGTCGAAAGGAGACGAGCAGACGACAATTTCGGAGAAGCAGACGATCGGAGAGAAAACTTCTAAAGGGAGGCCACCCTCCCCGCCCTTCGGTGGGAAAGGGGCGGGGAGATAATTGAAAATGGCCGCTTTGTGGGTGCGCCCAAACACGCTGAGGGTTTTTCAGAGTCGACAGAAGAGTGCGTGTTTTCCTGTGAATGTTGGGGCAGTTGCGAGGGTCTTGTAGGTGTGTGTGTGTGTGTGTGTGTGTGTGTTTGCGTGTGAATTTGTTTTTCTTTTTGTTTTCTGTTGCTTTTTGTTTTCTTTTGTTATGTTGTCTTTCAGTGAAGTGGCACCTTCAATAATTATGGCCTCAGTGGTCAGCGCTGCTATAAACTGCATGTTTGGATTGAACTGTTGTTTTCGTTCTGTATTAAGTTTGAGCTTTTATTAACATTTTCTTTTGGGTTCTTCGTTTTGTGTGTGTTTTGTCTTTATTTTGACTTGCATTTTTTGCTTTAGTTTGGTTAGGGGTGGGGGGGGGGAGATTTCATTCTATTTTGTTTGTATTGTTTTGTTTTTGTCTGATTTTGCTTTGTTTTGTGAAAGTTTGTCTTAGGGTGGGTTGGGGTGGGGGAGGGGGATACATTTTATTTGCTTGTTTTTGTGCCTGCTTTTGGGTTTTCAATTAAAAGCATCACTCACAATTTCAGCGAATTTTTTTTTGCCATCATAAGTCTGATTCAATGATCCAGATTTCAAAGACAAGAAAAAGTGCAAACCTCGGGTGTTTCTTTAGCGTGTGTGTCCATGTACACACATTCTCTCTCTCCTCTCTCTCTCTCTCTCTCTCTCTCTCTCTCTCTCTCTCTCTCTCTCTCTCTCTCTCTCTCTCTCCTCTCTCTCTCTCTCAATCTCTCCCCCTCTATCTCCCTCTCGCTCTATCTCTCCCCCTCTATCTCCCTCTCTCTCTATTTCTCCACCTCTATCTCCCTCTCTCTCTACCCCCACTCTCTCTCTCTCTCCCCCTTTCTCTCTCTCCCTCTCTCTATCTCTGTCTCCCTCTCTCTCTCTCCCTCCCTCTCTCTCTCTCCCTCCCCCCTTTCTCTCTCTACCCCTCCTCCCCACTCTTTCCCCCTCTCTCTCCCTCTCTCCCCCTCTATCTCCCTCTCTCTCCCCCCTCTCTTTCCCCCCTCTCTCTACCCCTCCCCCCCCCTCTCTCTCCCCCCTCTCCCTCCACTCCTCTCCCCTCTCTCCCTCTCTCCCTCCCCTCCCCCCACCCCCCTCTCTCTCTCTCTCTCACCCATGCTAAAGTTTACATCCTGTCCTGGAGGGCAAAATCTGCTTGCTGTCTGCTGCAGCGGTCGTGACAGTGGCCCCAGCTGTTGCTGTCAGAGCTAGACTACTGGGCTGGGCCA
>CM054154.1:9607579-9612579 GCA_028751875.1 Rapana venosa
GAGCCACATTTTATTCTGCACTACCCACCCTCCCTATACCCTCCTCTCCCTTCCTTCCACCCATTACCACCCCCACCCCCACACCGATTTCTACAACCGGGTGACAAATACTTCACCACACACATTCACACCCCTCATTCACACCGGAATACAGTCAAAAACCACCACCACCACCACCACCGTTACTACCACCGCCCCCACCCCTGCTAAGCAGACGACAAGCTTTTGACAATCTGAACAGGTGAGGCTCCCTTTCACAAAGGCACACCTCTGAAAATAAGGGGCAAAAATGAAAAAGGAGAGAGAGAGAGAGAGAGAGAGAGAGAGAGAGAGAGACCAGAACAATCTGAACAATTTTTTGGAACAATTTTTATTTTTCAGAAGGTAATAGATTAAGCATTACGTTGCTATTATTTTGACATCCAGCCCTCGAAAAAAAAGAAGATAAATAATAAGGAAAAAAATGTGTATAATGACATAGAGAAAGAGAGACAGAGAGAGAGAGAGCGACACAGAGAATGAATGAATGAATGAAGGAAGGAAGGAAAGAAGGAAGGAAGGAATGATCTTTATTTTTCAAGGGTTACAGATAAGCATTTCAATATTTTAGAGAGAGAGGATTAAAATACAACAACACACCCCCCAAAAAAAAAAATTGAAAGGAAAACTATCTCCAGCTTTTCAGCTTAAATCGGCCTGGACAAGAACAGAGACACCACCACCACCACCACCACCCCCACCACCACCACCACCCCCACCACCAGCAAAAAGTGCAACAAAAGAAATGGGGGGGAGGGGGTGGGGTGTTTATAGCCGGGTGGGTGGGGGGAGCTTGGATAAATTGAAAGCGGTGGCCCTTTCCTTCCATTGAGCCCCTGACTGCTCACAGCAGGGGCAGGGGAGGGGGCAGGAATCACAGCCCCCAGCTTGCCTACCCTGGAAAACGGTGCGTGCGTGCGTGCGTGCGTATGTGTGTGTGTGTGTGTGTGTGTGTGTAGGGGAGGGAGGGAGGGAAGTAGGGGCCGGAGGGGGTGAAAGGTGTGGAAGGAAAAAGACCTGTGATCCTATTCAGTGGAGAAAATCCACGGTGGGTTTGACAGTCAAGTCGGTGGCTGATTCCCTGGATGGCTTTATGAGTGTGTTTGTGACAGCGAGAGGCTTGACTTCACGTGGTATATCTCTCTCTATCTCTCTATCTATCACTGGTCTTCTTCTTCTTGGTGCGGCATGCCTGTCACTGTTTCTTTTCTTCGTCTTCCATTGTCGTGGAGGGGTTTGTGGGTTGAGCCGCGGGTACAGAAGAAGATTGATCTGTGTCTGTGTTGAGTGACAGTTCTGAAAAAAAGGTATCTGACACCTTTTTTAAAGTTTATATCAGATCTATCAGATTACTTGCTTCCGTGTGTTGTATAGCCAGTTTAAGACTTCAGCGGTTTTTGTGAGTGAAATACAGGTACTGATTGATCTGGTTAGATCAACTCTTTTGTTTGTGGCGGAGAAAGATATATGTGTAGTGACAAACGGGTATACCTTGTTGAAGTCCCATGTGTTAATGAATACCCGTTTGTTGTGGTAGATGACTGCGATATAACTTGATTCTTTAGGTTTACTAGTGATAGATGTCTATGATGCAGAAGTGTGGATGTCATTTCAAATTCCATACTTTTCTTTAAGTTTAGTTTGTCGCTGTCAAAGGCCGTTGTGATATCTACTACATTTGATAGTTTGAGAATGATGTGTCACATAGGTTACGAAGACATAGCTTCAAGGAACTACACTTGACAGAAAATAGACAGCAGTTCTTACTTGATCTTTATTTAGAGACCTGCCATATAGTTATAGTGTGGTTATTGGTGGCTGCTCTCCCCTACCTTTACGTCTTAGGGGATCAACTACAACACAAACACACACACACGCACGCACACACACAGAGTACGCACAAACACAAACATACACACACAGAGTACTCGCACACACACATACACACAGAGTACGCACACACACAAACACACACACAGTACGCGCACACACACACACACAGAGTACGCACACAAAAAACACATACACAGAGTACGCACACACATACACACACACAAACACACACACAGTACGCACACACACACACAGAGTACGCACACAGAGTACGCACACAGACACTACACACAGACACACATAGACACACACAGACACAGATACACACACAGGCACACATACACACACAAAGTACGCACACACAAACACACACAGTACGCACGCACACAAACACACACACACAGTACGCACACACACAGACACACATACGCACACACAGAGTACGCACACGCACAGAGTACGCACACAACACAGTGCACATACACACACACACACAAACACACACACAGACACAACACACATAGCACTAGTGGTTAGAACATGCGCTCGCAAGCTACACCTGGTACAGTCCTGTCAAGGAAATAACTTCACACGATTTACGACACAGATCACACACACATACCACACACAAGAGCACATGAACACAGATACACACACGCAGTCACACAGTCACACACAAGCAACACACACTGACGCACACGTTACAACACGTACCACTTAACGCACAAGTACACATTTCGTGCTGAACAGATACACAAACATGAGTACAAAACCGCACTACACACACACAGTATACAACACAAGTACACGAAAGCTACACATACCACGAAAACACAAGCCACAAACATACACATAACATCGACCACAAGTACACATGCGACACAGAAATACACACACACACAGCATACGACACCACTACACACACACACGTCACACAGCACAACCACATCCCGAACACAAGACAACAACACGCCACAACACAACACCCTAACACATAACATCGGAACAACACATCACAACACACAACAACACACATCACACACGATAACACACAAACACACACACAGCACCACACAGATAAATACACAAACAACAACAACAAACAACAACACAAAACAACACCAACACACACACACACACACAGCACACACACAACACACACAGAACACACACAACACAACACACACACACACCACACACAGAACACACACACAACACCACACTCACACACACACTCACACACTCACACACACACATCACACACACACACTACACTCACACACCACACACACTCACACACACACAACACACACACACACACACCACACACACTCACATACACACACACACATACACACACATCACACACACACACTCACACAACACACACACTCACACACACATCAACCACACACACACACACAAAATCACCACACACACCACAATACACACACAACTCACACACACACCACACACACAACACCACACACACTCACACACACACACACACCATCACACACACACACACACACACTCACACACACACACACCACACACACTACACACACTCACACTCACAACACAAACACCACCCACACACACACACACACCACACACACATCCCACCACACACACACACAAAACCACACACACACACAACCCACCCACACACACACACGAACACACACCACACACATCCACCAACACACCACACTCACACACACAACACACACACACACACACCACCCCCCACACACCACACACACACACCACACACACACACACACACACACACACACACACACACACACAACAACACTCACAACATCTCTACACACCACACACACCACACACACACACACACAACAACACCAACACCACACACTCACACATCACACCACACCACACACCCCACACACACCACACACACACACACCACACACACCCACCCACCACACACACACACTACCACACCCTACACACAACACACCCCACACACACACCCACACACACACACACACACACACACACACACACACACACCACACACTCACACACTCACACACTCACACACACACACACACACACACACACACACACCACCACACACACACACACAACACACACAACACACACACACACACACACCACAACACACAACGCTGTCTCATTCATCACTATAGAGTTACCACAGGACCAGAAGTGCACACTGGATGAACAGTGTGGCTGCCTTCCCACACATCACCGAATAGGCAGCCATACTGTGACTTCGGAGGATTTTTTCTACTCCCTTTATAGGAGAGTACTGATTGTTATAGAAAGAACTTGTCAGGCATGAAGAAAACCCCAACACAATGTGTCAAACAGTCATATTATATCATTTTAAAGTAGGATTTGGCACTTTGCTTACGTCGAAAATGGACACTACGTTTAACGTGGACAACTCCACCAGTCCTTCGAATGAGACTATAAACCGAGGCCCCGTGTGCAGCCCCGCATGCAGAACATCTTGCGCACACGTTACATCCTGTTCCGCTTTTCGGAAGAGGAGACTATTGTGTGCCGGTGGGAACAGATGACAAAATTTACAAAACCGCATACACACGGGGACTAGATGTAAAAAAAACACGAGTGCTTCTTCCATTATCCTCGATATAAAAGAATACATAAATAAATAAATAAAACTCCATTCGCTTTTGTTTGTATTTTTAATTGTAGTTCTGTGGTCTATCTACAATGTCTTCGTTTATCCAAAGCAATGTCTGTGTTTGTCTTTAGCTAGTTATGTGACGGGGTTGTACCATCTTTGGATTGATGGAAAACCCTTATTTCTCGTTGTGTTTAGTTTTCACTCTTTTATTATATTTATTTCGCTTTTTTATTTCGAGGATAAGGGACTAAGCACTCATGTGCTTTTTTTCGTCTAGGCCCCGTGTGTATGCGCCTTTGTAAATATTGTCATCCGTTCCCACCGGCACACAATGGCCTACTCTTCCGAAAAGCCGAACGGGTTTTAACGTGTGCGCAAGACGTTCTACGTGCGTTCGCACACAGGACCTTGGTTTATAGTCTCATCCGAAAGACTTTTGGGGAGAGTGGAGTCGGCACTGAAGTTAACTCTCTAGAGA
>CM054154.1:9620079-9637579 GCA_028751875.1 Rapana venosa
GAGAGAGAGAGAGAGAGAGAGAGAGAGAGAGAGAGAGAGAGAGAGAGAGACAATGACAATGACAATGACAATGACAATGACAAATTCTTTTATTTCGAGGATAATGAATAAGCACACATGTGCTTTTTTACACCCAGTCCCCGCCCGTTAGGGATACATCTTAATAATAATAACCCAATACTTATACAGTAGAGAGAGAGAGAGAGAGGGAGAGAGAGAGAGGGGGAGAGAGAGAGAGAGAGAGAGAGAGAGAGAGAGGGAGAGAGAGAGAGAGAGGGAGGGAGAGAGAGAGAGAGAGAGAGAGAGAGAGAGAGAGAGAGAGAGAGAGAGAGAGAGAGAGAGAGAGAGAGAGACCGTAAGAGAGAGAGAGAGAGAGAGAGAGAGAGAGAGAGAGAGAGAGAGAGAGAGAGAGAGAGAGAGAGAGAGGAGAGAGAGAGAGAGAGAGAGAGAGAGAGAGAGAGAGAGAGAGAGAGAGAGAGAGAGAGAGAGAGAGAGCGGGCATCGAGCATTGAGGACCTCCTCACAATGTTAACCAGCTTCTTCCATCGATCCCAAAAAGGGGCGGGAAGAAAGAGCATCCCTGCCCGCACCACACCCCCTCCCCACCCACCTCCCCGCCTTTTTAGCCAATCACAGCACCGGCCTCTCTGGGCTGCGGGGCTGAGAGCCATGCGCAGAGGCCGTCAGCAGGGCCCACAGCAAGCAGCCGACACTTGATAGCCAGACAAATGCTCATTGATCTTTCTGTCGTCTTGACACCGGGTTCATCCCAGTTCAGCGTTTTGTCGGGGAGACAGTGATGGACAGTTGTCAGGACAGTGTTATTGCCGCTGTACGAAGCATCAGCATCCACGCTCCGCAGCTGGTGACTTGTGTGTGTGTGTGTGTGTGTGAGAGAGAGAGAGAGTCTTCTTCAGTTTAAAAAAAAAAAAGAAGTGGGTTTATAACCAGCCGGACAAGACAAAAACGTGGCAGTCATCGTGTGTGCAGGGAGTGTATGGAAGTTTTGTTTTTCGGACTGCCAAGTTGTAAAGCACGCTTTGTTTTTTGGTGATCGAGTTTTCTTTGGCTGACACCCAGTGTGTATGTCAGATGCCTAGAGAGACATCAGGTTGGGGGCTGTCTTCATGTCCTGGGCTTTTCTCTCCAACGATAAAGAAAGTTGGGCTTCATTTCATAAACTTCGCTTGAAGACAGATTTTTTTTTTGCCTGATGAGGAGATTGATTTGGGGGCTGGTTTTTTGCTAGTATGAAAAATGGTTGATAACAAGTATTAACGTTTGAAAGAAAACAAAGTTCAGTCTAATGGGTTGATAAAAGTGGTCTGATAAGAAGATAGTGGAAATATGTGATTTATAAACTGTTCAAAAGAGATGAAAACAGAATTATATAACTATAGATGTATGCATCAAGGCAGATTTTCTTTCTCTTGCTCTTACATTTGCTGGGAATTGTGTGTGTGTGTGTGTGTGTGTGTGTGTGTGTGTGTGTGTCCGTGTGTGTGTGTGTGTGTGTGTGTGTGTGTGTGTGAAGTTGTTAAGCATTGACTTGCTCTTGCCTATATTGCATGCTTTGTTCCAGTTTGTGTGTGTGTGTGCGAATGGATGGTTTGCTACTTGTCGTTGTTAGTTAGTTTGCTTTAGTATCTGTTTGTGCATTTTGTTTTGTTGTTTGTACATTTTGTTTTGTTGTTTGTGCATTTTGTTTTGTTGTTTGTACATTTTGTTTTGTCTTGTTTAGCCTGTGCAGTTTTCAAGACCTATTTCCTCTCCTGGTATACAAATCCTTATTACACAGGAACGCGCACATTGCAAATGTTTAAACCCTGCGTCAGGTTCTTTAAAACTTCAACAGAATCTTTCTCGTCTCCATCCCCATTTTGAATTTTTAAAGCATTTTTGCTTTTTTGCTTTTGTCAATTAAGTCTTCTTCTTCCTCTTTTTCTTCTTCTCTTCCTCCTCCTCCTCCTCTTCTTCTTCTTCTTCTTCTTCTTCTTCTTCTTCTTCTTCTTCTTCTTCTTCTTCTTCTTCTTCTTCTTCTTCTTCTTCTTCTTTCTTCTTCTTCTTCTTCTTCTTCTTCTTCTTCTTCTTCTTCTTCTTCTTCTTCTTCTTCGTTGTCAGACGCTCAAATAGCAACTATCGTTGTCTGTCATTTGAGCAAGCATGCGTTGCGCTGCCGTTAAACGCCTGACAAGTCAGGCCCAGCGAATCCGACTTCAGCTTGAGAGCAAACTGTGATAAGTATTTGAAGGCGTGAACTGGTGATGTTGGAGACAAAAGGCCAGATATCTGATCCCAGACCGTGTGGCGCTAGGCAGGGGAGGAAGCCGGGAGTCTGAAAATGATGCCCTAGAAAGCTTTGGGAGTCTGTTCAGAAGGGCTGCTGCTGTAGTTCTACTGCCACAGAACACGACGCCAAAATCCTCTTTTCGAGCACTCCCTTTAGTTTGACCCTTTCCTTCCCTGTTCTTCCTATTAACTTTTGTTCTTTCATTCATAGTTGGGTATTTTTCGTTTTGTTTTGGGTTTTTTTTGTTCTTGTAGGTTTTGCTTTGGGTTTTTTTGTTCTTGCAGGGTTTTTTTTTTTGTTCTTGCAGGGGGTTTTTTGTTTTTTTTTGGTTCTTGCAGGTTTTGTTGGGGGTTTTTTGTATGTTTTTTTGTGGCTCTCTTTTTCCGATCAAGTCAAGGCCCAGCATATCCGGCCTTGGCGTGGGAGAAAATTGTTATTTCTAAATCTTTCTGGAAAAAACCCACTCAGGAGGATGGACCAAGAATGCAGAAAATAGACAAGATAGTTGTCACAGGAAGAAAAGGAACAAGGCATAAAACAAAGAGATAGGAAAGGGGGAATATTCACCTAATACAGTTTTTTTTCTAAACGCGAGGATACTATTCATACTCACAGCTCCCCCCTTCCCCCCCCCCCCCCCCCCCCCCCCCCCCCCCCCCCCCCCCCCACCAACGCGGCATTCCCACGAGGGAAACTACTCCTTCAGACTAAACGGGGTATTTCCACTCACCGAACTGCGCAAGTGAAAACCTTACACTTACTGTTTGAAAAGAAATAAAAACGGTTTCAACACTGAAACAAACAACATTGAAATAATGGGGGGGGGGGGGGGGGGGTGGAATCCTAGCCTGTAACTAAATGATTGTGCAATAAAACAAATTCATTGTATTTGAAATATCTTTGACATTAGTTATTTTTCCCGAATGTTGCTTCCTAACAAAACTGACTGGCAAGAAGGGTGGTGTAGAGATTTGCAGTGCCCCAAAAACAGACAGAAACGTGTTTGCGGCATCTATCTATCTATCTATCTATCTATCTATCTATCTATCTATCTATCTATCTATCTATCTATCTATCTATCTATCTATCTATCTATCTGTCCTGTAGTCTGACGACCGTGGGGGCACCCTCAAAGACTCAACAACCAGTTCCCTCCATTCCTCTCTCTGTTCTGCCTTTCTCAGGGTTTTGTTGAGTTCTAGGCCTGTCCATTCGCTGATGTTATCCTCCCAGCTCTTCCTTGGTCTGCCTCTTCTTCTTCCTCCTTGGACAGTGCCTTGTAAAACTGTCTTTGCAAGTCCTTTGGATCTTGTGACATGTCCATACCATTTAAGTTTACGCTTTTTCACGATCGTTAGAAAGTTCTCATAGGGTCCAATGGTTTGCTGGATTCTGTTATACACGCTTTCGTTGCTTATGTGGTCTTTGTAGGAGATGCCAAGGAGTCTCCGAAAGCATCTCATCTCCACCGCCTGTACTCTTCTCTCCAAATCTGCAGTCAGGGTCCATGATTCACAGGCATACAGAAATATGAATATGACAAGGGAGCGCATTAGTCTGATCTTGGAGATAAGTGAGATATTTTTATCTCTCCAGATGGTGTTTAGTTTTTACAAAGCTGTTATTGTCTGTGCAGTCCTGCATACTACTTCTGGCTTGGATCCCTGGTCTGATACAATGGCTTCCAGGTACTTGAAGCTTTGAACTGTTTCCAGCTTCTGGTCATTAACCCTGATATCAGTGCTAATCCCGTTGGTGTTATTAGTCATCACTTTGGTCTTCTCTGCACTGATTTCCATGCCGTATGTTTTGGAGGCCTTATTCAAGTGTTCTGTTAGGCTGGCAAGCTCTTTTTCTGATCCTGCTATTCCATCAATGTCATCTGCGAAGCGGAGGTTTGTGATCGTTCTGCCACCAATGCTGACTGATCCTTCATGATGTTCCAGTGCATCAGCCATGATTCTCTCAAGGAAGATGTTGAAAAGAGTGGGTGAGAGTAGACAGCCCTGCCTTACTCCAACTGTTGTTCGAAACCATTCTCCAATGTTGTTGTTGTAGTACACTGCACTGGTGGCCTCGCTGTACAGCTTGTTGTTTGCGGCATATGAACATTATTACATGTGGTCTTTAAGGTGAAGTCTTAGATGGCGGGGAAGGGATAGTTCAGTGATCAGAGCACTCGCTTTCCCCCAGCCAAGGTTAAACAGCATTGAACGTGGTTACCAGGTGGATGGGTTACCGTTTACGCGCCTTGACTTCTGTACAGTTCCCCAGTTCACCCAGCTGTCAATGGGTACCTGCCTCTTAAGGGTCAGGGAAGGTAAAGCAGCTAGGGAGAGGAGATGGGCGCCGCCCTCAATATGCTGGCTCTTGAAGAAACTGAGGTCTCTGACATCTTGCTCCTCAAGAGCGCATAAGCTATAGGAACACATTTACCTTTTACCTTTTACCTTACCCTGAATCTCGCCATAATCATAGTGTGTGTGTGTGTGTGTGTGTGTGTGTGTGTGTGTAGTGCAGGATAAATCGTCTAGTTTATTGCTCACACTGAGCACATGGTCAGGATGTTATGAAGGTTGAGGGATGGGCGAGGGATGGGCATTGTATAAGGTGATTGCTGGCCTAGCCCTCACATTTCCTTCCAGATAGCGAAAGATCGCGGTTCAATTTCCGTCTGTCCCTATGGATATGGCAGAGGGTCTGTCAGTATATATAGCATCCCCACCTTCTGGAAATTCTATGCTAAGAATTCCCTTTTTTTCTACCCATTTTTGCTTCCGTCTTCTTTCTTTTCTTCCCGTCACCTCCTTCCTGTCTATTTTCCGCCTTCTTGGTCCATTCTCCTGCCTGTCTTTCTGAAAAGACTTACAAGATAACGGTTTTGCCCCACGCCGAAGTTGGATATGCTGGGCCTGACCTTGTGAGGCGTTAAACGGCAGCGCAGCGCATTTTTGCTCCTATGACAAACAGCGATAGTTGCTGTTTGAGCGTTCGAAGACGACGACGATGGCGAAGACAAAAAAAGAAGAGGGAGAAGAAGATGAGGGAGAAGAGAAGAAGAAGAAGAAGAAGAAGAAGAAGAAGAAGAAGAAGAAGAAGAAGAAGAAGAAGAAGAAGAAAAAGGAGAAGGAGAAGAAGAATAGGAAGAAGAAGAAGAGAAGAAGAGGAGAGAAGAAGAAGAAAGAAGTAGAAGAAGAAGAAAAAGAAGAGGAGGAAGAAGAAAGAGAATAGGAAGAAGAAGAAGAAGAAGAAGAAGAGGAAGAGGAAGAAGTAGAAGAAGAAAAACAAGAAGAAGAATAGGAAGAGGAAGAGGAAGAAGTAGAAGAAGAAAAAGAAGAAGAAGAAGAAGAAGAAGAAGAAGAAGAAGAAGAAGAAGAAGAAGAGAAGAGGAAGAAGAAGAAGAAGAAGAAGAAGAAGAGGAAGAAGAAGAAGAAGAAGAAGAAGAAGAAGAAGAAGAAGAAAAAGAAGAAGAAGAAGAAGAAGAAGAAAAAAGAAGAAGAAGAAGAATAGGGAGGAGAAGAAGAAGAAGAAGAATGCGAAGAAGAAGAATAATGCAAAGAAGAAGAAGAAGAAAAAAAAAAGAAGAAGAAGAAGAAAAAGAAGAAGAAGGAGAAGAAGAAGAAGAAGAAGAAGAAGAAGAAGAAGAAGAAGAAGAAGAAGAAGAAGAAGACGAAGATTTAGAAATCCTGTCTGAATCCTGACTTGACCCCTAGCAACTACACCATAAACGGTGGTCTGGGTGATAGCCTTTCAAGCGGGAACATAATTATGCCGATGACATAATTATATGAAGCATCTATTTCTTAAACGTACAAGATCATTTTCATTCTTTAGTAAAATACGGCGTGTTATCTTTTAGAAACTACAGAAGGGTGATGGTGGTTCTAGACTAGTGGTGGCTCTCTCTGCCTGGAGATGGGCAGCCTGGTTTTCACACAGAGAAATCTGCCTTGATTGACAGTGGTGTGCAATACAATACAAAAACAGTCCAGCAAAATGCAATGCAAAATAATACAATACAATGCAATACAATAGAATACAATGCAAAACAATACAACGCAATACAATACAATGCAATACACTTGAATGCAATACAATTCAATATGATCCAATACAGTGTAATGCAACGCAACACAACGCAGCGTAACAAACACAAAATAACAACATGCAACACAACACAGCACAACGCAATGCAACACAACACAACGCAACACAACGCGAACATAACACAACACAACGCAACACGGCACAATGCAACACAACACAAATCCAATTTCATACAAAATATAATACAATGCAATATGTAACGAAATACAGTACAATTCAATCAATACACTGCTATTTACATACAAGGCCTTTCTCCTTTAGTGTTGATAGCTGGACTGCTTTGTTGTGCTATGGCACACACCTGTCAGCCAGGCTAGGAGCTGTGTCAGCTGCTGATGTCAGGCAAAGGCCGAGGCCTCCCTGTCCCCAGCTTCTGGTAGGCTGTGACGTCTTATGTGTGCACTGTCTTCAGCCGTCACAAGCTCTTCCCATACCATCAACAACCAGCATTCCTCGTTAGAGGAAAACACTGGTTCCAATCAGAGTATGGCTTCCACAATCTTATGGTGAGGTAATCCAAACAGTCACACACCAAACTTCTCATCCTGTGTGTGCTTTCTGTCTCACAGCCATTCCCAGGTGGGCTGAGGGAATGAAGAGAGCGCATCCTTAGTGACCTTTAGGCTGTCAAGCTGGGGGATAAAGGTAACGGTGTCCTATGGTAACCTAGGTGGTCATAGGGGACTGAGGAAGCAGAGACCTCAACTTTTCAAGGGGCCAGCATATTGAGGGCAGCGTAACGCGCAACAATTGTAGACCACTTTAAATTAAGTCACGGCAGATTTCTCTGCGTGAAATTCGGGCTGCTCCTCCCGGGGAAGAGCGCGTCGCCACAAGAGCAGCGCCACCCATTATTCTATTCCCTGTTCCTGTCCGCATATGAGTTTGGTTTCTTATCAGAGTTTCTTATTAGCCTGGACTCATGGACACAGAATGATTCAATAATTTGAAAGACTTTCAAGAAACTAAAGTTGGCATTTGGTTTTGCAAAGCATTATTGACCACTTGATATGACTATGCCATACTTTATTTTGGTTTTTTTGTTTATGTTTGTATTGCTGTTAGCATTGTTTCGCCTGTGTCTATGTTCTGTATAAGTTCTCTAGAAGTAGTTAAATGTCGTCTTGCACACTGGAATCAAGAAGTCTCCTAGTTTTACTTCCCATCGTCTATCATCGCTCGAGTAAACAGACGTAGCATCCAAACCAGCAGCAGACAACAGTAACCAAAGTCTGTGTTCTTTTATGTACAAAACCCCCACCATACCATGGGCTGATATTTATAAAAGAAAGCAAAGTCAAAAGTAGCACTGAATGACAAGAACAAAATCGACTAGACATCCCAATATTTTCTGATATAGAAAAATGACTGAGGTGTTTTTATGCCATCTTTTTTATTCCTTTGTTGAATACGTTTTTCCCTTTTTTTTCTGGAGTAATCATCTCTTGTAGGAAAAAAAGTGAAAATTAATGTGGTGATAGATAGAGAATTGAGGTCTTACTTACTAAGATGATTTAATTGGCGCTGTGTGTGTGTGTGTGTGTGTGTGTGTGTGTGTGTGTGTGTGTGTGTGTGTGTGTGTGTGTGTGTTTGTGTGTGTGTGCTCTTTTAAATTATTTAACGCCTAGAGTAATTTAATATAATGACCTTAACTGTTTAAAGATAGTTGTTTCTAATAAATACAAGTCACAAGTCTTATAACCTGAGATTGATTTATCACTCGAAAAGCCAATTAAAAAAAACCCCAACTATTTAATAAGCGCAGGTTAAAGAACCCACAGCATTAAGACATTAGCTAATTCTTAAAGTCTGTAAATAGAAAAAAGCATAAAAGGCACCTCGGAGGAAAAAAACCTACACGTATATATATATGTGTGTGTGTATGTGTGTATGTGTGTATATATTATATATATATATATATATATATATATATATATATATATATAATATATATATAATATATATATATATATATATATACATACATACATACATACATACATACATACATACATACATACATATACACACACACATACATATGAGATAGGTGGCGGTGCAGGTGGCGACACACTCTCTCTGGCGAGGGCTATCCGAACTTCATGCACATTATACATGATATCAGTCGTGACTGGAAGCTAGATACAATATTGTACATTGCATTACGACACAATACAGTATGATTCAATACAGCGCAATGCAATCCATAAAACAGATCACAATGAAACACAACACAATACAATTCAGAGCAACGCAACACAACGCAACGCAACACAACACGACACAACCCAACCCAGTAGTGTATAGCACAAGAGACTCTTGTCTAATTGGTTACATCAAGAGACAGTCCATATCAGGAAGACAGGCCTGTGTTGCGAACTATGCGTTTGCTTCTTTGTTTTGTTGTGTTTTGTTTGTCAGAATTGCTTTTGTTTTGTACGAAGCGCAGATATATATATATATATATATATATATATATATATATATATATATATATATATATATATATATATATAAACATATATATACATATATATATATATAAATATATATTTATATATACATATATATATATATATATATATATAGGGAGAGAGATACATAGAGAGATGGGTGATATATACATAGATAAATATAGAAAGATACATAGATCGATAGATTGCTAATAATAATAATATGGTATTTATATAGCGCTGAATCTTGTAAAGCAAACAAATCAAAGCGCTTATATATATAAGAATAAACATATACATAGACGCATAGACGCATAGAGAGATAGACAGATGATAGATACATAGATATATAGATAGATGGATATATAGATAGATGGAGGAGAGAGAGAGAGAGAGAGAGAGAGAGAGAGAGAGAGAGAGAGAGAGAGAGAGAGAGAGAGAGAGAGAGAGAGAGGGAGGTAGATAGATAGATAGACAGGTAGATATCGTATTGTGGAAATAGCAGCAGGCGGAAAACAATTGCAGGTAACTGGTTACAACTTCTCAATCATTTTGAAAATTGTATATTAGTCAGAAGGTGACGCCCCATTTGATAAGCCAGATATATAAAACCGTTCTGAGATTACCCCACCCCACCCCTTCCAGTCCGATGGACTTTTGTAGCCTGGGTGCTAGTCTTTCGTGTGAGGCAATGAAGTAAGGCTGTTGTATATCCTTCAGAGCATGAAGACAACATACAGTAATCACCACACGCTCTGGCACAGTGAAATCTGCATGTCGTGCAAACCAAAGCCAGCCACAGGGGCAACACAGAAGCGTCAGAGCTTTGAAGCAGTTCGTAAGAAGAAAGAAGGCCGAGGGAATGAAGACATTGTTTGTGAAGGGATGGATCACTAGGAAGACACTGATAAAGCAGATCAACCATCCTTTCTACGCTGATGACTCTCAGATTCAAAGCAGTGACACTCGTGAAAATCTGCCTTCTCTCTGACAAATATGTCACTTTGCCTTCAGGACATTCAAAACTGGATGATACAAAACAAGTTACAGCTAAACGCAGATAAAACCGAAGCCATGATTGTAGGGACCAAACACAAACTATCTTCCATCACAACACATTCAATAGAATTTGCGATACGTCTGTCCCTCAATCCACTGCAGTCAAGTATCTAGGTGCTATTATCGACAACACACTCTCTATGCAAAAATTCATCACCCAGACCAGTCAGTTGTGCTACATTTAATTTTGGCGTATAAGTGCAATTCAAAAGTACCTGTCCACTGATGCAACAGCCAAACATGTCACTTCTCTCATTCTTTCATGTCTGGACTATTGCAATTATCTTTTGGCTGGTTTGCCAGCATCATCTATCCACTCCCTTCATCGCACACAAAACTCTGCAGCTCGATTAGTCCCGAAAAAGAAAAAAAACCAATGAGCACATTACTCCTCTCCTGCCATCTCTCCACTGGCTGCCCGTGCCACAGAGAGTAAATTATAAGATCAGTACCCTCTGTTACAAATGCCTCCACAAAACAACACCTTCCTACACCTCTGTGAATGTCTTCACCTGTACACTCCTTCTCGTTCCCTCCGCTCTGCTGCAGATACCCTGTGCCTGCGAATACCTAGATTCAACCAATCTACCGTTGGCCGCCACTCTTTTTCTATTTCTGGTCCATCAATCTGGAATGACCTTCCTCTCTTCCTTTGTGAAAAGCTTACTTACGACAGCTTTAATTCCAGCCTTAAAACATACCTATTTCAAACATAAGATTTTTCACTCCTTTTTCATCTCATATGTGTCCCTGCCTTTAACAGGTAAAATTCCATCACCTTGCTGAAGTGTACAACCTGTGTGTGTGTGTTAGTACATTTGAATTTGTTAAAATATTGTTAATCATTGTTAGATGCATGTGTAGGAGAGATTTAACTGCAAGCGCTCTGATTTGTATTTGCAAGATAAAGCGCTACATAAATTTCATATGTATATATATATATTTATGTTTGTCAATTAGATATAGATATAGATATATATATATATAATATATATATTATAATATATATATATTATATATATATATATATATATATATATATAATATATATATATAATATATATATATATAATATTTATATATATCTAATTGACAAACTATAGTGAGGAAAAACAAGTGCAAGTAACCAGTTACAACTTCATTTCCATCATAAAAATGACTTTTGTCCAAGATTTGAAACCCCCCCCCCCCCCCCCCCCCCCCCCCCAAAATTCACTACAATATAAAACTTTGAAGGCAGCATTTGGGGAATAATTGAGTAAGGACTATGCCTTTGGCCTGACCTGACCCGAGTTTCGGCTCCTGGTTGAGCACTCTTTTATATTATATATATATATATATATATATATATATATATATATATATATATATATATATATATATATATATATATATATATATATATATATCTATATCAACACCAGGTGAACAGCTCATATCGCGCTCCGAAGGCCTAATTGACTAACGTCATGCTGTTTAATTTGACAGGGGATAAGTTCAAGTCAAGTTCAAGTCAAAGTATCTATTTCCAGATAGCACATTGAATGAGCAGTGCATTTGCTTCACGTTGATCAAACACCTCGTTTAGAAGGGAACCAAGAAGGAGAACGAAAGAGAGCAACACTCTTTCAGAAATACAGGGAAAGCGGAAAAAGGGCTGGCACCCAAGACATGGCAGCCCCTGCAGCACTACACCAGCCACAGACACAGTGGGACAGGGGCCCTCAGGCCCCAGCCTGCTTCTGGCTGTACAGGAGATAGCAACAAACCTGACACTAATCACAATATTGGTAACAGCTAACGTGAAGCGCACGCGACAAACCTAAAAATGTTCATGGGATAATCGAGAATATAAACACCCATGTAATGAGGGAAAAGTGATAAACAAATGGAAATTATATATATATATAGTGGATCGGTGGTCTAGAGGTAACGCGCCTGTCTAGAAAGCGAAAAGTCCGGGTCGGAAGTGTGCGTGGTTCGTATCCCGTCTGGGCCCGAAACTTTTCCCCCATCCATTAGACCATGAGTGGTGGTCTGGGCGCTAGTCTTTCGGATGAGACGATAAACCGAGGTCCCGTGTGTTACAGAAAATTATGCAGCGCACGAAAAAGAACCCACGGCAACAAGAGAGTTGTCCCTGGCAAAATTCTTAGAAAAAAGCCACTCTGATAGGGAAAGAAATACAGTTGCAGACCAAAAAAAAAAAAAAAGGGGGGTGGCGCTGCTCTTGTGGCGACGTGCTCTCCCCGGGGAGAGCAGCCCGAATTTCACGCAGAGAAATCTCGTGACTTAAAGTGGTATAAATAAATAAAAAAAAAAAAAAAAAAAAAAAAAAAATATATATATATATATAATATATATATATATATATATATATATATATATATATATATATAATATATATATATATATATATATATATATATATATATATATATGAAGATGCAGGGAACGAAATGGTTAAGTTTCAACAAATGGACACTGCGTTTATTGCCAGTAAACTCTAATTATCTGCGCGTTGCATATATAAAAGCATTCATACTGGCCATATTTGATAGAGATGGGGGTAACTGTTCATTGATAAGTTGGGCTTTGTTGCTTGTAGCGAAATTTAAAAAAAATGTCAGTGAAGTGTTTGCTTACCGTGTTTAAATGTACTTATTAAGATTGATTGTGGTACCCTTCTGTCACCATTCCCAAGCTGATCAAATCCAATACCATAGCACTGCTTTATTAGCTTCATAGACAGATACACTCGTGTGCCATGTCTAGAGACAATAACTACAACAAACTATTTAACACAGACAATTAAAAAAATCCAAACATACGCACCCAGGCACACACACACACACACACACACACACACACACAGAGCTAATATCTAAACATACGCACCCAGGCACACACACACACACACACACACACACAAACACACACACACACACACACACACACACACACACACACAGCTAATATCCGTCTAATATCACAACTGTGAAAAAACGTTAAATGAATTTGAACACAAACACACACACACACACACACACACACACACACACACACAGCGCACTCTCTCTCTCTCTCTCTCTCTCTCTCTCTCTCTCTCCCTCTCTCTCTCTTTCTCTCTCTCATATCACTAAATGTGAACAGACTTTAAACGTACAACACACACTCACACACGCACATGCGCACGTGCCAGTGTATGCATGATATAATAACACATGTAATAAGAGTAGCATTAGTTCTATACACACAGGAACGAACAGTTATTCTTCATGTAGATTAACGGGCTAATTTTCTTTCTTTCCATATATGTTTGTTCCAAAAAGTTATCTATCTATCTGTCTCTTATATATTCATTCTGTCGTGGTTAGCATATTCCTCGGATTGATTTTTGTTTGCTTTCGTGTACATCTTGTTCTCTATTTCCTGATATGTTTCCACATGGTGTTTATTACCTTTAGTTCTCCTGGTCTTCGTGAGTAGAGAGAGAAACATTCTTAGAAGAGAGCAGACGACATCTTTTCAGGATAAAAGACATTCATCATCAGATGAGGATGCATCGCATTTTAGCATTGATATGTGTACTTAGAAGGAAACATTATGCGCACATAAAGGCCTGCAAAGTATCAAATTCGCTGTGCAAATGAGAAAACATACAAGAAGACGAATTGGATGTGCATTAGATTGATGTGCGTGCATCTGTGTTCCGCCCCGCAGTTGCCTCTTTCTGCACTGACTTCAGCAGAGTGCAGGGTCTGTGTGATGGCCTCAGGACTCCAGCAGCCACAGCCGCAGTCATTAGCTTTCAGAGGCTTGATGGTCAGGCTGCTGTCGAAGTGAATGAGATGCATTTTTATGATCTAACAGTCAACTGATGTTTCTCTGTTTACACCAGTGCAAGAACACGCACACTCACTCACCCCCTGAAAAAAAGCAAATGCACTGCTTATTCAATGTACCATCTGAAAATAAAAGTTTGACTTTGACTTTGACTTTGACTTTGACCCCCCCCCTCTCTCTCTCTCTCTCTCTCTCTCTCTCTCTCTCTCTCTCTCTCTCTCTCTCTCTCTCTCTCTCTCTCTCTCTCTCTCTCACTCTCTCTCTCTCTCTCTCCCTCTCTCCTCTCTCTCTCTCTCTTTCTCCCTCATAACAGATTTAAGGATTAGTTTATGAAATCAAGCCCAACGACTGTTACCAAACACATTTTTCTGGTATGTTTTATAATCCCCTCAACAAAAAAGGGAGGGAAAATCATAGTTTTCATTTCACGATTTTTCCTTGAAACGTAAAAAGACTACTAGATCTTATCCAACTAAAACATCTGTTAGCAGGAATGTAACATCAATGGACATTGCGTTTGAAAATGAAAATAAATTGTCTTTGGTGCTAAAGTATGCTCAAACATTCACTTATGAGAAAACCTCTGAAACAAAGAAGAAGACAGTGACAAATAAGAGCGTTTGTTTTGCAAGCCAGAAAGAAATGGCGAGAGGACTATTCATCTTTCAAGAAATACAAAGCAAGACAGACAGAAAGAAAACCAAACTAGAATGAAGAATGAAGGAAAATAGGAAACAAACAGGAATCAGGGTCAACTGCGAAAAATGGGGGGTGGTGGGGGATTCAATAAATGAATAGACGAATGAATAAATGAGTAAATAAATCAAAGGATAAATAAGTAGTTGACTAAGTAATTAGTTAATTAATTAATGGGCTAACGAGTGAACAAAGATACATTATATATATATATATATATATATATATATATATATATATATATATATATATATATATATATATATATATATATATATATATATAAACATCTGCAAAGACAGCTTTGTGCAACAGTATATTAAAACAACAGTTGTAGAAAAAAGTCTTATAATATTTTTATGTATATATATATATATCAGCGCATTTATTTTACACAGATGGGATTTCAGTGTCAACGATCAACTCAAATTGCTGGACTGTAAAGAAATCATAAAAGTAAACAATAATCATCATTTTAAAAAAATCAATCATTCAGACAACAACAAAAACTACAACAACAACCACCAAGATAGTGCTGGTTCATCGGGGCTGAAGCTTCCTGCGCCAAGTGATGTGTGACTAGAAGAGTGAGGACCTCTCCCTTCAATTTCATCCCCCGGACAACGATGGACACTTTTCCCGGTTCGGTGGATACGGCAGGTAGGTGGCAGCACTGGTCCGTCCCCCTGTCCGTCCTTCCTCTCTGTGTCTGCTCCCTCTCCCTGCTGGCGAGGCTGGAGCCTGGCAGTAGAATAATAATGATGATGATAATGATGATAATAATAATAATAATAATAATAGAATAATAATAATAATAATAATAATAATAATGATAATGATAATAACACTACTACTACTACTACTACTACTACTACTACTACTACTACTACTACTACTAATGTATGGAATTTATATAGCGCTGAATCTTGTAAAGCAACAAATCAAAGCGCTCAGATGACTTTTTTTTCCCCCGCGGATTATGGAATAAGCACCCAGGTGCTTTTTGTTTTTTTACACATCCAGTCCCCGTGTGTATGCAGTTTTGTAAATTTTGTCATCTGTTCCCACCGGCACACAATGGCCTACTCTTTCGAAAAGCGGAACAGGATTTAACGTGTGCGCAAGATGTTCTGCATGCGTTCGCACACGGGGCCTCGGTTTATAGTCTCATCCTAAGGACTTTTCCGAAGGACAGTATACCTAGCATCCCCATCTTGTGGACATTCTGTGCTAGGAATTCCCTCTTTTCTGTCCCTCTCTGTCTTTCTGCCTTGTTCCCTTTTCTGCCTGTCACCTCCTTCTTGCCTGTTGTCTGCCTCCTTGGTTTATTCTCATGCCTTTCTTCCAGAAAAGGAAAAAAAAAGAAGATAACACTTTTGTCCCACGCCGAAGTGGGATGTGCTGGGTCTGACTTGCCAGGCGCTTAACGGCAGTGCAACGCATTTTTGCTCATGTGAAAGGCAACGATACTTGCTGTCTGAGCGTTTTGAAGGAGAAGTACGCGCGCTCATAAACGCTCATACTCGCGTGCACATATGCATACACACATGCACGTACATGCGCGCACACACACGCGCGCACACACACACACGCGCGCGTGCACACAAACACACACAGACACACACAGACATACACACACTCTCTCTCTCTCTCTCTCTCTCACACACACACCACACACACACACACACACACACACACACACACACACACACACACAACACACACACACACACACTGACTGAGCACGCAGCACATGCACACAGAAAGAATCTGTTCCAAAGCTCTGCAGTGCATCGGCCTATCATGAGCCCAGCCTACCCAGTAACGAAAGACAGACTTACTACACAGGGCACCAGGTCTGAGCAACTCCCCACCCTCAATTATAATCATCACTGCCTGCTTTTTCATCGTCAGATTTCTTTTCTTTGTCGTTCCTCTGCTAGAGCTCCGAGATTAGCCTAGTGGTTAGAACATTGCGCTCGCAATCTGACGACTCGGGTTCGATTCCCGTTCAAGGGGATTTTTCCCCCTGGAGTTAACATCAGTGCCGACTCCACTCTCCCCAAAAGTCCTTCGGATGAGACTATAAACCGAGGCCCCGTGTGCGAACGCACGCAGAACATCTTGCGCACACGTTAAAACCCGTTCCGCTTTTCGGAAGGGTAGGCCGTTGTGTGCCGGTGGGAACGGATGAGAAAATTGACAAAACTGCATACACACGGGGACTGGATGCATAGAAGCACACAGGTGCTTATTCCATTATCCTATTTTATTTTATTTTTATTTATTATTTTATATCGATGTAAAAGAATAAAATAAAAATAAAATACAGGGTCACCACTGGGGAGATTGTGTATAATTATGCCACCGTTTTTGCCCATCGGCCTTCGGGAAATAGAATGAGTTTAATGCTGGTTTGCCATAGTCACCTTCTTTGTAATGAAAAAAAGAAAAACAAATAGACACTTTCGAACAAATCCTTCTCGAGATATGTGCTGGGTTTTTTATTGTTATTTAAGTTAGAAGTAGAATTTTTTGAAAACCAATCGCTTGTTGATTTTCCAGATTCTTATAAATTGGTTGATGTGGTTGTTTTGGGCATCTTGTCTTTGTCCTTCTTTGCTTTCTTTTCCTGTGCCTTTTTCCTTTGCATTCTTCTTCTTTGCATTCTTCGTTTTGGGTTTTTTCCGTTGCATTCTTAGTTGTGGTATTCTATTTCTTTGATTTCTTATTTTTAGTATTCTTCTTCTTTGCATTCTTGGTTTTGTTTTTTTTCCTGTGCATTCTTAGTTTTGGTATTCTATTTCTTTGCATTTTTATTTTTGGTATTCTTCTTCTTTGCATTCTTAGTTTTGGTACTCTATTTCTTTGCATTCTTATGTTTTTGGTATTATAATTTCTTTGCATTTTTATTTTTGGTATTCTTCTTCTTTGCATTCTTAGTGTTGGTATTCTATTTCTTTGCATTCTTATTTTGGTATTCTTCTTCTTTGCATTCTTAGTTTTGGTACTCTATTTCTTTGCATTCTTATGTTTGGTATTATAATTT
>CM054154.1:9645079-9647579 GCA_028751875.1 Rapana venosa
GCAATACAGTACAACACAATAGAATGCAATACAGTACAACACAATAGAATGCAATACAGTACAACACGATACAATGCAATACAGTACAACACAATAGAATACAATACAGTACAACACAATACAATGCAATACAGTACAACACAATACAATGCAATACAGTACAACACAATACAATGCAATACAGCACAACACAATAGAATGCAATACAGTACAACACAATACAATGCAATACAGTACAACACAATAGAATGCAATACAGTACAACACAATAGAATGCAATACAGTACAACACGATACAATACAGTACAACACGATACAATGCAATACAGTACAACACAATACAATGCAATACAGTACAACACAATAGAATGCAATACAGTACAACACAATACAATGCAATACAGTACAACACAATACAATGCAATACAGCACAACACGATACAATGCAATACAGTACAACACGATACAATGCAATACAGTACAACACGATACAATGCAATACAGTACAACACAATAGAATGCAATACAGTACAACACAATACAATGCAATACAGCACAGCACAATAGAATGCAATACAGTACAACACAATACAATGCAATACAGTACAACACAATACAATGCAATACAGTACAACACAATAGAATGCAATACAGTACAACACGATACAATACAGTACAACACGATACAATGCAATACAGTACAACACGATACAATGCAATACAGTACAACACGATACAATGCAACACAGCACAACACGATACAATGCAATACAGTACAACACAATAGAATGCAATACAGTACAACACAATAGAATGCAATACAGTACAACACGATACAATGCAATACAGTACAACACAATAGAATGCAATACAGTACAACACAATACAATGCAATACAGTACAACACAATAGAATGCAATACAGCACAACACGATACAATGCAATACAGTACAACACGATACAATGCAATACAGCACAACACGATACAATACAGTACAACACGATACAATACAGTACAACACGATACAATGCAATACAGTACAACACGATACAACACAATACAGCACAACACGATACAATGCAATACAGTACAACACGATACAATGCAATACAGTACAACACGATACAGTACAATACAGTACAACACAATAGAATGCAATACAGTACAACACGATACAGTGCAATACAGTACAACACGATACAATGCAATACAGCACAACACGATACAATACAGTACAACACGATACACTACAGTACAACACGATACACTACAGTACAACACGATACAATACAGTACAACACGATACAATGCAATACAGTACAACACGATACAATGCAATACAGCACGATACAGTGCAATACAATACAACACGATACACTACAGTACAACACAATACAATACAGTACAACACGATACAATGCAATACAGTATAACACGATACAATGCAATACAGTACAACACGATGCAATGCAATACAGTACAGCACGATACAATACAATACAGTACAACACGATACAATACAATACAGTACAACACGATACAATGCAATACAGTACAACACGATACAATACAGTACAACACGATACAATGCAGTACAACACGATACAATACAGTACAACACGGTACAGCGCAATACAGTACAGCACGATACAATACAATACAACACGATACAGCGCAATACAGTACAACACGATACAGCGCAATACAGTACAACACGATACAATGCAGTACAACACGATACAATGCAATACAGTACAACACAATAGAATACAATACAGTACAACACGATACAATACAATACAGTACAACACGATACAATACAGTACAACACGATTCAATACAATACAGTACAACACGATACAATACAATACAGTACAACACGATGCAATGCAATACAGTACAACACGATACAATACAATACAGTACAACACGATACAAAACAGTACAACACGATACAATACAATACAGTACAACACGATACAATACAATACAGTACAACACGATACAATACAGTACAACACGATGCAATGCAATACAGTACAACACGATACAATACAGTACAACACGATGCAATGCAATACAGTACAACACGATGCAATGCAATACAGTACAACACGATACAATGCAACACGACACGATTCACCTCAACATAGCCTAATAATATGATTAAGCCACACATGACTAAACTACGATGAACACTCTATGTAGATCGGGGGTCTAGAGGTACCGAACCTGCCTAGAAAGCCAAAACTCCGGGTTTTCCAGTGTGTGGGGGTTCGATCCTTGTTCGTGTCAGAAACTTTTCCCCCATCCACTAGACGTGAGTGGGTGGTCTGTGTGCTAGACTTTCGGATGAGACGATAAACTGAGGTCCCGCGAGCAATACACATATAGTGAACGTAAAAGAATCCACAGCAACAAGGGAGTTGCAATGGGAACATTCTGTAGCAAAACCCACTCTCATAGGAGACCATACATATACAGACATGAAAAGAAAGA
>CM054154.1:9660079-9665079 GCA_028751875.1 Rapana venosa
TATAAGTTCCTATGGTGGAGGTGTGGAATGGTACACCAAGTGCAAGTTTATATGCTTTACAGTCTACACTTTGGAGTTTTTTCAGTAAAAAATTAGGAGCACTAAAAAAGACTTCTTGTCCATAAGACAGCTTGGATCGTACAAGTGACGTAGCTAAGCATTTCAAAGTGACAATAACTTGTCCCCAAGACTGTCTGGTAACCATTTTAAGAAAATTAATACATTTTCTTGCTTTTGTTAAAATGTATCCAATATGAGCATTCCAATTCAATTTTGATGTAAGTAAGATGCCTAAAAATTTGACAGTATTTGTGTACTGAATTAGCTCCCCTCCAATCCTAAACTGTGGTAGTGTATCTGGATCACTGCCATTGTTAAAAAGCATAATATGCGTTTTTTCTGTGGAAAATGTCAGACCATTTTCAAAAATATATTTATATAAATTATCTAACTCTTTTTGATAGATCTTTCTGGTATAATGAAGCATCCTCTTTGTTGTACTGCGCTTCATAGTGACATTCATCCACATACATATATCATCAGCATATTGAACTAGGGTGATATCTTTGGACATTTTTGTGGGTAGATCATATAACAGTATATTAAACAGAAAAGGGGCTATAACAGAACCCTGTGGTAAACCCATATGGAGTGACCTAGAGTGTGAATATGTATTCCCTACTCTCACTTGCATACTTCTGTTACATAAAAAGCTTTTGATATAATAATAAACATGCCCAGATAATCCAATAGTCTTCAATTTATGCAGTAATTTAGCATGCCAGACTTGGTTGTAGGCTTTTCTGACGTCAAAAAATGTTGCAAGTAAATTTTTTTCTTCTTGCAAACTGTTGTTTGACTTGTGTTGTTAGTTTAACTAGGTTATCAATTGCAGATCTGCCTTTTTGAAAGCCTGCTTGATTGATTGGAACTACCTTTTTTTTCTGACAATAATATACAATCCTTCTTAGAATGATTCGCTCCATTAGCTTACCTGTGTTGGAAGTCAGTGCTATAGGTCTGTAACTAGTTTTGTCATTTTAGGCTTTCCTTGCTTATGAATAGGAACAATGATAGACTGCTTCCAGTTTACTGGCATTATACTTTCAGTCCAACACTTTTGGAAAAGTTTATGTAATAGAAAAATGAATTTTTCTGGTAAATGTTTAAGCATATCATTTGATATGGCATCTAATCCAACAGATGTTTTCTTATTAGGAAGAGAATGTAATACATCTTTTACTTCATTGATTGTTATTGGGGCATTAATGTATCCGGTGTTATTAGAAAGTGGGTCTTCATATTCTTTTTTGTTCTCTTCAGATTTTCTGTACTTACTGCTTTTAAGTGAGAGACCTTCAATACATATGGATTCTGAGAACATATCTGCAAAAGCCTCAGCCTTTTCTGCATTGGATGGAAATTCTTTGTTTTTTAGCTTAATCGGACAAGTTGGTAAAGTCACACCTTTTCTCATTTCATGAAATTTTTTCCACACCTTTTTAAGATCTGTATGACTTGATATGTCACTGGAACAAAATGACGACCAATATTGTCGCTTTGCCTGAGCTATGACCATGTTGCAATAATTTTTTGCCTGTTTCTGTTTTTCATGGTTTTCTGATGTCTTATTTTTTAGATATATTTTGAACATTAAATGCTTGTTAGTCACTGCTTCTTCGCAAGCAGGTGTCCACCAAACATTCCCTGAACACTTTTTTGATTTAAGTGATTTAATGATGGGAATTGATAAGTGCACAGCTTGAATAATGGCATTTGTAAAAGTGGAATAAAATTGGTCAATATTATTAGAATCTAAGCTGTTTGTTTCTAGTGAAATAGAAGTCGAAGCAAAAACAAATTATCCTAAAAGAGCTAGAAATATTTCGTGTTTAACGCCTATTGGTACGTATGTATCAGACCTTTTTCAAAAGTCTGAACTTAATGATTATGAATTAGAAATGCAGAAAGAAGCTTTGCCATGCCCTTCGTGGGAAATAAATAAAGCACATTTTGATATAGAATGTACTAGTGAAAAAAAGAATGAAAACCAAAACATCATGGTTGCAAATATCCAATCACATATTGAAAATAAGTATATTGACAACTAAAAAGTATATACAGATGGGTCAGTTTTAGAAAATAATGAAGCTGGTTCAGCATTCGTCATACCAGCTCTAAAAACAGAGAAATCATACTATCTTGGTAAACATCGTTCAATATTTACAGCTGAACTTGTTGCAATTCTTATGGCTCTTCACTATATTCTTGATTCTGTTTTTCCCATCATTCCTATCTTACTCTGTGTAGACTCTAAGTCAGTACTATATGCTATCAAATCCCCAAATTCCAAGAAAGTATCCAGAATCATTTTTGAACTTATATATGTCATACACCTTTTAAGTTTAAGAGGTATTCCTGTTCCCTTTTGTTGGGTACCTTCGCACGTTGGAATTTTTTCAAATGAGTGGGCTGACAGAGCTGCAAAAAGGGGGGCAAGACATCATTTGGAATCAATAGAACTGCATGTTCCATTATCTCTACAGGAGGGATACCGTTTATTAGAACAAACGTCGTGGAGTAAGTGGAGAGAATCTGATCAATTCAAGGAACGATCTTTAAAGAGTTGCCTGACTAATAGCCTTATTTCATGTTACAAGACTCCTTCTCAAACAAACTTAACTATCGCAACCACGAGAAGAGTTAATACACTATATTTTAGAATAAAATTAAATGCATTTATAACAAAATTTTGTAAAAAATGTCAGGTGCCTCTGTGGGGAACATATTTCCAACACTCACATCCTATTTGAGTGTCCAATTGTAAAACCTTTTTTACCCACATTTTGTGAGCAGTCTGTGGAAACTGCATTTAAAAAATCCAAAATTAGCCTTTGCCATTGTTAAATGTCTTTTGCACAGCCCAGTAGAGTATTTGTTGTAGTTACTTTATAGTTGTTTCATGTTAACAATCTGTTGAATTTAAATTTTTGCTCATGTTTAAGATTCCCTCCCCCCCTCCCCCCCCCTTTTTGATTGCATGAAAATTCCAACACACTTGTTACCTAATCAGTCTTTTCTCTATCCATTCCCTTCTAGTTCCACTACATTTTCCCAATCCCTCGTCTAATATCACTGAGTGTGAACAGACGTTAAATTGAAGACAACAACAACAACCACGTTATCAGCATATGGTCATATCAGCACCAAGCCATATCGGCACCAGGTCATATGGCACCAGGTCATATCGGCATATGGTCATGTCGTCACATGGTATCATCGGCATAATTATGGTCATATGGGCATATGGTTCTACCGGTACATGGTCATATCGGCACCTGGCCATGTCATCATATGGACATATCGACATGTGGTCATATCGGCATGTTGCCATATCGGCACCTGGCCATGTCGTCATATGGACATATCGACATGTGGTCATATCGGCATGTTGCCATATCGGCACCTGGCCATGTCGTCATATGGTCATATCGACATGTGGTCATATCGGCATGTTGCCATATCGGCACCTGGCCATGTCGTCATATGGTCATATCGACATGTGGTCATATCGGCATGTTGCCATATCGGCACCTGGCCATGTCGTCATATGGACATATCGACATGTGGTCATATCGGCATGTGGTCATATCGGCACCTGGCCATGTCGTCATATGGACATATCGACATGTGGTCATATCGGCATGTTGCCATATCGGCACCTGGCCATGTCGTCATATGGTCATATCGACATGTGGTCATATCGGCATGTTGCCATATCGGCACCTGGCCATGTCGTCATATGGTCATATCGACATGTGGTCATATCGGCATGTTGCCATATCGGCACCTGGCCATGTCGTCATATGGACATATCGACATGTGGTCATATCGGCATGTGGTCATATCGGCACCTGGCCATGTCGTCATATGGACATATCGACATGTGGTCATATCGGCATGTGGTCATATCGACATGTGGTCACATCGGCATGTGGTCACATCGGGATGTGGTCAGACTGGTACTTGTTCGAAATAATACTTTTTCACAATGATACATGGTCACAATGATATGAAGTCACAATGATGTATGTATTTTGTCTCAATATTACATGGCCCCAATGATATGTGGTCACAATAACATATTGTCACAATAACACATCGTCACAATAATACATCGTCACAATAACACATCGTCATAATGACACATCGTCACAATAACACATCGTCACAATAACACATCGTCATAATGACACATCGTCACAATAACACGTGGTCACAATAACACAATAACACGTGGTCAAAATAACACATCGTCATAATAACACATCGTCACAATAACACGTGGTCACAATAACACATCGTCACAATAACACGTGGTCACAATAACACAATAACACGTCGACAAAAAAACACATCGTCACAATAACACAATAACACACCGTCACAATAACACAATAACACATCGTCACAATAACATGTCGTCACAATAATACGTGGTCACACTAACACCGTCACAATAACACATCGTCACAATAACATGCCGTCACAATAACACAATAACACACCGTCACAATAACACGTGGTCACAATAGGACATCGTCACAATAACACGTGGTCACAATAACACGTGGTCACAATAACACATCGTTACTATAACAAGTGGTCACAATAACATGACCTCTAGCCCCCATTATACTCTTCCCAAACGTTTACATGATGACAATTACAATATAGTCTCTCTGTCTCTCTGTCTCTCTGTCTCTAATGTATGTATATTTATATTCTCACAACTATCTACAGTAGAGGTCTTACTGGGGAAGAATGTATAACCTCAGCAACTGATGTTATGAACTGCTGATAGTCATATAAAACTTCTTGAACAGTGGCATATATTTTTATATGAATATCTATTCCTCTCCTTTTAAACAGGTCAGTTAGGATAGGGCAATCAAACAATAAATGGGGGATTGAAAGAGACTGAAAACAGCAACATGTCA
>CM054154.1:9677579-9690079 GCA_028751875.1 Rapana venosa
CTTCCTTTCTTTTCTTTCTTTCTTTCTTTCTTTCTTTCTTCCTTTTCTCCCTTCCTTCCTTCCTTTCCTTCCTTCCTTTCTTTCTTTCTTTCTTTCTTCTTTCTGTCACTACCCTCTTATAGTTTACCTATTAATTGAGTCATCGAATCGCTGGTTGATAGATGGCTGTCTGTCCGTCCGTGTCTGTGTCTGTTTGCCTGGCTGGCTGTCTGTCTGTCTGGCTGTCTGTCTTTTTGGCTGTCTGGCTGTCTGTCTGTTTGCCTGGCTGTCTGTCCGTCTGTCTGGCTGCCTATATGTCTGTCTATCTGTCTGCCTGTCTGTCTAGCTGTCTGTCTATCTCTCTGTCTGTATGCCTGTCTCACTGGTTGTTTGCCTGTCTGTCTGCCTGTCAAGTCAAGTCAGGTCAAGTCAAATCAAATTTTCATTTCCAGATGTACATTGAATAATCAATGACTTGCTTTTTTTCAACAAGCCATCTATCTAGGAATAAAAAACAACAACTTGATCAATGATATTTAACTACGTTATTACAATAACCAATAATAATAAAAAAAATAACTCCAAAAGACAAAGAAAGAACCCCCACACGTACGTCCAGAAACAAACTCCCCAAAACAAAAGCGGAACAAACACCCACCCACCCGCAAATATGAAATATACACTGCAGAACTCGTACACACAAACACGCGCGCACACGCATACGCAACGCCAAACACACAAACACACACACACACACACACACATTCATACACACACACATTCATGCACACACACACATTCATACACATAGACACTCTCACACATACACACATTCATACACATACACACACACTCTCACACATACACACATTCATACACATACACAAACACCATCACACACACACACATTCATACACATGCACACGTACATAGATGAGCACACATATGTACTACTTGGATTTGGATTACAAGGAAATGAGAGAGAAAAAAAAAGAATGTCAAATTATATCCGGTTACAATATCATCGGTTCTTTCGTATTCAACCTTTATAAATAATGACAGCTAACACACAAAAACCATGAAAAACCAAAAAGCAAATAAAAGAATCAAACAAGGAAATAAACAGAACAAAGCATAACACCCACTCCCCTAGTTTGTCTATCTGCCTGCCTGTCTGACAGTCTGCCTGTCTGTGTATTTTATTTATTTATTTATTCTTTTATATCGGGGATAATGGAATAAGCACTCATGTGCTTTTCTACATCCAGGCCCCGTGTGTATGCGGTTTTGTAAATTCTGTCATCTGTTCCCACCGGCACACAATGGCCTACTCTTACGAAAAGCGGAACAGGATTTAACGTGTGCGCAAGATGTTCTGCGTGCGTTCGCACACGGGGCCTCGGTTTATAGTCTCATTCGAAGGACTTTTGGGGAGAGTGGAGTCGGCACTGATGTCAACTCCCGGGGAAAATATCCCCTTGAACGGGAATCGAACCCGGGTCGTCAGATTGCGAGCGCAATGTACAAATCACTAGGCTATCCCGTCTGTCCGTCTGCCTGTCTGTATATCTTCCTTCGGATGAGACTATAAACTGAGGCCCCGTGTGCGAACGCATGCAGAACATCTTGCGCACATGTTAAATCCTGTTCCGCCGTTCGAAAGAGTAGGTCATTGTGTGCCGGTGGGAACAGATGACAAAATTTAAAAAAACACATACACACGCATACAATTAAAAAATTTTTTTTTTAAAAGATCAAACAAACAAAAATCATCCTAGCGCTTTGATTTGTTGCTTTACAAGATTCAGCGGTATATAAATTCCATACATTATTTATTATTATTATTATTATTATTATTATTATTATTATTATTATTATTATTATTATTATTATTATTATTATTATCTGCCTGCCTGTCTCGTCCGTCTGCCTGTCTGTGTATCTGCCTGCCTGTCTGTCTGTCTGTCTGTCTGTCTATCTGTCTGTCTCTCTGTCTGCTACCTACCTACCTACCTACCTACCTACCTACCTATCTACCTACCTACCTACCTACCTATCTACCTACCTACCTATCTACCTACCTATCTACCTACCTACGTACCTATCTACCTAGCTACCTACCTACATACCTATCTACCTACCTATCTACCTACATACCTACCTATCTACCTACATACCTACCCACATACCTACCTACCTACCTACCTACCTACCCACCTACCTACCTACCTACCTACCTATCTACCTACCTACCTACCTATCTACCTACCTACCTACCTACCTACCTATCTACCTACCTACCTACCCACCTACCTACCTACCTACCTACCTATCTACCTACCTACCTACCTACCTATCTACCTACCTACCTACCTACCTACCTATCTACCTACCTACCTACCTACCTACCTATCTATCTACCTACCTACCTACCTACCTATCTACCTACCTACCTACCTACCTACCTATTTACCTACCTACCTACCTACCTACCCACCCACCTACCTACCTACCTACCTATCTACCTACCTACCTATCTACCTACCTATCTACCTACCTACGTACCTATCTACCTAGCTACCTACCTACATACCTATCTACCTACCTATCTACCTACATACCTACCTATCTACCTACATACCTACCCACATACCTACCTACCTACCTACCTACCCACCTACCTACCTACCTACCTACCTACCTATCTACCTACCTACCTACCTATCTACCTACCTACCTACCTACCTACCTATCTACCTACCTACCTACCCACCTACCTACCTACCTACCTACCTATCTACCTACCTACCTACCTATCTACCTACCTACCTACCTACCTACCTATCTACCTACCTACCTACCTACCTACCTACCTATCTATCTACCTACCTACCTACCTACCTATCTACCTACCTACCTACCTACCTACCTATTTACCTACCTACCTACCTACCTACCTACCCACCCACCTACCTACCTACCTACCTACCTACCTAGCTCTGAACTGTGAACTGTGAACTGTGAACTGTGGTGGTGGTGGTGGGCGGCAGGTGCAGAACTTCCTGCTCCACTTCTGGCAAGGGATGCCCCCGCACATCATCCCCATCCTGTCCTCCGCCACCGTCATCACGCTGGTGGGCGTGTGCGACTCCATCCTCTATAGGGCCATCTCCACCGTCCTCATGCCCACCGTCCTGCAGGCCCTGCCTGACAGGTACCATGCCTGCCTGCCTGACTGGTTGGTTGGTTGGCTGGTTGGTTGGTTGTTTGGCTGGTTGGTTGGTTGGTTGATTTGTTGGTTGGCTGGTTGGCTGGTTTGCTGGTTGGCTGGTTTGTTTGTTGGTTGGTTGGTTGTCTAGTTGGTTGGTTGGTTGGTTGGTTGGCTGGTTGGTTGGCTGGTTGGTTGGATGGTTGGATGGTTGGTTGGTTGAATGGTTGGCTGGTTGGTTGGTTGGTTGGTTTGTTGGCTGACTGGTTGGCTGGATGGTTGGTTGGTTGGCTGGATGGTTGGTTGGCTGGCTGTCTTTCTGCCTGTCTGTCTTGCTAGTTGTTTGTCTGTCTCTATTTCTGTGTATCTGCATGCCAGTCTCTGTCAGTCTGTCTGTGTCTGTCTCTCTGTGTTTGTCTGTGTGTGTCTCTCTATGTCAGTCTGTCTGTGTCAGTCTGTGTCTGTCTTTCTATGTCTGACTGTATCTGAGTGTCTGCGTGTCAGTGTGTGTGTGTGTGTGTCTCTCTGTGTCGCTCTGTCTGTCTGACTGCCTGTCTGCTTGCCTGGCTGGTTAGCTGGCTAGCTGTCGTTATGTCTGTCTGTCTGTTTCTTTCTCTCTGTATGTTTGTCTGTCTGGTTGTATATATGTCTGTTTCTGTCTCTATCTGTCTGTCTGTGTGATCAAAAAGCCCCTCTCCCACAGGCTATTTCTGTATAAACAGTAGAAAGGGAGAGAATAAGGTGTCGTGGCAAGAGAAGATAAATGTAGGCTTAAAATACAGCCAACTGCAATAGCTGCCATCAAATTACAAAATAATGATCCGTCAGATTGGACGGGATTTGATTTGATTTGATTTGATTTGATTTATTTTTGGCTTCAGATTCAAGTGGGAACAGATGTAAGAATTTACAAAACCACATGCACACGGGGATTGGATGTAAAAAAGCACATACGTGCTTATTCCATGATCATCGATATAAAGAATAATAACTTAATTTTTAAAAATCCCCGAGGAGATGGCGGGGACTTTCAGTGTATGTATGTTTGTCCGTCGTTTTCGACGATGACCTCCAAAACATCAGAGGAGGCAGCTGCCGTTTCGGAAACTGGGCAGAAATGTGATTATAGTGGAGATGCCTTGCCCACAGTACATCCCCACTCTCTCGGCCAAGTGGGCATAAGGACAGTCAGCGTTGGAGATGTTCTCCAAAGGCCAACCAGCCCCCAGGGCTGCAGCACATTAGGACTGTGCAAGTCAAGCCTCCTAGTCAGAGAGTCATAGTCGATCACTAAAGACTAAGCTGTAAAGTGGAATTCCATGAGTGGGAAAGCAGTACACTAATAGCTTTTCGAAACACTGTGCTAGGAATGACTATCCATCTCTTTATTTCTGCTTTGTTCAGTTATCTCCTGTCACCCTCTCCTGTTTGTCACCTTCTTGGTCTCTGTTCCTGCTTTTTGTCCAGAAATGCTTCAAAGATAACCATTCTCTTCCACACCCAAGGCACATGCACTGGGCCTGACTTGCCGAGTGTTACACGGCAGCGCACCGCGTTTTGGCTCAACTGACAGACAACAATAGCTGCTGTCAGAGAGATCGAAGAAGAAGAAGAAGAAGAAGAATTTGAAGAAGAAGAAGAAGAATTTGAAGAAGAAGAAGAATTTGAAGAATTTGAAGAAGAAGAAGAATTTGAAGAAGAAGAAGAAGAAGAAGAATGCTAAGAAGAATGCTAAGAAGATGAAGAAGAAGAAGAAGAAGAAGAAGAAGAAGAAGAAGAAGAAGAAGAAGAAGAAGAAGAAGAAGATGATGATGATGATGATGATGATGATGATAATGATGACGACGATGATGACGATGATGATGATGACGACGACGACGACGACGACGACGATGACAACGACGACGACGACGACGATGATGATGAAAACATTGATAACGATGGTGGTTTTATTTGCTTTGCTGTTTGATTGATTTGCTGTTTGATTGATTCGCTGTTTGATTGACTGGCTGTGTGCTGGCTCAGTCTGACACAGGTGATACGTCGCTTTGCCAAGCAGCTGGATGACTGGCTGAAGAACGCCCTGAGTTCTCTCCCCGAAGGCCTGCAGAACATGAAGTTCGACTGTGAGTACAGGGCGACAACTCTAGTTGAGGGCTCACACCCCTGGCGCCCTGCAAGCTAAGCTTAAGCAGCAGTGAACCTGTTAGATCTGATTGGTTGCTTTAAAAGTTTCAGCCCTATATAAATTCTATACATCATGATGATGATGATGATGATGATGATGATTATAAATTGGATGGGTGACCATTTCGCACCGTGGCTTCAGTACAGTCCCCCAGTTCACCCAGTTGTTAATGGGTACCTGCCCTCTTTGGGGTCAGGGAAGGTAAAGCAGCGAGGGAGAGGAGATGGGCGCTGCCCTCAACATGCTGGCCCCTGGAGAAGCTGAGGTGTCTGACGCCTCGCTCATCAACGACCGCATAGGTTATTGGAACGTAATTGTGTCAGTTTTGATGCTTATTTTGTGCAGTTAAAGATTTACACATACATTTTCTATAAATATATATTTGTCTGTGTATTTTGTTTTAGACCAGGTCAGAGAATACTGAAAAAGAAAAAAAACAACAACAACAGTAACAAAGTGTTGACGCACGTACACGCTAACGTTTACAAGGTTAGATAATCCACAAAATCATAACAAGATTGATTTCATTCCTGGTGAAATTTCTCAGCCTGAAAAATTAGTTTTGAAGTCCCAAGTTTCACCTTTAGGAAAAAACCAACAACGAAACTTTCTTTTTTGTACCTGATATTTATGTAGATAATTCCGACATTACCAGGAAAGTATAATAGTTAAAAAAATGGAAAGAAACCCAAAACAAAAGAAAAACAAAAATACAAAACAAAACCCACCGGCATTACTGGTTATTTTACAGTTGAAGGGAAAAAACTCTAGAAAATGGCTGATCTAAATTGCCCACGAGTAGTGTCCCTTTGTATTCCTAGAGTTATTCCCTTTTTTAGCTTATAAATGGTTTTTTGTTAAATTTCGTTCTTTTTTTATTTGTTAAAATCAACATGGGTTGGGGGTGGAGGTGGTCAGGCTATCGTCATATAGTAAAAGAACTACTGCTGCTGCTGCTACTACTGCTACTACTACTGCTGCTGCTGCTACTACTGCTACTACTACTACTACTACTACTACTACTACTACTACTACTGCTGCTGCTGCTGCTGCTGCTACTAGTAGGCTGTCTTTTTGATTGTTGGTTTACACCACCTAGCTGGTTGGTTGGTTGGCTGTTTTGTTGGATGGTTGGTTGGTTGGATGGCTGGCTGACTGGTTGATTGGTTGGCTGGTTTGGTGGGTAGTTGGTTTAATGGTTGGCTGTTTAGTTGGTTGGTTCATTCCTTCGTTTGTTGGCTGGTTTGTTGGTTGGCTAGTTGGCTAGTTGGTTTGGTTGGTTTAGTTGGTTGGTTGGATGGCTAGTTGGTTGGTTGTTAAGTTGTTGGATAAGTGATTGGCTTGCTGTATAGTTCGTTGGCTGGTTGAATGACTATCTGTCTGTCTATCTGCCTGTTTGTCTATCTGTCTGTCTATCTGCCTGTATGTCTGTGTGTGTGCCTGCCTGCATGCATCTATTTGACTCTTGTCTGTCTCTCTGTCTGTCTGTCTGTCGTCTGTCTGTCTCTCTCTCTCTGTCTCTCTCTGTCTCTGTCTCTCTGTGTCTCTGTATCTCTGTCTCTCTGACTCTCTGATTCTCTGTCTGTCTGTCTGTCTGTCTGTCGTCTGTCTGTCTGTCTGTCTCTGTCTCTCTCTGTCTCTGTCTCTCTGTCTCTCTCTGTCTCTGTCTCTCTGTCTCTCTCTGTCTGCATCTCTCTGTGTCTCTGTCTCTATGTCTCTCTGTCTGTCTGTCTCTCTCTCTCTCTCTCTCTCTCTCTCTCTCTCTCTCTCTCTCTCTCTCAACAACCCTCTTTAACATTCCTTCCTCCTCTTCTACCCTACTTCCACCCCACAACCTCGTACCCACCTTCACCACCGCCAACCACCCAACCATCCCCCCCCCCCCCCCCCCCCCCCACACACACACCTTCTCCCCTCCTCTCTCTCTTTCTCTCTTGCTCTCTCTCTCTCTCTCATCCCTCTCTCTCCTCTCTCCCTCCCTCTCTCCCCTCCCCTCTCCCTCCTACTCCTCTTCCCTCTCCTCCCTCTCTCCCCTTTGTCTGTTTCCTCCCTCGGGTTATCCTAGTGGTCAGAACATTGCACTCGCAATTTGACGACCCCGGTTTGACTCCCGTTCAAGGGGATATTTTCCCCTGGAGTTAACATCAATGCAGACTCCACTCTCCCCCAAAAGTCCTTCAGATGAGACTTTAAACCGAAACCCCGTGCGCGAACTCACGCAGAACATCTTGCACTCACGTTTAAATCCTGTCCCGCTTTTCATAAGAGTAGGCCATTGTGTGCCGGTAGAAACAGGTGACAGAATTCACAAAACCGCACACACACGGGGACTGGATGTTAAAAAAAAGCACACATATATAAAAGAATGATACAAGAACATGAAGTTTGGCTGTGAGTACAGGGCGGCATCTCCAGCTCAGGGCTCACACCACTGGCGCTCTGCAAGCTAGGCTTAAGCAGCAATGAGCCTGTTAGAAATTGGATGGGTGACCACTTCACACCTTAATAATAATAATAATAATAATAATAATAATAATAATAATGTATGGAATTTATATAGCGCTGAATCTTGTAAAGCAACAAATCAAAGCGCTCAGATTTTATTTCATACCACTTTAAGTCACGGCAGATTTCTCTCCGTGAAATTCGGGCTGCTCTCCCCGGGGAGAGCGGGAGAACGCGTCGCCACTTAGCGCTGCGCCACCCTTTCACCCTTTTTTTTCTGCAGCTGTATTTGTTTCCCTATCAGAGTGGCTTTTTTCTAAGAATTTTGCCAGGGACAACTCTCTTGTTGCCGTGGTTTTTTTTTACGTGCGCTAAATAATTACGTGTAACACACGGGACCTCGGTTCATCGTCTCATCCGAAAGACTAGCGCCCAGACCACCACTCATGGTCTAATGGATGGGGGAAAAATTTCCGGTCCAAACGGGGTACGAACCGCCGCACACTTCAGACCCGGACTTTTCGCTTTTTAGACAGGCGCGTTACCTCTAGACCACCGATCCACAGAACGAAATGATATGAACAGAATGATATATAAAAGGATGAAAGACAGCACAATAATACAGTGAACCATCTCTCCGCAGTGGCTAGACGCTTCGCCCAGGTGTTACGCCGTCAGACGTCCCTGAACCACCTGTGCCAGGCTGCTCGCAGCGTGCTGCAGAGCTCGGAGATCACGGGGCAGCTGCTGGAGGACTGGCTGTCTGTGGACCTCAACAGCATCGTCAAACAGACCCTGTACACCATGGACCAGTACAGTTACCGCGACCACACCCTCATCTCCAACTGTGAGTCCGGCTTGACTGTACAGAGAGAGAGAGAGAGAGGAGAGAGAGAGAGAGGAGAGAAGAGAGAGGAGAGAGAGGAGAGAGAGGAGAGGGCAGAGAGAGAGAGAGAGAGAGAAGAGAGAGAGAGAGGGGGGAGGGAGGGGAGAGAGAGAGAGAGAGAGAGAGGAGAGAGAGAGAGAGAGGGGGGGGGGGGGGAGGAGAGAGAGAGAGAGAGAGAGAGGAGAGAGAGAGAGAGAGAGAGAGAGAGAGCAGAAAGAGAGAGAGACAGAGAGAGAGACAGAGAGACAGAGAGAGAGAGAGAGGAGAGGAGAGGAGAGAGAGAGAGAGAGAGAGAGAGAGAGAGAGAAGAGAGAGAGAGAGAGAGGAGAGAGAGAGAGAGAGAGAGTGAGAGAGAGACAGAGAGAGTGAGAGGAGAGAGAGACAGAGAGAGAGAGACAGAGAGGGAGAGAGGGAGAGTGAACTCTGAACTCTGAACTCTGAACGTGTTTAATATGTACATTGGCCTTAGGCCACAATACACGGAGTTTGGGGGAAGGAGGGAATCACCATACGAGTGAGGGAGAGAGAGTGAAAGAGAGAGAGAGAGACAGAGAGAGAGAGAGAGGGTAAAAGAGAGTGAGAGAGAGAGAGAGTGAGAGAGAGAGGGTGTGAGAGAGAATGTGTGTGAGAGAGAGTGAGTGAGAGAATGAGAGAGAGAGAGAGAGAGAGAGAGAGAGTCAAAGTCAAAAGATTTATTTGTTAGGCCACGGACCCATACAAATGGAGTGAGAGAGAGAGAGTGGGGGGGGGGAGGAGGAGAGGGGTGATAGGGGGAAGGGGAGGGGGAGAAGGGGAGAGGGGGAGAGAAGAGGGGGAGGGACCGGGGAAGGAGAGAGAGGGGGAAGAGAGGGTGGAGAGGGAAGAGGCGTGGGAGGGAGAGGGGGATGGGAGAGAGGGGAGGGAGAGAGGAGAGAGGGAGATGAGAGAGAGAACTCGACCTCGAACTCTCGAACTCGAATGTGTTTATTGAGAGTGATTGGATAAGTCAGAAGCTTCTTTACACCAGGCCCTCATGGGGACAAAAGGAAAACAAATATGAACAAAAAGCTCAATGAATCAATATACAAGATAATGTTGGATATCAATGAAATGAATCACTCAAGTTGCAATTGTGTGTGTGTGTTGTGTGTGTGTGTGTGTGTGTGTGTGTGTGTGAGAGAGAGAGAGAGAGAGGAGAGAAGAGGAGAGAGAGAGAGAGAGAGACAGAGACACAGAGACAGAGATAGACATAGAGAGAGACAGAGAGAGAGACAGAGACAATTGACAATTGACAAAATTTATTGCTATTTAGCAATCAAGCCATATAGCGCTGCGGCGCGGTAACAAACGATATCGAGCGCAACGCGATTACAATGACATGGAAACCTTGGCAGTAGTGGTATGTACATCAAGATTCGATAAATTATTGTCCGTGTCTCAATTTTCAAAACAGCCTTTCCTTTTCCAGTCTGCAGCCAGCGAAGTCAGCCCATGTAAAACCGGATCAGGTCCCGAAGATGATGTAATTCCCGTTCAGCATGCCCCACTGTCTCTGCTTGTTGTGTGTTAGGACACTGCTTCCCTTTACGAAGTCTGGCAAGCCTGACACGTTCTTCTGGCAACATGTTTCTGTCTTCTTGCTTGATGTACCAGAACACACACTTAGATTCCTCGCCAGTATCTCCATTACAAGAGTATTCCAGGGCGATGTCATCTGATTCACACATCACAATGTTTTGATCGCCTTAACTATGTACCACAACCTTTTGAAACCGTGTGTTTCTCTTGCTGTCCCGTGGTTTTTTTCATGAATATACTTGTATGCATAAGTGTTCTTCGTGCGTCTGAGGGTGTGTTGACGTGTTGCAGTGTGTGGCGAGTTTGAACACATGCTAGAGGAGCAGGCCCCCATCGAGTCCATCATCGAATGGCTGGACAAGATGGTGGACAAGTGTGTGGTCAAGGTGAGCGAGACAGAGCTACAGCCATCAGCGGTGTTGCCGTTGGCATCAGCGTTGTTATCGTCATCGTTGTTTCCGTCGTCATCATCACCACCATCATCACCACAATCATCACCACAATCACCACTAAAACCACCATTACCTTTTCGTCTTCTTCTTCTTCTTCTTCTTCTTCTTCTTCTTCTTCTTCTTCTTCTTCTTCTTCTTCTTCTTCTTCTTCTTCTTCTTCTTCTTCGCAATTCTTCTTCTTCTTCTTCTTCTTCTTCTTCTTCTTCTTCTTCTTCTTCTTCTTCTTCTTCTTCTTTCACCACCACCACCACCACCTCCACCACCACCACCACCACCACCACTCTTAACATCCTTACCACCATTAGCACTATTGGGAAAAAGCATGTTTTTAATCCTCCTCATCATGCACTCTCCACCTCATCCACAAGCCCTCATGATGATCAGCCCTGCCCCTAATTGATGTCGGTCAGTACACACTGTTTCTCAGTGCGGCCTATAGGCAACATACAATTCCACATCCCTGCATCCTTTTTACAGGAACAAGTAGCACACTCATAAGCATGTTTTATTACCTGGGCCAAAAGCTTCGTTCTTTTCTATATAAGCTAAGGTCTACCTTACAATGGTGTTATAATATAAAAGGTGTCCCAGCGTGGTTACCAGTTAGATGGGTGACCATTTGCGCGCCTTGGCATCAGTACAGTTCCCCCAGTTCACCCAGCTTTAAATGGGTACCTGCCCTCTTTAGGGTCAGGGAAGGTAAAGCAGCGAGGGAGAGGAGATGAGCGCCGCCCTCAATATGCTGGCCCTAGAGAAGTGAGGTCTCTGACGCCTCGCTCCCCCTACGACCTTATAGGTTATGGGACTCCTTTACCTTTACCTTACCATCACCTATAAGTTCGTAGGGGAGCGAGGCATCAGAGACCTCAGCTTCTCTAGGGGCCAGCATATTGAGGGCAGCGCCTATCTCCTCTCCCTCGCTGCTTTACCTTCCCTGACCCTTTAGAGGCAGGTATCCATTTACAGCTGGGTGAACTAGGGGACTGTACTGAAGCCAAGGCGCGCAAACGGTCACCCATCCAAGTGGTAACCACGCTCGACGCTGCTTAACCTTAGCTGGGGGAAAGCGAGTGCTCCGACCACTGAACTATCCCGTCCCCCTTGTTATAATGTATGTAGATCAAATGCCAAGGCCTCTCTTTCAATGCTGTCATGTTCAATGTAAAAGAAGTGTAAAGGTTCACCTCAACATGTCATTATGCTGTTACAATGTATGTAAGTAAAATGCTGAGGCCTATCTTACAATGCTGTCATTTTCTTCGTAAAAGAAGTGTGAAGGTTCACATGTCATTTTTATATAAGCTAAGTACCAAGGCGTACCTGACAATGATGTCAATTGTTTTAAATATATTATTGTATTGGGACTTTTGTTTGTTGTTTTTAACATTCCTCCACCCCCTTCTATCTCTGTGAATTAAAAAAGACCCAACATTTGAGAATAGAAAAATGCTGATGTGTCTCTCTACCACTTTATTGTTGTTGTTGTTGTTTCTCTGTACCAGCCCAGTAGCAAGAAGACGAGGTCACTGCGTCAAATTGCTCGCCAATTTCTGCTGATGTGGTCCTGCTTTGGAACACGCGTCATTCGTGACATGACACTACACAGCGCCCCTAGCTTCGGTCAGTGCTGACAGTTTTGTACACAGTGAATGAATGAAAGAATGAAGGAATGAAGGAAGGAAGGAAGGAAGGAAGAAAGGAAGGAATGGATGAATTGATGAATGAATGAATGAATAAATGAAAGGTGGTGTAACTGTGGCTGGTTGGCTGGTTAATTTGTTGGTT
>CM054154.1:9705079-9765387 GCA_028751875.1 Rapana venosa
TTTTAACTCAAATATTTACTGGAAATATTTTTTACTTTGTTCTCCAGTGACAAAGTGCGTATGAGTGCTCTGGTGAAGAATATACTCGTTTTGTGCCCTGTGCAATCAGTGTCTTTTTTCTAACCACAGTTGTGTTGATCTGGTGCAGGGTTGAGCAGAGCTTTGGGTTGTCAGGATGAAATACCCTGCCCTCAAACAGAGCCTCTTTGTTGTTATCATGACAGATGCTTGTTTTGACCACTTGTTTGCCAACACCTTTTGCCTTTTGTATGGCACCTGTCTGGCTTGCAACACTGTATATATTGGCCCTAGGGCCTCAGCCCAACATATTATTATTTTGATAATAGTGCCATTCATCTCATCCTTCATCTTGCCAATAATTTTTTGTTCACTGTTGAATGCAAGGGGCTGTCTTTTGGATAATCACTGGTGTCATACCATGACTCTGTTCCCAGCGCCACGTGTTCTGCAAGGTCTTTGTATATATCATTTGTGGGTATGTCTAGGATGAAAGAGTCAGTGTCTGTGTACAAGACCCTTACCGCAGGATGTTTAGGTTTAAAGTAATCATACAAGAACTCCAGCATCAACAGCTTTAACAGATCTAGCACTCCGAACCCAATGAATATGGTTTGTCTAGTTTAACCTCCAACTTCTTCATCATGATACCATTCAGACTGTCATGGAATTGCCTGAAGTCTTGGTATTTTGGCTTTGATATCAGCTTTATGGCCTCGTTTTCCTTTGTGACTAATCTGACATCTTTTCTTTTGTGTGGGTTCTCCATTGTTTTGCCAAAGTAGCTGTTGTTCATGAGCTTGAAGTAATCCTTTTCTGATGCATCAATTGCCTTCGTTCTCAGATCAGTGTTCTTCATGATATATTGTTTCATGAATTGCTGTTGGTCAAACGCAATGATGGGGTGGACATCAGTAAGAACTAACCCATGCCTTAGATAGAACTGCAACAGTCTGAGTGGCAAACATAATTGCTCTTGTTGTTCAGATTTGGTACTAGCTTTGGAGGTTCGTGGAGTGTTGTTTTTACTCTTTCGGAAGCCATTGGCTAACCATTGTGCACATCATATAGGTCATGGGAATACATCAGATCAACTTCCAAGATCCAACCCTGTGCTAGATCTGGTGTCATTTGTGATAGCATTTTAAGAACCTCATCAACAATCAAAATGACCAATCTGAAAGTTTTGCAATGGCAGTGACTGACACATCGCCCATCCATACAGGTTGTTTGCGTCTAAGTACATGATGTAGTTTGAAGGTTTGCTAGGATCATAGTCTTCTAAATATTTGTTGTTGGCCTTACAGTAATTGTGTGATGCCATGCTGATGCCACCACACAGACCATCCTCAATCATTTGCAGCATGGGCAGGTCAGACAACACATCAATCTGCACACCAGTAAACTTTAAGAAAGCATCCAAGACATTCCCAGTGCTGTGATGTAATGTGATGGATCTAGACCGTAGTGCTTCATGCCAGTCTTTCTATAGTTCTCAAAGACATCAGGAAGCAAACACGCATCAGCCAGAAGATACTGATCATGGTAAACACCCATTGTCTGACACTGCATCTTTTGCCAAACCCACTGAGCATGTTGATAATCATCTACACTGATTCCTTTACCCGTCAGTCTGCTGAAGAAAGCTTCTTTTGGTGGCAGCTCTTCTTCATCAAACCTTTCCCACGAATCCATGTACTCATAAGGATAGACTCCTTTTTGTGTGAGTATTGGGTTGAAATATTGTTCTGTTATAGGGCAAGCACTCAGTGATGAAGACAAAGACTCTGGAGATCCCATCTTGTGCAGAATCAAAGAAGGACAAGATATTCAGTGTAAAAGTCAGGTACTTCTCTGATGACTGTGCAATGCAGTAGGCTTTATACTCATCAGTTACTGCCTGCATGATCAGGTGCGAATCGTAACCTCTTAGATTGTGGAAGAAGATTGGCAGCTTCCATGTTTTAGGATCTACCTTTGGTTGCAAATTACACTTACTATGTGCTGCACCGCGAACTTACCACCAATGTGGTCATGATCTCTCACTGTGGTGTTGTCTGCTACCAGTGGTGTTAATAAATTACCACAGATCCAGCAATGTGTGGCAGAAACATAATGTTCCTGATCTTCATCAGACATAATGATCTCTTGTAGGTTTAGTTGTTGAGATTAGTCTCCATGATCCACTTTCATGTGTTCTAGGAAAGCTTTGCAGCATCTGGTCCTCGATAGAGGAATGACTCTGAGTGTGCACCATCTGATCTAACAACAACATAAGCAAAGGAACAGACTTGATGATTACTAAACATGACTGTCTTGGGCATTTGTTCTGATGCAGCCCTTGGTATGGTACAATGATAGACTCAAAATCGGCATACACTACATACGCACTCTTTTGTAGCTTCTTTATATTCTTGAAGTGCACCTTGCTGCCTGGCTTTGGTGTTACAAGCTCTGTAATAGCCTCAGTTTCACGCTTGCAGTGTTTTCTGTGTTTGTTTACTGCATGTAAAAATAGTATTCTAACCAAACAACATCTGCAAAACTTTTGTTTGTGATGCCCTGTTATTGTTTGAGCAATGAGCCTACTCATTGTTCTAATGAGTGTATAATGATTTTTTCTTCATTGGTCACTAGCAAGAGGTTTACATGGTTCTTATCACAATCACCTATTGGTGGGAGATATTCTTGAGATGCGTAGTGGTCTTAGGGCCGCATCTTTCCAGGTGTACACGTTCATACTGGTGGTTGGGTTTATTTCCTCAAACCTGTCAATGCTACTAACAGCCACAGGAAAATCAATTCCGGTAAAGTCAAGCTTGTCATGATCTTCATGATAATTTGAAACTCTCTCTGCATTCTTTGCCACATGGTACAGCTTAGCCAGCACACACTACATAAAACACTTATCATCTTTGTTCTGAATGTCAGCACAGCACGTTTTGCTACTACATCAGGCGGCAAGGGATTGTAGCTTCTACCAACGATGGGATGAAACCTTGTTTAATTTAGTTGTATGCGATGAACTTCACCAACCATCCATCCTGATACCCCCATCCTTGCTGTTTCTGCAGCATGTTCAAAGTTCCGCATCATCTCATCTGCCCATGCTGTTTTGAGCTCCTCAAACGAGTTCAGTGCTTGTTGTGTTGTTGAAACAAGAACGGTTAATTGTTCTTCTTTGTTTGCTGTGTTAAACAAGCTTGCAACAATCAACTACACCTTTACAGGCGGGACTGTGTGTAAGTTGATTGGTATTTGTGTGATTGCATCTTGAATGCTTTGCACCACGTCCTGTGGTTGTGTAGCATTTAGCTCTATTGTTTGAAACACTTTGTCCATAATGAGCCTCAACTAAAATATCTAACTCATATAGTAAGAAAAAAAACTTAATGCTTCTTATTATTTTTGTTTTGCTATGGTATGAAGCAGTGAATCTACCACAGGTAACTCTTAGCTCCTAACAAAGTACTCAGCTGATCGTTTAAAGTGCTATCCTTGCCAAGCAGATACCCCTTTTTTCATAAATTCCTTTTTCATCAAGTCAATGTCCACATGCATTGCTTTGCATGCCTTGTTTTGGAGGTCGATTTTCTGTCACTTGTAGTCATCATAGTAAGCCTGAAGACGGTTGAATGCCTCTTCTGATATTGTGGAATCTGTTAGAGCTTTGCTAATAATGAGTCTGAATGAGCTTAGCTTGGCTAGTGTGAAGGCAACAATAGCATCATGTTTTTCCAGTTTGCATACAACCTTCTTTGAAAAGACTGATGTGACAAATGAACAAGCTCCTGCTGCTACTGAAACAGAGCCCAATGCAATTGATGCAGGTGCTCCAATTCCAGTAGCTAAGAGAGCAATGCCTGTTCCTACTGTGGCTGTTGACAGGGTTGCTGTACCTGTAGTAACAGAGCTCAGCACACTAAATACTGATCTGTGCCTGCGCCTGCATTTTGTATACTTTGCTAGTTCTTGCTCAATGTCATGCTGCATTTGTGTGATGCTTGCCAAACGAAAGGCATTAGCGTTAGACCTGGCACTGGCACTGACATTGTCATTGACCACGATCTCAGCATCCAGTGCATTGGAACTTTAGGATTTTAACAGTCGTCATCTTCTTCTTATACTGTTTAAAAAAAACATATGTAACTTTTTAAAAATGGTATTCTGCCATTTAGTCTGTAGTTGATTGTCAGGTAGTACAGCATCAGTGTAATAGACGGAAATGAGGTCAATGTGGTGTAGATTGAGGGATGCTAATTGTGTCAGCTGTGGTGGGTTTAGAAGCAAGTTGATTTTATCACTGGAAATGGTCCCTTCAATGTTGTCACCACCGCTGTTCCGAATAGCAATAGCAAATCTGAGGGCTTCAACATCCAGGTCTTTCCAGTTAATATTAATTCCATCCATGAACAAGAAAGTAGCTCTTTCTTCCCTTACAACAAGGTCAAACATCATTGTGTACTGATTGTCCAGAGGAAAGTAAGGAAAGAACCGTAGCTTTGTGGTTGATGGTTTAGTCACTGAGTATTTTCTATGAAGCAAGTAACGTGTCTTCTTGAATGCTATGATCTCTAACTCATTTCTGCTGGCTGATTCATACGCAAGTGCTATGTTTACTGGTCCAGCATTTTTTGCTTTAGGAAAGTTCTGTCAGCTGTATAGAGAGTGTATGGACTGATAAACTCAAACTTGATCTGCCAGTTGATGCTTGGTTTGAAGAGCCATTTATTACCTTTATGCGTTACTTTGTAAGTAATATCATCTGCTGATGTTTCAGCTTCAACATTGCGCAACTGTTCAAGTTTAGGGAAACGAGGTTTCTTAGCTTCATCTATTGCTGTACGCTTGTAGTATCCATCAGTTGTGTACTCAAAAGCGTAAACTTCACCAATCTCACCATCCTCCTCACATTCTTGTACATCACCAAGATCTTTAAGCTCAATAGTTGGGCAGGTTTCAGGTGCTCTTATTACGGGACCACGTGACGTGGTTATTAGTATGTATGTATGTATATGGTTATTATTTTATTTCTAGTGTAATATGTAACTTACTACAGTTAACTGTTCTTTGGTCTATATCTTTGATTGTTATGCAGAGTGTTTCATTGAAGCCTTCTTCTAGTTCCTTAAACTTAACTGTAGTAAAGTTATTGTGCTGCGTTTCACAGTACATTGCTCTGCTGGGTGGAAGGATTCGCAGCAGATCAGAAGGGACTGATGATGAAAAGCCTTCGTCACCACCTGGTTTTGTGTTGTGTTTAACTGAGACAAGTGCACAAAAAGCAAAGAGTTTACTGCCATGTCAATGGGCTTTTCACCAACATAGGATATTTTTTATCATCATCGTAAACATGATTTTCAGTGTTATTTATAATATTATGCACGTCAATCCCCAGCATTTCTGCAAGACGTTCTGATATAAGAATTGGTGAAGATGACTGTAAAGTGACTCTTAGACTAGCATGTTGAGTTTTGCTGTGATACCAGCTGGGCGAAAGAGCTCCTTTTCCAGTGTACAAAAGTCATAATAACCTTCTTGTATAGTAGTTAAAGGGGAACCTTGTTGTTTAACCCAGTTGTTGCTGCTGTCAATGTTTACCCATGGTACTGTGTAAAAGACCTCGTGCAAAGCAACCGTGTTATATTGACAGCGGTTATCAATAGGAATCGCTAGTTTAACAGGTACACCTGACTGAATGTTTGTTAGTGTTATAAACATTTTATCTACTATAGAAATTTAATAATGTATAAATATAATAAGTATGCAAAATACGAGGTTGGATCTCACTATAACCCAGACTCTTTCCTTTGATGCACTGGATGTTGCTGTGACAGAGACGGCATAGTTTCAAGTTAAGGTTCCCAACCCACTGAAATCATACCTAAACCCACCCATTAAGGATGATGCCACTGCAAAAGCGTGGTTGTCTCATCCTATACAGTTCTATCGAAACCACTCAAACTTTGCTATCCACTGTGCAACTACAGGCTGTGGTGTGTCATATGCTGACCACATGAACCATCCAAACCAGCTAGTGAAGTATCTGTACAGGTTTCATGTGTACTGTCAGTTTAGAAGCGTGTTATCTGAGCTGCAGGTCCCATTGCCCACTGATAGTAATTTAATTCCATTTAATAATAGGATTAACATGAAGGCTTATGAGCGGCTGTGCAATGAGTTCAATATTAATTGTAAGACCGCATTCAGACAAACACAGGACAAAAATTATGGCATGGGGACTCTGTATTTGTTGGGTGTGCACAGAAAGTATAACTATGATTAGCAGCCTCCATATACATCTTTGTCTTCTGGTATGAATGTGCACTTAGGATCAATAGAGCAAGAACACAAAAATGCAGGGACAACTTTCATTCTTGACAAGAGTGAAGGGTTGACAAGACCGGGATTAGAGAGGATTAATGATTCTGTTCGCGCCTATGTGTGGTGCTTGCTTGGTGCACAGGTACAGACAAGGTCAAGCATCATCACAAGTGGCGGCACTGGGTTTGATGCACAGAAGCAGTATCTAGCAAATCTTGAAGATAGTATTAACTCAGCTGTTGACCTACCATCAAGCATCAAGCATTATCAAGATGTTCTTCACTATGCTAGGTCTAAGGTGGACTTTTCTATAGGGCATGGTTTATATATGCTGCCTTCCAACATGCAGTTGCAAATAGGAACAATCACAAACTACAACAACAATATTGTTATAGCTGGAGATGATGTGCAGCTTGACAGAAATGAAAGCGTAAACAACACATCAGCAGCAGTAGTATCAGTAGCTCCAGCAGCAGTAGTGTAGTACCAGCACCAACAACACCAACAGATACAGCAAGAACTCCTACCACCTTAGCGCAAATAAAAAGTTATTCCCCTCACAAGTGACAGTTACTCATTTAAGATGACTGCTCTAACAACTATACTTGTTTTAGGCGGACTTGTTTATCTTTATCTTAGAAAGTAAAACACCAACAACTAACATTGCTAAAGCCCACAAATGCTCTGCCATAAATCCCACAACCTTACTTGCTGTTGATAACAGTCAGCTAACAACAGAACCAACTATACCAGGCAATGTGTCTGCTACTTTGGTAGCTAGTTTATGTAGTAGGTCTGCTAAGTGACTGAGTTGCATTTAAACCAGCCTGTGCCTGTGGGTGGGGAAGATGATGGTGGTGTTCACGTGTCAGTGCATACACAAGTGTGCTTATAGGAATCCAGGGCAGTAATTATACTGACAAGTGTTATGCCTTGCTTGTGAAACAGTGTACGAATTCTTTCCTCAAGTGTTGTGTTTTCATAAAGAATGGAGTGGATTGTTTCTTTTATTTCTGCTAACCTGAGATTGTAGTTGTCTGTTATTGTTTAGGACCTCTAATCCTGCTTGGCATTTATCTTGCAGATTTTTTAGATGCTCTGTAATTCTTTCTTTTATTTCCTGTCCAAGATTTGCATCATCTGCCTACGCTAACTTATGTTTTTTTAGTCCTATCTGTGAGTCGACTTCACCTAGCTTTGCTAGATTATTTATCAGTTCACCTCTAATACTCTGTAGTGCTTGATTGAGTCCCATTATTTCTTGCATAGGTATGGGTGGATCATTTCGAGGGGTGTTTGCCAGAAGGTACTATCACTTGTGCAGCTAGTTCTGAGAAAACTGCATTTGACATATTGTGATCAATAAAATTAATAGTTATCAAGATGACATGAATCTGATATTCCTAACATAATTAGGTTTGTTATGTTGCAATTTAGGGAGAGAAAAAGTTAGTGGTTGGCAGTAGCCATTTATTTATACAAATAAAATAGTTTATGTTGGTGCTAGGTAGACCTCACTGGCAGTTTTCTCCAAACCCTTTTCTTCCTCTTATCATGCAGCAGAAAGAAAACGTTAGCCAATACACAGACTCCTCTGGACGATAATTTCCAGTGTTTAATTGCCAGGCAGGCCACCCCCTCAGAGTTCTAGCCAAGCCCAGTTCCCACTAGCTGACAGATGAGGTAAACAAACATCTGGTCTATTTCTGCTATCCAAACTCAGACCAGACTGGCAATGGGAGGTGATGGGAAACAGATAGCAGACAACCAGAGTCTGTTTATGTTAGGAAAGGCCTAGCACCTAGTTGTGGGAAGAGTGTTAGGCATGCAGCTGCATTCCATAGGTACTATAAAGTCAAGTTTCAACATTTTGCATACACTTGTACTCTCTCTCTCTCTCTCTCTCTCTCTCTCTCTCTCTCTCTCTTCCTCTCCCCCCCCCTTCTCTCTCTCTCTCTCTCTCTCTCTCTCTCTCTCTCTCTCTCTCTCTCTCTCTCTCTCTCTCTCTCTGTATCACACACAAGTCAAATTAAAGCAAAGGCAATTTAATGATCTAATGAAAGACAATTACAATATTGAGAGGCACATTGATATGAATCACAAACTCAATAAGACACAAGAAAGCTACATTTCATATTTCTTTATCTTTTCGCCATAACTGCAAATAAAAACATCACACACACACACACACACATACACACACAAGCACATGAGCGCTTATTCCATTATCCTGGGAATAAAAGAATACACAAACACACACACGCACGCACGTATGTACGCAATAATGCTGCACACGGTCCCTCTCTCTCTCACACACACACACATGCACTCATGCCTGTGCACTTGTGCTCACAGGCACACACACGCACTTGCAGGCACTCATGCGTGTGCACATGCGCTCTCACTCTCTCTCACACACACCAATGTAGGAGTACAGGATCGGTGGTCTAGAGGTAACGCGCCTGTCTAGAAAGCGAAAAGTCCGGGTCTGAAGTGTGCGGAGGTTCGTACCCCGTTTGGACCGGAAATTTTTCCCCCATCCATTAGACCATGAGTGGTGGTCTGGGCGCTAGTCTTTCGGATGAGACGATAAACCGAGGTCCCGTGTGTTACACGTAATTATTTAGCGCACGTAAAAAAAACCACGGCAACAAGAGAGTTGTCCCTGGCAAAATTCTTAGAAAAAAGCCACTCTGATAGGGAAACAAATACAGCTGCAGAAAAAAAAAGGGTGAAAGGGTGGCGCAGCGCTAAGTGGCGACGCGTTCTCCCGCTCTCCCCGGGGAGAGCAGCCCGAATTTCACGGAGAGAAATCTGCCGTGACTTAAAGTGGTATGAAATAACATCTGAGCGCTTTGATTTGTTGCTTTACAAGATTCAGCGCTATATAAATTCCATACATTATTATTATTATTATTATTATTATTATTATTATTATTATTATTATTATTATTATTATAAAGACCATTGACTAAAAAAGACATATACACTTATTTACGCATTCACGTATGCACGTTCGCGCGCGCACACGCGCGCACGCACACACACACACACACACACACACACACACACACACACGCCCGCCGCACGCACGCCCACATGCAAACACGCATACACGAACCAGGCACCTACGCACGGGCACATACATACACACGCACACAAATACGTGCGTGTACACCAGATAACCATACACAGACCAGTAAAGTTTGTGGACATATCATAGGCTTACACATAATTATACGTTTCTGTGTGCGTTCATGTGTGTGTGTATGTATGTGTGTGTGCGTGTGCGCGCGCGTGTGTGCCGTGAGTAATATTATAAAATATGTGTAGATGAATATGCAAGAAAGAATACAGCAGCTAAGACATGGGGGAAGGGGATGATGATGGAGTCTCCCGTCGGATCGACGGATGAGTAGGCAGGCAGGCTTATCTGTCAGAATGTATCCTCATATGGGAGAAGAGGCCGATTCTGGATGCACAGCACTTCCCACAGGTGTTGCAAGGGAAAACGTCTCCAGAAGTTGAGCCCTGCTTCCTTCGCTCACGCTTCTCCTTAATGGCCAGCCTTCTCTTGTTTTCAAACGTCTTTATGCCACTGGAGCACAACATCCTTCAGCGAGAACGATCAAGGGCATCAGTTTCCCAGGTAGCGATGTCTATGTCACAGGCTTTAAGGTTTGTCTTCAAGGTGTCCTTGAAGCGCTTGTAGGGTCTCTCAAGTTTTCGGAGGCCTTCCTTTGGCTGGTCATACAATAGCATCCTTGGGATCCTGCTGTCTGTCATTCGGACAACGTGTCCTGTCCAGCGTGGCTGGCACTTGGTCAGTAGGCTTTCGATGCTGGGCAGGCTGCTCTTCTCTAGGACCTGGAGGTTGGAGACCCTGTCTTGCCACTTTATTCCGAGGATCTTTCGTAGGCATATCTGGTGAAACTGCTCAAGCTGTTGAATGTGACGGCAGTACCTCGTCCATGTTTCACAGCAGTACAACATGGTGGTCAGCACGACAGCTCTGTAAGTTTTGATTTTGGTGCTGAGCCTGATGCTTTTGTTGTTCTACAGCCTGTTGTTGAGTCTGCCGAAGGCAGAACTGGCTTTAGCGATGCGCACTGTAACTTCTGCATCAAGGGTTCCATTGCTGCAGAGGGAGCTGCCCAGGTAGCAAAACTTGTCGACTGACCTGATCTCTGTGTCATTGATCTTAACTGCAGGTGGGGGGAAGGCACTGGCGTTCTGTTAAATAGCCGGTTGGTACATGGACTCGGTCTTGCTGAGGCTGATGGTGAGTCCAAAGCACCTGCATGAGGTAGAGAACTAATCCATAATGAACTGTATGTCCTCATGGGTGTGTGCGGCAAGCGCGCAATCATCAGCAAAGAGGAACTCTCTCAACAGTGCCTCAGACACCCTGGATCTAGCATGGAGTCGCCACAAGTTGAAAAGTTTGCCATCAGTGCGAAACTGAAAGTAGATGCCCCTGTCACAGTCTTGGAAGGCGTCAATCAGCATGGCAGAGAAGAGAATAGAAAATAGTGTGGGTGCCAGGACGGAGCCCTGCTTCACTCCATTTACCACAGGAAATGGATCCGATATGTCAGTATTTTCCTCTACTCTCACCTGCATGCCACCGTGGAGAGACGCAATCATCTGTATTAGGCTCTTTGGGTAGCCAAACTTTAGGAGGATCTTCCACAGCCCACGGCGGTTCACCATGTTGAAGGCCTTGGTTAGGTCTACAAAGACCATGTGGAGCTCCATGTTCTGCTCACGGCACTTTTCTTGCAACTGGCGTACTGCAAACACCATGTCACATGTTCCCCTGCCTGAGCGGAAACCGCACTGTGCTTCAGGGATGACTGTGTTGGAAGCATGGTCAATCAGTCTGTTCTGTATAATGCGGGCAAAGATTTTGCCTGCGATGCTAAGAAGAGAGATTCCATGGTGGTTGTCGCAGCATGTTTTGTCTCCCTTCTGTCTGTAAATGTGGACAATTGAAGCATCCTTGAAATTCTGGGGGACCTCCCCTTTCTCCCAGATAGATTGAAACAGGGTGGTCAGCTTGTCTGTCAGCACCTCGCCTCCACACTTGTAGATGTCGGCCTGGATTCCATCCGCTCCTGGTGCTTTTCCTGACGTTGTCAGCTTCAGGGCTTTCCAGGTCTCGGCCCTTGTGGGAGGGGCAGCTAGTGAGTCACTGACTGGTAGCTGTGGGAGGGCTGCAATTGCCTCATCAGATACAGATGAGTCCCTGTTGAGGAGGGTGTTGAAGTGCTCTGCCCAGCGTGTAAGGATGTCTTTCTTGTCTGTCAGGAGGGTGGTCTGGTCCAAGGTTCGGACAGGGGTTGATCCTGTGGCTCTTGGCCCATATACAGCTCGGAGAGACCATCATGGAAGGTCTTCATGTCATGAGCGTCAGCAGCTGACTGAAGCTCTTCAGACTTTCTTTCCCACCAGTTGTTCTTCATCTCACGGAGCCTCTTCTGTATAAGTTGCTTGGTTTGCAAGTACTGGTTCTTCTTCCTCTGGCAGTCTTTATCAGAAATCTGATCCTGATGCCGTTTGTGCAGTGTGTTCAGGAGCTTGAAGATCTCAGAGTCATTCTCGTCAAACCAGTCTTTGTGGCTTCTCTGTACAAAGCCGAGTGTGTCAGCTGCTGCTGTGTATACAGCGTCTCTAAAGGTGCCCCATATCTCTTCTACATCAGTCGATGCAGGGGGTTCTTGGAGAGCTGCTTGGATTTGGTGCTGTAGTGCGTCCTTGGTGATAGGGGGAAGGATATATATATATATATATATATATATATATAATAATATATATATATAATATATATATATATTATATATATATATATATATATATTATATATAAATTTCTCTCTCTCTCTCTCTCTCTCTCTCTCTCTCTTATATATATTATATATATATATATATATATATATATATGTCAAGTCAAGTCAAGTCAAAATTTTATTTCCAGATGGTACATTGAATAAGCAATGCATTTGCTTTTTTTCATCAAGCCATCCATCTAAGAACAAATTTCGTAATGATTATACTAAGACACTACATTATTGCATCATTTACCATTAAATTAAACCAGTAAAAAAAAAGAGAGGAAAAAATCGATAAGGAATAATACATTGAAAAACAAATACCACTTACATATACACCACACACACATACTATATGCACACCTGAGCGCGTGCGCGCTCACGTCACACACAACATTAAATAAAAAGTTTTAAGAATTAAAAAAGAAAATCATAAAACGTCAGGACAAACAAATTACTTCACTTACTGTTTCATCCATTTTTTCACGTTTATACTTTAGATAATAAAAAAGGTACAGGAATAAAACGTTAAAAAATACTAGGCATTCGTCATTACTGATAATATTACCTTCAATGACCTCCCTCCTCCACCCAGCAAACGTGTGCTTTTTATGCGCTCATACTTTTCAAATAGGCTTTTTAAAAAATGACATATTCACACAATAACTATCAAAGCAAGAGAAGTCAAATAAGATTACAATAATGATTATTATAATAGAGATACAATTATAACAACAATCACTCATCACCATGAGACAACAATATAACAAATGATCCCCATCACCATGAGACAACAACATAACGATGTAACAGAAAGCATTGGAAAGGATGGGGGTGGGGGAGGAGTATCAAGGGGAAGGGGAAATACACCTTCAATCAAATAGAGAAATAATAATTTAAAAAAAAAACAGTTATTCAAACAAGTAGAACCCCTATACGATACAGAATTCAAAAGCCCATAATCAACTGGACTATCAAACTAAAACAATATCAAACTAAAACAGTATCGCTTATAATAGTACTAATAATATCATCTCTAACTGCAATAAAAACAACATCCACGATAAAATCTATTGAATTAGACAAGACAAAGGGCATGAGGAGAGGAGAGCAAAGGAAAGGAGAGGAGAGAAGAGGAGAGGAGAGAAGAGGAGAGGAGAGAGAGAGAGAGAGAGAGAGAGAGAGAGAGAGAGAGAAGAGAGAGAGAGAGAGAGAGAGGAAGAGAGAGAGAGAGAGAGAGAGAGAGAGAGAAGAGAGAAGAACACACTATCAAGCTATCAGGTCTACCATAAAAAGATTTTTTTAAATTTCCTCCTTTCCACTTGTTTCAACATTGCAGATTATTTACTAGCTTTACTCTTAGTTCTTTGCATAATTAGTGTGCCTCTTTCCTGCCTCCCCCTCCCTCCACACATATACAGTGTGTGACTGTAGAATTTCTAGTCACAGTAAGATGTACTTGAATTTTTTGTTGTTGTAGGGAATACCATTAGTGCTGGTAAATGTAAGTATGGTTGATTTTGCCGTATTAGTCATGGTTGATTTGCCTATTAGTCAATTCCTAGGCATTCATGCATTAGATGGCTTTTTAGCTGTGTCTTGAACTGATTTTTGTTTTTGATACATTTTAAGCGTTTTGGGAGCTTGTTCCATAAGTCACTACCTGAGTACAAGAAGCTTGTTTTGTAAAGATTATTTCTTGGTCTCGGAAATGTTAGTAGATGATTATGTCTGTGTTCATTGATTTTGAAGCTATTGGTGATCTTTGGAGGGGCATTTCCATTGACAACTTTCTGGACAAATAAAACTTTATTTAGATAAAGTCTGTTTTTGAAGGTTAGGATATTTGTTTTCTTATAATCGTTGATAGTTAGAGAGCTTGATTTTAGTAGAACAAGTTTCAGTGCTCTTTTATATAATCTATGAATCAATTTTAAATTTGTATCACTGCAGCTGTCCCAAAGAGATGAAGCATAGTCAACTATAGGCAAAATATGGCCGCAAAAAAGAGTTTGCGAGAGTGGTTATTCAGAAAATGTTTTATTTTTGATAACTGAAGTAGCTTGTAAAAAAGACGTTTTCCTAGCGCCATCACATGGTCGGTCCAAGTAAGATTTTTGTCAATAATTACACCCAGAATTCTGTGGGAGTCAACTTCTTCAATTACTCTTTCATCTATCAACAGAGGTTGGAATTTATCTTTCATTTTTTGTCTCTTTTGTTTTGCTAGTACATACATACACTTAGTTTTTTGTGTATTTAGGGACATATGGTTTAGCTGAGTCCAAGTAACCAATCTGTCAATATTGTGTTGAAGTTTGATTGTAATTCTGTGGGGGTCAGAATCACTACAATAGAGGGATGTGTCATCAGCAAACATTTCACAGCTACATTCTAGAAATTGGGGTAAGTCATTTACATAAATTGAAAATAGAAGTGGACCCAATATTGACCCTTGTGGTACTCCATGTTTAATAGGTACTAGTTCTGATGTTTGATTATTTGCAGTTACTAGCTGCTGCCTATTCGACAAAAAGCTTTTCAAAAGATTTATCATTTCTGGTGTTAGTTTATACAAGTGAAGTTTACGCAATAATAGGGAATGATTGATTACATCAAATGCTTTTTCAAAGTCAAGAAAAAGAAGGCCTGTATATTTATTTTCATTGATGTTGTGTAGGAGACTGTCTGTAATTTGTGTAAGAGTTGTGTGACAGGAATAGTTTTTACGAAAACCTGACTGATCTTCATTTAGTAGATTGTTGTTTACAAAGTAGGAATCTACGGATTTTTGGATATGTTTTTCAAAGGGTTTAGATAAGACAGACAGAATTGAAATTGGTCTGTAATTTGAAGGACAAGCAGTATCACCTGATTTGTGGACTGGTATGATTTTTGCCTTTTTAAATATGGCAGGAATGTTGTTTTTCTCTATGCACAAGTTATACAAGTATGTCAGTGTTCCAGCTATAACTTGACCACAAAGCTTAATTATTCTTCCATCTAGATTGTCTAAACCACGTGTTCTGGAACTTTTTTGAAGAGACAGGCTTTCCAAGACGTCTGTGATTGTCATTGGCAGTAGTTTAAATGGGAATTTTATTTCTTTTGATTCAACATATTGTTCTAAGTAATGGAGATCATTTTCATTTGACTTGTCATTTGATATTACTTTGTCGGCAATGTTTGAGAAGTGGTTGTTCAATTCATCAGCTGATATATCTTTAACTGTCTGTTGACTTTTTGATATAGGTTTATTACATAATGTATTGATGGCTTTCCATACTTGTCGAGAGTCGGTAGTTGTAATTAACAACTTTTGAATGTAATCACGTTTTGATTTGTGTTTTAGTGAAGTTACTTTATTTCTTTGTGCTCTGAACTGCTCATTTGAACCATGTGTTTTTAAATAGTCTCTTAGGTGTATTTCGGATTCTATGTCTTTTGTTATCCAAGGTGGTTTGATTTTTTCTTGAACTCTTTTTTTATGAAAGGGGCATGTTTGTCGTATACTGAAGTAAATGTCCTAATCCAAAATTCAGCAGCTTCATCAGGGTCTCGGATTTGGTATATGTCATGTAATGGCGAGTTTGTCAAGTCTGGAAGGAAATCTTGCTCGTTAAAGTTTTTAAATTTCCTGTAAAAAATAGTTTTATGCCCTACTTTAGGTATTTTGATACGATTTTTAAACCAAGTAAGCACAACTGGATTATGATCACTGCATCCACATGAGGGAGCACATACTTCTGTTATGTGTTGTTTTGTAGTAGTGTAGATATGATCTATTATGTTTTAGATTTATTTGTTATCCGAGTTGGTCTATCTATTAGTTGTTCTAGCCAAACATAGTAATGTTGTGGCTCCATTTAGGTTAGGTTTTGTGTGTGTGTGTGTGTGTGTGTGTGTGTGTGTGTGTGTGTGTGTGTGTTGTGTGTGTGGTGTGTGTGTGTGTGTGTGTGTGTGTTGTGCGTGTGTGTTACTCACCACTGGATGGCCAAACTGTATAACAGAATTTTACACCAGAGGCATAATTTACCCTCAAAGTGTCCCTCTAGCTTTTCTGCCACTGTCTACATATTCTGAAGAAAACCTCAATGATCACTGTACTGTCCACTGTCACCACTGTTGTAGTGTTCCATAGAATTATCTACTGGACATTGTCTATCATCTATACTGTCATGTAATAAATTGTCACTGAATGATGTTCACTGAATCAGTATCTTCAATCCAACATAAATAATTATTTCAGTGTTCCCTGTGGCGGTATTTCTGTAGCAATGTTTGCTGGACATCGTTCTCCATAATGTACAAACAACCCTTTGTAATATTAAGGAAACAGTGGTTATGATTTCTGTTAATTGTCTTGAAGCTGCGTAGGACAGCCACTCTTTGAGAAAAAAACTCCACCAAACCCTCTCAGTTTTAAACCTCCTCTCTGTCTCTGTGTGATAGTGGGTGAAGAATGTACAGAGGTCAGTGTGGGTGTGTCACTCAGTCTGTGTCACTGCTCGTGTCCTTGGCATCAGGTTCTGGCAGTTTGTCACTGACTGAAGCAGAGGATGGAAGGTGTTGGTAGAACCCATGATGTGCCTTTGAGACAACACTGGACGCACACAGTGACAAAACATCCCGCTTTTTGGCGTCTGCTATGGGCTGTCTGTTGTCATACAACCTCGGGAGCATTATGGGCAGCTCTTGATGCCCCCTTCTTGATAAGCCAACCAGTTTCAGAATACGAACGCCATCATTCTCAAAAGTTTTTTGAAGTATGATGTCTCAATGCTTTTGGATAGGGATGCAATGTATCCCACCACTTGATCTGCACCCTCTGAAACCCATCTTTTTTTTGGGGAGTGGCGAGAAAGTTTCTTAAAATTTGATGATAGCAATACGTTTTGCCCTCTTCCCAAATCTAAAACAATGTCCCCCAAAAGGAAATGGAGGGGGCTTTTTTTTGCATTTAAATTGCGCGTGATTGGTCCACTCTTTTTGGGGTTGTCCAGCTCAAAAACTTTTGAGTTTGGTCGGGTTTGGGGGAGTGTATGACTGCAAAGAGGGAAAGTGTTAATATTTTTTCCCAATTTTGCCACCCAGCAATTTAGTGTGAGCAGCTTGACAGGGGCTGTAAGGGGAGAAATAAATTGTAGAGGCGCGGAAATCTAAACAAAACCTCTCTTTGTTATGCCTCCCCCCCCAAGAAATAAACAGCTGCACAAACAAGACAAAGAAAAGAATGAGCGAAACTGTCCAAACAACATGTATAATTCAAAGCCCCCCGCCCCCCCAAATTTCCACACACACACATACCCCTAAAGCTCATCACGCAGAACACACCACCACCTCTCTCTCCCCTTTTCTCTCTCTTCTCTCTCTCTCTCTCTCTCTCTCTCTCTCTCTCTCCTCTCATAACCCTGTTTGCAGATCACGCACCCCGCAGCCGACCACCACGACACCCCACAAAATGAAAAAAACAGATACAACACAGAATATGAAAAACCAAAACACACAAATTTGAAAACACAACAGACAGCAGACACACACACAACACACACCCGCAACATATAAAAAAAAAACAGAAAAAACCACAAAGCGCGCCATATAAAAAAACCAGACCACCACGTGCCCCCGCACCCACAAAAAAAACAGACAGCGACACAGCATACCAAGGACAATGAAAAAACTCCAAAACACACAACACAACAACAGTAGGCATAAAAACACGCCAAACGGCACTATGAAAAACCCACACCATAAAACCACCGTGAAAACCCAAAAAAATAGACGCCCACAGACACCGCATGATGCACAAAAAATGTGTAATAGACACTCCGAGCTCTAACAAAAAGGGGTGAAGCAAACCTCTCGCAAAGACTAATAGGAATTTTATCAAATGTAAATGTACCAAAAGTGTGTTCATGCACAGAAGGGGAGGGATTTAAAAGAGTATGCAAGCCTATTTGAATGAATCAACATCTATAGCAGTACTAGTAATAAACCAAAACGTCAAAAGAGAATAAAACCCAAACTTACCCCTTTTTGTGGTACAAAGTTGATGCTTTTGGAATCGTTTTCCAATGCTTCAGAGGACAGAATGAAAATGCAGTGTTTCCTGGTACAGTCTCATAAACGGTATGTTTTGATAAAGTGTGTAAGCCTTTTAGTTAGACACCAACCGTACTTCCCTTTCCCACAGCCTTCCGATGGACATGTTAAAACAATCTCACGATGGTCATAAACAAACCCAAGCTATCCTGCTTTAGGAGTCTAGGAACCATCAACATTTTGAGGTGGCCAGCAGTGGCCACCTGCAATGCTTTCTCAACCTGCTAGTATTTTGGTAACACTCTTTGGCATTATCCTCAGTCTGGTGCCTGTGACTTCAAGCCACAGTCAGAACCTGCTAGCATCTATTAGCGCCTTCTGTTAGACATCACTTAGCCCTTTTTTTCGTATGACACGTTTGAGTTCTGATCAATAAATCAATAATTAATCACCATACTAGAAAATTTCTACTTTTATAATAAATCAGGCCTGTTTCCCAGTCCAGTCATATACAAAGCGAAAATGTCAAATTTTGATACTTAGACCCTTCTGGCTGGTACCCCTTGATTTCTTGTTTTCAGTGCTGTGTCTTCCTCTGGGTGTGTGAAGCTAGTTTACAACTCTAAAATAGTTTCTGTTGTTGTGTTTGCTGTCTGTGCAAAGTCTTGAAGTGGTAGACTTTCAATGTTTGTTGGTAGGGATTGTTCAGCATTTTGTAGTTGTGCAACAGCTTGTGTCGGTAGTCTGTTAGTAATAGCTAGTGCATCACTAAAACCAAGTTTTCTTTGCATGGCAACGCTTAATCTCTGCTTGAGTGTACTTTTTGCTAAAAAGTGATGGGGGTTATTTGTCTTTGTTAATAAGACCTTTTGTCCTGTGTCAGTTACAGCATACAGATTGTCTTTTCTGTCCATATTATAGTCATTATGGTCGAGTACTTCGGGTGATAGTTGTCCCAAACTTTTGTGAAAATCTTTAACCCTGCTTTCTAATAATTCTGTTTGGAGTGAATGCAATGGTGATGCTGATGCTGCTTCACTCATATCATCTGCAGGCATAAACACATAATCCATATCAATATCATAGTCCTCCATTATGCTTTTATGGTTTTTAAAGTTTTTATTTTGCTACTAATAGAAATAAGATGGAACAGCAAACATTTGGAGCAATCCTTGATCCTTACAGACGTTTAAAAGATCCCCTTGGTATTAAGGGAAACAGACAGTCAATCGTTATCACAAACAACCCCTCCACTATTGATGAGAATCAGATGCTGACTGTTAGGTTTCCTAATCTAGAAAAAGATGATGTGATTGTTCCAGGCACAACTAGGCTTGCTTTTCAGATTGATCTAGAGTCTGCTGGTGATCCAAACAGGACTGTGGTAGCAAACTTAGGAAGGGCTATCATAAAAAAAGATTAGTGTCAAGCTGGAAGGTAGAGAAGTGCTGTCACTAAACAATGCAGACATATTCTTGATCTATACTGATTTATGGATGACAACTAACAAAAGAGATGATCTTATTTATCAAGGCATACAGGATGATGAAGGACTAAAACGTAGAGTAGATTCCACTGATAAGGGAAACAGGAAAAAAGATGCTGACATAGCAAGAGCCTATGGTAACAGGTTTTGTATTCCTCTTGACTTTGAACTGCTCAGCTCTCACATGCCTTACTATCAGGGTGCACTCAGAGACAGACTGTCGTATGAGCTAACCTTTAATGACAGTGCCTATGTTATTATATCCACTGACAGTAAAACAAGGAACAAAATATCTGGTATATCTTTAGAGTATGATGTTGTTAATCACCCAGAGCTTGCACATCTGATTGCACAGCAATATCAGTCAAAGCTTTCTATCTATTATGAGAGAGTACTCAACCATAGCACATTAATGAAGAGTAAAGCAAATAGTGTGTATAATATAAATCTGAACACCCCTGCAACATTGCTAAAATGTATATTAATGCTGTTTGAAGAACCAGAGACCCCTTTGCCAGATCAAGCGAGAGGTTTATTAATCCCTGTATCAAGCACTTGTCATGCACTATAGAGGGCCAACCAAATCAAGTCTATGCCTCAGGTTATTTACCATACCAGCACTTTGATGAGGTAAGGAAATAGTTTGGTGCTGGAAAACACAATGATTCCACTACTGGTCTTACAAGCAAATCTTTGCATCTATATGATGTTAGGGTTCATGAATACCTGGCATCTAAATATGCACTGTGAGTTGACTTGAGGTCAACAGATGATGATAAGCTGCATGGCTCAGGAAGACCCATTGAAAATGGGTCAGAAGGAATAACTATTCAGATAGAGAAAGAGCAAGAAGAAAATAAACCCATAAAAATATATCTATTGTAGTGATGGATGCACAACTCAACATAGAAGGAAACAGACTAAAAGAAGTTGTGTGCTAATGGATTAGTAAGTTTTCTGCCTAAAGAGCCCCATTGTTCTCTAATATGCGGGCAGACTGGCTGTGGAAAGACTGTATTTGTATTAGAATTATTACAAACAGTGTACAGAACTAATTTCGATTTCATTGTTATATTCTGTCAGACACTGCACAACAATAAAACATACAGAGAGAGAAACTTTATTTGGACAGATAAGAATATAATATAGTCAACCCCTCTGACAGACTAAGTGAGTGTTTAGAATACTATTCAGGTTGTTTGAAAATACAGTAATGTTATTTCTTATAGATGACTGCTCAGCAGAGCGCGACATTGTTAAAAAAAGGAATAGTTTGTCTAAGCTTGCTTTCAGTGGAAGACACCACAAACAAGTGTTTGGATTCTGACAAAGAAATACAATTCTGTATTAAAAGATTTTCGTGAACAGTTAAAGGTAGTAGTTCTCTTCCACATGAAAGACAGAGATGGGTTTAATGATTGCCTTCAGGAGAATGATGTTATTACAGAGGGACAAGAAAGAGAAAGAATTAAAGCTAAATTGAGAAATTCAAAAGGCCTAATACTTATATTGAAAGAATATCAGCCAACTACTGTGTTGTGCGAAACACAATTTTTTTAAACACAGCACATAAACAGACACACACACACACACACTGCACATAGCTAGGCTCAAGGCTTTATGTCAGCTTGCTTTCAGGGCTCAGGGAAGCAGGCACAAAGGGGGCGTGGCCTATAACAGTTTCCAGTTCTTTCTCAAGTTTTAGTGACGTAGGCTACAAGATCACCTGTCTTGGGCTACATCCAGTTTGAGAGCACTCAGCCATTTCTCACCAAGCCAGCAAAGGGGACAGACATATTTTGTGTAGTGCTTCTTATTGTTATCAGGTGGTGTAGATTCTAAGCAATGGCAGGTAACAGAAAACGGTGTGCTTTTACTGAAGATCAATTACTTACTATTAATGACCAAAAATTATATCATCAACGAATGATAGAATATCTTCAAAAAGAAGAAAAAGGTAAGTTTTGTTCTCCACCTAAACAATCAAAAAGAAGTATTGCTTTTCTGAAAGTAGACCAAAAAATAAAAAAAAGAAATAACCGCTGTCAAAGAGGTGCATGAATTTCTTTAAAAAGTTGCTAGTTCTACCAAATGAGGAAACTATAAATAACACTTAATGAAACAGACATTACTAAATTTGATTTGTGCTTAAATGTTGATGAGATGGTTCCAGATTTAAGAGATGGTGCTGCACTAATCAACACTGGTCAAACCAAAACAACCCATTATGTGCTGATTGTTGGGCACTGGCTAAAAAAGGCTTAGGACATGTTTAAAAAATCAAATTCACTTCAAACATGGCAATTGTTTCTCAGGGAAAATGTAAACATTGATGACTGATATGCTAGAAAACTAATACAACTTTCAATTTATTTTTATAGTATGTTCTTTCAAGCCAGAAGGCCCATAGAGCCGGAGCTTATCCCGGTTTCTGTAACGTTAAGTGAACTGATGGTTTTTCACCACCCCTGTGACAGGACGCTAGTCTGTCAGATTTATTTTTATAACTGCCCAAAATTTCACAAACTTGCTATCAGTATTAATGATTTGCATTCAAAACGGCATCTAATTATAAAGTACATAGAAGAGTACAGTGACTTTTGAGACTGTTTGCAAACAGGTTAGACCAGGCTAACATTAGTACAACCTATCAGAATGGGAGGAAATAGTGGGTGGTGCCACTGTTTCTGTAAAATACTCCAATATTCAATGAGGGGTGTACTACTGATGATCAAGAGCCGCCATAAAAGCTCAGCCACTCTGGTAAGAGAGTAACTCACCTAAGCCTGGTTCCAAGTCCAGGAGTAAGAAAGAGGAGGGCTCTGATTACTTGCTACAGATTTATATGTGGTTGGCCCAGAGAAGAAGGAAGAAGCAGGTCAAACAGGCATGCTATGAACAGCCAGATTTAGCTGTAAAGTTATGTTCTAAATATAGGCTGTTTAGTAATGTTATCAACATAGGCGAGCATACTGTGAATGGCCAGATTTAGCTGTAAAGTAGTGTTTTAAACATAGTCTTATCCTTATCCTTATTTTATCTTATCCTGTTTAATCTGTTCTTGGAAAACATTATGAGAGAGACCCTCCATGACCTCCACTCTACCATCTCCATTGGCGGCAGAACCCTCAACAACTTGTGGGTTTGCTGATGACATTGACCTCATGGGCGGAAGTAACACAGAGCTGCAAGACCTTACGACCAGACTTGAGAACAGAGCTGGAGCATATGGGATGGAGGTGAGCTCGGAGAAAAGTAAAGTACTTGTGAACAGCATGAGCAACACCACTGCTAAAATTTACATGAACGGCCAGCAACTGGAGGAGGTAGACACTTTTAAATACCTTGGTGCTACACTCACAAAGGACGGGCGATCGACAACAGAAATCAAAGTCAGACTAGCCATGGCAACATCTTCCATGACAAAACTCACCACGATATGGAAAAGTAAAGAGATCAGTTTCCCAATCAAACTAAAGCTCTACAAAGCCCTAATTCAGACTATCCTGCTGTACGGAAGTGAAACCTGGACATTGACTGCTGAAACAGCAAAGCGACTCCAGTCATTTGAAACAAAATGCCATAGAAAACTTCTGGGCATATCCTGGAGAGAACGAAAGACCAATGAATTTGTCAAGAGCCAAATAACACGCCTGGCAGGTCCACAACCCCTTCTCACCATCATCAAGAAGAAAAAGCTGACATGGTTCAGCCACGTCACCTGCCACAACACTTGGCCAAAAACAGTACTGCAGGGAACACTTGAAGGTGGCAGAAAGAGGGGAAGACAGAACAAGTCATGGATGGACAACATCAGAGAATGGACCAGGATGAATGACTTGGGACTACTGCAAAGAGCCGAGGACCGAGATTGATGGAGGAGGCTTACCACAGCATCGTCTTTCGTGTCTCCTCAACGGGGACTGATGATGATGATGATGATGATGATGATGATCCCAGTCTCATACACACACGTCCTATACACACATCCTCTTCCCCAAAAATAACTTGTTTCAGCATCAACCTCATAATTTTTTAGTTTTACCCATCAAAGCAAGATTGTAGCATTTTTCTTTTATAACAAGAGATAGGCAAAATGGGCATTGAGGATAAATCACGTTGTTTTTGTACAAATTGCCGCGGCTTTGGCCCCGACTGGCGATAACCATGGAGGACCAAAGTGGCAGTGATTTGTTCAAAAACAACGTCGATGAGCCTAAATACCCATTTTGCATATCTCTTCTTATTTCTGCATGTGGGGCAGGTCACATACTGTTCATAAATCTTCACGTTTTACTGAGTGAACAATTATTAAAATCACCCAGGATGAATTTTAGGAGCATCAGGGGATATATGGAATCTAACACATGCAGGTGATTTAAAGTATGTTTGGATGCTCTGGTCACATTAGATTCGGGATGAATATAGACCAGGGTAAAAAATAGTTGTGGGAATTCCCGCGGTAGGTAGTACACAGTAGGTAGTACGGTCGGAGTGATATCGACAACAGTTCTATGTCCTCCACACACAAAGAGGCCCAAATGGTCACGTCCTTACACCATTTCTCGTTGACATAGAAGCAGACGCCCTAGCCCTGTTCTTTACCAGTGGCGCCTTTGTCTCTATCCAGGTGAATAGGGTGTCAAAAGCTATTTATAGACAGCTCACTGCTGGATACACTGTCTGTCAGCCAGGTTTCAGTCAAAGCAGCAGGCCAGCCTTCTTGAACTCGTGCATGTAATTGACGTTTGCTTGTAGCTTGTCTGTCTTTGGTTGAACGGATTGGCCGTTGTTCAGTATGACTGTTGGTAGCGGAGTTTTCCAATGATTTACATTTTTTAGTCTTAGACTCACATCACCTTTTTTTCCTCTTTTTCTTTTTTTGATGTTCTTCCAAGTCCTGTTGGTATTGGTGGCAGTTGAAAGAATTTCGCAAGGAAAGTTGATGTCACTCAGCTAACACACAGTCTGCTTGCATCATCAATCCACTCCCTTCAACGTATACATAACTCTGCAGCTCGACTAGTCCTCAGAGAAAAAAATCTGAGCACAGTACCCTTCTCTTGCGATCTCTCCACTGGTTGCCTGTGCCACAGAGAGTAAACTATAAGATCAGTACCCACTGTTACAAATGCCTCCGCAAAACAGCACCCGCCTACCTTTGTGAATGCTTTCACTTGTACACTCCTTGTTCTCTCCGCTCTGCTGCAGATACCTTGTCCTTACAAATGCCTAGATTCAACCAATCCACCATTGGTCATCGCTCTTTCTCTATTTCTGGTCCATGACCTGGAATGACCTCCCTCTCTCTCCACCAAAAGCATCTTTATGACACTTTTAAATCCAGTCTCAAGTCATTTTTTTTTAACCTAAGATTTTCCTTTCCTGCTTCATCTCATAGTTTTTCCCTGCTTTCAACAGCCAAGATTCTATTGCACTGCCAGGGTGCGTAACCTGTGTGTGTGTGTGCGTGTGCGTGCGTGTGTGCACATTTGGACTTGGTGGAAATTATTAATTTTTACCCGTTGTATAACTGAGTAGGAATGAGTTGAGTACAAGCGCTTTGATTTGTCTCTGCAAGATATAGCACTATACAAATTCAATTTATGATGAATATTGATCTAACTTTTCTTACAGACACATGGTTAAAACCACATGGTCATGAACTTAAAAAACTCAACTGACACCACCTGGTTATAAAACTCTTTCTCTTCCATGACCCTCCCGTGGAGGTGGCATTGCCATCGTTTATAAAGATACACCTGAATCTGCTCTTTTATTCTGTCTTTCCCCCCTTTCTCACCTGAATCTTTTGAAATCTGTGAACTCAACTTCAACACACCTGGCCACTCTAATACTTTCTGTTGTTTTTACCATCCCCCTCCAAGCCGTAAGAATAATCTGACATCTCCTATCTTCCATAAAGAGTTTCAGTCACTCCTGGATCACTACAGCCTCTCTCCCAGAAAGCTTATCATTCTTGGTGCCTTTTAACTTCCACTTTGATAACCAGTCTTCTTCTGATGTCAAACGTCTTTCTCTCTCTTTGTCAAACCACTCTCTTTGACCCGAAACTTGACCCCAACATTCTGAAGAACTATAGACCTGTTTCCAACCTACCTTTTACCTCTATAAAGTCCTTAAAAAAGTAGTTATAAAACAGCTCAACCACCACCTTCTCTCCAACAGTCTCCTTACTGCGTTTCAGTCTGCCTATTTCGTCAATCGTAGCACTGAAACTACCCTTGTCGAAACCTTAAACGTACTTCTACTCGCTTCTGATTCGGGGAAAATATCCCTTCTCATGTTACTTGACTTATCTGCAGCCTTTGACACTGATGACTACTCTATTCTTCTCCCTCGTCTTCAAAAGACGTTTGGTGTTACTGGTACAGCCCTTATCTGGTTTAGTTCATACCTTACTGACCAATTCCAGACAGTCGCAGTAAATAAGATTCAGTCAGTACCTGCCAGACTGGAATGTGGAGTTCCGCAGGGATCTGTTCTAGGCCCTGTTCTTTTCACCCTCTACACTGGTCCATTGTCACATATAATTGACCGTCATCAGATCAACAATCATTTTTATGCAGATGACTCTCACATTCTAAGCAGGCACACTCCTGAAAATCTGCCTTCCCTCTTGACAAACATGGCACACTGCCATGAAAATATCCAAAATTGGATGATCCAGAACAAGTTACAGCTAAATGCAGATAAAACCGAAACCATGCTTGTAGGGGCCAAACACAAACTCTCTTCCATTATAATAGCTTTAATACAATTTGACAATACATCAGTCCCTCTATCCACTGCTGTGAAATATGTAGGGGTCATTATTGACAACACTCTCTCTATGCACAATTTCATCACCCAGACCTACCAGACATGCTACTATCAATTACAGCGTATTGGTGCAATCTGAAAGTACCTGTCCACAGAGGCAACATCCAAACTCCTTACGTCTCTCATTCTTTTACATCTGGTCTAGTGCAATTCTCTTCTGGCTGGTACGCCAGCATCATAAATCCACTCCCTTCAATGCATACAAAACTCTGCAGCTCGACTAATCCTCAGAAAGAAACAATCTGAGCGCATTACTCCTCTCTTGCGATGTCTCCACTGGCTGGCTGTGCCACAGAGAGTAAACTATAAGGTCAGTATCCTCTGTTACAAATGTCTCCACAAAGCTGCACCTCCTACCTCTGTGGATATTTTCACTTGTACTCTCCTTCTCGTTCCCTTTGCACCTCTGTAGATACCTTGTCCTTACGAATACCTAGATTCAACCAATCCACTGTTGGCCACCACTCTTTTTCTATTTCGGGTCCACCGACCTGGAATGAGCTCCCTCTCTCTCTTTGCCAAAAGCCTAGTTATGGCACTTCTAAATCCATCCTCAAGACATGTTTGTTTCAAACCTAAGATAAACAAATACCTCCGTAGAACCACCTAGCAAACAACCACCAAGCAATAATGATAAACATGACCAAGAGGAACGAGCGGGAAAACAAACTGCATTGAATCAAAGTGCCAGAGCGAGCGTTTTCTGCAAGAAATTTTTACTGGTAGATGGAGACATGACTTTTGCTACGTCAGTAGCTCTAGGTGTATGTATCTATACATTTCAATAGATCTTGGAAATAATCACTTTATCCATTATCAGTGTCGCAGTCGTAATGTGAAGATTTAAAGACATGACATTGGAATAGAATATCTAAGGAATGGGAATAAAATACATGCTACATTTTTGTGGAATATTTGGTTTTCCAAGAATGCAAACTAAGTTTGTAAATCAAACTGAAAATATCCCCGGGATCAGTTAATGATGAACACTTCCTATGAAGATGCACATATATTATGCGGCCTTACAATGTTGTATTGATTTCAGAGGTATCGTTTCTTTCAACTTAGTATCTGAAAAACTCTTTAATTTAGTATCTGACAAGCATCTCAATGTAGTATCTGACAAACTCTTCAATTTAGCATCTGACAAACTTTTCAATTTAGTATCTGACAAACTCTTCAATTTAGTATCTGACAAACTCTTCAATTTAGTATCTGACAAACTCCTCAAGTCAGCTTCTGACAAACTCCTCAAAGTCGCATCTGACAAACTCCTCATAATAGTATCTGACAAACTCCTCATAATAGCATAGACAAACTCCTCATTATAGCATCTGACAAACTCCTCATTATAGCATCTGACAAACTCCTCATAATAGCATAGACAAACTCCTCGTTATAGCGTCTGACAAACTCCTCAAATTTACATCTGACAAACTCCTCATAATAGCACCTGACAAACTCCTCAAAGTCGAATTTGACAAACTCCTCAAATTTACATCTGACAAAATCCTCAAGTCAGCTTCTGTTGCTAGTTTGTCGCCTCTACCATTCCAGTCAATACCAGAGTGCAAAAAAACCCAGCAACAGTCTTCCCTGATTTCTCTTGAAATAATGACAGAAGTGTACTGTGTGCTGAATTTCTCAACTCAGTCCTGCTGGCCTGGTATACGGGGATAAGGAAAAAGCACTCATTCTTTCTTTACATCCCGTCCCTGTGTGTATTGCTGTTTTATAAATTTTGTCATCTGTTCCCACCGGCACACAATGGCCTACTCTTTCGAAAAGCGGAACAGGATTTAACGTATGCGCAAAATGTTCTGCATGCGTTCGCACACGGGGCCTCGGTTTGTATAGTCTCATCCTCATCCGAAGGATAACAGAGTGAATTAAATACTTCATGGCTTGTTCCCACCCTGACCCCCTCTCTCCATTCTCCTCACCAGCTCCCTACCTGTGGTGTGACGTGGTGACCCGTCCTCCATCAGTTCATAGACATCAGACAGCGGACACCCTGACTGTGCCTCTGCTCCCCTCTCTGCCTTGCGTGACCTTGGACAGGTGTGAGGGATGAACAGTTACAGCATCACTGGCATAATTATTCCATGCAAAACAATGTGGAATTGGACGTAATGTATAATGTATGTTTATAGGATCACTGACACATGTCATCAACATTTTGTATGTTTACAACATCACTGACACATGCCATCAGCATAATGTAGGTTTATAGGATCACTGACCCATGTCATCAGCATAATGTATGTTTCTTCTTCTTCCAGTGTCCGGTCTGGTCCTGCAGACATCGACGATCATGGCTCTCCATTCTTCCCTGTTCTCGGTCCCTCTGATGAGCTTATTGTTGGTGCCCTCTTTATTCGTTGCGAATTTTTTTTTAAGCTGTCTGTTAATTTGTGCGTTGTCTTCCTCTCTCTTGTTTCTACAGATTTTGCTACTCCATAACAGTTTCTCTAGTCCGTCAGCCCTGATTATATGGCCGAAAAATTTGAGCTGTTTTTCTCTGATGGTGTTGAGAAGGGATCTCTTGTACCCAGCCATTTCCATTACTTCTGCATTTGTTTTTTTTTTGTCCATAGACTTTCATGATTCCCCCGGATGAACCACATTTCCACTGCTTCTAGTCGCTGTTCTGTGTCCTTGGCTAGGTCCAGCACTTCACATCCGTACAGAAAAATGGACCATACTAGGCTCTCAAACATGGATCTTTGTCTTGAGGCTTATCTTACTTTTGGGTAAAAATGCATTTCATGTTGTTAAAGTTGCCTTAGATTGACCGATTTCTCTTCTTGATTTCTGTGTCACACTTGCCGTCCGGGTGATAGTACAACCAGGGTATTTAAAGGTGTTTTACTTGTCTGATTCTTTCTCCTTTACAGGCTTTTGCATTGTGGTATAACAGCTTTTTTCGAGATCACCATGCTTTTCTGTCTTCTTTGCATTGACTGTAATCCTTTCTTTTGGGTTTTCCCGTTGTTACGTTAAAATCTTTGCAGTTTTTCTTCAGAGTCGGCGATAAGGACTGTGCATCTGCATGTCTCGGGTTTGATGATGTTGTGGCCACCTTACAACTTAAAATCACTGAACATGGCATCAGTATAATGTTTTTCACAACATCACTTACACATGTCATTCAGTACAATGTAATGTTTACAACATCAGTGACACATTCTCACATAATGTATGTTTACAACACCCTACACATATCATCACACCCGTTCAGGTATTTTACAGAGTGGACATGTTTATAACCCGGGTACAAGGCAAAAGTCTCCAGTCAGGATGTGGCCTCTACGAAAGAGCTGATAAGTTCTCCCATTTCACCATTGGGCCAAGTGCTGAAACTGATGGCTTTCAACCACCACCCGAGGATATGATACTACAATTTGCAGGTGTGTCCCCAATTATAGTAACACTCACGATCCAATGGGAGTTAATCAATTACTGCATCATCACATCCCTTCCCCTCCCCCCTCCCGCCCCTCGCTCGCCTCGCTCAAATGTACCTCGTCCATGCTTTCCCGACCGGGATATCGGATGCTTCAATCAGTACCACCGATTGTCACCCACACTCTGGGAACAATCAACACACTGGGGTATTGGGACCCCACCCGATTACCAACTGTAACGGGAGGGGACAATATTTAATGTCTTTCTCTCACAATCTCGGGTATTTAACCCACTTCGACACCATTTGAACAGAGTGAACATTTCATTTTCCAAATCTCTGCACAATCCCGGTTAAAAGGGTTTAGGCTCACGGTTAAATTTGCCTCAATAAGAGGCTTGCAGCATAATACTACATTTCACCATGTAGGCAAGTGCAAGCAACGGACGCTCAACTACCACCCAAGAAAATAGAGCACTGCACAATTTGCAGGTGTGTCCCAATAATGTAACACGTGGCTCTGATCCCATGGGAGTTAATCTGATTACCGCACCATCACAGCATCAACACACTTTACTCATATGACAGACATAAATATTTGCTATCTTGGCGTTTAACGAGCAAGAAGGACAATCACTGATTCATTTCATCAACGTAACGTAGGTGTATAATATTACTGACACATTTTTTCCAACATGAAGTACGTTTAGAACGTCATTGACACATTTCAGGGGCATGAAATGCATTTATAACATCCCTAACATGATATATCTCATCAACATAGTGACCGTTTATAACGGTACTGACAAATTTCATGACATGATATACGTTGATAACATCGGAACTTTTGGGCCGACCGTGTACTTTTCAAAAACGTCACTGAACATTCATCAACATAAGTAGGTAAAATCACACGATGTACCTGAATTTATAATGGAGCTTTATAAAATCACGAAAGCTCATGCAATATTGGAAATGAGCTTAGATACACTAAGACACTTCATTACAACAATTATGTTTATAACACATCCCCCAGTTCACCCAGCGTAAATGAGTACCTGCCTCTTAGAGTCAGGGAAGGGAAAGACAGTGAGGGAGAGGAGATGGGCGCCACCTTCTTAATGCTGGCCCAGAGAATGAGGTCTCTGTGCCTTACTCCATTTACGACTAATAAGTTTTGAAATACCTATACCATTATTGTTTATAACAACTTTTCGTTTACCTTTTTGTTTTGCTTTGGCTGTGAATGGAAAGGCTGTTTGAAACTGTGCAGGGACCCTTGCGAACCACAGTGTTTTGCAAAAAAGGGGCAGCAGAGGGGAGAACAGCCAGTTTGCTGAAAAGGACTGAGACAGACAAACAGGCGATTGGTTTCCAGGCACAGGGCGAGTTGGACAGAAGGGCAGGAAATGAAGTAGCAGACGAACAGAAAAGGGGAGTATGCGAAAAATGGCAGCCAAAATATGAGTAATCAACAGAGGGAACCCAGAGACAACGGGCCTCAAGCGACGCCCAAAGCACAGAAGACTTAAAAATGACCTGCTGCTGCGGACTTCTACCTGGGTCACCACCTGCTCTTGATGAAATTTGGGTTTCACACAGACAGACATCATATGCAATTGTTCGGGACAGACAGTACATCAGAGCAATTGCTTAGACAGACAATAAACAGTATGCAATTGTTCAAAAGACATACATCAGTATGCAATTGCTCAGAAGACAATACATCAGATGCATGTTCAGACTGACAATTCACAGTATGCAATTGCTCATAAGACAATACACATATGCAATTGTTTCAGACAAGCGATACATCAGTATGGCAATTTTTCAGAAACAGTAACATTGAGAGATTAAAATTTCAAAACTTTTGTTTTTAAAATTTCGGGGAAAATGATAACACTCCCGTGTCTTCTAAAAGTCAACGTCCCAGTAAAGGGATTACCCATTATAAAAGGGGAAAGGGAAAAAACAGCATACTGACCCCCCCCCCCCCCCAACAACACAACACACCTCCCGACCCTTCCAAGAAAAACTGTAAACACCACCCAATAAACTTATTTAGCATTTGTGTAATCGTCATTCCCTGTTATAGGTCAATTTTCACTTGTATAAACCAACACCAAAAAGATCAATCTTTTGAAAACTGTTGTCAAATAAACAGCAGCTAGTAACAGCAAATAACCCAAACATCAGAACTATTCCATTAAACATAGATACCAAAGGCCCATTTTGGGCCTACTTCAAATTTCAATCTATGTTAAATGACTTCCCCACTTTCAGAATGTAGCTGTGAAATGTTTGCTGATGACACTTCCCTCTATTGTAGGGATTCTAGCCCCGCAGACTTACACTAAAACCCTTCAAAACAGTATTGTCAGTTTGATTACTTGGACCAGCAAAACCATATGCCCCTAAATACAAAAAACCTAAGTGAATGTAGTAACTAGCAGTCAAAAGGACAAAAATGAAAGATAATTTTCCACCTATGTTGGCGGGGTAAAGAGTAATTGAGAAGGTGACCCCCACAGAAATGTGGGTGTAATTATTGATCAAATCTTACTTGAACTGACCACGTGGTGGCACTGGGAAAACGTCTCTTCAAGCTACTACAGTTATTAAAAGTAAAACATTTTGAATTAACCACTCTCCGAAGTCTTTTTGCAGGCCAACATTTGTCTACATTACAAATGCCCCTCACTTTACAGCTGAGTGAAACAAATTGAAAAAAGATTTATTGTATTTATAAAAGCACTGAAACTTTTCTATTAAATGAAGCCTCTAACCATCAAAAATTATAAGCAAACAAATATTCTAACCTTAAAAAGGACTTTAACTAAATTAAGCTCTGTTTGTACACAAATTTGGTCAATGAAAATCCCTTCAGAGGATCTTTAAATACTAAAGTAATGCCCACAGACAAAATTATCTACTAACATTTTCTGAGACCCGAAATAATCTTTACGAAAAAAGCTTTTTAATACAAAGGGTTAGGGATTTTTTCGACAAGCTCCCCAAAGTTTAAAACTTTCATATACAACAATTCATTTAAGACACAGCAAAAAAGCCATTAAATGCACAAATGCCTAGAAATGGATGATGGGCAAATTACCGTGTTAAATTCATCAGCACTTTCTTGCATTTTCTTAAATAAATTCAATTATGTTTTACTGTGACGGGAAAATTTTAAACACAGTCCACAGCTGTATGTGTGGTGGGGGGGGCGGGCAGAAAGAGGCACTCTTATTAAGCAAAGAGTAAAAGAAATCTGTTTTAAGCTCGGTACAATTAACAAATTTTAAAACAACATGGAAAGGAGAAAACAAAATGTAGACTTTTAGCTAATATTGTAACATCTCTCTCTCTCTCTCTCCCTCTTCTCTCTCTCTTCTTCTCTCCTCTCTCTCTCTCTTCTCTCTCCTGGCCCTTTTTTTGTCCAATTCAATGGGTGTTATGTGGATGTTGTTTTTTATTGCTGTTAGAGATGATAATAGTACAAATTAAATTGTTATTGTTTGGTTTGATAGTTCAGTTGATTATAAGCTTCCGTCTTTGAAATTAGGTAGGGTTTTATTTGTTTGCATACTTGTCTCTTATTATTATTTCATATTTGATGAATGTTTTTTTCCCCCCCCCCCATAATACTCTCCCCCCATCCTTTTTCAACGCTTTTTTGTTGTTTTTTGCTATATTGTTGTCTCATGGTATGGGTGTTATTTGTTATGTTGTTGTCTCATGGTGATGGTGATTATCATGATTATTGTATCTCTATTATAATTATCATTATCTTTGACTAATTTGATTGATTTTTTCTTGGTGGATGTTATTATGTAAATATATTTAAAAAGCGCTACTTCAAGAGTATGAGCGCATAAGAGCACACGTTTGCATGGTGGAGGAGGAGAGGGGATGTCTTGCAGGCAATAATGTCAGTACAAACTACAATGAATGCCCAGTATTTTCTAACGTTTTTTTCCCTGTACCTTTTTATTTTCTAAAGTATGAAGTGAAAGAATGAATGATATAGTAGGTAAAGTAATTTGTTTGTTTGACGTTTTGTGATTTTTATATCTTTTAATTCTTAAACTTTCTCTACCTAAATTTTGCGCGTGTGCCACACCCACACACCCACACACACACACACACACACACAACGCACACACACCACACAAAACACATACACACACATTCGAGGCCCTGTGTGCCCCTTGCGCACACGTTAAATCCTTTTCAGCTGTTTGTAAGAGTGGGCATTTTTGTCCGGTGGGAACGGATTACAAAGTTACAAAACGCATACACACGAGGACTGAATTTTTAAAAAGCACATAAGTGCTTATTCCATTACCTTGATATAAAAGAATAAATTAATAAATAAATAAATACAGAGAGAGAGAGAAGAGAGAGAGAGAGAGAGAGAAGAGGGAGAGAGAGAGAGAGAGAGAGAGAGAGAGAGAGAGAGAGAGAAGAGAGAGTATGGGGGAAGAAAAACAAGAACAGAGATATAACTGAATGTTTCAGACTCAGTTGGTTAATAATGCCAAACTGCCTTTTAGAACATACATTACAAAGCTGCCAGCAAATAATCTAAAAAAGCAAAGCCCAGGGGAACTGAGAAAGTCATCTAGTGACCAGTACAGTCCCCCATGTGCAATGTCAAAAGTTGGCAACGGGTGTCAGCAGTCAGGTCACCAGGCAGACACAGCATACGGGGCGCGACCAAAGGACAGAACTGGCAGACAGTCAGGTTGAAGATGGCGACAGACAAGACACCAGAAGGGGAACACTCCCATGCCAAAGCCATTAAGCAAGAGGTCTTAAGGGCTACACAACGGTTCTGTCCTTCCCATTGCTACAACCGTCCTTCTTGGCATCCACTCACTGACCCATCCCCCCCTCTATCTACTCATGACCCACCCCCTCCCTCTATGTACTCACTGACCCATCCCTCCCTCTATGTACTCACTGACCCATCCCTCCCTCTATCTACTCACTGACCCATCCCTCCCTCTATGTACTCACTGACCCATCCCTCGCTCTATCTACTCACTGACCCATCCCTCGCTCTATCTACTCACTGACCCAACCCTCCTTTTATCTACTCACTGACCCCTCCTTTCCTCTATGTACTCACTGACCCATCCCTCCCTCTATTAGTGTAGTCAATCCTTGCATTTCCCAAGGAACTAATTGCAATAGTTTTCAAACTTGGTGCAACAGGTAGACAAAAATATCACAAACAACATATCAAAAAAGTAGGGAAAAGTAGGTGTCGGAAGTTGCCGAAAATCAATAAACAAACAAGCTCAAAAACAATGTTTGGCACTCTGATACTGATGTTTGCTATAGCTGGCCTGCCTCACATGCAGTGGCATCCTTTCCCTTTTTTGGTAAGGCTCACCAATTTTGACTCAGAAAGGGCCATGGCACAAAAGCTCTTGCTCTACTGATTCTGATTTAGATGAGCATAAATACTTATCTTTTGAAATTTAACACACACTAAACGTACCTGCTTGCTTGTTTTAAAGACGTATGTGGTCGTTACATCACTGATGTACGTTTTTAAACCAGACAGCAAACAAAACAACTGTTCACATGCTGGCCAGTTCCTACACAATAGGGTAGGATATGATGCTTGTATGATAAATCACTTTGCCAAAATCGCTCTCGAGTGCCTTGTGCTGTTTTTTCTTGAAAGTGTTTTTAACTTTCATAAAAAATAGCCAGAGGTCTTATCTGTCCACAGAACATGGATAGGGCAGGCACTGGAGAAATCTGCCCATAGAAAATTAGGAAGGGAGTGTATAAACACTGCGGTCTATCCCCTTTCTGTTGATATATCCTTGATCCAGTAAAGCGGGAAGTAGAAACTGTGTGCTCTCTGATTTTGGAAAGTAAATGTGTGTGCTCCCTGCAAAAGTTGTGTGTGTGTGTGTGTGTGTGTGGTGTGTGTGTGTGTGGGGTGTGTGTGTGTGTGTGTGGTTTTGGTGTGGTGTGAATAAATAAATAAATATAGGTATATATATTTTCATTCTCTGTTTCATTCTCTGTACGTTCCTGTCTCTGACTGTGTGACAGATGATCTGATATCATTGGATCCAAATCTCTGCCTAGTCCATTTTACCATACTGGTGTATTTTAAATTCTGACTAAAAGACTTGCAACTGTTTTTAGTTTAAAATTGAAGCTAAGGGTGGGGTGATGTTTTTTTTGGTTTTTTTTCTCTCTGCTCTACAAAAGTGCTGATCTAAATTTTTTTGGTTGCAATTTTGCAAAATTTTCCAAATAACTGTTTCCCCTTTTTTTTCCCTTTTCCAGAGAAAGGACCGAAGGGTATGTCTGCATTCATTATGTGGAGAAAGACTGCTGACTGATACCAAGATGAAGTAAGGCAAACTGAGAAAGATAAAAGCAGGTCTCCAAAAAGCATGCTGTTTGAAGGATAAAAATGTAGAGACAGAGGGAAGAGCAAGATATCCAATGTGTAAGCACCCAGCTCTTTGATCCAACCAAGCTAGGTTTAAATAATTCCTTTTTGTCTATTTTGTGGGGCAGTCCATTAATGATTTCGGGAAGAAAGAAACAAAAGCTGTGTATAAAATTCGGACATGCAATTGCCAGCAGCATATTTAAGAAAGTGGTTTAAAGCAGGGGCCAGAGAACAAATGGGCAGAAAGAGTGTGTAAAAGAATGCAAGCTGTCAATGACCTTCATGCTGCAGATGTGTATCACAAACAGTGCAGTGTCCATTTTTCCCCAACTATGAAATCTAACCCTCTAGCATTCCGCTGTTCTTCAGAGGAACAAACCACAGCAACTGCAGGCAGACCAGTAGACACAGCTCATGATGAAGCTTTCAGACATGTCATGGCTTATTTCAAAGAGAATGATGATGAAAAAAATCACAATCATGGACTTGTGCACAAAGATGAAATAGTATTTCCATAGTGACACTCCCTACACAGAGAAATTCATGTGGCAGAAACTAGAAGTCACTTTGGTGATTAAGCAATTATTACCTGCATCATTACAATAAGGTCAAATGCAGAGAAGATCCTGGAGAAATTTGCAAAATCCAACAGAGAGAAAGATGCAGAGAAAGAAGAAAAAACAGATTGATTCAGACATTTGCAAAACTTTCCTATCAAATATCAGAACGTCAACACATCAACAAGAGAGTATCTTTCTGCAGAAGCAAGTATCTCAAACAACTGAAATTTCCCCCCTAAAACAGTTGCGATTATTAATTTTACCATCTTCTTTGGATCTGTTTCTCAGAACTTGGCTGGGAAGGGAAACAGATCCTGACTTGACAATTGTTTCTCTTGGTCAGGCACTGATGCCGCAGCATGACCAACATACTCATCCCCTCTCTTCAGATTGCTCTTTGGGGTTTGCATGCCCCAGCAGACTGGGTCCAAAAACCTTGTTGAAAAGTGTCCACAAGCTTAATTTTGTTCTTCATACAAGGAGGCCAGTCGTATGAAAATGTGTGCTTCTGCTGACTAGGAAACAGACCTGGTAGGCATGAACCCCAACAGATGGATCCAGTTTGTTGCTGACAATTAGATCATCAGATCAGGACACTGATAGAAAAAGGTACTTTCCTGGGATGGGCATTATTGGAGCAGCACCCCTAGCTCCAAACAATGTAAGGCTGTTACATCATAATCTAAAATTATCACCAGAGACAATGTTCCCATTGGCTACTTTGAAAAATTCTGCAGTACTTTGTCATTAGCAAACCAAGTATTACATATTTTGGTGAGCATGACAAAGCCAGGCAACTGGATCTTCTGAGAAAAGAAATTATCCTGGCCTCTCTGTGCCCCACCTTCAGGATAGTCAGGGATGAGGGAAGCTGTGTGCAATGGAAACTATTCAGGTCAAAACATCTTTACATTTCTCTACATTATAGACAGGGACCCCACAAATATGAGCTGCCTATTCTCCACACTGCACTAATATGAGCTGCCTATTCTCCACACTGCACTAATATGAACTGCCTATTCTCCACAGTGTATTAATGTGAGCTGCCTATTCTCCACACTGCACTAATAGGAGCTGCCTATTCTCCATGCTGCACTAATAGGAGCTGGTTATTCTTCCACATGCACTAAATAGAAGCTGCTTATTCTCCACACTGCACTAATATGAGCTGTCAATTCTCCACACTGCACTAATAGGAGCTGCCTATTCTCCAAACTGCACTAATAGGAGCTGGCTATTATCCACACTGCACTAATAGGAGCAGGTTATTCTTCACACTGCATTTACAGGAGATGGTTATTATCCACACTGCATTAAAAGGAGCAGGTTATTCTTCACACTACACTTATAGGAGCAGGTTATTCTCCACACTGCACTAATAGGAGCAGGTTATTCTTCACACTACACTTATAGGAGCAGGTTATTCTTCACACTGCGCTAATAGGAGCAGGTTATTCTTCACACTGCACTTATAGGAGCTGGCTATTCTCCACACTGCACTAATAGGAGCTGGTTATTCCCCATACTGCACTAACAGGAGCTGGTTATTCTTCACACTGCACTAATAGGAGCAGGTTATTCTTCACACTGCACTATAAGGAGCAGGTTATTCTTCACACTGCACTAATAGGAGCAGGTTATTCTTCACACTGCACTAATAGGAGCAGGTTATTCTTCACACTGCACTAATGGGAGCAGGTTAATCACCACACTGCACTAATAGGAGCAGGTTATTCTTCACACTACACTTATAGGAGCAGGTTATTCTCCACACTGCACTTATAGGAGCAGGTTATTCTTCACACTGCGCTAATAGGAGCAGGTTATTCTTTACACTGCACTAATAGGAGCTGGCTATTATCCACACTGCACTTATAGGAGCAGGTTATTCTTCACACTGCACTAATAGGAGCTGGCTATTCTCCACACTGCACTTATAGGAGCAAGTTATTCTTCACCCTGCACTTATAGGAGCAGGTTATTCTTCACATGGCACTTATAGGAACTGGCTATTCTCCACACTGCACTTATAGGAGCTGGCTATTCTCCACACTGCATTTTGTCTCAGGGAAGACTGATCTCCCTCCTGCTCCAGAGAATATAACGGTCCTGTGATGCGCTTTGATCTGTTTGTTTTACAAGATTCAGTGCTATATGAATTCCATATCTTATTATTATTATTATTATTATTATCAATTTTATTATTATTATCATCATTACTACGGACTGCAGAAAAAAAATGTGGGCTCCAATTTTAAATGGCATTAGGACAATGCAAAGACTTGAGCTGTCTAAATGCACCCACTCTTCAGGGAATGGATGAGAACTAGGGGTGCCTGATCTTGATTGATTCTGCTGTGTTACTTCATTCCAGCAAGAGTGCGCCTGGATGAACTGAGCTTTCCATTCTGATTATGCTGGACTGAAGTGACTTGCCACAGTGATTTATTGAACTAACTCTGTGCTGTTTGCCTCTACCTCACATGTTTTTTCTTATACCCTTGTGAAGTTCTTACCTTCAAGGAGGGACTAAACCATTTTGCTCTACCATGGGAATTGTACAGTGATCGGAAACTTTGGTTTAATCCTGGTAAAAATTAATGCATTCTTCTTTTTCTTCCAACGCTCAGGCAGCAACCATTGTCTGTTATATGAGTAAAAATGCATCACGCTACCCTTAAGCACCTTGCAAGTCAGGCCCAGCGCATCTACTGCAGCATAAAAGAAAACTGTTATCTTTTATAAGTCTTTCTGGGGAAAAAAAGGCAGCAGAATGGACCAAGAAGGCAGAAAATATACAAGAAGAAGGTGACAAGAAGTAAAGGAACAAGGCAGAAACAAAGAGATAGATAAAAAAGAGGAAATTTCTATCACAGAATTTCCAGAATGTGGGGATGCTATTTATACTGATAGGCCCCGGCATCTCCATGTGGGATGTAAAATACTTGAGATATACTTGATTTCGCATGATAATGTGCTGCGAACACTGAATATAGAACATATGCGGTATATTTTCATTGATTTTTGCTTTCTATTACGTCCAATGGTGATTCTATTTTCAAATTTGTAATCATTAGGTCGAAACCTTTCAAATGATATGTCACAAGACCATATTACATTATGTTAAAAAAAATTGATAAAATCGAAATTTGATGACGTCATATCTTTAAAAAATAGTCTTCCAACACTTAGATCGTCCTACTTTTTGGATATGTTAAAAGTTAGGTACTTTCCTATCCAAATATTATAAATAAGTACTATTGCAATTAGTTCCTTACTTGGCACTTTTTTTTGCAAAGATTGACTATACTATATCTACTCGCTGACCCAGCCCTCCTTCTATCTACTCACGGACCCCTCCCTCTATCTACTCACTGACCCCTCCCTCTCTCTATGTACTCACTGACCCCTCCCTCCCTCTATCACTCACGGACCCCTCCCCCCCTCTATCTACTCGCTGACCCATCCCTCTTTCTATTCCACCCGCTGACCCATCCTCCCTGAACCCTTCCTTCGTTCTTCTTTTCATCCCCATTCCTCTGTCTGAAATTGTCTTCCTCTATGCAACAACCCCCCCCCCCCCTCCTCTTCTTCTTTTCATTTCCTTCCCTTATCCATACATCTGTATCTTCTTTCCTCGGCCAACCTTTCCTTCGTCAATCCATCTCTCCACCACCACCCCTGTCTTCCCCTCCCCCCCCCCCCCCCATCCCCTGTACTGACCTTCAACTCGGCAGCAGCAGACACAGGGCAGAATCCAGTACGTCGCCACGGACAAGACGTTAGACGAGGACGAGGACGAGGACGATGACAACGACACAGCCACCCTCCACCCCCACCCAGCCGCTGCAATTCCCAAGCTTGGGGAAATGAGGAGTCCCCGGATCCTGGGAACACTTGTTTATTTATTTTTATTTTTTTTATTTATTAATTTAAATTCATTTTTTTAGCTATTTATTATCTACTTATTTTTTTATCTATCTTTATTCACCTATTTTTTTATCTATTTATCTATCTATTTATTTATTTATTTATTTATTTATTTATCTATTTATTCATTTCATCTTTTCATTTCCCATTTATTTACTTTTTTAGTTATCTATTCAGTCAGCTATTTCCTTATGTTATACCCATTATTCACTTGTCGTTACTTAATGATATAATCCCTTCATCTATTCATTATTCATGATTATTTTATATTCATTTGTGCTAAATTATTCATTTTTAAATTATCTATCCATCTATCTATCCATCTATCTATCTATCTATCTATCTATCTATCTATCTATCTATCTATCTATCTATCTATCTATCTATCTATCTATCTATCTATCTATCAAGATGCAGTCAGTACCTGCCAGACTGAAGGGATCAGTTTTGGGCACTGTTCTTTTCACTCTCTACACTGCTCCACTGCCACATATAATTAACCGTTATCAATCAACCACACTTTTATGCAGATGACTCTCAGATTCTAAAACAGTGCCATTCCTGAAAATCTGCCCTTCTCTTTTGACAAATATGGCCCACTGCTTTCAAAATATCCCAAGCGGGATGATAGAGAACAAGTTACAACTAAACCTGGTAAAACTTAAGCCATGCTTTTAGGGGCCAAAACACAAACTATCTCCATTACAACAGCTTCAATAGAATTCGAAAATGCATCATCCCTCTATCCACTGCTGTGAAGTATCTAGGGGTCATTATTGACAACACACCCTATGCAAAATTAAATCACTCAGACCTGTCAGTCGTGCTACAATCAATTACGGCGTATTTGGCAATTCAAAAGTACCTGTCCACAGACCAACATCCAAACTCGTGGCATCTCTCATTCTTTCATGTCTGGAAATATTGCAATTCTATTTTGTCTGGTCTGCCAGCATCATCTATCCACTTCCTTCAACGTATTCAAAACTCTGCAGCTCGACTAGTCCTCAGAAAGAAAACATCTGACACATTATCCCTATCTGCGATCTCTCCCTGGGTGCCTTGCTACAAAGAATAAACAATAAGAATAGGTTTCTTTCTGTTACAAATGTCTCCACAAAACACACCCTCCTACCTCTGTGAATAGCTCCACCTGACACCCCTTTCTCGTTTTCCCTTCGCTCTGCTGCAGGACTCCTTGTACTTACAAACACCTAGTTTCATCCAGTCCACTGTTGGACGTCCCTCTTTCTCTGTTTCTGGGCCATCAATCTGGAATGGCCTCCCTAAACTTCCCCGCCCAAGGCCTTCTTGTGACACTTTTAAATCCGGCCTCAATACATAATTTGTTTAAAACCTAAGATTTTCCTTTCCTGTTTCATTTCATAGCTATCCCTGCTTTTCAACAGCCAAAAATTCCATCACCCTGCCAAAGTGTATAATCTGTGTGTGTGTGTGTGTGTGTGTGTGTGTGTGTGTGTGTGCGCGCGCGCGCGCGCGTGTGTGTTGCGTGTGTGTGTGTGTTCAAATTCATTTAACGAGTTGTGATATTAAGGGGTGGGGGTGGGGGGCGGGGGGGGGGGGGGGGGGGGGGGGGGGGGGGGGGGGGGGGGGGGGGGGGGGGGGGGGGGGGGGGGGGGGGGGGGGGGGGGGGGGGGGGGAGGGGGGTGGGGGGGGGAAAAGATATTTGTGTATGTAAAAAATATACTTTGGACTTAAAAAAAAAGAATTTCAAATCATCATGCAAAAGGGAAAAACAACAAATTTTTGAAATAAAAAATATAAAAAAAATTTTAAGCAATTTTAAAATGAAAAAACCCAAAAACTTAAATTATACCTTCTCAAAATAAACCCAAAAAGCAATTCCCCAAAAAATTTTAAAAAATCAAATTAAAAAAAGAAAAAAAAAACGCATTCAAAAAAAACCAAACCACAATTTTAGCCCCCTCCCCTGCCCTCAAAATAAACCCAAGAAGCAACTTCCCCCAAAAAAAGTTTTAAAAAAGCTCAACACTTAAAACAAGAGCAGAAACACCCAACAACAGCCAAAAACCAAGTACAAACACAATATCTCTAGCCCCCCTGCCCCCTCCTATAAAACAAACAAGATAAACAATAGGAATGCAACAACTGTGAAACAGGAGGTATATAGCAAAGAAAAAAGAATTTTTAAAAAATCTAACAAGCTCGAACAAAAATTCTGGACTAGAGCGTCTTTAAAGGGCTTTCAAACCAACTGGACTATGCATTAGGGAGCTAAAAAAGTCGTACATAAGTGACAGACTGCTAAATGTTGCTAATGGAAAGGATGCCATCAAAGGGGGAATGTGCCCTTTAAAACTGCGACATGTTAATATATGATCTGCTGTTATATTATTACCGCATATGCAAAAGGCATTTCCAGCATATTTTGTCTTGAAGCAATTCAATTTCCATCTATCAGCTAAGGAAACAATCTGCTTTGAACAGTATACATCATGTTCTCGTATTTTAACGGAAGACTCAAATTTACGTGATTCTTTGTGTGCATCGGACAACCAAGTCTCCTTTCCTCACACTGAAAAAGCTTTTGTTGTGATTTTATTACAATCTGATAACATTCTTGTAATGAAAAGGGGAGTGCTAATTGTGTTACCTCTGAAAAACCCTTGCTCTTGTTTTTGCATGATTGTCAACTTATTCATTGTAGTAAGATCCAATGTGAGATGGAATCCAACAGAAAGTTATTCCTGAGCTGTTTAATGATACAAAATAAATCAAATGGCATATTTCAATGACGACTTCAGATCTAACATTTGTTTTCAAAGAACTAATTGCATAAATTACTGATTTGGAGTCTACACAAAAAAGAAATTGAAAGATTGTTTGTGGAAAACTGATGAGAAAATTTAGGGCCATCAATATTGCGATTAGTTCTGCTGAAAATATTGATATACCTTCTCCAAGATTAAATAGGTTTTCAGCTTTTAGATCTGGTATAATATAATTGGCACCAGCCTTATTATCTAATACTGAGCCATCTGTGAATACTTTTAAGTGATCAGGATAGTTGTCTTCCAAGTGATATATGGCATGAGAAGATACTAAATTGATGTTGTCCTTTTTGGCTAGATCAATATAATTGATGTCAAACCTTGCTAGTCTGAGTTCCCAGAATAGAATAGGGGGTAATGCATCCCGTTGTGCTACATTTTCTGTTTGCTCCTAAACAGCGTTTGTAAAAATGTTTGATGTGTATATTCTCAGTGTAGTTTGTGATGATATAGATTTAGCTCTCTTAGGAAAATCGTTGTCAGACTTGAGATTAACAACTGATTCCAAACCTAGTTTGTGATGATATAGATTTAGCTCTCTTAGGAAAATCGTTGTCAGACTTGAGATTAACAACTGATTCCAAACCGTTTTGAACAGTCAGGCTTCATAACACAAATTTACTGCAGGCAACTCTCCTATAATCTTCCAGTGGTAAAACCCCTGAAGCACTGTGTGTTTTTAAAGATGAAGCATGGGTAGATAGACCTAGGGTAAGTTTATATGCCCTGCAGTCTATGCTTTGAAGTTTTTTCATAAGGTATTTTGTGGCACAAAAAAATACTTCCTGGGCAAAGGTTAATTTCGAAGAATGAGATTTCGAAAGATTCAACAAGGTAAACATATCTTGGCCCCATGACTGTTTATTAACAATTTTCACACTTTTTAAGCTTTTTCTTGCTTTAGCCAAAATATATTCAATACGTTTATGCCATGTAACTTTTGATGTTAGGGAAACTCCAAGGAATTTAACTACTTGTTTATATTGTAAAATTCTACCATTTATTTTTAAACTAGGCATTTCCATTGGACTTGATCCATTATTAAAGAGCATCATATGAGTTTTATCACATGACAGTTGAAATCAATTTTCAGTCATATATTAGCTATGGTATTTTAAATCATGTTGATGCAACCTTTTGCATATTTAGAGATCTAGCAGGTGTGTTCTATTTAATAATAATAAAAATGATAATAATAATAATAATAATAATAATAATAATAATAATAATAATAATAATATAATAATAAATATTAATAATAAAAGTAAATGGAGCTTTTATAGCCCTATATCTTGCAAAGACAAAAAAAGCGCATGCATGCAACCTAATCTTACACAGTCATGCAATCAATGATAGATAATCAATAGTTTAAACAAAAAGATATTACAAATATGGTGCGCTGCAGACAAAGTATATTAAATAAAATTTCATTCGTAAAATGTTTTCAAAAGCACACACACACACTCATACAGGTCATATACTTTAGCAGGATGATAGGACATGGGTTAGTGAGGGTGGGATAGTTCTGATATGAAACAGGAGGGGGGAAATCATAGGTTTGAAATAAAAATGTCTTAAGGCTGAATTTTAAAGTGTAATAACTAGGCGAAGCGAGAGAGAGAGCTCATTCCAGGTCGATGGACCCAAAATAGAGAAAGAGCAGCGGCCAACGGTAACTTGGTTGGATCTAGGTATTCGTTGGCACAAGGTATCTGCAGCAGAGCGGAGGAAACGTGAAAGAGTGTACAGGTTGAGACATTTACAGAGGTAGGAGGGTGCAGTTTTGTGGAGATATTTGTAACAGAGGGTACTGATCTTATAATTTACTCTCTGTGGCACAGGCAGCCAGTGGAAAGTACGCAAGAGAGGGGTAATGTGCTCAGATTTTTTCTATCTGAGAACTAGTCGAGCTGCAGAGTTTTGTTCACGTTGAAGGGAAGGAGAGATGATGCTGGCAGACCAGACAAAAGAGAATTGCAATAGTTGAGACATGAGAGATTGAGAGAAGTGACAAGTTTGGCTGTTGCATCTGTGGACAGACACTTTCGAATTGCACTAATACGCCGTAATAGATAGTAGCAGGACTGACAGGTCTCGGTGTTGAACTTTTGCATAGAGAGTGTGTTATCAATAATGACCCCTAGATACTTCACAGCAGTGGATAGAGGGACTGATGTATTTCTGAGTTCTTTTGAAGCTGTTGTAATGGAAGAGAGCTGGTGTTTGGTCCCTACGAGCATAGCTTCGGTTTTATCTGCATTAAGCTGTAATTTGTTCGGTGCCATCCAGTTTTGAATATCTTCAAAGCAAGGGGCCATATTTGTCAGGAGAGAAGGCAGATTTTCAGGAGTAACACTGCTTTGAATCTGAGAGTCATCTGTGCAAAACATGATGGTTGATTTGATGGCGGTTTATTATATGTGACAGTGGGGCAGTGTAAGGAGTGAACAGAACAGGGCCTAGAGCTTATCCCTGTTGGACTCCGCATTCCAGTTTGGCAGGTATTGATTGAATCTTGTTTACTGCAACTGTCTGGAAGCGGTCAGTAAGGTATGATTTAACGAGGTGAGGGATGTGCCAGTATTACCAAATGTTTTTTGAAGACGGAAGAGAAGAATTGAGTGGTCTATAGTATCCAAGGCATCTGATAAGTCGATTAGAGTGAGAAGGGAGATGTTTCCTGAGTGAGAAGTGAATAGAAGCGTGTTTAAAGTATGCACTAGGGTGGTTTCAGTGCTGTGGTTGACGCGATAGGCAGACTGATACTCAGGAAGAAGATTGTTGGAGAGAAGGTGGTTGTTAAACTGTTTGAGAACTACTTTTTCAAGGACTTTAGAAATAAAAGGTAGATTGGAAACAAGTCTGTAATTATTCAGAATGTTAGGGTCAAGGTATTGCTTTTTGAGTAGAGGTGTGACTATAGCAGTTTTGAGAGCTGATGGAACATTTCCTGAAACAGGAGATGAGTTTACTATGTTCGTGATAGCTGGTATGAGTTGTGGTAAGCACTGTATGAAAAGAGAAGCAGGTATGGGATCAAGATCACATGATTTTATTGTCATTTCTTTCAGAATTGTCACGATTTCTTTCTTACTTGTCAGATGAAAGAAATGGAGAGGAGTGCCAGAGAATTGAAGATCAGGAAGTGCAGGCCGGAAAGGAGTCCAATCCAGTTTGGAGCAAATGTTATGGACTTTTTTTTGAAGAGACTGCAGAAAATATAGAAGGATCTTCAGAGTGGTTGTGAATGGAAGGCAGAGAGCTTGCCTTCACAGATCTATAAAGAGTAGTTGTGAGGGAAAAGAGAGCTTTCATATACATGGTGTCAAAAACTTGAGAATAGTAATACTTTGGTTTTTTTCTGAAAGAATTAAAGATTTGACTTTGTTTACTTGTTTTCGATAAAGCTGCTTATTAATTTCTGTTTTTGATTTTCGCTGCTGCTGCTCTAGTTGCCTGCGCTTGCACTTTGTGACCAGGATGTCATGGGTGTACCATGAAGCACATGGCCTATCAGGCAGGAGAGGGTCGGTGGGAGGTGCATGCTCATCAAGCAGTTGGCTGAGAACACCATTGTAGTGTTTAGAGGGGTTATTGTCAGAGGTTTGTGAGAGGCGTTCAGCGGCTTGTGAAGAGAAAGTTTGAATATCTATGGCCTTGAGCTTGCGACGGGTAACATACTTTTTCTTTCTGGTAGGCTTTGCAATGTTTAGAGAGAAAAGAACAGTGGAATGATCAGAAAGTTGTTTATCAGTGATAGATACAGATGTGATCAGATTTTGGGAAACATTGGTAATTAGCCAGTCTAAAATATGTCCTGATCTGTGCATTGCTTCGTTTATTAGCTGAGAAAGAGAGTGGTTTGACAAAGAAAGAGAAAGACGTTTGACATCAGAAGAAGACTGGTTATCAAAATGGAAGTTAAAGTCGCCGAGAATGATGAGCTTTCTGGGAGAGAAGCTGTAGTGATCCAGGGGTGACAGAAACTCTTGATGGAAAATGGAAGATGTCAGATCATTCTTACGACTTGGAGGTGGACGGTAAAGACAGCAGAAAGTGACCAGACGTGTTGAAATTGAGTTCACAGACTTCGAAAGATTCAAATGAGAAAGGAAGGGAGACACAAAAAGAGAGAGCAGGTTCGGGTGTATCTTTATAAAGGATGGCAATGCCACCTCCACGGGATGGTCGGGGAAGAGAAAGAGTTTTATAACCAGGTGGTGTCAGTTGTTTTATTTTTGGTTCATGACCGTGTGGTTTTAACCAGGTTTCTGTAAGAAATGTTAGATCAATGTTCTTTTCAGAGATGAAATCAGAAATGAGATCAGCTTTACCTTCTGGGCAGACAGACTGCACGTTGAACAAGCACATGTGAAGGATGTTAGAGGGAGGCAGAGAGGTTTATGATAACTGTGGTGAAAAAGGATAACTGTCAGTGGAAGAGGATGAAGGCTATGGTAAAGATGTTGAGAGTGCAAGAGCAGACAAAAGTTTGGATTGAGAGGTTTAGAAGCTGATGGAAGAACTGGGGAAGTTTGTGGTTTACAGTTTTATACACACCATGATACACATTACCAGAACACGTTTTTATCAAAGTCATAAATACAGGAAGAAGCAGGTTGATCAGAGGGAAGCGAAGCAGTGTTGATCTTGATAATGGTGGTAGTGGTAGTGACGTCATAAATGAGGATAGAGAGGGATGTAGGGGGCCCCAGGCGATGATGTCTGCTGGCAGGGTACCTCTCTAGTTTTTCGGCAGTTGATTTGTAAGGTTGAAATGTGCTGTTCAAGTCTGTATCTTTCTTCTTTCTTCTTTCATCTTCCGCTGGTGCCCTTCGGCGTCGCTGGGAGACACAGACGTCTGTCTGCAGCTAGGCGGGAGGCTTGATGTAGTGACAGGTCATGGGCTCGCAGGGTGTCAGCCACGGAGTCGCTCCATCGTCTCCTTGGTCTACCTCTGGCTTTCCAGCCATTGTATTTGGTGGTGTATGCCCGTAGGGCTGACTGGTTGGGCAGCATTCTAGTGAGGTGACCAAACCACCTGATCCTTTGTTGTTCGATATGGCGAGGAATTGGTGTTAGTCCGACCATGTCTCTGATCACCTCATTCTTGATCTTGTCGCGTCTGGTCTTGTTGAAGCTTTTCTCAGGCAGCGCATTTCACATGTGACCAATTTTCTCCCTTTAAAGGGTTTTGTTAGGGCCCATGTCTGACACTGGTTGTGAGTGTTGGAACGAAGATGGCGTTGATGAGTTTTGCCTTGGTGCTTTATTGGTATGCTGGAATGTTTTAGAAGGGGGGCGAGTTGGTAACTGCTGCGTTCGCTTTTTGGCATCTTGTTTTCTATCTCTCTGTCCAATTTCCTCTTCAGTGAAGAGGCTGCCAAGGTATTTAAATTCTTTGGTCTGTTTCAGCTGGGTGCCGTTGATGTTGATGTCCAGCTTTCCTGGTTTCTGCTGACAGACATAACTTCTGTTTGGTGATACTGATCTTCATGTCTACCTCTCACAGCGTGTGTTGAGTTGGTCTGTGTGATCTTGAAGAGCTGCTTTGTCCTGATTCATCAGGGACTGGTCGTCAGCAAAATATAGTTCGTTCAGGGCCTCAAGATCTGGGTTGGCTTCCTTTGTGATCTGGTCCATGTAGATCACGAAGAGAAGGGGAGAGAGTACGCAGCCTTGCCTGACCCTGATGTAACCGGGAACCAGTCGGATGTTCCACTGGCTGTTCGGACTGCGCTCATACTGTTGGCATAAATTGCTCTGATGTTATCAAGCAACTGCCACTTCACGTCGTACTGCTCAGGATTCTTCCAGAGCTTGTCTCTGTTGACTCGGTCGAAAGCTTTTTCTTGTTCAACGAATACTGTATGCAGGTCTGGTTGTATTCGATGGCTCTTTCACACAGCTGTCGGAGTGCGAAAATGGCATCTGTGCACCCTCTTCCTTTCCGAAAGCCAAACTGGGCATTGCTCAGTAGATGTTCTGCTTTGGCTCTTGTGCGCTGTTCCAGAACCTTTGCATACATTTTCCCTACATGGCTGAGAAGTGAAATGCCTCTGTAGGTGCTGCAGTCTCTCTTGCTGCCCTTCTTCTTCCAAATTGGCACCACTATTGCATTTTGCCAGTCCATTGATACTTTCCTCTCTTCCCATGCTTTCTGGAAGATGATGGTGAGCCACTTAACTCCCGTTTCTCCAGCTGTGACTGGCCTAGCAAGCCCACAGTGGATTTCTCAACCGCTAAGAAAACTGAAAAGAGACACAAACGGACGGATACCAACGGAAAACGACCTCGCAATGGAAACGGACATCGAGATAGGAACAGTAACTACATTGGATCATGGAACATCTGCGGCCTAACAAACAAGGAACCAGAAATTGTGGAATTCATGACCAAAAGAAAGATCTCCATCATGGGCATTTCAGACACTTGGAAGAAAGGAGAAGGATCGAAAGAAATCCATTCAAACTTTGTTCTCATCTGAAGTGGAGTCAGGAAAGACCAGAAAGCAACGCATGGTGTGGGATTCATCCTACATCCAGGGCATAGCAAAGAATCTCATGAGTACAGAACACATATCAGAAAGACTGATTAAAATCGGTGTAAGAAAGTCCAACAAAATCGTCCCCCTATATTCGAAGCATATGCACCGTGTAACGATTCGTACTCAGAATGAGGAGAAAGACTCCTTCTATCAAAAGCTCTCCGACCTCATCAACAGCACCCCTGACAAAGAGGACCTGTATGTCATGGGTGATTTCAACGGCAGAGTTGGTGAGAGAAAAAACCCGTGGACAAAACATCTTGGACCCACAGTGACCACAGAACACCTTGCAATTACAACGGGAATCACGTGCTGGAACTATGTGCAGAGCATGATCTGATCATCACCAACACCTTTTTCCAACACCGAGCCTCCCAAATTTACACCTGGTACAAATGGAACGATCTCAACATCTCGTCTCAAATCGACTTTATACTTGCAAGATCTAGAACACGTTACGCCATCAAAGACTCAAAAGCCATTCCCAACGCCAACCTTGACACTGACCACAGGCCTGTCATTCTAGCCTCCAGTACTCAGAAGAAGAAAATAACAACTGCTAGGAAGAACCAGCCTGAAAAGATCAACCTCCTCAAACTGGAAGAGAAATAAGTGCAAGAACAGATTCACAGTGCTATCAAGGTGAAACTTGACTCCATTGATACAACCTCCTCTCAACATGGAGCAAGTCTGGGACACCTTCAAGCCAGCTCTCTTGAACACCTTAAGGGAAGTTTGTGGGACAAAGAAATGTGGAGGTAAAAACAGGAAAGCTACAGCTTGGTGGAACCAAGAGGTGAAGGAAGCCATCAAAGAAAAAAAGCAGCTATACAAAGCTTGGGCCAAGACCAAGACAGAAGAGGACTACGCCAAGTACAGAATCGCAAGAAGACATAGTAATCGTGTTGTGAAAGCCTCCAAAGAAAAATCTTGGGCGACTTATGGAGAGAAGTTAAGTGAAATTTGCAAGAACTCCCCAAGAGAATTTTTCAAAAGTGTGAAGACGATGAGAGTAAGAGATGAGCCATTCATTCCAACAACAGTAGTGAATGATGCAAATGGAGAGGCACTGCACAAAGAAGAGGAAATTCTGAAACGATGGGAAGATTACTTTAAAGATCTTTTAAACCCATTTGGAGTACAAGCTTCCAGCTCTCAGTTCTCACCACGCTATAAAGACCAGTTAGAGCCCCAAATCCTTGAAGCTGAAACAAGAAAAGCAATTAAGACCAGCCCAAAGGGCAAAGCGGCAGGTGATGACGGCATAACAACTGAAGCCATCCTTGCATGCGGAGAAACGGGAGTTAAGTGGCTCACCATCATCTTCCAGAAAGCATGGGAAGAGAGGAAGTCTTTTATGGTATGTTGTAAAACCCATGTGAGAGCAAAACTCTCATGTCTTCAGCATTTAGTGTCATATTGGTGGAAGGAGGAACACTGGATAGTTGTGGTGGGGGAGACCTGAGTCCGTGTTTCACTTGTCAATAACTGAACCTTGTGGGATTTCCATTTGTAGTAATTTTGTAGATGAAGATGTAGTCCCTATTTTAGCCTTAATGTGTCTGTTTTCTCCCCAAACCTTAAATGAAACCATGCATCTGCCCTGACAAACCAATATTTTTTTAGTTTAAACAATAACTGTGATTGCCGTACCTGGTCGTAAGCCTTAGTTATATCAAAAAATGTTGCTAGTAGACATTTCAGCCTCGCAAACTGATACTTGACCTGAGTTGTTAGCTTAACTGGATGATCAATAGATGATCTGCCTTTTCAAAAAGCCTGCTTGATTTACAGGAATAATTTTATTCTTCTCACAATAATATACAAGTCCCTTTAAAACGATTTTTTCTAGCAATTTACAGACATGAGTCGTAAGTACTATGGGCCTATAGCTATTCACATTTGTTTTTGGTTTACCGTCTTTGTGCACAGGGACAATAATTGACTGTTTCAAAACTTGAGGTAGTACACCACTCTCCCAACACTTTCGAAAAATATCGTAGAGAATGTGTATCCACTTGTCCGGCAAATGTTTGATCCTTTCTTTGAAATAGCATCAATGCAAACTGATGTCTTCTTGTTTGCCAATGACGAGATTACATCTTTTATTCTTGGACGGTTAATGGAGCATTGAGGTAATGACTGTTATCAGGAACAGGGTCGTCAAAGCTGGCTGATTTTTCTCTTTGGGTTCTGTAGAGCTTTTGTGTTGGAGTTAAGCCATCAAGTCTGCTTGTGCTGGAAAAAATATCCCCAAATGATTCGGCGTTTTTCATTAAAGAAGGGAATACAATGTTATTTAATTCAATAGGAAAAGTTGGTAATTTTATGCCATTTTTCATTATGTTTAGTTGTCTCCACATCTTCTTGGTATCCTTGTGATTTGATACTTCTGAATTGCAAAATGTTGTCGATAAGTTTTCTTAGCTTGCTCTATTACTCGGCTGCATCTGATATTAGCATTTTTCATGGCCTTGTGATTTTCAGTCGATTTATCTTTATTGTTAGGTTGAACATAAATTTTTTCTCAGTGACTGCTTTTCCACAGTCGGCATTCCACCATACATTACCTAAATTACTGTAATTTTGTGTAGTACTTGTGTTTAGTTTTGGAATTGTTTCATCAATTACATTTAAAACGGAATTGCGGAAAGAATTGTACATTGTGTCAATATTATCATGGCTGGATGTAGTTACTACTAAATTCCGTAAGATGCTTGTAAAGTGAGTCAGTCTGCTCTCTTATAATTGTATTTAGGAATGAAATCAGGATAATTATTTTCTATGTTAAACTTGTCATTAATCTTAATAGAAATAGGAACATGATCACTACTTAATGTTTTATGATACATTTTTTGGAATGTCACAATGCTAACTTAGGAGAAACTAATGTAAGATCTATAGCAGTTGGTTGATGGGTGGGTACATCAGGTATTCTGGTGTAGGACCCATCGTTAAGCAAAACTAAGGGCGAGTCTACTATGTTTTCAACAAGCTGATATTAGTAATGTGAAGACACTCTTTTTTCCAAAAAAGGTGAATGGCTTATTAACATCACCGCCTATAATCCATTTATGTTAGTCACTTATAGTTCTCAGCCAGTCAGTATTTTCATTATCATGACCTTTAGGTAAATAAACAGATACACAGTTGATGATGAGTGATTCCGAAAACTTTACATTAATAGCACATGATGAAACATTTGCTATATTTGCTGGCACAGGAGACTGTATCATGCAGTGTTGTAAACCAACACGAGTATAAATTGCAATGTAATCTTTCCATCAGAGTGTTGTTGTTCACAAACTGGCGGATAGACAAACTGCTTCAGTCATGGAAGCTTGCTCTTTTTAACATTTAAAGACTGAGGGATAAGTACTTGATAACAATTTGACATAAGATGTTGGTGTAAGTAATCAACATTTGTAGCAATAGATCTGCAGTTCCACTGCAGTATTGAGATCTTATCATTTTGGTGCATTACTATTCAAACTGTTATGTTGATATATAAATCTATACAAGAAGGGGAACCAATTAATAGGGCATGTAAAACAAAAAAAAAACACCCAAAAGAGAAAAAACAACAAAAACAAAATAACAAAATATAAACAACCACCAATAAAAATCTACCCCAATAACAGCAAAACCAATAACCTCAATACAAACTAATCTTATTTACTAATATAAAAATGTTCTCAAATACCACAACTAAGTTATTTCGTCCAAAAGTGTACGTCAGATACAGAATGTAATATAGTCAACAAGATATCAACTTGATTTTGTTGTTACTTAAACCCCTACAAAATAACCACAATATATAGTTTCTGTTCATATACTATTCCACAATGACAGAAAAAAGTCTCATTTGTATGTTCACTTTTCCCTCTTTCCACGTGGACTGGTAATAATGAAGAGGTGAGCACACAGCATACTTCAGTACCAGTGACTGAGCGCATGGAACCTGTTACACCCAGGGTGTCTGGGACTGTAGGCACGCCATGGTGTCAGTTCCTGCTGCTGGAAGGGAGTCACCCTGGGCAGTTGTGCAGACCTCACTGTTCTTTTTGGTTTCGTCCAAAACAGCTGACGAATTTGACAGCCAAGGTTGACTGCCAGGATGGTAGAGCCCTTCATGGTGGGGTGTATCCCATCCTTCAGGTGGCTGGTGCCTAAGTTGTCACTGGATACAAATGATACTCTCTTCACCCCCCCCCCCCCCCCCCCCCCCCCCAGGAAGGCCTTTCACAACTGAGGCATTGAACAGCTGCCTGTTAACGTCTAGCTCATCATCTTGAACTGGTGACACTTTATTTATGACAATGAGCGTGTTTAGATGCTGTTTGTTGATTTGTTTTACTGAGTCAACAAATCTTGTACTAGCAGAATTAGCCTCTTCTGTTCTTAGATTGTTTACTCCACAATGTAAAACAATGCTGTCAAATGACTTTCCTAGATTACAGGAAGCAGTCTTCACATTTTCTTGGATATCTTTTATTATGTGGATCTTGTGGTGAACAGCAGAAAAGCCATATGCAGGCCCCAGTCGTTTGTACTGAGCTCCTCTTAAGACAGAATCATGCAAGAACAGAACATTTCGGAATCTTTCAGAGTTCTTGACGTTTTCTCTCATGGTCTTTGATGTCATTGAAACCTTGGCGTATTTTAAAATTTGACGTCATTACATGTTCTCAGCTTAGTGGGCTTTTCTTTATTTTGTTTTGCACCCTGCTGTCTGTTGGTAGCAGGAGGCACAGGAGGCCTGAGTGGTGCCTTGCTTGTGCTGCGTGCAGCAGGCATGGATTTGGCCACATCAGCGTAAGTAGGAGAAACATTTAGATCTGTTTGTGTACTTTCGTGGTGACGACATGTTTCCTTTCTTTCTGACTTCTCCCTGTCAGCTCCTTGATGATCTTTTCCAAAGAGAGAAGACAACATGAAGCTAACGAGAGCACCTTGTCCGGCTTGTGATTGGCTGCTGCAATCACGTGTCCGGAATCCGCCATCTTGGTTTTCGTCTGCTATGACAGAACGGCCCGACAGAACGGCCTGTCGTATTGTTTGATAGATGATAACTTTCCCCATCTCCAATGAAGAGATGCTGCACTGGCTAAGTAGGTAAGTGATGCTTACCGCGTGGTCTTTCCGCGCGTTTTTCCTCCATTGCGTTCGATACGACGGAAGCACCTCAAGTACAAGCAGTTTTCTTAACTTGTTTGTGTTTTCTACCACTCAGCACCATGAACTGCTCAAGTGAGTTTTTTCGTGTTTTGATCGAGAAGCGTTAAAACTATTATAAAAGTTAGATGACATGTGTAGTAAGATGTGTGGATACCATAAAAATTGTTATAATTGTCAGAATTGTGTGTGTGTATGGGAGGGTGGGGGGTGTGCCCGCGTGGGCATGCCAGGTGCAAGTGTGTGTGTGTGAGAGAGAGAGAGAGAGAGAGAGAGAGAGAGAGAGAGAGAGAGGAGAGGAGAGGAGAGAGAGGAGAGAGAGAGAGAGAGAGATCCAAACACTTGTACTGAAAGATATGGCCGTTTTAGGAACACAGAAGAGTTTCAGTTTCACACTGTGGCAAGATTTTGAACTTCAAGAAGTACTCTACAACTTGAACTTCAATCTGTGTCGCCGTGTTCTGTTGTCTGACGTCACACTGACATTTTTCAAGTAAAAGTAAACTGGCTTACTTTATCACACTCTCAATATCAAACTGAAGCATAGAAGTAGGCCTAGAGAGGTTCCTGAAATGGGAGGAGTTCGACAACAGAGTTATGTTTATTAGCGGACGAAAAACCAAGATGGCGGATTTCCGGACACGTGATTGCAGCAGCCAATCACAAGCCGGACAAGGTGCTCTCGTTAGCTTCATGTGACGATCAGTGAGGTGTAGGATAACAGATTTACGATCACACTGACCGTCTCACGCAGGCTGGAAATCATCTGGGTGGTCTGGCTCCTTCTGGCCTCTTGATCTGCCTCATTAGTTGGGGCGGTACTTTCTGTACTTGTAGATAGTCCAGGAGCAGGGCTGTCAAGGGCTCTAGACTTCTTGCCCTCTTTCGCTCTTACTGTGGGCTCTTGTTCTCCAGAAGCCTCATGTGTGGACGACTCCCTGTTACAGGAACTAACCTTTCTGCTTCTGGAGCGAGTGATCTTAGTCATTGTAGGGTTTAAGTAAAAACGTAACAGTTGAATAATGGTTACTGACCAGTTCCGCTATCTTGATGACGTGTTGTGTGTGTGTGTGTGTGTGTGTGTGTGTGTGTGTGTGTGTTGTGTGTGTGCATTTGGACTTGTTAGAACTATTACTTTTGGTTGCATGACTGTGTAAGAATGAGTTGAGTGCAAATGCTTTGATTTGTCTGTGCAAGGTACAGCGCTATATAACTTCCATTTATTATTATTATCATTGTTGTTGTTATTATTATTATTATTATTATTATTATTACTATTTATTTGTGTGTCTGTCTCTCTGCTGTGTATGTATGTATAAATGTATGTATGTATGTATATATGTATGTTTTGTAGGTGTGGATGTGTGTGTGGATGTATGTATGTATTTATGTACGTATGCATGCATGCATGCATGCATAATGTTATGTATGTATTATGTGTGTATGTATGTATATATATATATATATATATATATATATATTATATATATATTATATATATATATATATATAAATGCATGTATGTGTCTGTCTGTCTGTCTCTAGGTACGTAGGTCGGTAGGTGGGTTTATATAGATAGATAGGTTGATAGGTAGGTAGGTAGGTATGTCAGTAGGTAGGTAGGTATGTAAGTAGGTAGGTAAGTATGCAGGTACGTATGTGATAGATAAGTATGCAGGTAAGTACGTAGGTAGGTAGGTTGGGAGAGAGAGAGGTACAGAGGGAGGGAGACCAATCTGTCATTCTAAGGTCTTCAAAATAGTCACTAATTATTGAAGTCAGAAAGGAAGACTCTGAATATAAAGAAATAATGTGCATCACACGGCTGTGTATTGGAAAACACAGACGATATAATCTGTAAAGAATGCAAAGCTTCATCATCGTTTAGTAGACAACTACGTGATGGAATGGACTCTGGGGACTTGTGCACAAGACGAAGCAAAGACGCCACACGTCTTTAGTGACTGCAAGGAACAAGCAGAAGCGAAACAGGCGTCTTTGAGAAAAGCCTGCAATAGTCACCCGGTGTCTTTTGCCAACCAATGCAAGTACAGACAGGGTAAGCATTAGTCATCTGTGCCTATAACTCTCTCACGTTAAATCCTGTTCCGCTTTTCGAAAGAGTAGGCCATTGTGTGCCGGTGGGAACAGATGACAAAATTTACAAAACCGCATACACACGGGGGCTGGATAAAAAAAGCACATGAGTGCTTATTCCATTATCCTCGATATTTAAAAAAAAGTCAAAAGTCATCTCTCATGAGATACTTTCTAAAATAACTATATTAAGTTTGCATCTAGCTTTACACCTTAACCAAGTGAGATAATGAAACAATGTGACATGTGCATAGCAATGTGTGACAAAATCCAGGCAAAGGTCACATACTGCAGTCAACCAGCAAAACGTCACATACGGCAGTTAACAAGCTTAAGGTCAAATACTGCAGTCAACCAGCAAAATGTCACATAATGCAGTCAAACCAACTTAAGGTCACTTACTGCAGTCAACCAGCTAAAGGTCACATACTGCACTCAACCAGCTAAAGTTTGCATACTGCAGTCAACCAGTAGAAGGTCATATAAAGCAGTCAACCAGCAAGATGTCATATAAAGCAGTCAAATAAAAAAAAGGCCACATGGTGCAGTCATCAAGTTTAAAGTTCAAACAGAGCAGTCAACAGCAAGTTGGCAAACATCGCAGTCACACAGTCCCCACAGACAAAGCAATATTGCTGCTCACCATTCACTGTGACCTGGAACACAAACTGTTCCTGTCCAAAAGCGTTGGCAGCAGTGAAGTAGTTAGAATCCTTCGCTGAAGAGATTTTGTGGCAGAGTTCACACTGACGTCACACTGCACAGCAAAGGCAGCGAAGGTGTTGGTGCCACCTTGGCTGTCACCCTTGATGCTGTCTTGGCACAGGCTGCCTGCTGCTGAAGTTCTGTGTAGTGCCCAGGTACTGGAAGGTGAAGCTGTCTGGCAGGGAAAAGGCCTGCAGGGTGGGAAAGCTGTACTGTCTGACTGGTTTGTGGATGAAGTTGATCTTGGGTGGAGGTGCTGGTGCTGCTGTCGTCTGACGTGGCTTGCCTGGAGAGGTCAGCACATCATTGTAGCACTAGCTTCTGTGAATACCCGAATGCCCCCACAACCCATCAACCACTTTCTTTCTCCTAAGTATTTCATTCATAAAAGGGCATGTGCACTCATGAACACGTACACTGATATACCAGCCTCCCACTTGCTCCTTCCACAGTCCAACCTATATACATAAAAAGATGATGGACAGTGATTAATATTCATGATGTTATCATCTAACAGACCAGTGGGAGCACATCTAAGTGAACGGCATGTCTTTTGAACTCCCACATACATGAGTATGAGCTAACCCTGTGCAACGTTTGTCACCACGCCTGTCTATCGTGCAGACTGGGCAGAAAGGGCTGCTCCCTTTTTACAGACTGGTGCATCCTCTACTCACTGGACGTGGTAAAGAGTGCTGTTCTCATCATGACTCCATGTTTTGGAATTATGGAGGTGAAAGGAGACTTGTTTCTACACCGTCAGAGTTGAAAGCTCTTCTATGGGGTATAGGAGAACCGTGTCCTCTGACGATGTTTTGAACAAAAAGAATCACTCCTTATTCACAGTACTATTCCTCCTATTGATGCACACCGCTTCTGCACAACACTTTGTGCCTGCGTTAAATACCCATCTATCGTTTGTAGAGGAGTCCAGCAGCAATCCCTGACAGCATCATTACACCATCACAAACTAATCTGCAGAGGGATGTAGTTTGCCAAGTTCAAGTTGTCCCAGACACACGACTGAGAAAAACTCCAGTGCAGTGTCTCAACGACTCCTGAAGGAGTTAAGGGGAAGTCAGGTCACTGGAAACATGACTTTCTTCCCTGTGGAGATATAGGGGGTGTGTCAGTTCAAACAGAACCACCACCTTTTGGAAATTATGTGCTAGGAATTCTTCTTTTCTATCCCTCTCTTTGTTTCTGCCTTGTTCCTTTTTTACCTACCTGTCCCCCCTTTTCTATTTTTGCCCTTTTTTGTCTCCTCGTCTGACTTTTTTTCAGAAAGCTTAAGACGAACATTTTCTCATAGACAAGTCGGTGTTTAAAAAAGAACAAGAGGAAAAAACACTCGCACAGGAACTGAAATTTTTCAACCCTTTTTTAAAAGACTCCAAGGGGGAAGTAAAATAAAAAAAAGTTTGTGTGTGTAGCAAACCAAAAGAAAAAAAAATCAACCACAAACAACAAAAATAAGCAAAAAGAACTGAAAAATACATTGACGTAGAGTGTCAGAGACACAAAAACGGTGAACGAACTAATACAATACAGTTGACAAAGGCTGTACAGGACAAACAAAAAGTATGAAAAAAACTGTACACTACAGTTTTACGTAAGCTGTAAAGATGTCTTGGACATTCCACCCGGGGATCGCACGGCAGGTAAAGGGACCCTGTTGTCCCAAACCTTGCAGTGTGTTGGGGTGAAAACTGAGTTTCTCCCCTTTACAGACTCAGCTGGCCGCCCCTTTTTACGGGCAAAGCGCGTTTCTGAAGCAGTCCCGTGGGGTTGGGGACCACGTGACTGAACGTCAGTGTCACAGCCTCCTTTATTGACGGTTTATGTTGACTGTTGTTCACTGTGAGGTGGGTTGTGTTGGCGGTTTTTGGGTTAAACTAAGGGGCGCAGACAAAACAAACTCTATCCTCTCTTCTCTCTTCTCTCCCTTCTCTCTCCCTCTCTCTGTAGTTTTTTTAAATTGCTGAGAAAAGATGTCTCTACTCTTACTGAAATTCTGACTGTCACTTTAATACTCAAGTTGTAGCCATGGTTGCAATTCCCCAAAAAACGAAAAAGACACATGCTTGAAAATTCTCCCCCGTTTG
>CM054154.1:9765887-9770887 GCA_028751875.1 Rapana venosa
TCCCTCCCGCCTGTCACATGGCATGTAACAGTGCAAAGCAGAATTGTACTGAAAACGGAGGTGGCATCTTGCCTGTTTTCAGGGCAGTGCTGTTCTGCACCCCCTCCCTGTCTGCCACTGCGGCACTGTGTGCTGGGCGGCCAGAGTGGAGGAAGAGGAAGAGGACCTGCTAGCGGACACAGGGGGTTAGGCACTGGGATCAGTGCCGTGAAGATGGAGGCTCTGCACAAGCTGTCTGAGGTTGCTAGTGTGTGGGCAAGGGGTCAAATCATTCTGTTCAGTTTCAACACTCGGAAGTGTCGAACATTATTTGTTGAGGTACCAACAAATCTTCAGTTGCAAGGTTTCACCCGCTCTGCCAACTTGAGTGGATGGGTGTAGCACTGGGGTTTCGAACCTTTAACTTCACCATTTTATGTTTTGTTCCAATAGTCTCTTCTCTTTAACTTATCCTTGGTGGGGGAAGAGAGAGAGTGGATTTTTCCAAACATAAAGATTCCTTTTTTTTAGCAGAGCTGCCAAGAATTTTCTAAGTGCCTTAAAGAGTGATGAGACGCCAGTTTGCATACATATACTTAGGACCATTGTGAACAATATTCGCATGGGAAACAATGACTCTGTGTCCCCTGGGAGACATGGTAAAAAATTAAGTTACACAACACTCCTGGAACTGGACAATTTTAACACTTTTGGTTTGCCATAGATAAATCTGCCCCTACCCCCTCCCCCCTGCTGCCGACCCACCCAGAAGCAACTGGCATGCCAACCTCTGATGCACACAGTGTGTGCGGTGTTTCACTTTTCCACTTCCCCCTAGCATAAGGGAACTTCACAACATTAACCTTGTACTATTTTTTTTACCATCTCTGTGCTCTTACTGTGGATTGATAATATGAGTTTAAAAATCAGGATCCTGGTTTGTTGTAAAATCATAGAAATAAAGTGTAAACCTTCAAATTACTTTAAATTGAAGACGTCTCACTGGGTAACCATTTTTGTGTGAGCACCATAGCAAACTTCATGCAAATGGTGATTCCACTGGTAGGATTAGACCACAACTGAAAGTAAGCATACACTACTTAAAGTGTAATTTTGACCATCTATATTCATTTAAATAATGTCTGACTATATTTTAGGATCAGAAACTGTGTAAATATGCACTGATTTACTCTTCTTACACAATTATACAGCGGCAAAGCGTGACCTAGATCTGACTGACTGGTTGGCTTAATCAACCATGCCCTCCCTCTACCAGCCTCCTTTAATCCCCCCACCCCCTTCCATCATGTTTCCTTCTAATGTTGTTTTAATCAATCCCACCATTTCACCATTATTGTTTGTTGTATTAGATTTTTGTAAACAGTACCGTAAAATCCCTAGCAAACGACCCCCCCCGTGCACTGATTTAGGGCAAAATTGGGGGGGTGGGCGTTTGCTAGGGATGGACCCCTTTGCAGAAAGTAATTTTTGTGCTCAACCATGTAATTGAGTGAAAACAAACCCCGAAAGCATGTAAGTTAGGTCGTGTGAGTAGAAATGAAGGAAAAAAGAAAAAAAAAGCGACTTTGAGGCAAAAAAGGCCAACGAGGACAATCATGAGAGAGAGAGAGAGAGAGAGAGAGAGAGAGAGAGAGAGAGAGAAGAGAGAGAGAGAGAAGAGAGAGAGAGAGAGAGGAGACTGGCTCTTGTGAAAACAACACGAGCATGACTTCTGTCATTCATATTTATAAAGTAAAAAGAAAATCGCCAGACCTTTGCAAGGACAAACAATTCCGGGAAAAAGAAACTTGGTCAAATGTCGAAATGTCAACACCAATGAAGTCCTTTCTTTCTGTAGAGGGAAAAAAATACACGATCGTCTTTGGAAATGAAACGTCAACTGAACTTGGATTTTGTCTTCAAAAGGCCCAATCTTTCGGAGAAAGAAAAACCCACAAACAGAAAAAAAAAGAAACAGAAACTCGAAAAAACACGAACAGCACTCATTAACATATGAACTCATCTTGCTAACTGCCTAGCTGGGGTAAACTGGTTCAGTCTTAGTACCGGTACTTATTCCAGTCCCTCAAAGTCTGCATCGGCGTCGCTCTCATCCAGGTTGTCGTCCTGGGCCCCGTCGTCCTCACTCTCTGGCTCTTCTGGACCAGGTGCATTGCCATCAACACAAGGCAGGACAGCGCCGATCTCGTCCGGAAACCATTCCAGCACTTCGTTGTCCTCAGACCCATCCATGGTGTTGGATATGACGCACCTCGGGAACGATTTAACGATCGTTTCGGTCCGAATGTTGTCCCACGCCCTGCTGACCCAGTTGATGACGTCTTGTCTGGTGGCCTGCCTGAGGTTGCCAGCAGCAGTCGGTGGCCTGGGTTCCCTCATCCACTCCACCCAGCAATCTCTGAGGGAGTCCTTAAAAGGCTTGGCAAGAGCACATCCACGGCTGTGCCAAAGGAGTGCAGCCTGCAGGAATGAACATGGTGTCCACTTGCTGCGCTTGGAGTGCGTCCCTGACTTCCTGAGTCCTATGGGCACTGTAACAGTCCAGAAGCGGGAGGCGGCGTTGGGTCGGATGGCCCAAGGACACGCTGAATCCTGGCAATGATGGTGTCTCTGGTCATCCAGCCATTGGCTGTCGCACATACACGAACATTGTCTGGCACTCTCAGATGCAAAAAAAAACCCGGGTGGAATGTTCCCATTTCTCTCTTGCAGGATCACAAAAGCAGGAAATTTGGTTCCATCCACTGCCGCGTAAGTGCCACCGTGAAGCCTCGTTTTTCAGCCTTTGTGCTCTTGATTCTAACTGTTTGCACCTTTCTTGGTGTTGGTACGGGCTGGCATCATGTCAAACGGACCATCGTCTGATCCATGTTCATGATGTTGGACAGAGGATAACCATGGCGATGACGTAGTCGCAGAACGTTCCGTCCGAACTGTAGAAGTTGATCCTCAAAGTCTGCAGGGCCCTTTTTGGGCTTGAGCTGGTTCCCTGTTTACAAGACACCAAGTGTGCTGTTTCCAACGACTTAACCACATGTCTGATGCCAAGAAGCCACCACATTGAAAGCACCTGCCAGTTCCATGGCTTTCCCGCTGTAAGTCCTTGTTTCGCACTACCCTGCCTTCAGATCTGTCATCTTCAGATAACGCAGCACACCTTGGTCGACATTTCAGATCTAACTGCTAGTCCTTCCGACAGTTTCCGTTTTTGTTTGTCTTTTCCCTACTGCTGTTCAAGTCTATCTCTGTTTTCACTCCATTCCCTGATCCTCTTCCTATCCACAGAAAATTCACGGGCACACTCCAAACATTCCCACATGCTTCCTTATCCAGATACTGGAGGGCTTGCAATTTGAAAGACACAGTGAAAAGACTGTCGCTTGGCATTTTGAAAAAATGGCACAGAGAGATTCAAGAACCAACTTCCAGCCACCGGGAAGCGTAGTCAAGAACCGTACGTCACTGACACACAAAAGACGTCAGTGGAAAAAGCATGAACGTAATTTTAATTCACTTTGTCGGGAGGGGTGGGAGTGAGGAGAGGGGACAAAGAATAAGAAAAAAGGAAAGAAACACGAAAAGGTAAAGGGGAAAAAGATGACTGCACAAATCTTAGTGAAAGTGAGCCTAGTCTCTTTGAAAAAAGCAGGGGGGGCCCGTTTGCTGGGTTGTTACCCTGTGCACAACTGTTGGCCCAAGTGGGGGTGGGCGTTTGCTAGATGGTGGCTTATGCTAGGGATTTTACCGTATTTGTAACTCTAGCAGAGGATGTTGTACTTGTCACAGTGACTTTCAGTCATCTACTGTTGTCCTTGTTTGTGTGAATGTCCACACAGCCACTTATGTGTTAAATAACCCCGTGCGTACCATACACTATTAGGAACAAAAGATTTCTCTCTCTCTCTCTCTCTCTCTCTCTCTCTCTCTCTCTCTCTCTCCCTCTTCTCTCTCTCTCCTCTCTCTCTCCCTCTCTCTCTCTCTCTCTCCCCTGAGTGTGGTGTGTGTGTGTGTGTGTTGTGTGTGTGTGTGTTGTGTGTGTGTGTGGGGTGTGTGGTGTGTGTGTGTGTGTGGGGTGTGTTTTGTCGTTTCCTTTTTGGTTTTTTTATATTTGTTTATATCAATTTTCTCATTGATTTGATTTTGTTGATGCCAGATTTAGATTGACAATATACCCACTCTAAACTCTTTCTCTATCTCCCATATCATAATAATGTTGTTTATGTTTGCTTGAAATAATTAGTTGTGATTACTAAAGATAGTCCCTTCTTAGGGCAAGGGCCGGATGAAAAAAGAATGTCAATACTTATCTGTTACCCTTGGGAATAAAGATTATCAATCAATCAATAGGTGTTTGCCTGCCTGGTCCCTACTGTGTCTGTCTGTATATGTGCCTGTCTGTCTGTCTATCTATCTGTCTGTCTGTCTGTCTGTCTCTATCTCTCTCAATCTATCTGTTTTTCTTTCTGTGATTTGTGTGCAAGTACTTGATTCATTGACTTTCTCAACAGATCACTGATGCTATTGACATTAAAATCAGTACAGAAAGTCTTGTTGATCTTTACTGTCTGTGTGCTCAGGAAGATAAGTTTATTTAAAAGTCTTAATAGCTACCAATAGGCTACATAGCCTTCATTTGTGTGTGTGCATTAGAGGGTGGGCGTGTTTTGTGTGTGTGTGTGGGGGGGGGGGGTGCATATGTGTGTGTGGTGTGTGTGTGTGTGTGTGTGTGTGTGTGTGTGTGTGTTTTGTGTGTGTGTTACTGCAGCGTTTCAAATTGTACCTATCTTGTCAATCTTAAAATGGGGTTTTCATTTTTTATCAGTTTTAAAATTGGAAAACTCTCTCTGTGCATGCGTGCCGTTTCACATCCACATCACCTAAGCAGATTCAAATGAATTTTTTTTTTTTAATTACAAGAGATGCTATGGATGAATCTAAAGAGGGTGACCCCTAAGGATAAAAAGAGGCCTGCAATTAATTTTTCTAAAAGGCATTTCCAG
>CM054154.1:9775887-9842848 GCA_028751875.1 Rapana venosa
CAATATATATCCTACTAGCATACTGCTTAACAAGTTAGGCATAGCTAATAGTAAACGCTGCACATTTTGCACTTTAGAGATAGACTACATTGAACATTTCTTCTATGAGTGTAAAAAATATATGAGATTTGGAAATATGTTGAACACAAAATACTACATAAATTTAACATAGCCATTAAATTAACACTACAGAATGTACTATTTGGTTTTGATGGATATGAAAGAAATAAGCTTGTAAACAGTTACATCAACTTACTAATCCTGATTGCTAAAATGTGTATTGGAATAGTTAGGTACAGCACTCCATTTGACATTATCATTATCTTTGACCGTGAGCTTCGTTACAGAGAGATAGATTAGAAAATAATTATAATAAACCATCAGTACAAAACTTTTAAAAAAAATCAACAACAAAAATATGTCAAGACTAGCAAGTCAATTATCAAGACTCTCAAAGAAGAGGGAATTATGACTAGAACATAAATAAATGAAATAATACAGATGCACACAGTATATACATTTGTGTGTGTACATTATTTTGGATACTGAAAGTAAGAATTTATCAAACAAATTCTCAGCATTTTGAGGTTTTGCTGATATCTGTGATGTATTCTGCCAGGAAGAAAAGAAGATGCTCACGGTGTCAGGTCACCCTATTCTGTTGTTTTGTCTGGTAGCATACACTTATGTAGTCTTCTTACAATAATAATAATAATAACAACAACAACAACAACAACAACAATAATAATAATAATAATAATAATAGTAATAATAATAATAATAATAATAATCCATGGAATTCATATAGCACCATATCTTGCAACAAAACAAATCAAAGCGCTTTCATTCATCCTAGTCATTCACATGCAGCCATAAGATGAATGCTCCCTCTGCTCTCCAAGTAGAGACACAACACCACAAAAAGAACGGTGCACTCCTGCACACCCAAGGCAGACGTTGACAGGAAGGACATGACGTCACAACGAAGAACGAAGACCGGGGTCACAGGAGCCTGAACTACTTCAAGTGCTGCTCCCCCCTGCTCTCCAAATAGAGAGACAACATCATGCAGCGCCCAACAGCCCACGCTGGAACGGTGACCAACGAACTTAGCCAAAAACTGAATCTCCTCCTCCTCCTCACGAATAACAACAAGAATAATGTATGATGGAAGAGGAACTGTATATTGAAATAAAATAACGTTCCCTCTCTATTTCGCATTTTTTCTTGACAGGAGTGGTCTTTTCCTTTTCTTTCTTTCTTGCAATAATCCTCGATTATGAGAAAATACACTTAAATGTTTTTCTTATATCCGAGTCTTCCGATTCTTTGTAAAAGAAACCTCTAATGAAAGAAACCAAAACATTGTGCCCTCGAGCCCATGACTTTCTTACAAGCTAAGTGTACTGTATATAACAAATTCTTTTATTGAATAAATGTGACAACATATCTACATGGTAGTTTATAAAGAAAACCTTGTAAAAGAAGAAAGGAACTTGTAAAATAAAAAGAAAAAAAAAACTAGAAATATTTATGATAATTATAAAAGAACAATAAAAGCGTTCACAGCCCTGTTGTGACTTGACAGACTGTTGCTGAAGATATTGAATGTAGATCTTGTTGTAAGATAGGTGTCTAAGATAGGTGTAAAGTCAAGTCAAGTCAAGTCAAATTTTTATTTCCAGATGGTACATTGAATAAGCAATGCATTTACTTTTTCTCATCAAGCCATCTACCTAAGAACACATTTTTTAATGATTATACTGAAATACTACATTACTGCGACCTTTACCAATAAATTAAACCAGTAAAAGGAGAAAAATCGATAAAGTAATAATAATAATAAATGGAACTTATATAGCGCTATATCTTGCAAAGACAAATCAAAGCGCATGCATTCAACCTAATCTTACACAGTCATGCAATCAATGGTAAATAATCAATAGTTTAAACAAACAGATATTACAAACATGGTGCGCTGCAGATAAAATCTATGAAATAAAATTTCAATAGTCAAATGTTTTCCAAAAGCACACACACACACTCACACAGGTCGTATACTTTAGCAGGGTGATAGGATATGTGTTAGTGAAGGTGTGATAGTTCTGATGAAACAGATGGGGGAAAATCTTAGGTTTGAAATAAATATGTCTTGAAGCTGGATTTAAAAGTGTCATAACTATGTTTCTGGTGAAGAGAGAGAGGGAGCTCATTCCAGGTCGATGGACCCGAAATAGAGAAAGAGCGGCGGCCAACGGTGGATTGGTTGAATCTAGGTATTCTTAAGCACAAGGTATCTGCAGCAGAGCGGAGGGAACGTGGAGTGTACAGGTTAAGACATTCACAGAGGTAGGAGGGTGCAGAGTTGTGGAGACATTTGTAACAGAGGGTATTGATCTTATAATTTACTCTCTGTGGCACAGGCAGCCAGTGGAAAGATCGCAAGAGAGGGTAATGTGCTCAGATTTTTTTCTTTCTGAGAACTAGTCGAGCTGCGGAGTTTTGTATACGTTGAAGGGAGTGCATAGATTATGCTGGCAGACCAGACAAAAGAGAATTGCAATAGTCCAGACGTGAAAAAATGAGAGAAGTGACAAGTTTGGCTGTGGCATCTGTGGACAGGTACTTTTGAATTGCACTCATCTTGTTGGCATCCGTCTGTCTCGGGAGACAATGGAGAATGCGCGTGGGTCAGTCAGTCAGTGGTGGAACTGCAGCGCCGACTGTGGCTGTAGAGCCCAATCCTGGAGTGGCAGATCCTGTTGCAGGTGTTGCATGTGAAGACGGAGTTGTCTGATGGTGCTGACTCCGCTCTCCGATGTCTGCGTGTTCGTCTGTCTCCCCACTGCTCCTCCCTCTTCTGCTCTGCTGTCTTGATGGCTGACCTGGTAGTGGCTCGCCAACTGCTGCGGTCTGCTGCCAGTGCTTCAAGGCCTGCTGGTGCAATGCCACCCGCCTTCAGGTCCCGCTTGCACACATCTTTGTATCGAAGCATTGGCTTTCCTGTTGGTCTGGAGCCGGTGGCAAGCTCACCGTCCAGAATGTCTTTAGGCAGTCTGCCGTCATGTGTGCGGGTGACATGGCCAAGCCAGCGCAAACGTCTCTTGGTGAGCAGGGCAAACATGCTGAGTGTTCCTGCCCTTTCCAGGATCACTTTGTTGGGAACATGGTCCTGCCATGTGATGCCAAGGATCCTTCTGAGGCAGCGTTGGTGGAAGGTGTTGAGCCTGCGTTCTTGTCGGGCGTATAGAGTCCAGCTCTCGCTACCGTACAGTAATGTGCTCAGCACGCAGGCTTGATACACTTGGGTCTTTGTCTTGATGGTGAGCATGGAGTTCTCCCATACTCTCTTTGACAGACGAGCCATTGCTGCTGATGCCTTGCCAATTCTGGAGAATTGCACTAATACGCCGTAATTAATAGTAGCACGACTGACAGGTCTGAGTGATGAATTTTTGCATAGAGAGTGTGTTGTCGATAACAACACCTAGATACTTCACAGCAGTGGATAGAGGGACTGATGTATTGCCGAGTTCTATTGAAGCTGTTGTAATGGAAGAGAGTTTGTGTTTGGTCCCTTCGAGCATGGCTTCGGTTTTATCTGCATTTAGCTGTAATTTGTTCTGTGTCATCCAGTTTTGAATATCTTCAAAGCAGTGGGCCATATTTGTCAGGAGAGAAGGCAGATTTTCAGGAGTAACACTGCTTTGAATCTGAGAGTCACCTGCGTAAAAATGATGGTTGATTTGATGACGGTTTATTATATGTGACAGTGGGGCAGTGTAAAGAGTGAAAAGAACAGGGCGTAGAACTGATTCCTGTGGGACTCCGCATTCCAGTTTGGCAGGTATTGATTGAATCTTGTTTACTGTAACTGTCTGGAATCGGTCAGAAAGGTATGAATTAAACCAGGTGAGGGCTGTGCCAGTAACACCGAACGTTTTTTGAAGACAGGAGAGAAGAATTGAGTGGTCTATAGTATCAAAGGCTGCTGATAAGTTGAGTAGAGTGAGAAGGGAGATTTTCCCTGAGTCAGAAGCAAGTAGAAGTGTGTTTAAAGTGTGTACTAGGGTGGTTTCAGTGCTGTGGTTGACGCGATAGGCAGACTGAAACTCGGGAAGAAGATTGTTGGAAAGAAGGTGGTTGTTGAGCTGTTTGAGAACTACTTTTTCAAGGACTTTAGAAATAAAAGGTAGATTGGAAACAGGTCTATAATTCTTTAGAATGTTAGGGTCAAGGTCATTCTTTTTAAGTATAGGTGTGACTATAGTAGTCTTGAGAGCTGATGGAACATTTCCTGAAACAAGAGATGAGTTTACTATTTTCGTGATAGCAGGTATAAGTTGTGGAAGGCACTGTGTGAAAAGAGAAGCAGGTATAGGATCAAGATCATATGATTTTATAGTCATTTCTTTCAGAATTGTCATTATTCATTTCTCACTTGTCGGATGAAAGAAAAGGAGAGGAGTGCCAGAGAATTGGGGATCAGGAAGTGCAGGCTGGAAAGGAGTCTGATCCAGTATGGAGTGAATGTTATGGACTTTTTCAGAAAAGAATGCAGAAAATATAGAAGGAAGTTCAGAGTGGTTGTGGATGGAAGGCAGAGGGCTTGCTTTCACAGATCCAAGAAGAGTAGATGTGAGGGAAAAGAGAGATTTCATAGACGTGGCATCAAGAACTTGAGAAGAGTAATACTTTGTTTTTCTGAAAGAATTACAGATTTGACTTTGTTTACTTGTGTTTGAAAGAGCTGCTTATTGATTTCCGTTTTTGATTTTCGCCACTGCCGCTCTAGTTGTCTGCGTTTGCGCTTTGCGACCAGGATGTCATGGGTGTACCATGGCCTATCAGGCAGGAGACGGTCAGTGGGAGGTGCATGCTCATAAAGCAGTTGGCTAAGAACATCATTGTAGTGTTTTGAGAGGTTATTGTTGTCAGAGGTTTGTGATAGGCGTTCAGCAGCTTGTGAAGAGAAAGTTTGAATATCGATGGCCTTGGGGTTGCGACGGGTGACATACTTTTTCTTTCTGATAGGCTTTGCAATGTTATGAGAGAAAAGAACAGGGGAATGATCAGAAAGTAGTTCATCAGTGATAGATACATTGGAAAATACAAATTTCACACATATACATACACACGCACACACATACTCATACACACCTGCGCGCACACGCACACACACACACACACCACACACACACACACACACACACACACACACACACACACACACACACACACACACTCACACACACACACACACACACACACGCAGCACTTAGATAAAGAATGTTTTAAGAATTAAAAAATAAAATCATCAAACGTCACGACAAACAGATTACTTCACGTACTATATCATCCATTCTTTCATGTTTATACTTTAGATAATGAAAAGGTACAAGAACAAAACCGTAGAAAATACTAGGCATTCATTGCGTCATTACTGACAATATTGCCTGCAATGACCTCCCTCCTCTTCTCCTCCACCTCACAAACGTGGACTCATAATTATGCGCTCATACTCTTCAAGTAGCGCTTTTTCAATATAATGTCATCTCATCTCATCTGCTCCCATAACGCCCTCCGGGGTCGTAGGGGCACTGCATTGACCAACGTTGCACCAGCTGGCTCCATTTGCGGTGGTTGTGTGCAAGTGCCTGGGTTGTGGAGAAGCTCTTCCCTGTCCATTCAGTGATGTTGTCTGCCCATTTCTTTCTCTGTCTGCCTCGCCTTCTCTTCCCCTGCACTGTTTCCTGCAGTATGGTTTTGGACAGCCCATCTGATCTAGTCACATGTCCGTACCATCTGAGCTTCCTTTTCTTGACTGTGGTCAGCAGGTTTTCGTAGTGCTTTACTTGTTGGGTGATGGTTTGTAGGACTTCGTTGTTAGTAGTGTGGTCCATGTATGAAATGACAAGGAGTCTTCTGAGGAATCTCATCTCTAGAGCTTGGATCCTCTTTTGTAGATCTGCATTCAATGTCCAGGATTCGCACGCATACAGATATGTAGAGATGACTAGTGCATGCAGTAGCTTGACCTTGGTCCTGAGAGAGATGTTTCGGTCTTTCCAGATGGTCTTGAGCTTTGCCATTGCTGCTATTGTTTGTGCAGCTCTTGCGAGGATTTTGGCTTTTGAACCTTCTTCACTAATAATAGCTCCAAGGTACTTGAGGTGATCTACAACCTCAAGTTCTTTTCCACTGAATTTGATCGTGGTAGTGATTGGCTGGGCACTGTTTGTCATGAGTTTTGTTTTCTTGGCACTGATCTCCATGCCATATCTGGAGGATGTTTTGTCCAGGTGATACACTAGGTTGGCTAGTTCCTGTTCATTTCCTGCAAGTCCGTCGATGTCATCAGCAAACCTGAGGTTGGTGATTATCCGCCCTCCAATACTGACTGTGCCAGTGTGATCTTCTAAGGCATCAGTCATTATGCGCTCAAGGAAGACATTAAACAGTGTTGGCGATAGGAGAAAGCCTTGACGAACTCCCACTGAGGTATGGAACCACTCTCCAACTATGCCTTGGAAAAGCACTGCGCTGGTGGCATTTGTGTATAGCTCTTTGATGGTCCGAATGACCTTTTGTCCCATGTTGTATTTCTTCATCGTGGCCCATAATGCGTCGTGCCATACACGGTCAAACGCTGTTTTGAAGTCTATGTAGACGTGGTATAGTTTCTGTTGGTGCTGGTTGTATTTCTCGCACAGAACTCGCAGGTTAAATATTTGTTCTGTGGTGCTTCTGTTTGTTTATATAATATATTCACACAATATCTATCAAACAAGCAAAATAAGTCAAATAAGACAATGATAATGATAACTATAATAGAGATACAATAATAACAACAATCACCCATCACCAAGCTTCGATTTGTTTGTTTTTTACAAGATTCAGCGCTATATAAATTCCATATATTATTATTATTATTATCACCATGAGACAACAATATAACAAATAATACCCATCACCATGAGACAACAACATTACGATAATAACAGAAAAGCATTGGAAAGGATGGGGGGTGGGGGTGGCGTATCAAAGGGGAAGGGGGGAAACACATTCAATCAAATAGAATAATAATAAAGAAACAATTATTCAAACAAGTAAAACCCCTATACAATACAAACATCAAAAGCCCATAATCAACTGGACTATCAAACTAAAACAAAATCGCTTATAATAGTACTAATGATCTCATCCCTAACTGCAATAAGAACAACATCCACGATAAAACCTACTGAATTGGACAAGAAAAACAGCATGAGGAGAAGAGAGGAGAAGAGAAGAGAAGAGAAGAGAGTAGAGGAGAGGAGAGGAGAGGAGAGGAGAGGAGAGGAGAGGAGAGGAGAGGAGAGAGAGAGAGAGAGAGAGAGAGAGAGAGAGAGAGAGAGAGAGAGAGAGAGAGAGGGAGAGAGATGTCACAATATATAGCTATCAGGTCTACCATTTTTTTTCTTCTTTCCATTTTGTTAAAAAATTTGTAGATTATAAACGAGCTTATACAGATTACTCTGACTTCTTTGCTTCCCGCCTACCCCTCCCTCCACACACATACAGCGTGTGACTGTGTAGAATTTCCAGTCACAGTAAAACATACTTGAAATTTATTTAAGAAATGCAGTAAGTGCTGATAAATATAGTATGGTTGATTTGCCTTATTAATCAATTCCTAGGCATTTTATGCAGTAGATGGCTTTTTAGCTGTGTTTTGAACTGATTTTTGTTTTTGATACATTTTAAGCGTTTTGGGAGCTTGTTCCATAAATCACTACCTGAGTACAAGAAGCTTGTTTTGTAAAGATTATTTCTTGGTCTCGGAAATGTTAGTAGATGATTTTGTCTGTGTTCATTGATTTTGAAGCTATTGGTGATATTTGGAGGGGCATTTCCATTGACAACTTTTTGGACAAATAGAGCTTTATTTAGACAAAGTCTGTTTTGAAAGTTAGAATATTTCTTTGCTTATAATCGTTTATGGTTAGGGAGCTTGATTTTAATAGAACAAGTTTCAGTGCTCTTTTATATAATCGATGAATCAATTAAAAGTTTATTTCACCGCAGCTGTCCCAAAGAGAAGCATAGTCAACTATAGGCAAAATATGGCCGCAACAAAAAGAGTTTGCGAGAGTGGTTATTCAGAAAATGTTTTATCTTTGATATTTCGGTGTACAATAATATGTTGTGCAGAAGACAGTTTGGGGAATGCTGGGGCATGACGTGACAGCCCAGATGTCCTCCATGCTAACCTGGATCAGGGGATTCCAGCCCCTCACTCTGTGAAGTGTTTTGTAGATCTGTGTGCTTCAGCAGAGACCGAGTAGCTCAACTATTGAAAACATGCTGATATAATATGCTGCTGGATAAGCCAGCAGTGGTGTTTCCACATAGTTTGTGTGAAAATGCTTGTGGCTGTGAGAGAAAGAGTGAAGCATATGAGATAGACAGACTGTCACAGAGCATGCTTTTCCATTCTGTCATTCAGGTCAGTACAAATTTCAAAATGGATGTATGCATATATATATGTATACACATAGTGTGATTGATCTTTAAAGTGCACAAGGATTTGTAAGGGTTGTGTTGTTGACAGGATATAACATTATTAAGGTTCTAAGGGAAAAATTTTGTTGTTTTAAAAACAAAATTTAAAAATGTAAAAAACCCCTTCCTTTCAACACTTCTTTTCCAATGAAAATTTTTTAATTCAATAACCTCAGACATAAAAAAAAGTCGTTGAATGAAACACAAACAATTAACAGAAAACTTTTTTCTTTTTAATTATTTAATTTAAATCATTCTGGTTTTGTTAACTAATCGTTTTCCCCTGTTTAAAATTTTTTTTCTTTATTAATAAAAAGGAAAACAAAAATTTAAATTTTAAAGGAAAAAAAAATTTTTTAAAAAATAAAACCAAGGGGCAATATTACAAAAAACCAAACTACTGTAAAAAACCCTTCTTTTCGTTAATGTTGTTTCTCCAAAAAAATTGTTATGATAAAAAAATTTAAAAATGCCCCTTTCTTTCCCCCAATATTCAAATAAAGGAAAAAGAAAAAAATCCCCTAGCATTCATAAAAAAACAAATTGGTTAAGGAACAAAAAAAAACAAAAACGAAAACTTAAATTAAAAATTTAAATTTGGTTTTGGGCAGTTTTATTTTTTTTTTTTTTTTCTTTTGTTGAATAAAAAAACTATTTAAAGGAAAAAAAAGTTTTTTAATAAACAAGGGGAAATTTTTCCATTTAAAAAGCCTCCCTTTGGGTTTTTGAGTTGTTGGACTTCCTACATTGATGATGTACTTTAAAAGCCGTTTTCCTTTTTCAAACGGTTTTTTTTTTGAAAAAAAACAAATACAACAACCCTTGAAAAAACAAAACTAACAACAACAAACAAATATTCCCTAAAAATTTGGTGTTAAATGGTTTGGGGAAAACCGTTTCCAAAAAATCAACCCGTTAATAAACTTTAAAAGCAAAACAGCCCATTTCAAAAGGAAATTTTTTCCTTGGAAAATCCCCCGTTAGTTTCCAAAACTTCAAACCCAGTTTTTTTCAGAGAGATTTTAAAGCCGAGTTCCCCCGGTGGAACAACCCCAAACCACTCCAACCAAACCCCGCCCACACAAAATACAAAACATGGTAACCAGGGGCTTTTGCGGGGTTTTCGGGTGGGGGGGGGGGGGGGGGGGGGGGGGGGGGGGGGTTTTTTTTCCCCGGAAAATTGTGGTTATTCCATTGCCTTTTTCAAATAAAAGCCCTTTTCCCCCCCCAAACCCCCAAAAACAAAAATTTTAAAAGGGGTTTTCTTTAAAAAAAAACTGCATGCTCCGGGAAAAAAAGGGTGGGTTTTTCCTTACCTCTTTTTAAAAACAAAAAAAACCAAAAAAAAATAAACATTCAAAACATGCCCCCCCTTAAAAGGGGGCTCCCCTTTCAAACCACCCACCACACAGACAAAAATACACTGCCAACCTTACCTCCCTGCTTTAAGACAGTACCCCAGAAACGCCCATTGTGTGACTTCTTCACCCTCCACAAAAAAGCCATTCGAGCTGGTGACACAAGACACAAGCAAAACACGTTACCCAGCCCTACACCCACGCAGGCCAAACCCGACACACACCAGTCAGTCCTTCCTTCACTGCAAAAACACCGGCACACAGGGGTTTTTGCCTCATGCTACAGCTGACGTCACTGCCACCACCACCACCCCCACACACACAAAAAATCCCCAAAAAATATGGTTTATTTTCGAATTAAAAAGCAATCTTTTGAGATGGTTTGAAGACGATACAAGCAGGGGTAGGGGGGGGGGGGGCGTGGGGGAGTCAAAAAATTAACAGGTTGGAGATACTCTTATTTTTTTTGATTTATATTTTTTCTTTCAAAAATGCAATTCATTGGAAAAATAAACCCTCCACGGTTCCCCAAAGGGCACAGTTCGGGAAAATTTTAGGGATCCAATACTATCCTGCGATAAAGATCCTGATATTTTGTATTTGAAGTTCGTAAAATTTGTATTGAGGTTTTCCAAAAATTTGATCAGTTTCTCATGGTGCTTAATATTCATTATTAAAGTAAAACAAAAAAAAAAGGAAAAAAAAGAAAGACAAAAAAGAACTACAAACGCTTTCTTTTTCAGACGACTCTGACACTTACTGAAGAATGAAAATGGAGCTTTGCCAAATGTTTATTTAAACTGCTATAGGTGATGACTGAACTGTACCTAAACATATTCAAAGAAAAAAAAAAGTGCCGAACACAACTTTTTCCCTTTCAAAACTCAAAATTTTTTCAAACAAATTTCCAAGGCTATCCAAGTTTTTGTTTTTTGTTTCTTTAACCCTTTTTTTCCTTTCTTTTGGGTTAAGACATTTTTAAAAAAGTTAAAAACAAAGAATAACAATAATTCAAAACAGATGTAAAATTTCAGGGCACATGCAAAAGTTTGTTTGTTTTTGCCTTGGGGTTTTTTAAAACCAAGTTTTAAACAAGAAAATGAAACAGCTCAGTGAACCCCAATAGAAATTTGGTAAAACCTAAATATTTGTGATGGTGATGAGTCAGTTTGTCGCTTTTATAAAATTCTTTTTCTTGTATAAAAAATTTGGGAAGCATTGAAATGCAAAGAATTTTTAAATGAAGTCTTAAAAACGCGGGTTTTTTTTAAAACAGGGTTTTTAAAACCCATGTATATTTTCCCCAAGTTAAACGTGAAGGGTGCCCCCATAACCCTATGGGGTTGTTGGGGGGAAAAAGATTCCGTCCCAAAGCTTCTCCGGGGGCCAGATACGAGGTTAGCGCCCATCCCCCTCCCCGCTCCCTTTACCTTCCTACCCTGAAGAGGTAGAGACCCCAAAGTAGGGGTTAACGGGGAGACTGCCCTAAACCCAAGACCACAAACTTTCACCCACCCACTTGGTAACCAGCTCAATGGGGGTTTAAACCCTTTACAGGAAAAGCAATTGCAAAAGGGCTCTGCCCCACTGAACTACATACTTTGTGCGAATCATTGTTAATAAGCTCAAATAAAGTGCCATATTAAAAATTTTATAAGGTATACTTTTGCAAAAAATGCATGGTAATCAGAAAAAAGAATACAGAAAAACAGCGGAGGGGGGTTTCCCATTTATCCGGAAGTTCCCCTCGTGGTGGATTATTGCGACGGAAACCCTCGATCATCATCCAGCATGTCCGCAACAGAAAACCTCAGAATGGGTCGGGAAGTAGGGACTAACTAAAAAAAGGAAAATTGGAAAATCTCAACAGAAAAAAAAAAGAATAAACCTAAATATACTAGACTTTAAAATTAATGGAAAGGAGCGGCTCATAACCCCCCACACACCCTTTCTTTACTCATGAGGAGATCAAACCAAAAGGGGGTTGGCATGTTCCCAAATCAAAAAACCTTAAAGCCCATCAAGGGTTTCTGGACGTAAATGCAGAGTCTGATAATAAAATTTAAGGGTACACCTTTCGCATTGGGAAATAGTACAAGTAAATGACCAACAGTGAAAAAGACTGCAAAATTGAGGAGTTTTATAAAAGTACGAAAGGAAGAAGCCACTAAGTCTAAAGATTCAAATAAAAAGGGGTACCTCAATTCAAAGGTGGGAAAAAGGGGAAAGAAAAAACCCACTTTGGCCCTTTGGGAATGGAATGAAAACAAAGAGGAAAGCGGCTACGGAATGGTGCAAGGAACAAAAGCTGGCTGTCATGAACACAGGTTTGAAACCACCCAAGAAATTTGGGGACAGGGGAAAACCCCCCGGGCGAGGGAAACCCCAGGAATCAAATAGATTACACCCTGATTCAAAAACGCTTCCGAACTCTTAAAAAACGTTTGTAATCCATGATGAGATGGGGAAAGTGATCATCCCCCGTTAGGGGACAATGCGACAAAAATTTAAAAATTTGTAAAAAGCAAAAAGAACCCAAAACTGCAAAGAAATCTACAAACTACAAAAAATCAAAGAAAAATAAAAGATAAAAAGGTGACACAAATTTTGATGCCTAGTCAACTCACCACACAGGGGAAAAATTGCGGGTGAGGGAGCAAAAAATAATCCCAGTCAAAAATAAAAAGGCGCAAAATGGATGACTCCGAGTTTTTTAAACCAAGGAAAAAGGAAAGGCAAAAGAAAAATGAAAAGAAGTATAAAGAACTCGAAAAAATGGTTAAAAAAATATGTATAACCCCACGGAAAAAGGGATAAATATGCTAAGGAAATTGAAAGAATGAAAATTTTTTGATAAAAAAATTATGATGAAAAAAAAAGAGTGACAGGGAAGAAATCATTGCAAAAAAAAGGTTTAAAAAAACGAGGATGGAGAAATACTATGGAAAAAAAAGTTTCTTAACAGGTGGCAGAATACAAAAGATTTATACCATGACGACAGAGGCCCACCCCTCATATTAGCAAAAAGAGGGCCAATAATCATGGAAGACGAATGAGACATGCACTCAGCAAGATAAAAAATGGTAAAGCCCCAGGATTGATGTTTCCCCTCTAAATTGAAATGCCCTGGATGAAAGGGGGAATTAAAGGCAGTCAAAACTACTAAAAAATAAATGACACGGAGATTTTCCGACAGAATTAAGAATCCTTACATTGCAACCCCCAAAGATCCCGGCACAGCTAATGGCCCAACATCGTAAAATCACCATGATCACCTCACCAAAGTTTTTTACAAACTCAGAAAAAAGAGAAAAAAAAATACCCCAGAAAAATCAGAAACGAAATTTTAGATTATGGTAGAAAAAGGCACCAGAAATGCAATCTTCACTTTGAAAACTCTCATGGAAAGATCCTCGGGTCCAGAAAGACCGTCCCTGCTTCTTTGACTACTAAAAAGTGTGAACAAAGTACGACACTCCAAATTTTTGAATTCTGCGGGCTTACATCGAGGGGAAAAGATCTTTGACTCCTCAAAAAATAATTGGGAAGATAGGCAGCCATTAGAGTCGAAAATGTCTTCAATATAGCCCAATCTACAGGGGGGGTCAGGGCGGGCGTGTTCTCACCTGATTTTAAAATGTATATGTAAAATAATTCTATAAATTTTGAAACTGGGGAAAATTAGTGTAGGTGGCCACAACATAAAACAACCTGAGATATGCAGATGACATATCCATCGCAACTCTGAAAAAAAACTGAAACTTTTTTAACACCAGAAAACAGACAAAAGCGAAAAAAAAGATTACAGCTCAAGCAAAAAAGGGACAGTATGCAGGTGATCTGAAAAAGCTGTTATACCAAAATCAACTAGCCTTAAAGGAGAGAATCAGAAATGAACCCCTTTAAATACCTTGGTTTTACTACACCCGGGGGCAAGTGTATCAGAAACAAGTGAGATCGTAAATCTAAGGAAAACTTTAACAACAGGGAATGTATTTTTACCAACATAAGATAAGCCTCAGACAAAGTCCATGTTGGAGAGCCTAGTAGGTCCATTTTCTGTACGGATATAGTGTGGACCCACCCAAGGGACAAGAACAGCACTAGAAGCTGGAAGGGGTTCATCCAGAGAATCATGAAATTCTCATGGAAAAAAAAGAAAAACAAATGCAGAAGTAATGGAAAGGGCTGGGTAAAGAGATCCTTCTAAAACACCATCAGAAAAAGACGCTAAAATTTTTCGGCCATATAATCAGGGCTGCGGACTAGAGAAACTGTTAGGGAGGGGCAAAATATTGGAAAAAGAACAAGGAAAGGGCAACGAAAAAATTCACAGACAGCTTAAACAAATTAGCAACGAAAAAGAGGGCACCAAAAATGAGCTCATGAGGGACCGGAACGGGAAAAGATTGGAGACCCATGACTTTGAGTCTGCAGACCAGCGGGACACTTAAAGAAGGGGATATTATTTTTTCTTATATATTTTGATTCGTTCCAATATTTGAAGCAAGTTTACCAGGGGAGGGGATACTCAGGGTCGGAGCACTCCCATCTTTGGGGTCGGGGAAGGAAAGCGCAAGGAAAAGGAGATGGGCGCCCCCCTAAAATGCTGGTCCAGAGAAGGAGGTCCTACCCCTTGCTCCCCTAACCCTTATATTTTAAGGGACCCCTTTACTTACTTTTAACCAAGTTTCCCCCCCTCCCCCCCCCTCTGGCCCCCTATTGACCCCCTTCTTCTTTCCTTTCCGCCCCTCCCCCCCCCCCCCTCCCGAGAGAGGAAGAGAGAGAAGAGAGAGAGAGAGAGAGAGAGAGAGAGAAGAAGCGAAAGAGAGAGAGAAAGAGAGAGAAGAAAAGGAGGAGAGGAGAAATTTTGGGCCTTTTGACCTAAAGGACCATAACTGGCTTCCCAGAAACAGGTGATTTAGGCCGCGGCAGTGTGTTTTTCAGGGCAGTTGTCTTTATTTATAAAAATTGAAAATAAAAAAATTGGGTTTTCTTTTTTAAATTTCAGTTTAAAGGGAAAACTTTTTTGTTTTTTGTCTGTTATGCCATTAAAAAAATTTTTTTCCAAACCCCGGGTGGCTTACTTTTTTTTTCTTTAAAAATTTTTTTTAAAAACATTTGTTTTCTTTTTTAGGGGAAATTTGGATAAGCCTGGGCTTTTTTTGGGTGTTGTTTTGGAATTTTTACCCCCCCGAAAAGTCTTTTTTTAAAAGGGGAAAGGGGTTTTAACAGAACCAAAATTCCGGGTTTGCCCCATTTATAATTAAAAAGAAGGATTTTTTTTTAATTTTTACATAATTATGGGGAAATTTTATGAAAAAAAAAGTTTTTTTTTTAAAAAATTATTTTTTGGAAACAAAATTCAAAACTTTAAAAAAAAAAAACCCCACAGAAATAAACAAAACCTTGGAAAAAGATCTAAAACGAAATAAAAAATTAAAAACCCTAAAAATAAAAAATTAAAAAAAATTTAAAAAACCCCAAAAAAAAACCCCAACGTAAAAAAGAACCTGGCAAGTCAAAAAAAAAATAAAAAACCTGTAAAAAATTTATTCTTGTTAAAAAAAATGATAAGGAACCATATTTGAAAACCCCGTCAGCATTACCCACCAAAGAAAAAATTAAAATTTATAGAAAAAAATTTTCCCTTCTTGGGAAAAAAAAAAGCCTAGGCCTTTTAAAATTTGCTTAAACCAAAAAAAATTTTAATAATCCCTTTTAACCCTTTAGGAGCAAAAAAGGCTATCTTTTTGGGCCAACCCAAAAGAAACTATCCCCCAAACCCCCCCGCGGTTTTCCAAAACGTTTCCCCACTTGTTTTGGGGCCCCCTTCACTTCCCCGGGTCGGGTTAACAATCGTTTTTCCCTGTTGCTTTTGGTCTCCTTTCCCCATTTCCTTCTGGTTGAATGCTGTTTTTTTATTTTTTTCCCCATCCACTAGTGGGGAAAAATTTTTTCCCCTTTTTTTTGCCTGCATCCCGGGAAGTCTTCATTGGAGATTCTTGGCCAAAGATGTGGGTTTTTTAAATGTAGACTCAGAAGCTGATTTTTAAATAGACCTGTCACAAAATCCTGTTTTTTTTAAGAGGGAAAACTTCCTGCGAGATGTTTTATCGTTGTGACGCCCTGTTGACCATAGTTACTGATGTAACTTTAAATTTATAATTTTTAAAACCACATAGGAAAGATGGAAGAAAAGAAACTGATGAACAACAGGAAGCACAGGAAAATGCCAGAACCAAGGCAACGGAAAATCGCAGCAGCCCCTTTCCCACAATCACAACTGTCACCAAAGTGGTAAGACCCGGGGAGATTTTAAAGCTGGAAAAGGGGGTTAGGGGAAGGGAAATTGACAAAAAAAAATAGTAAAAAGAAAGAAAAAGATTTATCCAAGAAGCACAAAAAAAGAGCCTATGAAACCCAAAAGACCACCACTGAAAAAAATATTCAGTGTTCTTGTTTTTCGGCATAACTGTTATTGGCAGGGGTTATACGTTATGATTATCGAGCAGAAAGCACCGACAAAGAAAGAACCGCGCAAGAACAAAACCCAAAACCCACCCCACGCACAACCTTTGCAAAGCAAACAGCCTGACGGGACCCATTCAAAATGTATAAATAATTTATAAAATTTAATTTATATTTATGTAAAATATGAGTACAGAAAAACAGCAGTAAATTTGGCTACCCCGCCTGTTATTGGGGTTCACGTTGGGTTTTCTTCTGGGAAAGAACCTTTGAAAAGAAGCCTGCGATCTAGGAAAACTAGATTTGAGGACAGTGCCGAGCTAGTTGCAGTTTTAACAAATCCCTTGCTTTAAAAAACTTCGGTTAAAACAGGAATCATTCCCGAAAATATGCCTATAAGTAGAACCCAAAGCCTTCTTTTTGTGGTTTTTTGGTTTGTAGTTTAAAACACTTGTTTTTTACAGGTAGCATCTACTTTTTTCTAAACTTCTCAGAAAGGAAAAGGAAGAACAAAACAAAGACAAATGAACAAACACAGGGAAAGACGAAAGACAAAAATTGCTTGTTAGACTTTATTAAAGAAAAAATTCGTGAACAAGGACACCACAAAAAATTTTCTGATGTTATGGGGCCATTAAGGGCTTACATTTTTACAATCAACAACATTTCTTATTATAAAAATAGCTTTGTGATTTTATCAGCCCCCCGAAACCCCAAAAAAAGGGGAGATTTCATTCATTTTTGGTGGGCATACAAATTTTATTTTCTACACAGAAGTTGGAAACCAAACAGGCAATTTTTTTTATTTATTTTTGAAACAAGGAGCAACACTCTCGAAGATCTACTACACGCCAAAAGGATTTAAAGGACAACAGCTATTAAAAATGAGCTTTGCAGCAGGGGTAAGTTCGAGGTAGCAAAAAGTGACTGTCTAAAAACATTAAGGCAGATTAATTTTCCTGCTCCCAAGACATTACCAGACCCCCCTTCTCAAAATGAAGCCAAAAAATCCTCAAAAGACCTTTTTTTATTTATCCCAACCTCAGAAGAAAGGGTAAAGATGCACTGACTGTTTTTAGACGTAGCTTCTAGTATAAAGATGCAGAGCCCCCTTCTGAAAAAAGGGTACCGCCCCCGTTTTTGCAGGGTATCTAAGACGTATCCCTTAAAATATCTTAGACCATCCAGTGTGATGAGGAAAAGGTTTAAAAAACATTTAATCAGCTGTTACGAAGAAGGAATAGCAAAAAAAGGGACTACCGCCAACCCCAAATCCAACACTATTGAAGATTTTACAAACTGTTAGCAAAAAAACGTTGGGTATCAGTCCACCAGAAATAGACCCCAGGGCCCCGAAAACTGAGTGGGGAAGAAGATCCTCTGTTTTTTGACAATGAACTGTAAGTAACTAAAGCAACAGGGGTTTAAAAAAAACCTGTTGACTCAAAACAAACAAAAACAATACAGCACACAAACCAAAAACACCCCCATGTAACCCCTAAACCCTTTTGGAAAAAAACAACTTAGATTTTGTACTTAGAAAGCAGAAACCAGCAACATGGCAAGCGAGCAACAAAACCCTCTGGGGAAAAAAACTTATGAAATAAATAAAAAAAATTTTGGGAGGGTTCCCCCAATCATTTCTGTTACAGCCCTCCAGCAGGGTTTTGTTAGAGGGAAATGCAGCTGGCCCCTAATCCTGTTCCTTAAATAAGGTAGGGTATATTTTTCAGAAGTAAGTGACTGTAGGTTATCTAACTGTTTTTTTAATATAACTTGGCACCTTTTACAAAAAATGAACTTTTTGGACACGTTGTATCGCACTAAAAACTTCCATAATATTATTTAAAAACATCTTTTTTGTTGCTTCTTTAATTTTATTTCTACTTGCTCACCAAAATCCTTATTTATGCACAGCGAAAAGAGAGACAAGGTCTTGTACCATGCTTTGGATTTATACAGATAAATAATCCTTGTGAATTAATCAAAATTGTTAACTCATATATAAAAGGAAAACTTAATCAATCTTGTTCTCAAATAACCAATGGATGGTGCTCTGGTGAAGAATTACTTTTTTTGTGTCCGTCAAAACAGAGTCTTTTTCAACCACTTTTTTGTTTAAACGGGCAGGATTAGCAGAGCTTTTGGGGTTGTCTGAAGAAAACCCCGCCTTGAAACAGGCCTCTTTGAAGTTTCATGACAGAGCTTGTTTTGACCACGGTTTCCAAAACCTTTTGCCTTTTTATAAAACCGTCTGGGTTTCAACGCTATACTCTTGCCCCCAGCCCAAAATATTATTTGATAAAGGGGCCGTTCCTCATCCCCCATCTTACCTATAAATTTTTTTTACTGTTGGAGCAAGGGGGTCTTTTTGGATAATCACAGGTGTCATAAACCCTGACTCTATCCCACACCATGTCTTCTGCAATGCTTTGTATTACTTCTGGGGTAAAGTTAGGTGAAAAGAGTCAGTGTTGGTACAAGACCCCTTTCCCCAGGAGTTTAGGTTTTAAAAATAATCATACAAGAAACCCCGCATCAAAACCCCTTTTTAAAACGCACGCTGAAAACCCAAATACTGGTTTTGTTAGTTTAACCTGCAAATTTTTCATCGATACCTACAACTGTTATGAATAGCCGAAGTCTTGGTACTTGGCTTTGATATCACCCGTAGGCCCGTTTTCCTTTTTGGGCTAATCTGACATTTTTCTTTTGTGGGTTTTCCTTTTTTTTCCAAGCAGCTGTTGTTTGACTTGAGGTAATCCCCTTTTCTATGCTTCATATACCTTCATTCTTAGACAGTGTTCTTCATGAGTATGGTTTTATATATGCGTTGATAAAAAAACAATGATGCGATGGACACGAAGAATTAACCCGTGCCCTTTGGGAGAACTGCGCATCTGTATGAATACATACGCTCTTGTTCAGATTTGGGACTACTTTGGGGGTTCGTGGGTGATGTTTTTTCCCTTTTTTTTTTTGCAGCCATTGGTAATCATTGAAGCATCTGTATTCATGGGATAAATCAGATAACTTCCAAGATCCACCCTGGTTGATCTATGTCAATTATGATATCTTTTTAAACCAAGAACAATAAAAGGGCCAATATCATTTGAAAGTTTTGCAATTGCGTGATGGGACATCGCCCACCCCTAAGGTGTTTGTGCTAAGTACAAAATGCAGTTGAAGGTTTGCTAGGGCATGTCCTTCTAAATATTTTTTTGGCCTACAGTAATTTTTTGATCCCTACTGAGCCCGCACCACACAAAAACCACCTCAGTCATTTGCAGCATGGGCAGGGCAACAACGAATCAATCACACCCGGGAAACCAAGAAAGCACCCCCATGACATTCCGGGGGTAATATTGTATGGGCTAGACCTAGTGTTTATGCCATTTTTTCTGTATTCCCAAAAAACAACAGTGAGCAAAATGCATCCAAAAACCAGAAATACGACAGGTAATCACCCATCATCTGAACACGCATCTTTTGCCCTGCCCCTGAGCGTGCTTAAATCTCGTCATGATTTCCCTTTTCCCCCAGCTGCTGAAGAAAACTTCTTGTGGTGGAAACTTTCTTCATCAAACCTTTCCCCCGAATCCCTTACTTTTAAAGGGAAAACACCTTTCCGTGCAAGCTTTTTTTGAAAATATTTTTTCTGTTTAGGGGAAACCCAGTGATGAAGCAAGGATCTATAGATCACTCAATGTTGTGCAGGATCAAAGAAGGACAGGGATCATGTAAAAATCAGGTACTTCTTGATGCGTGCAATGCAGTGGGGGTTTTACTCATCGTCACTGCCCGCATACAGTCCAGTCATAACCTCTTAGATTGTGGAAAAAAACTGGGACCTTCCATTTTTGGGATTACTTTTATTGCAGATTACGCTTATATGTGCTGCACGCAAAAATTACCCCTATGGGTCATACTCTAAGTGGGATTGTCTTTCTCCTGTGGTGTTAAGGGTTTGCCATAGTCCCGTAAATTTTTCAGAAGCATACTGCTCCCGGGCTTCATCAGTCATAATGATCTCTTGAGGGTTTTTGTTTTGAGGTATACCATGATTCGCTTTCATGTTTTCAAGAAAAAAATTTGCAGCATCTGGTCCCGATACAAGAATGGCTCGAGGTGCAAAAATTGATTAACAAAAACATAAGCAAAGGAACAAACTTGATGACACAGGTAAAACTGTTTTAAGAAAATTTTCAGCGCTGTCCCTTGGGATGGGACAATGATACATTTAAAATCAGCATCACTACATATGGACATTGTAGTTTCTTTATATTTTGAAGTAACATTGCGCCTGGCGTGGGTTACAAGTCTGTAAAACTTTAGTCACTCTTTCAGGTTTTTTGTGTTTGTCGCTGCTGTAAAAACGGCGATCTAATCAAAAACCCTCTGCAAAACCTTGTTTTTTGGGGCCTTTTTTTTTTGACGATGAGCCCAATGAGGCTAATGGTTTGTTTCTTTATTGGTAAAATACAAAGGTTTACTGGTTCTTATCGATTTTCCTACAGGGGGTAAAACCTTTTTGAGATGCATGTGGTCTTAGGGACCAAGTTCCCAGATGTACAATTATACACTAATTGCGCGTTTAAATTTCCTCAAAAACCCGTAAATGCTTCTAACACCACAGAAAAAACAATGCCGTTAAGTCAAGCTTTTTCAGATGTCATTAAGTTTGAAATTTTTCTCTGTATTCTTTGCCCCATAGTACCCCCAGACACACCACTAAAACACTTATTTTGTTTTTGAATTTTAGAACGCACTTTTGTTAAAACATCAGGGGCAAGGGAATTAGCTTCTACCAAAGGGATGAAACTTTGTTTGCTTTTGACCTTTTACCCGATCCCCCTTCTTTCGTTTTGCAGAAGTTCGAAATTTGCATCATCTCATGTGCCCCTAAGTGTTGAGCTCTTCAAAAATTTAGGGTTGTTGTGTTGTTGACACATTAACGGTTAATTGTTTTTCCCCTTTGTTTGTGGTTGTACAAGATGCGCAGTAACGCCCCTTTAAAAGGGAAACTTGTGTTTTGTAACGGACATGATTTATTGACATGATTATTTTTTTAAACGAGGATAATGGAAAAGCATCATGTGTTTTTTCATCTATCCCGTGGTGAACAGACTGGTGGCCCAACCACCTGACCTCGTACATTTTCCCCTCATCACGAGACAGGGGGGAGGTTGAAAATGAAGGTTTGGCTTTTTTTTTTATGAGGGCTTCTTACTCAGATTTAGAAAATTAACAGAAACCCTAAACACTGTTCCCAAATATTACAAGTTTCTTTGTAATTATGGCGAAAAGAGTCCCGCAAAAAATTGCTACGGAATACCGCCCAGGGAACCTGAAAAAATTATTTATGTGGATGAAACCTGAGTCATGAAAATCGTCTAGTGACAAGTATTTCATGATGTTAGATATAGACAATGTCCCCTGGATATTTATGGAAAACACAAAATGGTGACGTGGACAGTACAGTGACATTGAGGGTTTTTTTCAGAATAGTGACAGTGGCAGTGAAGTAGATGACACTTTGAGGGTAGATTATGCCCCGGGGTAAAAACCGTTATACAGTTTGGCCATCCATTTTGATAATATATTTAAAATTTTATATATAATTAAAAAAAAATATATATATAGAGAGAGAGAGAGAGAGAGAGAGAGAGAATAATATAGAAAAAAATATATATATAGAGAGAGAGAGAGAGAGAGAGGAGAGAACAAGAGAGAGAGAGAGACAGAGAGAGGAAAAAGAAAGAGGGAAGAGAGAGAGAGAGAGAGAGAGGAGAGAGAGATAAAGATAGAAGATAGAAGATAGAAGATAGATAGTAGATAGATAGTAGATAGTAGATGATAATAGCGCTTTGATTTGTTTTCTTTACAAAATTTTAGCGCATATAAATTCCAAATTATTATTATTTTTATAAATTGTTTTTTGATAAAACCCCCCAAATTTTGCGGGTACCACTTCCCTTTAAACACACAGTTGAAAAATGTAAAAAGAAAATAAAAACACAACGGTTCAGCTTCATTCTCCTTTTTTTTTTTTATTATTTTTTTTTTATTTTATTGTTTTTATACTACTATATAAATTATAATATATATTATATATAAATATTATATAAATATAATATTATATATATTATTTTCCCTTGTTTATCCCCGTACTTTTCTTTCATATCATCTACACATACACAATAAAACCCTTTAAAAAAAAAAGAAGTATGTTACCCGCCGCAATCTTAAAGGGCCATGAACATTAAAAACCTTCTCTTCACAACTATGAAAAGCCTTTGCAACTTCTGACCACATACCCTCAGAACACATAAAAACTGTCCTCCGCCAATTGCTGAAAGAGCAGCACTCCAACTGACCACTCTGCCCAAAGGCCCTGTGCGCCGGTACACCCCGTTTTTTGAGGCGAAACGCAAACGTTGGCGTCTAAACGGCAATGGGGAAAAACAAAACCGAAATCAATAAAAAGCTTCTCCGAAAAAAAACAAAAAAAGCAAATTTTTTAAACCATTCACAAAGCAGTTATTACTCTTCCCTTTTTTTTGCACTAAAACCTAAATCCTTTTTCACGCTACCCCAAAAACTTTTTGGGTCGCAAAAAAAAGCCCTCTTTCCACACCCACGCCCGTCTGAACTTCCCCCTTTTTTCCTACTTTTTAGATAAAATCCGCAAATTCGCTCCGGATGGATCAGACCCAATTTCCCGCCTGCACCTCCTGATCCCAGTTCACTGGGACCCTCCTTTTTTCTTTCATTTCCAAAATGAAAACGAAATCAAAACAATTCTTAAAAGAAATGACGATTAAAACATGCGATCCTTGATCCCATACCCCTTTCCGTTTCTCACAATGCCCTTCCACAACTTTTCCCCCTGTCCCGAAATAGTAAACTCATCTCTTTTTTTCAGGGAATTTTTCCCTCATCCTCAAAAAGCAAAAGTCACCTCTACTAAAAAGCATGACCCTTTATCCCCAAAATTTTTAAAAAATTACAGACTGTCTTAATTACCTTTCATTCCCAAAACACTTAAAAAGTTGTTCTAAAACAACTCAAAAACCACCTTTTTCCAAAATCTCCCCTTTCCCCCTTTTCAACTGCCTATTGCGCCCCACACACCGAAATCCCCCAGTTCCATTTAGATAACTTTTTTCTCGTGCGACAGGGAAAAAAATCCCTTCTCACTCTTCCGACCTATCTCTGCCCTTTTACGTAAGATCACTCAATTCTTCTTTCTCGCCTCCAGAACAGTTTTGGGATTAAGGCACTCCATACCCGGTTTTTGTTCATACCCCCAAACCCTACCAGAAAGTTATTTTCAGCAAAAATTTAATCAAAAAACCCGTCAAACTGAATGTGGATCCCCAGGGGCATTCTGGGTCCCCTTTTTCTTCATCTTTACACCCCCACCTCACACATAATAAATCACCACATATTGATCACTTTTTATCTGTGCCCCCCAGCTTCGTTGTAGCAATACCCTTGAAAATTGCCCTTTCCCCCCTGAAAATATGGGGCCCCTGCCTTCTAGCATTAAAATGGATACCAAAATAATTACGCTAAATGCCCATAAAACGGGAACCATGCTCAGGGGGGCCAAAAAATAAACTTTCTTCCATACAACAATCCAGTGGAAAACGCAATACATCGGGTTTCCCCCTTTTCCATCTCGTGAAATATTTAGGTTGGGTTCTTGACAACAACCTCTATGATCGGGGGATCGGGGTCTAGAGGTAACGCCCTGTTAGAAAGGAAAAGTCCCGGGGCTGAATGGCGACGGTTCGTACCCCTTTGGACCGGGAAAAATTTTTCCCCCCCTCCATTAGCCATGGTGGTGGTCTGGGCGCATCTTTCGGATGAGCGATAAACCGGGTCCCGTGTGTTACACGTAATTATTTAGCGCACGTAAAAAAAACCCACGGGAACAAAAATTGTCCCGGCAAAATTCTTTGAAAAAAACCCCTTGAAGGGGAACAAAAACAGTGCAGGAAAAAAAAAAAAAAAAAAGGGAAAGGTTGGGGCAGCGCTAAGTGGCGACGGTTCTCTCGCTCTCCCCGGGGGGAGACCCGAATTTCACGGAGATAAAAACTGCCGTGACTTAAAATGGTTTTAAATAAATCTGAGCGCTTTGATTTGTTACTTTTCAAGATTTAGCCTATTAAATTCCCTACATTATTTATTATTATTTATGAAAAAATTTATCACCCAACCCCCCCCTTATGCACATCAATTTCCGCTAAGTGCAATTCGCAAATATCGTCCACTGATGCAACATCCAAATTGTCAATTTCAATCTCTCTCGATGGACACTGAATTCTCCTTGGCTGGTTTGCCCCTCCCATCTATCCCTTCAACCATCAAAACTTTGCAGCTCGATGGGCCCCTTTAAAAAAAAAAATTGAACATCATCCTCTTTGCGATCTCTTCACTGGCGCCCGTCTCCAAAGAATAAAGTTAAAAAAAACCCCTTTTTTTCAAATTCTCCCCAAAACTGCACCCTTTTTTTCTCGAAACTGTCTTCACCGTAACCCGTCCCGCTCCCTTAGTTATCTGTAGATATTTTGCTTTCGAACACCCCGATTTAAAAAAACCACGTTGCCGTCGCTCTTTGTCTGTTTTTCCGGGCCCCCCCACATGGGAAAGCCCTCCCTCTTCCACTTCGCCCAAAAGCCTTCATTTTTATTCTTCCCAAATTTACCTCAAAACGCCTTATACTCTATTGAGACTTTCCCCGTTATTGTTCCACTTTTTTCAATAGGCCTTCACCTTCACCACCCCCACCTAAGGTTTTTTGTGTAATACACACCTTGCTCCGCTATTAAGCCTTTTAACCACTTTGGCATTAATCGCCGCAAACCGACGGGAACACGGCAGGCCCACGTCATCCCAGTGGTGGGCTTCCCTCTCCTGTGTCTCCCCCCTCCCCTGACGTCACTTCTGTCACCCCTGACAAGCTTCTTCCCCCGCTGCCGTCCACCCCCCCCCTTCCTTTTGATTGTTTTTTTTTGAAAACTCTGTATGTTTTTTGTTCTGATGATTAGATGTATACCTGAGGGTTTTTAAAAAACCAAACCCCCTGTCACACAGTTCTTTCCCCATCTTCTACTCCTGATTCACCATAAAAAATTTTTATTGTTTTTCCGCAGCGGCATCCCCACCATCCCCTTTTGCCCTCTTCCTTGTGCTTTTCCCAAATCACCATTTCACCCAAACCCTCCCCACCCCTTTCAGATCCCTTTAAATTTTTGTTTTGTTAAAATGTGCATCGTCTGTCCAAATGGAAAAGCCATTACATATTATTTCATTCTGAAAAAAACATTGACTTAACCTTCCCTCCCCGAAACTTGGCTTAAACCCATGGCATGAGCCAAAAAAAAAACAGCGACTCCCCCGGGATATAAACCTTTTTTTCCCCCCGACTCTCTCGGGGAGGTGGATTCCATCTTTCTCAAGACAAGGAACCATCTCTTTCTTTCATCAAAAACTTCAATTCTCACATGAATCTTTAAAGTTTGCGAAATCAATTCAACCCACCGGGCCACTTATTATATCTGCTGCCTTTACGTCCCCCTCCAGCCGTAAAAAAAAACCAAACATCTTTTTTTCCCCAAAGAATTCCAGTCACCCCTCGACCTACAGCCTCTCTCCCACTAAACTTATAATTCTTGGGGATTTCCCAACTTCATTTCGACAACCAGTCTTTCCAGATGTCAAACGTCTTTCTTTTCTCGTCCAACCTTTTTCCTCTCTCAAGGGTAACCAACCACAGTTTTGGTCATTTTTTTAGACGGGTTACTAAGCTTCATTAAATCTTTAACTCTGTTTTGTCACCGACAAACTGCTTCTATCATCCGCCTTCTTTTCCATCTAAACTCACAAACCTGTCAAAAAGAAAAATTGTTACTCTCGTAATCTTAAGGCCTTGCATTCATACCTTCTCTTCCCCAAGCCCCGAACTTTTTTCCAAAAACCCTCTGCCCAAGGGGACCTCTTGATACTATAACACTATTTCGCCAAGTTTGATGAGCTGCCCCCCCTATGTTCTCCCCCCTGCAGCCCGTGCGCCAGGGTTCCCAAAATCTTGTGCAAAGCGCAAACGCCGGCAAAGAAGGGCAGTGGGGGAAAGAAAAAAAACCAAAATCAACAAACAGTTTTTCCGAAAAAAATAAAAAAAGTCAAACTCTTAAATCCATTCAGCAAAAGACGACTACTACTTTTCCCCAAATTTCCTGTGCTACACCCATAAAATCTTTTTTTTCCCTCCCCTAAAATTTCCTTTGGGATTGCAAAAACAACCCCTTCCTAACCCCCAAGCCTGTCGAACTTCAATCCATATTTTTCCCTTTCTTTCGATAAATTTCAAAACATGCTCCGGGACGTGTCAAACTCAATTCCAGCCGGCCTCCTGCCCCCCATTTCCTGGCATCCTCTCTTTTCCTTCCATCCCACAAGTGAAAAAAAATCTGAAAATTCTAAAGGGAAAAAAGACTATAAAATCATGCGACCTTTGCCTCCTGTCCTGTTTTCTCACAATCCCTTTCCACAATTGTGCCTTTATCACTAAAATGTAAATCATCTCTTCGTGGGAAAATTTTTCCTCAGCTCTTAAAACGAAATAGTCCACCTCACAAAAAAGGCACGCCCTCGACCCCAACATTCAAAGAATTATGGCCGTCTAAAACTTCCCCCTTTATTTAAATACTAGAAAAAATTTGTTCTCAAAACTCAACGTCCCCTTTAATCCATTCTTTTTCCCCACTTTTCAGTCTGCCTACCCCCCAACCACAGCCCGAAACCCCCCTAGTCCTACTTTAGATAACTTTATTTGCTTCTGATGCGGGAAAAATCTCCCTCCTCACTCTTTTTTTTATCTGCAGCCTTTTTACCAAAATCACTCAATTCTTCTTTCTCGCCTCCAAAAGTTTGGTTTAAAGGCACAGCCCCCACCCCGGTTTACTTCATACCTCCGACCCGGGTTTCCGAAAGTTATTGTAAAAAAAATTCAATCAAAACCTGTCAAAATGGAATGTGGGTCCCCCAGGGTCGTCCCGGGCCCCTTTTTCTTTACTTAAATGCTCCACTTCCCCAAAATTAATAAACAACCCCCCATTTATCATATTTCTATGCCCAGAAACCAACTTGTGCAGCGATACTGTTGAAAACTTTCCTTCTCTCTTACAAAAAATGTCCACTGCCTTCAAAGAATTTTAAAACTGGATGACTCAGAAAAAAGTTACAAAATTAAAGCCCATAAAACCCAAACCTGTCTAGGGACCCCCAAATAAACTTTCCCTTATCCCAAAAAATTAATAGAAATTTGGAAAAACGTCATTTCCCTTTTTCCAACCTTTTTGGGAAATATTTAGGAGTATTCTTGACCAACTTCTATGAAAAAATTTATCACCCAGACCGCCCGCTTGCTACTATCAAAAAACGGCGCGTAAGCCGATTGCAAATTCTGCCATGATGCAACTTCAAGCTTTCACTTTTTTTTTAAGTTTAGACTACTGTAATTTCTTTTGGCTGGGCCACCCTCATTATCCACTTCTTCAAAGCAACAAAACCGCAGTCGATGGTCCTTGAAAGAAAAAATTTGGGAAAACCTCATCCTCTTCTGCATCTCTTCACTGGTTGCCTGTTCAAAAGACGCAGTATAAAAACAATACCTTGTTTTAAATGTCTCCCCAAATCTGCCCCTCTTATCTTGTAAAGTCTTCCCCCTTACATCCCTCCCCTTCCTTCGTTCAGCCGCAGATATTGGCTTTTGAACACCCCCATTCAAAAAAAACCCCTGTTGGGCCCTCGCTCCTTCTCGTTTCTGGTCCATCCCCCTGGAATGACCTCCCTCTTTATTCGTCAAAAGCCTTCACTTGATTCCTTCAAAATCCGCCTAAAAACACTTATTTTCTACTTGAACTTTCCCCCACAATTTCCCTAATTTTCAACAGAAACTTTACCCTTAAGTGTTGTTCCGTGGTGTGTGTGTGTGGGTAGGGGTGTGCGTGCGTGTGCGTGCATAGGCGCGCGCATGGATTTCTCATTATTTTTAAGGAAGTTGATGCCCCGTAAATGAGAGTGCAAGCGCTTCGATTTTTTTTTTTTTACAGATTCGCGCTATATAAATTCCCTATATTTTTTTATTTTTATTTTATATTTTTTTTCTTTATTTTTATGGCTGGGTTTATGCGTGTGAATGATTTTAAGCAAGCGCATTTTTTGTTTACTTAGAAGCAACGCTTGTAAAATTTTATATATTATTATTATTTTTATTATTATTATATTATTTATTATATTTTATAAAAAAACCCCGGCCAAGCGCGCGCACACACCACACCCCACCCCACACACAAGTGTACGCAGCAGGAAGTATAAATTTTGTGTAAATATGATATGTCCACAAACATACTGGTCTGTGTACTTTATCTGGTGTGCAGCAGTATTGTCAGGTGTGTGTGTTGTGCCCTGCTAGATGCCCGGTGGTGTAGCTGTTTGCTGCGTGCGCGGTTTTTGCGCGCGAGTGTGTAGTGAGTGCGTAAAAAATAAATTTATATGTCTTTTTAAAATAAGGCTTTTAACACGTCCCTAAATTTGGGTGGGGGTGGAGAGAAGAGGTGGGCAAAAGCCATGTGCACATGATAAATGCCCGCAAATGTGGTGGTGGGTGTGTGTGTGTTTTTGTGTGGCGCGGTGAAGAGAGCGTTGGGATGCTTAGTGGTACGCACAGCAGTGTGTGCGTGTGTGTGTGTGTGTGTGTGTGTGTGTTTGTGTATTTTTTTATTCCAGAGGATAATGAACTAAGCACTCTTGTTCAGTGTGTGGTGTGTGTGTGTGTGTTGTGTGGTGTGTGATATTTTTATTTGAAGTATCATGACAAAGATCTACGAAATATGAATGTAGCTTTCTTGTGTCTTTTTGACGTTAGTGTTCCTCTCAAGGTGCCGAGAGAGAGAGAGAGAGAGTACAGGTGATATGCCAAAATGTTGAGGACTTGTCTTCATAGTCTTGAATATGCAGCTGCGTGCTACCACTCTTCCCACCCTAGGTGCTAGGCCTTTCCTAACATTAAAACAGACTCTGGTGTCTGCTGTCTGTTTCATACATTCTATTCGCCAGTCGTTAAGAGTGGATAGCAGAAACAGACCGCTGTTTATTTACCTTAGCCGTGTCTCAGCTAGTGGGGACTGGGCTTGCTAGAACTCTGACGGGGGTGGCCTGTCTGGCAATGCAAAACTGGACCACATCGCAGCGGGTCATGTGTAGGGCTAACGTTTTATTCTGCAGCTGATAAGAGGAACAAAGAAATTTCTTTTTTTTTCTTAAGTGTTTGGAGAAAACTTTGCCAGTGAGGTTCTACCTAACACCACCTACACTATTTTATTTTTTATAACTAACAAGCCACTGCCAACCACTAGATTTTCTCTCCCTAAAATTGCAATAACACGCTTTAATTATGTTGGGAATATCAAATCATTTCTTTGATAACTATAAGTTTCCTTGATCACAATATTTCAAATGCAGTTTTCGCAGAACTAGCTGCACACGGGATAGTACCTTCTGGTGAGCACCCCTCGATAAGAACCAAACATTCTCTGCTCAATCCAACAGTCCACACAAGTAGTTCAGTTCATGACAACATCCCACATAGCCAATGTTGATCACCAGGCACATGTGCACGCCCACACGGCTACCTGCACGCGGCGCGTGCGCCCACACACGCGCACGCACGCATACCCGCGCACACTCATACACACACACCAAAACACACACACACGTGCAACCACACTCTCACACTCTTGTCCACACACACACACCACTCACACATACACACACACGCACACACCCACACTACACTCACACCTCAACACACAGCAGCTAAACACACCCATCAACACCACACTCACTCACACATCCTTACACATCCACAACTCACACACCAAAACGCACATGCCCATAACACAAACTAAACACCCACATACCCAACACTCACTCATTCATACATACATTCACACTTCCCACCACACACTCACACATACACACACACACACAACACACCACACACACACACAAACTTACCACAAAACACACACACACACACAAACACACACCCACACACTACACAGTATCCAGACTTTTACACAGCCCAACCGTCATTGAATGTTCAAAGATCATAAGATGGTTTTACCCTGATTTAGCTTGTTGAATCAGTCAGTCACACTCTTGATATGTTGCTTTGCACATCAAGCAATACAATAAACTCACTTTTGAGCAAGTGTAATCTTGCTATAGTCCAATGCAGAGGAAGCAACATGACTTTAGTGTGATCACCCTGCGGGCGAGGACAGGTCTTCATGCGGATTTATATTGAGAGAGAAGATGCGATGCCCTGTTTTAGGGAGCTGGAGGGCGTATTGTCCTGGATTGGGACACCAGGGGGGTCAGGACATGGCTGCTAGGTGGAGGCACTGGTTTTGCAGCTACGATGGAGGGCTGGGAGAATTGGGATAAGACAAGGGGGATAGGGAAGGGAGGCCGCAAGGGTTCCACGGGCAGTGGAAAGGAAGGGGCATGGCTGGAAGATGGGGAATGGAACACTGAAGATTCACTAACAGTGCCATTTTCACTGGTACGAAACCGGTTGTGTGGAAGAAGACTGGAAAGGTTCCCTTCGAGTTCAAGCAGGGTTCCAAGGGAACATGATGCGCCAGGGGGAGGACACCAGGTTGAGACTGTTGCCACTGAGCTGCTGACCATGTCTCTGGAATGACGCGGAGGTAGTTGACGTCTATGGAGGGACGATGGAAGGTACACCAGGTCCCGGGCCACATAGCCACGGAGGCGGGGAGCGAGGTCCGTTTTCCTGACATCTCCTGCCTTGTCCTTGTTAGGTAGGTTGATTGAAGGGTGGGGTTTCTGCTGGTTGCTGAGTTCTGTGCGAAAATCACCCTGGAGGATCAACTTTTCAGATATTGAGTTGAGGTTTGGCAAGGGAGGACGTGACTTGAAATGAAACTGCCCAGCTTGGCCACTCCCCTCTATGTGGGGTTTATGGAGAGTCTTTATACAGCACTGTCTTGGGCACCGTTCTGTGTCAGGAAAGTGTCCTGGTTGTTCGATGAAGCTGACTCAGCTGTGGCACCAGCTGTCTGTCAATGTTTTGTTGCTGGTTATAAACGGCGTTGTTCAGCGGATGCTTGTCCCCTGGTGGAATGAGTGAACTGGTTGATGTTTGCTGCAGGGAAAAGTTATTAGAGAGAGCTACCAGCTGAGTCCATTTTTAGTGGACACGGTTCTGCAGGGTTTCACTGATTCCAATGTGAACAATCACTGAGTGCACATGAGTGTACCATGCATGCTGTGAGGTAAGCCATTTTGGGTCATATGCTGTAGAGTCATTGCAGGAATACAGTTTACAACACGGTTCTGTTCGAGTTCCAGCCGCCTAGCATCATTTGTCTTATGTAAGGAATCTCTTATTAGGACAATCTGGAATTGTATGTATTTTGATTAGTTGAAGACTCTCATGGGGGTTTTTCTCTTGGTATTTTCTGCGTAAGCAAAATTTGGTCTACAGCATTATGTAACTGGGAGAGTTCGTTACCCACATTGCACCACTGATTTCCATGTATTGATGTATTTGACTCCGAGTCATAAATGGGTATCAAATTGATTTTGTGTTGACACAGAGATTGTTCTGATCGGGGTCAATTCCAGGGATTTGACTCGTAAACTTGGTATTCAGGCAAATGTTCTTTGTGTTTTGTTTTATCACCACTTCAACACTGTTGAGTTTGGATATGTATTATCGACCTTGAGTTCTGATGTGACATGGAAGAAAGATTCAGGGGCCCTGGCAGCCTCAAAGGCTGCTCATCTGTTTGTATCCCAGCATGGTCAACTGGGTAGATATTGGTTCAATGGGGCTTTGCTTATCAAAAGTTTTACTTTTGATTGCAGTGTGCCTATCTGAGTTTTTAATGAATGGTTTTCTTTATTTGTGACTTTTATCTGAAACTCAAGTTGAGAGATATATTTGTTAAGATTTTCCATTTCCATTTCAATATTTTCTACTTTTTTTATTTAAATGCTGCTTGATTTTATTTTTAACAGATACTTGAACGTCATGTGGGTGAGAGGTAAACCTGTTTTCCAAATCACTGAGTTGCACAGTCAAAAGGTCCTGACTTTCCTCAAGAACTTGCAATTTTAGATTAGTGGAGTTGTCAAATAGACGTGTAGGACACATTGTGCGTCTTCTGCTGCGTTAGTGACTTGCGTGACTTAGTGGCAGACACCACACGGTGCGGGTTGGAAGACAAATCTGCAAAGAAAGGGTCGCCCTGTCGTTTAGGTGGAGTTGGTTCGCTCTGTTTCTTGGGCACTACTGCCCTGTGTTTTTCGGTCCCACCAATCGAATCTGAATCAGGGACGCCTGCCTTGGATTCGTTTCAGCTTCATCCTGCGAGTGCCAAGAGAGCGGCGTGGGTGTCAGGAGTCAGTGTGCTGTGGAAGTCCTCGTTATGGGTGTAGGCCAGTTGGATGGGGCCATATATGTCTTCTAGAACGAAATAGGGCCGTGCGATAAGCTGCGCTTGTAATGCTGCAAGGTCTTCACTCAGTCAAAAGTCAGACACGGTCTCTTAGCAGCTCACATTCTTTTTTGCCACTGCCGGCAGTCATTTGCCTTGGCAGGTAACGTGCCCTGTCCCTCTGTTTTGAAATACCATGTCCTGTACATCTCTGGGAGTCTTCCAGGTAAAATCTTATTACTGATCTACTAAGACGTGAAGAAATAGGATGAGGGATCCATTTGAAAGAGACAGGACCTTGTTCATCCTCATCCAAATCTGTTATTTCACGTTTGATTGCTCTTCAGTAACCAGCGAGTCTATGTAGACTAACTATTTCTTTTGCTGTTAGTTCTTTTTCTGAGCAAGAAAAACGCTAACTGGAGTGATTCTTAGAGTTGCTGTCGCTTCTAGTTCTATAGTTGAAGGTGGTGTTCCATTATTTTTTCAAAAAATCCTTATTTCCACATCAGCCCTTTTACCAAGAAATTATCAGGGGGTCGATGTTCAGTTCATCAGTCATACAGACCTTTCCCCAACTGCTGTTCAAGTTCTTAATATACAGATAACAATTAAAAGGAGAGAGAAAAATATTAAAAACTCTCTTTTGTGCGGTGCCTATGTTCAACAGGGAAGTTAACTGAACACAGGTCATGAACAACAACAACACAACAACAAATGCACGTTGTCGGAGTCAACTAGCCCGTGCACGGGACATGTTGGCCCAGGGGGTTAGACTTTAGCGGAGAAAGCTGGTGATTTCCTGTTGACAATTCTGATCTTCATGTTCTTCTTTACGTCTACTTCATTTTTATTAATTAATTACACACTTCTGTTGTCCTTACTGCAATGACTTCCCAGAGACTTGCAATGGAGCATCACAACACCAGTACACAAACTTTCATAACGTCCAAGCCTTACTCTCACCAATTCCAGATAACACAAGAGCCACATCACAACCCGCCATCCAAGATTTCTTCTCCAGCGAGTGTGTGTGTGTGTGTGTGTGTGTGTGTGGTTTGTGTTGTGTGTGTGTGCGTTATTGTGTGTGTGTGATATGTGTGCTGTGTGTGTTTGTGTGTGTGTTGTGTGTTATGTGTGTGTGTGTGTGTGAATACATTATTATTATATTATTTTGTTTTAATTGTCATAAATAACTGGAATTTATATATCCGGTATCTTGCCAAGACAAATCTCCCAAAGCGCTTGCGCTCAACTCATTTCTTACACAGTCATGCACCAATAGCAAGTATAGTTCTAACAAGTCCAATGTACCCACACACACACACACTACACGACACACACCCACACACACACACACACACACACACATACACCACCACACGGTTATACACTTTGGGGGTGATGAATTTTGGCTGTTGAAAGCGGGATAGCTTTTGACAATGAAACAGGGAGGACATTCTTCGTTTGAAACAAATAAGTCTTTGAGGGCGATTTAAAAAAGTCACTAGGAAGGCCTTTGGCGAAGAGAGATAGGGAGGGACAAATTCCCAAATCAATGGACCAGAAACAGAGGAAAAGGCGCGACGACCACCAGTGACTGGTTGTATATAGGTGTTTGTAAGCACAAGGGAATCTGCAGACGGAGGCCCGAGGGAACGATAAGGGTGTACAGGGTGGGCGCATTCCCAGAGGGATTGGAGGGTGCTGTTTTGTGGAGAAATTTTATTAACAGAGTGTATGATTTTGTTTCTTTTTGTGGCACAGGCAGCCAGTGGAGAGATCCAAGAGAGGGTTAAATGTGCTCCGATTTTTTCTATCTGAGGACTAGTGAGCTTGCAGAGTTTTGGATTTGTTGACGGGAGTGGCTAGTGTATGCTGGCAGACCAGCCAAAAGAGGATTTGCAATCGTCCCAGACGTGAAAGCCTGAGAGATGCAGAGTTTTGATGTCGGTTGTGGACAGGTACTTTTGAATTGCACTGATACGCCGTAATTGATAGAAGCAGGACTGCAGGTCTGGGATGATGAAAATTTTTGCATAGAGCGTGTGATGTCAATAATGACCTAGATACTTTACCCGCAGTGGATAGAGTGATGATGCATAGCCGAATTTTATTGACGCTGTTCTAATGGAAGCTAGTTTGTTTTTTGTCCTACAAGCTTTGGCTTCCAGTTTTATCCAGTCGTTTAGTTGGGGGTAAACTAGTTCTCTATACTCCAGTTTTTGGCTATCTTAAAAGCACTGGTCATATTTTATCAGAGGAAGGCAGATATTCCGGAGTGGCATGTCCTTCGAATCAGATCCTCAGAATAACAAGTGATGGTTGAACTGCAGACAGTTAATTTATATGTGGCAGTGGAGCGTTGTTAGAGCGTGAAAGAACGGGCCCAGAAACTGATCCCTGTGGGACTCCCATTCCAGTCTGGCAGGTATGACTCTAATCTTGTTTACTGGTTGGACTGTCTGGAACGTTCAGTCAGGTATGCGTTAAACCAGGTGAGGGCGTATCGTAACACCAAAACGTTTCTTGAAGATGGGAGTGAAGGATTAGTGTGTAAAAGTGTCGATGGCTGCAAGATACAAGTCGAGTCGAGTGAGGAGGGAGATTTTCCTGAGTCCAGAAGCCAGTAGAAGCATGTTTAAGGTGTGAACTGGGTGGTCTTCAGTGCGTGGTTGGCGCGATAGGCAGACTGAAATGCAGCGCACGCTGTTGGAGGAGAAGTGGTTGTTGAGCTGTTATCAGAACTACTCTTTCAAGGGACTTAAGAGATAAAAAAGGTAGGTTCGAAAGAGGTCTGTAATCTCAGAAATGTTAGGGTCAAGGTATGCTTTTGAGTACTGGTGTGATAAGCAGTTTTGAGAGCTTAAAGGAACATTTCCAGAAACAAGAGATGCGTTTATATCTTGGTGCTAGCGGGTCCAAGCTGTGAAGGTACTGCGCGAAAAGAGAAGCGGTACGGGGTCCGAGATCGCCTGATTTTTTAGTCATTCCTTTCATATTTGTCTGATTTCCTTTTCGCTTATGGATGAATAAGGCAGGAGACGAGTGCAAACCATTTGAGCATCACAAATTACAGGCTGGATAGGGTTGATCCAAGCTCGAGCGAATGTTGCGGAATTTTGTCAGAATAAGAATGTAGCAATATAGAAAGGAAGTTCAGAGAGGTTGTAGATAGAAGGCCGTGGGCTAGCCTTCGCAGATCCAAGCAGCGTGGATTTAAGGACAAAAAAGAGAGATTTCCTAGATGTGGCATATCAAGAACTTGAGAAGAGTAATACTTTGTTTTGCTGAATGGATAGGTTTTGACTTGGTGATTTGTTTACGAGAAGCTGGTTTGATTATTTCAGTTTTGTTTTTTTTCGCCATTGCCGTTCTAGTTGCCGGCGTTTGCATTTTGCGACAGGGATGTTCAAGGGTTGTACCCTTGTGCACGGGCCTATCAGGCAAGAGTGGTCATTGGCGGTGCATGATCTCTCACAAGTTGGCTGAGGACGGTATTGTAGTGTTTAGAATGGTCCGTATGGTCCGGGATTTGTGATAGACGTTCAGCAGCTGTTGAAAGAAAAGTTAAGTTTGAACTTTATAATGGCCTTGAGTTGCAAAGGGTAATGCATTCTTCTTTGATAGGTTTTGCAATGTTTCGGAGAACAACTGGGGTTAGAAGATCGAAGAGCCGATCGTCCGTGACAGTACAGACTGAGATGCGCTAGACCTTTGTGAAACTTCGGTGATACGCCCGTCTACAACGTGACCCCTCTGTGTGTTGGTTGTTTTCTAGTTGGGAAAGAGAAGTGGTTAAACAAAGAAAGAGAACAGCCCTTAAATGGCGAGAAATGGTTGACAAATGGAAGTGGAGGTCACCAAGATAGGAATGATAAGTTTCTGGGAGAGAGGGGCTGAATGGTCAAGATGATTGAACTCTTGGTGGAAAACTGAAGACCTCAAATTGTTTCTCCGGTTGGGAGGTGGACGGTAAAAGGCAACAGAAAGTAAACAGCGTGGCATGTTAGGGTGAGGTTGAGTTCAAGGACTTCCCCCGAAAAGAATGCGGGGTAAAATATGTAGGGAAAGACAGATCGAAAGAGTTGGTAGCAGCGTGTCTTTGTAGATGTCTGGCAGCCACCTCCCTGAGCGCGTCGGGGGAAGAAGAGATTTGTAGCCAGTTGGCGTCATTGTTTTATCTTTGGTTGTGGACCAAGTGGTTTGCTCATGTTGTGTTCAGAATTGGAGTCAGATAAATTAAGTCGGCTTTGCCATCAGGAGAGACAGATTGAGCATTGAAGAAGAACCCATGTGGAGAAGTTCGAGGGAGGGCAAACGAGGTTGAAGAGACAGTGGCGATTGACTATGACTATCGAGGAAGAGGCTGAGGGTGATGGTATGAGCTCTGTGCACGGAAGCGTAAGCAAAGGCTGCGAGTCCGGAATGGAAGATGAGTTAAAAGAAACAGGTCGGTCAGGGTGATTTATAGTTTAATGAAAATCATTACACATCGTGGAATGATACCTTGAATCACAGACAACGATAAAAACATTGGAGGACCAAGAAAATTGAAGCAGTGTGTGGCTGGTGACGTGTTGTGGTAGTGAGTCAGCAGAGAGGAGGGGAGGCGATGTGGGGGAAGAGGCTGCAGGCAATGAGTATGCCTGCACGTGTTCTTGTTGGTTTTCCCGCAGTTGTATTCCGAGGTTACAATATGTTGTTTCAGTTATTTGTGCATTTAGTGCAACCCACTTGAGGAAAACTTTTAATCTGAACAGTTAGTGTCCTTGCCGAGTTGTCAAATGCTGGGCAGTGGTGGTGGGGGCGTTTTGAGTCTGAATTCACGTGCACTTGTGCACGCTGCGCCGCGGTTAACAGTAACAGGGTCACAAAGACCCCAACACCATCCCGTTAACACAAATCATAGAGTACAATGAAATATGGAAATGGAATACAAAGCAAAGAAAGATAATAAATTGAAATATGCTGCAAGTCAAAGTATATCAACAGAAATAACTGTTCTGACCACCACACTTTCTTGGCTGATGTATGAACACCAATGAAACAAAACTTTTCAGGAAGGACGCCAGAAAAACACACCAATTTCACATTCAAACAGAGAGACCCACACACACACCATGCAGCCGCCAGTCAAATGTCATGCATGATTGACTTTTCAAAATCTGAGACATATATTTCATACAGTTTGCTACTGGTAGGACTGCTTCTTCCCTATAAGGATGATAAACATTGACAGTTTCTTCCTCCCCTGGTACTAATCATTATGACTTTTATTATTTATGTTGGTGATAAATGGTGGTGGGATGATGTTTTCAGTTGCTTGATTTCTTATGTTTTCTTGTGTGCTACTTGCTTATGTGTCTCTTTTTTTTAATATCATAATTTGATTGTTTATTTCTTAAATTTAGACAGTGTGTGTATATGTGCGTGCGTGCGCACATGTTTGAGTGTGCTTTTGTGATATGTTGTTATTTTCTTTCTGTTCTTGTCTCTTTTTGTTCGTTTGTAATTGTTGTTTATGTTTTATTTTGTTGTGTTTTTTTGTTATTATTGTTTTTATTGTTGTTGTTTGTAATAGACCTCCTTTTCTATATCGAAGTTTTATAATGATAAGGAGAAGGACTGGATGTAAAAACACACATGAATGCTTATTCATTCTCCTTGAAATACAATACTTTGGCACATGAATTGAGTTGATCTCTCTTCTCTCGCACAGATATATATTATATAATATATATATATATCTGTCTCTCTTTCTCTTTCTCTCTTCTCTCTCACTCTCTCTTCTCTCTCTCTCCCTTTCTTTGTTATTTATATATAATATATTATATATATAAGACAAGAAAGGAGAGAGAGAGAGAGGGGAGAGAGAGAGAGGAGATGGGGGGGGGAGGAGATAGAGAGCGAGGAGAGATGAGAGAGATGAGAGACGCGAGAGACGATTGATGAGAGACGAGAGAGATGAGAGACCGAGAGAGAGGAGGAGAGCGAGAGAGAGAGAGAGAGCAAATGCACTTCATACAAAGAGGGCACACAAACCAGGAAGAAGCCTTCACTTAAAGTCAGCAGTCAAGTTAGGACACCGTAACAGGATCTCGGCCTACACTTGTGCGCACTCCAAATAGTCTCGCTATTCAAACTGCCAAACTGCAAAACTGAAGAGGAAATGAATCACATGGGGACTGATTGAACAGTGACGGGGTTTGTAGAAGGTATCTTGCCCATGAAAGCGGCGTTCCTGTCTGTGACTTCCCAGACAGAAGACGACAGACGGACGGACAGACGTGGCATGTGGTTAAGGCTTTGTTGTGACTGTGGCACTAGTCAGAGGTCTGCTTGCGTCGTGTGGAGGACAGAGGCGGCCAGTGACCATTGGGTCGGTGTGTCATGTGTTGGTGTGCTCTGCTCTTCACTGGCCAGCCTTGTCAGCAGTGGGTGTGCACAGTCAGGTCATGCTGGGTTAGAGAGAGAGGAGAGAGAGATAGAGAGAGGAGATGGTAGAGATGATGATTGAGAGAGAGATGAGAGAGAGAAGAGAGCGAGAGAGAGAGGAGAGCAGAGAGATAGGGGGGGGGGATAACTAACAAAAGCTGCATGGGTACCAGTTGTTGGTAGTACTGGCAGAGCAACAACGCTCTACAATTATTCCACAACTATAGCCACACACTCTTGCGCACAAACAGCATTACACATAAAACGCCTTCATACACATAACATGCATAAACACAGGGATACATAAAACACAGGCATACACATTTGGTTTTGTTGTTGTTATTGTTGGTGGTAGTGGGCGGTAGGGTTTGGTGATTTTGCTTTTTGTTTGTTTTGGGTTTAGGGGTGGTTTTCTTTGGGAGGGGAGGGGAGATTTTAGGCTCTTTTCTGTCTTTTGTTAGTTCTATATAGTTCTTTTCTTTTGTCCTTGGCTGTTATTCTAGGCTATGTAGTTATTTTGTGTTGTTGTGTGTACGTATGTTGTGTTTGTTTGATTTTTTATTTCCTTGTAGTGGTTGTTTTTGTTGATTCATCTTTTTTGTTTGTTTTAATCAGCTGTTGGTATGGATTGCAGTTTGTGCTTGTGTATGTGTGTGCGAGTGGGGGGGGGGGGGAAGCAGTTGGTGTGTTATTTTTACTTTTATTTTATTTGTCTTCTTTGTTTGTTTTGGTTTGATTTTTCTTTGTTGCTTGTTGTTTGTTTTATGAAGTATTTTTTCAGATTTTTGAATATATATGAATTGTATGGTTTAATATTTTTTCTGGGTTTTTTGTTTTTGTTTTAAAAAATTTCCAACATATTCGCCTATGTTATTGTATTTTTCTTGTTTGATGGTAGTGTTCATTAGATTAGGTTGTTTAATCTTTGGACTGCATAGACATTTTTCCGCGCTTTTTTCTTAAGTTAGATGGCTTGAGAAAAAAGCAAACGCACTCCTTATTCAATGTACCATCTGAATAAAAGTTTTTACTTTGACTTGACTTTGACACACACACAAATAAACGCACACAACCACAGCAAAACACCCTCACACCACACACACACACACACACACACCACACAACACACACACACACACACAACACACACACACACACACACACTTGTGTAGCCATGGTCACATAACACCACACACATACAATACAAGCTCTAAGCCACCCCCCCCCCACACACCACATACCCACTTGTATGCATTTGAACACACACACACACACACACACACACCCCCCCCCCCCCCACACACAAACACACCACACACAGCATATTCATGTGGTTTCTATTGTATTGTTTTTCAGATTATGTCAAAATGGATAGCTTTGTAGAAAACATGAAAATACATTAATAATTTCTCTGTCCTTTAGATAATACGCTTTTAAATTTGAATTTGGATTCATTCAGTACACTTGGAATAAAATTTGAGTTGACACATCCCCCATTACAACACACGCACAAACAACATACACACAACATACAAAACACCTACACCATAGGAAAACATCCAAATATAAACACAATTACACACACTTACCACCACCTACACAACACATACAACCCAAACACGCCCAAAACACATTACACACACTCTGTTTTATTCATGGTAGCTGTGAAATATGCTGACGATACCACTCTCTTTTGGTCGTGATTCAGATTCCTGCAGGATAACTGGCAAACTTCCAATATAGTATTGACAAATTGATTATTTGGACTCAATTAAACCACATGTCCTTAAAGCACGAAAACGAAGTATGTGTACCGTATCAGCAATACAGAAAAGCAAAAAATGAACGATAGGTTTAACCTCTGTTATTGGGATAACGGAATAGTTGAAGACGTTGACTCTATAAAATTTTAGGTGTTACCATGACAAAAATATGATCTTGGGTCTGAGACATAATGTCAACTAGGTGTAAAACGGCCTAGCCCACAGGCTACTTCATTTATCCACAATGAACCGCTTTCTAAATAAGCATCCATGAAAACTATTTTATTGGCGGTCACATTTACCAATCATTGGGACTATGCCATCACGTATTTGGGATACTGCAGTGGAACGGACCTGTAATCCATTCAACGTTTATATAAAAGAGCAGTTAACAACTTGTTTGTTAAAAACAAGCACCCTGACAAATTGAGGACTCATAAGCAAAATAAATGTCCCGACTTTTCGAAACCGATTGGATCAATAATAAGCTATGTTTATGCAAAAAGATGCTAATCAAAATAACCTCCTACGATTACCAAATTTTCAATATTAAACCAACATAGAACAACCATTTTCTACATGTCCAAGACCTAGAAAAAATACCTATATAATCGAGCTCTTCGGTATTCAGGCGTGACCTATGGAATAAACTAAACAAAATTAAATGTATTTAAAGCAAAACTCCGTATTACAACGCATCTAAAAAGTATTTCATGAACCAAAAGTTCAGAACCGATGTGGAACTTTTAGAGTGATTGAACGTGTCACTGATGTTCTTCTTGCATTAAATTCAGATATGAACCAAGTTTTCATTATTCATATAGAGTAATGTGTAAGCATATGACTTACTATGGTTGATATGATATCAACCCCAACACATATGCATCTGGCGTGCTGTGGCGCGCGCACCGCGCGTTGTGTGTGGGTGTGTGGTGTGTGAGGTGTGCGTGATGTATGTGAGTGCATGTGCGTTGTGTAATTGTTTTGTCTAGGATTTTACTTTCTTTTGTTTGGGGCTTTTTTACTTGTTCACATACATGCATACACACATACACACAATACGCGCACCACACACCCAACACACACACACACCCACACACACACACACACACACACTCACACACACAATACACACACACACAACACACACACACACACACACACACACACATGCTCACTGTCCAGCCATAACAGCAGCTATGAGCAAGGATACTTTGCTATCTCCACCAGCGGACATTCAGGCAGGTGCAGAGGGATGATGTCAACATGAACTGCAACACCAGGTTAGAAATCAGGTCATGACAGAGGCTGACGCACCACACTTCTTCTTCTGTCATTGTCCAGGCATCGAGCACGCTACTGCCGCCTGTTCACTCTCATGGCAGAAAATGGCAATGGGCTGCCAGCTGAGGCTCCACAAAGTCAAGGCATTGCTCTCTGTACACAACAAACGCCATCACTACTTCGCCCGGCATGTTTTATTTATATAGCAGACACATGACGCACACACACCACCAACAGTCTAGGCAGTACAGCACAGCAGAGAGGAAGTACTTGTGTTCGCGCCGTAATGTGCAAGATACAGCGCTATATAAATTACATTTTTTTATTATTATTATTATTATTATTATTATTATTATTATTATTATTATTAATTATTATTATTATTATTACTATTATTATTTATCCTGTATTTTTCTCTCTTCTACGTCATGAATATTCATTAAAAAAACAAAAACACTGGTATGTGTAATTATTGTTGTTGTTGTAGTTGTTGTTGGGAGTGGAGGGGGGTGGGAGGGGACGAATTTAGGGGGGCTCTTATGTGTACACACAAGGAAGGTGTATATAGTTCAACATAACTCCAAAGCCTTCTTCATCACTTCATCATCATCATCTCATCTTCATCATCATCATCATATCATCATCATCATCATCATCTCAATCATCATCTCTCATCTTTCCTATGTGTGTGTGTGTTGTGTTGTGTGTGTGTGTGCACTCTCTCTCTCTCTCTCTCTCTCTCTCTCTCTCTCTCTCTCTCTCTCTCTCCCTCTCTCTCTATCTCTCTCTCTCTCTCTCTCTCTCTCTCTTGGTATGTGTTTATTTGTGTGGGAGTATTTTTCCCCGTTTACTGAGAGGTTTATTTTATTTTACTTCATATAAATATCCATAAGGAAGAGGATCTGGGTTGTAAAAAGCACATGGGTGCCTTATTTCATTCTCCTCAAAATAAAGTCATTTGTCATTTGTCCCACACACTCACCCAACACCACACACACACACACACACACACCACACACCACACACACAACACACACACAAACACACACAATAAGTGCTTATTCCATTATCCTTGTTTAAAAGACTAGAATACAAGAATCAATAGGAATAGAATAGAAAATCGCACCATGCACGCACACACGCCACACATGACAGTTTCCTACATGCTTTTTACAACAGCACAACCACAAACACACACGCACGCACCAGGCACGCAGGCACTCACGCAAGCACGCACACCCATTTATCTCGAAATAAAATAACAGCATTGATTAAAGATAATAAATAATGTATACGCACGCACGGCATGCTGCACGCAAGCACAAAGCCCTTACACAACCGTCCGCATTTTGGATGAGTAGGTCTGTTGTGCTTGTGGGAACGGATGACAAATTATAAAACAACCTGACACACTGGGGACTGCATGTAGAACAGCACATGAGTGCTTATTCAATTATTCTCGGAAATTAAAAAAAGAATATACGCACACGCGCGGGCGCGCGCGTACGCACACGCACACACTCACATACGCAGAGAGATGAAGAGAGTGAGAGAGACGAGAGAGAGAGATGAGGAGAGAGAGAAGAAGAGAGAGAGAGGGTTGACAGACAGAGAGGACAGAGACACAGAGACAGAGACAGCCGAGACAGTGAAATGATGAGAGAAGGAGATCGAGAGAGAGAGAGAGAGAGGTGAGAGAGAGCGAGCGAGGAGAGAGGGGACCGAGAGAGAGAGAGAGAGAGAGACATAATGCGGGACACTGCATTGTGCTGCCGTGAAGCGCCTGACAAGTCAGTTCAGCACATCTGAACTTTGGCATGGGAGAGACTGAGATACAGGAGATACAAGGCAAGTCTACCCAGGTAAAGAAGCGGTGTAGTGTACCCTTTTCTAGAAGCAGGGTTAGGATTTGTACCATTAGGGATGCAGTCTTGACTTAGTACCCATGTGCGGAATTCAGGGGGTCAAACTACCCAATGTGAGGATGCAGGGTAATGTACCATGTGGGATGCAGGGTAGTGTCCCCATGTGGGGATGCAGGGAGAGGTCCCATAGTAAACTGCTGTGTGTCACAGGAGTCCGATGTACCATGTGGGGATGTCCGGGTACCTAGGACGTGGGAGGAGAACACCCCACACCTTTTACTGTGACAGTCCACTGGGTGTGTGGGATGGACGATTAAGCGGTAGCGGCAATGTATCCCCAATCATTACGTGCGGTAAACATGTGGAACCTCCCCCGTCCCTTCGTGGTGGACATGAGGGCCATCAGCTCCACCAACAGCCGTCTGACCACTTTTTCACGGACTGCTAGGCGTCCTGACAGTCTGCGGGCGTTATCTGGTGTGACACTAAGCAATGTGGACTGCACCAGTTTGGTAAGTGTGTGTGTGTGTGTGTGTGTGTGTGTGTGTGTGTGTGTGTGTGTGTGTCGTGTGGTGTGGTTCATTTGTGTGTGTGTGTGTGTGTGTGTGTGTGACAGGTTTGGACAGGTGGTATCCTTGATTGTAAAGACGTTCTGAGTGTTGTGTGTGTGTGTGTGTGTGTGTGTGTGTGCCGTTATTTGTGTGTGTGTGTGTGTGTGTGTGTGTGTGCCTTTGTTTTGTTTTGTGTTGTGTGTGTGTGTGTGTGTGTGTGTGTGTGTATGGAAGGTTTGGACAGGTGCGTATCCATGCATTTTGTTAAAGACGTTCTCAGTGTGAGTGTGTGCACTTGTGTGTCTTTGTGTGTGTGTGTGTGTGTGTGTGTGTGTGTGTGTGTGTGTGACATGACACCGTAACAGCTAGATCCGATGGTGGTTTACTAGATGCCTGGTGCGTGTAGCCTGTCTTGCGTGCGTGCGCGCGTTTTTGCGCGCGAAGTGTGCATACGTGAGTGCGTAAATAATCAGTTTATATGTCTTTATAGTCAAGTCTTTAACACGGTACTCCTACATTGGTGTGGGTGTTGGAGATGGATAGAGAGTGCGCGCATGCCATGTGCACATGATAAGTGCTGCAAGTGTGTGTGGCTTTCTTGGGGGTGTGTGTGTTGTGTTTGTGTGTGTGCGCGGTGAGAGAGAGCGTGTGCATGCATTAGTGCGTACGGCACATGCATGTGTGTGCGTGTGTGTTATTGTGTGTGTGTGTGTGTGTGTTTGTGTAATCTTTTATTCCAGAGGATAATGAACTAAGCACTCTTGTTCAGTGTGTGGTGTGTGTGTGTGTGTTGTGTGGTGTGTGATATTTTTATTTGAAGTATCATGACAAAGATCTACGAAATATGAATGTAGCTTTCTTGTGTCTTTTTGACGTTAGTGTTCCTCTCAAGGTGCCGAGAGAGAGAGAGAGAGAGTACAGGTGATATGCCAAAATGTTGAGGACTTGTCTTCATAGTCTTGAATATGCAGCTGCGTGCTACCACTCTTCCCACCCTAGGTGCTAGGCCTTTCCTAACATTAAAACAGACTCTGGTGTCTGCTGTCTGTTTCATACATTCTATTCGCCAGTCGTTAAGAGTGGATAGCAGAAACAGACCGCTGTTTATTTACCTTAGCCGTGTCTCAGCTAGTGGGGACTGGGCTTGCTAGAACTCTGACGGGGGTGGCCTGTCTGGCAATGCAAAACTGGACCACATCGCAGCGGGTCATGTGTAGGGCTAACGTTTTATTCTGCAGCTGATAAGAGGAACAAAGAAATTTCTTTTTTTTTCTTAAGTGTTTGGAGAAAACTTTGCCAGTGAGGTTCTACCTAACACCACCTACACTATTTTATTTTTTATAACTAACAAGCCACTGCCAACCACTAGATTTTCTCTCCCTAAAATTGCAATAACACGCTTTAATTATGTTGGGAATATCAAATCATTTCTTTGATAACTATAAGTTTCCTTGATCACAATATTTCAAATGCAGTTTTCGCAGAACTAGCTGCACACGGGATAGTACCTTCTGGTGAGCACCCCTCGATAAGAACCAAACATTCTCTGCTCAATCCAACAGTCCACACAAGTAGTTCAGTTCATGACAACATCCCACATAGCCAATGTTGATCACCAGGCACATGTGCACGCCCACACGGCTACCTGCACGCGGCGCGTGCGCCCACACACGCGCACGCACGCATACCCGCGCACACTCATACACACACACCAAAACACACACACACGTGCAACCACACTCTCACACTCTTGTCCACACACACACACCACTCACACATACACACACACGCACACACCCACACTACACTCACACCTCAACACACAGCAGCTAAACACACCCATCAACACCACACTCACTCACACATCCTTACACATCCACAACTCACACACCAAAACGCACATGCCCATAACACAAACTAAAGGTTCTCTTTCAAACAGATCTATGTGCGCGCGCCGCCGACACACAACCACCCACCCCCACCCACACCACAATTATATCTTATATCTATATTATATATATATATATCTATATTATATAAATTATATATATATTCCATTTCAAGTTTGTTTCTCCGAACAAATCTATTATCTCCATGGTACTCAACTATATACGCACAACTCGAAAATTTGGAAAGGTGTTTTGAATGAAATAATGAGCCTTAGAATAAACATCGACAAGACAAAACAGAGCAAAGGATGGATTAGGGGAACAGGACCATGCGTCATAGAAACCGAGAAGACATAGAGGGCCCGAGGAAGGGACGGAGTGTGTGTGGGAAATCAAGAGACAAGGACGGAAAGGCACAATTCCTCAATTTCAAGGAAAATATATAAGCACAACGAATACTTTTTTCATATCCAGTCTCGATTTGGTAGGGATTACTCATAGAATCAAAGGACAAATAACCATAAATTTGTGATTAGAAAAGGGTGGGAGAGACATCTAGAAAAAACCTGTATCTTAATAGGACCGTTACTTTCAAGAGGAAACAAAATCAATCACCATACTATATAGCTATGTGATAATTGTGGTGTACCATATCGACACAGGCACAGACACAGACAAGACATAGACAGACCAGAACAGGACAGATAGACAGACACACACACCACAACACACACACACACACAACACACCAACACACACACAACAACACACACACAAACCAACAGCACGCACGCACACGCGCGCAAACATCTTCACACGTTAAATTGTTCCGGTTTTCGTTAAGAGTAGGACATCATTGAGAGCCGGTGGGAACAGATGACAAAATTTACCAACACCGCATACTACACAGGGTGGTTGTGAAAAAGACATAAAAGTGCTCATTCCATTATCTCGATATAAAACAGAGTAAATAAGAAAATAAATAAAATTAAACACATATTTTATCACTCCAGTTCACTTTTGGGGGGGGGTTGGTGGGCTTTATTTTGGGCTGTAGGCTTAGTTTCGACCTTGTTTCTGGTGCTAGATTTGTTTTTTTTTCTTTTTTTTTTATCCTCCTTCAGCTTTCCACAGTCACCTGAATTGACGTGTTATTCACCTCCTATTACTAATCTATCGTTTGTAGTGCATGATGTTAAAAGAAGCACACACACAACACACACACACAACCACCCACACACACACAAAACACAAACACACACACACACACTGCGCGTGCGCGCCGACAGGTAAGTGAATAAGACATACAAAAATAGCAGTGAGATGAGATTTCTATCAAAAGAGGTTTGGTGTTAAAAGAAGTGGCGTGACCGTAAATCAAGTTTGAGTGGAAGGAGGCAGGACGTCTGGGTTTCCACTGTAATTTAGCTATGACTAGTCTAGGCGGAGGTCAACAGCCGTCGGCTAGGTCTGTCCTATGGCTTATCCAATGTTAAAACAATGAAAGCATCTGGCATTGGCACTGCTCCAAGGTTACTGGATTTGAGTCTGATGCCAAGAGAACTACAGTGTGTTGTTGTCACTGTGGTATATCAATGATCCGAAAAAAGCCGATCCACAGGAGGCCCAGTTACAAAATCGTTCAAACATGTAAAAGCACGAAATGACCTATTTCAGATCCAAAACATGTCATCAGCAAAACTGCAGTGTAAAGTCGCCGATCTTTAGATAAAAAGAAGACATGCTTAATGCTTCAACTAGTTATTGAAATGTTTGGTTTGAAAATGTATCCGTCTTTTCACATTCAATATTAAACACGTAGAAATCATTTCAAAGGCTCCTGATTTCTGAACACCCATGGGTCCAGCATTCTATTCCAGAAACCCCGTTTTTATATCCGGGCAATTCGGCAGACAGACATGTGCTCGTTTAGTCTGGGAAAAGCCCAACCAGAGAAACCCAAGAGTGATTTTACAACAAAAATGTAGTACCATGCACTAATCTACTATGTTGAGAGAATTATGATACGCTATCAGTGTGGCCTGTCAGTATTGTTATTGCCTTTCATGGATATTTAATTCAAGTGTCTTTGACTTGACTGTGATTAATAGATACATTTTATAGCCAGTCTAATCCAAGGTTTCTATTATTACCAAGAGTTCGTTCCTTGGTGGAGATGACGAGACAGGACAATACTTTGATGAGCGGAAATGTACGGGTGTACATCAACTTGTGTGCACTAGCCTATCTGTGGTGTTGTTTTAGGATTTGCTCATTCCACAGTAGATCTAGTGTTTGACTTGACTCGTGTGCAGGTTTTCTTTTCATATTGCACAGGCCCAACTCAAGATTAGTCAGTCAAGGGCCAGTGCTTAAACACTACTCCCCAACCTTTTACCAGTCAAGTAAGACAGGTTTCTGCTATAATTAGCACAGCTGGCGGCTAGATGAACAGCTGCGAGAAGCAGAAAATGGGGGAAAAGGAAGCTGTGATTTAGAAAGCCTTTTGGGATGCAAAATTGACTTGTTTGTTTTTTTTGTTGAATTTTTACTTGTTTGCAGCAGTTTATAGTTTTTTATCTTTTTTTTTTCTTTGGTCAAATCAAAAATGTTTCTATGTTTGTGATTGAAAATGCCTACAAGACTGTAGAACGGAAATGAAGTTAGCGTAATTACAATTATGCAAGTGGAAGGTGAGCTCTATTTCCACTTAGTGTACACTATTAATGAAACATCTCTCCCACTATAAATTCAAACACTTGTGTTAACAAATCAAGAAGTAGCCGAAAATAACTGCCCAAATGCTGGTTACTTCTATTATCCACCTGTCATCTAAAAAAGTTGTGCGCTAACAAAATGTGTGTGTGTGTGTGTGTGAGTGTGTTAGTGTGTGTGTGTGTGTGTGTGTGTGTATGTGTGTGGGGTATGTGAGTTGTGTGGTGTGTGTGTGTGTGTGTGTGTGCCCCAGAGTACCAGCGTGGTGTCACAGCCCACACCCCAGTCATTCAACAGACAGGACAGTGGTAACACCTGTTGCTTCTTCTGTTTTTAACCTTAACTCACAAGCTCTATCCCTCAGGGGGACTGTACTCTTGCCTGTGGCAGGGAGAAACTGTACTTGTGTTGTGAAGGTGAGGAACTGCACTGTGAGGGAGTGTGACTGTATGTGAGTGACAGGTGAGAAATGCATGATGAAGTGACTCAGGTGAGAAGGGTTATTGTAAGGGTAATGTCGTGACAGTGTGAAGACGTGTACTGTGTGTGACAGGTGAGAAGTGTACTGTGTGTGACAGGTGAGGACTGCACTGTGATTGAAGGTGAGAAGGTATTGTGAGACATGCGAGTAGTGTACTGTGTTGTGAAGGTGGAAGGGTATTGTGTTACAGGTGTGAAGTGTACTGTGGTAATGACAGGTGAGACTGCTGTGAGTGAAGGTAGGAAGGATATGTTTTGACAGGTGGAGAAGTGTTTGTCTGTGTGTGACAGGTGGAGAAGGGTATTGTGTGACAGGTGAGAAGTGTATGTGTGTGTGACAGTGTTGAGAAGGGTATGTGTGGACAGGTGAGAAGTTAGAAGGTGACTGTTGAGTGACAGGTGTGAAAGAAGTTTTATGTGTGTGACAGGTGAGAATGGAGAAATTGTTGCACTGTGTGACATGAAGTAAGCATGTTACCTTGTGCTTAAAAGGCAGAAATGTACGATTATACAATCAGTCATCATCTCAAGAAGTCATCATGGGGTTACAAGAGAGCTGAGAAACGACCAATAGGGGAAAATGTTCAATGAAACAGCACGACCAATATCACAGTTTCAGATACAGTTTTATCCTTACTTGTTAAACATTGCATTCTTTTCCGGTTGACATCCTTCACAAATGGAAGCACACAAGTAGGCAATCAAACGCTCCTGTGCGACGCCGGCGTACGTACATACATATTACGCGTAATACGTTCTCCTTCGCGCGTTTACGTACACCTCCATCAGCCCCCCCCCCTCCCCCCCTCTTCCTATCCCCCTCTCCCCCCTCACCCCCCCCAACACACACTTGTGAGCAGGAGCAGAGAGCGATGCAGTTAGAAGTATAGGCACAAAGGCACTTAGTTTTATCTGAGTTCGTTCACCTTTTGCGCCTTGGCGGAGCATTAGCATGTGTCTCTGGTTGTTTTTGGGGGGCTTGTTGTGTGTTTTTAACTGGTCCTTCTCCAGAAATGTTTATGTCTTCATGTTAGTGTTTTTGTTCTCCTGAATTTACGGATCAAATTTATTTTTGCTTTATATTGTTAACTTTTCACAATATTTCAATTAAAAATTTTCATCTTCGTTGATTTAAAAAAAAAATTCAGTTGTCTTGATGAGTTGATTTATTATTAATTGTGCTGGTCTATGTGACCCCTTAAACTCTGACTCCTGCTGCTGGCCTGGTGAAGTTTTGCACGTGGTTCACGGTTGACCGTCATTCAAACCTTTAGTATCTGTCAATTGGGCACACATGTGTAACATGTGCGATTATAAAAAAACTATCTGTCATCTGAACTCATCCATCAAAAACCTGAGGTTTGTCGCGTAGGAAAAACAATACCACATTGCTAAAATACACACTTGCTCCCGCGTTAAGGCACCCATATACGAAAATTAGGCATCTATCACCCGAAAATCAGGATGGGAACACGGGCAGGTGTGGTCATCGCGTGGCAGGATTCCTCTCCCCTGTTCCCCCCTCCCCTCATCTTTAAACGTCACTTCTGTAACTGACCAACGGTGTTCCCCAACGCTGCCTTACCATTTCTTCAGTTTCGTTTCTTCTGTTGTTTTGTGACTTGCCAAGGGTTTTTTTTTGTTCTGATGTGATGTTTATCATGATGTGTGTTCAAACGCCGAATCCTGATTAGCAACATTTCTTTCGCTATCTTCTACTCCCGATTTCACTTCCAAATTTTGTCCTGTGTCTTCCGCAAGCAAATCGCCACCATCGCCTTCGTCTCTTCCTTTGCTTATTGTCCAACTCAACACTTTCATCTTCATCCTCTCCAAATCCTTCAGATCTCTTTCAAGTTTTGGTTGTTCAATGTGCAGTGTGTCTGTCCAATGGATAAACCCGAATTAAGATTTTGATTATAACTCTGAGAAAAAAAATTTGAACTTAAACTTCCTCACTTGAATCTTTGGCTTACACCATATGCCAGAGCCCAAAAAAAAAACAGCTGAACCTCCTCCTAAGATATAAAACTATTTCTTTTCGGAATTGCCTCATCTACAAAGACAGATTTTTCTTTTCAGTACAACCTTCCTTTTTCACAGAATCTCTTTAAGTTTGCACAATCAATCTAACCTACTGGACTTTCCGGCATCTAGCAGTCGTAAGAACAAATCTGAACTCTTCTCCTTTTTCATCAAGAATTCAGTCATCTCGACAAATACAGCCTTCTCCCCAGTAAACTTAATCATTCTTGGTGACTTCAACTTTTATTTCGATAATCAATTTCTCCAGACGTCAAACGTCTTTTTCTTTCTTGTCCAACCTTTCTTCAAAATGGGTAACGGAAGCAAACGCACAGATTGATCATATTTTTAGACTGGCTGACTCACTAATGCTTCATTTTATCTTGTAACATCCTGTTTCTGTCACCCGATGAACTGGATTCTGTTTTTCCGCATATTTTCTCTCAATATCACCAAAACCTGTCTGAAAGAAGAAATTTTACTTGTTGCAAATCTTAGGCCTTCAGGACATTATACTCTCTCTTCCACAAGCTACAGAACGCTTTTCACAAACTTGACACACTGACCTAGTGAACACTATCACAGTCCTCTGCCAGTTTTGTTGAGGAGTTACACCTCTACAGGACCATCTCTGCTGAAGACCCTGTTGCCATGGTTATCTCAAGATATTTTTGATCGCAAAGGCACAAAAGGCGGCAACTAAGAACGGCAGTGGCGGATGTCAAAACTCGAAATCATCAACTGTCTTTCCAAAAACAAGTGAACAAAGTTAAACACTTTAATCCATGCAGCAAGACAGATACTACTTTCCCAAGTCCTCTGCAGTACATCTATTAAAATGTTCTTTTTATCTTACCTCACTCTCCTTGGATCTGCAAAAAAAAAAAACTATTGCTCTACCACCCACAGCCTGTCTGAACTTCCATCCATTTTTCTGCCTTTTTTCAGACAAAGATCGAACTGACGCTCAGACCTCGATCAGATGGATGTCCCGCCTGCACCTAGGATCCCAGTTATGGCCATCCTCTCTTTTCCTTCCCTCCACAAATGATGAAAAGAATCACGGACAACTTCTGAAGGATAATGATATAAAATCATGCGCCTTGATCTTACCTGCTCTGTTTTTTTTCACAGCCTTCCACAACTTGAACCCTAATTATCATTGAAATAGTTAAACTCTATCTTAGTCAGAAATTGTCATTCAGTCTTTCTTTAAAACGCAATCAGTCACACCTCTTACTGAAAAAAGGACGACTTGATCCCAACTTTGAATAATTATAGGCCTGTCTCAATACCTTACCCTTCGTCTCTAAAGTATCGAAAACGTTGTTCTCAAACGTCAACTGGTCACTTCATTCAATGATCTCCTTCCCCTTTTCAATGTGCCTATCGCCAAACCACTGCACCGAAACACCTTATACCTAGTCCACACTTTGGATACACTTCTGTCGGCTTTGCTGCAGGAAAAATCTCTCTCCTCACTTATCACGTCTATCGCAGCCTTTCTACACCTAGAAATCACTCAATTCTTCTTTTCGCCTCCAAAAATAGTTTGTATTATTGGCACAACCCTCACAGGTTTTTTTTTTATTTTTTGTTTAGTTTTTAGTTTATACCTCACAGAACGATTCCAGAAAGTGATTGTAAACAACACTCAATCTTCAGAGCCTGTTCAAATGAATGTGGAGTCCCAAGGTCGTTTCTGGGCCCTGTTCTTTCAACTCTATATGCTCCACTTCTACATTATAAACAAACCCATTCTAAGCTATGATACTCGCTTCCATGCAGTGATACTGCTTGAAAACGTGCCTTACCACCTGACAAAATATGGCCAATGCTTTCAGACATTCAAAACTGGATGACTCAGAAACAAGTTACAACTTAATGCTGATAAAACCGAAGCCATGTCATAGGGATCCGACATAAATTTCTCCATCGCCACAAACAATTCCATCTAAAGCGGCAATACGATAGTTACTTAGGCAACTCTGGTAAAGTTATTTAGGTAGTACTTTGGAAAGACAATCTCTATGAACAATTCATCAGCCATATCTTGCTATATCATTTACGGTGTCTAAGCGCAATTTGCAAGTATCTGTCCATGGACGTAGCTTTCACCTTGTCACTCTCTCATTTCTTTAGTGTAGATCATTGTAATTGCTTTCGGTTGGCCCTTCCGCATCTCATCCATATACTCTCTTCAAACGCATACAGAACTCTGCAGCTCGACTTTGGGGTTTCCCAAGGAAAGAAAATTTGAACCCACACTCCTCTTTGCGATCTCTTCACTGGTTGCTGTCTACAGAACTGAAGTATAAGACTAACACTATGTTTCAAATGTCTTCAAAATCTGCACCCTCTTGTCTCTATAGCAGTCTTTCTTAGTTTGTATATTCATCCGTTTCCTTCGCTCAGACAGATACTTTGTGCTTTTGAACAGGCCAGATTCAAAACAAACCACGTTTTGGCCGTTTTGTTGCTCTTTCTTGTTTCTTGTCCATCCTCTGGAATGAGCTTCTCTTTCACTTCGCCAAAAGTTTCATTGAACTTCAATCCACGCCTCAAAACGCACTTATTTCCTACCTGAGACTTCCCCAGTTCTACTTTTCAACAGCATCCTTCCTCCTTCATCAACCACCTGTGCGGTTGTAGTGGTGTGTGTGTTGTGTGCGTGCGTGTGTGTGTGTTGGTGTGTTGTGTGTGTGTCGTGTGTGTGACATAAATTGAAATATCTTAGGTTATTTGAGGAAAGTTGCATTGCGTGTAAATTGTTCTGAGTGCAAGCACTTCGATTTAGTTTCTTTACAAGATTCGGCTATCCTATACTACTACTATACAATTATTTTCTTATTATTTTATTATTAATATTAAACAATGCAAGGTGGTCATGGTGACACTTAATGTAGGCAACGCGTTTTTGTGATTTGCAGTCAAATATGTTCATTTGGGATTCAGAAGGCTAAGTTTTCATCTTTTTTTATTTGGCCTTTCCTTGAACGATGGGGGGATGTCTTGCAGTATTATGAAGAGCATTTCACCATGTTATGGCTCTCGTTGTTTCTGCCATGTTCTTTTTTTTCAAATTCCTTCTCTTCCTGCTTGTAACATCTATGTCTTCAGTGGTAAGGCTTTGTTCTGCACCAGGTTGGTGGGCCAATTAGAGTGAACACTGGGGCGGGCAAGGGTTGATCTACTTTAGTTCCTTTTCCATGTGTGTTTTTAAATATATTGTTAAGGAACAACTGTTCACTTTGCCAATGCAATCGGCCACATTCAAAAAAATACTAGCAATTTTTATCACTGCAAATTGTCAGGATGAAGGAATTGTGGACACTGTTCAGTGGGCTTTGTCACATTCTCCTATGGGGAAATACGGGCCTTTTTATTATAACCTAGTATCCCACCCTATGGAAGTTTTGTGCTAGAATTTTTCCTTTTCTTTTCCCTCTCTCCGTCTATGCCTTGGTTCTTTTCTTTCTATTATCTTCCATCTCTATTGTTTGCGTTCTTGTCCAGTCTCCACTTACATCATTTGTCCAACTGGTCGCTGTTCGTGTCTGGATCTGTGATTCTGCAAATCCTTCTTGGTCCTGGAACTGACATTGGCAGTGCATTGATGCATATGCCAGGGCAGCGCCATTTTTGATCATCTTGGCTCAGAACGGTGGTGGAACGAATCCGTATGGAGTTGGTTGATGTCAGGAGGGCCAATGGATAGTTCAGGTCAGACATTTAGGGCAGAAAGGTGAAGAAGACTCATCTTGTCAGAAAATGAAATGCAGCACTGATGGCATTGTTTTGAGTCTGAGGAAGGCCTAGGACTGCGGCTTGGGGCGAATGCCCAGGGGTGCCTGGTTTTATGACGAGAATGCTATGCTGCTGTCTGAAGGCAGAGGAAAAAAAAAGCACAGTGACCTGGTTCGACCGCCACTGATCCCATGCAGCAGAGCGCTTATAGCCAGCAAAACAATGAGGTCCAGTGTCTGGGCCATCCAAGTATGCCACGCTTTTAAGAAGCAGGATGAGGGTGGAAATATTCTTGTTTCACGTCACAGCAGAAATTGGTGGAAAAAGGTGTGGAGGTATATTGCCAGGGCGTTAGTTAAAGGGAGGAAAACAGGCTGCACATCTATTATATTGATGTTGGAAAAGCTATAGCTGGTTAAGATAGGAGAGGGCCTAGGTGTGATATACACAACCTGTGGGGCCCCACCTGTAGGGGAAAAATTCTCTTCACTTGCAGAGAATGCGCCAACGTTTTTAAGAACAAAAAAGTGTTGAATAAAAATGTTCTATAAATTTGCTTGAACGAAAGAGTGTTATAATCTGGCCATTACCTTTCTGAGGTTATTAAATAGTGCCGTCCAGTCATGTGGCGAGGACCTCGGGTAGGTCCTGGCCAAATCATTCATCATCCTCATCAGTCCATGACCCCTTTTGGGCGGTCGTGGAGGAGACACGAAAAGATGATGCGTGGTAAGCCTCTCATCCATCTCGGTCTGGACCCCCCTCTGCGCAGTGTAGTAGGCCGAGTCATGTCATCTGGTCATTCTCTGGACGTTGTCCATCATGACTTGTTTCTGTCTTTCCCTCCTTCTGCCACCTTCGAGTGTTTTTCCATGCAGTCTGTTTTGGGCAGAAGTGTTGACAGAGTGTTGTGGCGGGTGACGTGGCCGAACACCATGTAAGAGCTTTTTCTTCTTGACGATGGTTGGAGAAGGGGTTCCTGTTGGACTGCCAGCGTGTTGTTTTTTACTCTTGCCAAATTAATCTTCATTGTTTTTGTTCTCTCCAGGATCTGGCAGCAGTTTTCTATGGATTTTGTTTCAAAATGACTGGATTCGCTTTGTTTTTCAGCAGTCACATGTCAGGTTTCATTCCGTACGAGGGTAGGTCTGAATTAGGGCTTTGTAGGAACTTTATAGTTTGATGGGAAAATCGATTCTGTACTTTTAATATGGTGGTGAGTTTAGTCAAGAAGTGTTTGCATGGGCTAGTTGACTTGAATTTCTGTTCGTCGATCGCCCTATTTGTGGTGTAGCGCGGGTATTTAAAGCTGTCTACCTCCTCAGTCGTGGCGTTCAGGATGGTAAATTTTTGCAGAGGCATTGCTCATTGCTTTCACAAGTACTTTATTATCTCCCGAGCTCACCTCCATTCCAATATGCTCAGCTATGTTTCACGTCTGGGGTCGTTATGGATCTTGCAGCTTCTGATGCTTACTTCGCCCATGAGGTCATGTCATGGCAAACGAAGTTGTTGAGGGGTTCTGCCGCTTGGATGAATGGTAGAGTGAAGTCTGGAGGGGTTTCTCTCAAAATGTTTTCAGAACAGTATTAAACAGGACTGGAGATAACAGGTCCTTGTGGACCACAATGTGGTTTTGAAGTAGCTTCCGAGATTGTTCAGTAGGACTGCACTGCTTGCGGTGTTGTTGTATAGTGCTTGAATGGTTTGCATAGTCTTCTTCAATGCCCACATTTGAGGGAATGCACAGGCTTCGTTGCCATACTCTGTCTAAAGCCTTATGAAGTCGATGAAGTTGTGGAAAGGTCTCTTGATGTTTGAAGATGTTATTCCATCAGGATGATGTGGCAGTATTAAAAAATCTGTTCGATTGTGTCCTGCTGCCTGAACCAGAGCTTGTTCCTCTGCAGGTGGTTTTTTGCTCCTCCTTGAGGCGAATTCAAAATAATTTGAAGCATGCTTTGCTGGCGTGGTTGATGAGCTGTTTGTTCTATAGTTTTGGCTTTGGCGTAAATTTCCGTTTCTTGGGAGGGGTATGCTGAGTGATTGTGTATTCTGTTGGCACTGTTTGTCTTCAAATCTTCTGACAGATAGCTGTGAAAATATGTGATGACTGTTTTGCGCCAGTGAGCAGCTCTGTGGTGTGTTGCTCTTGGACTTTCTAACTTGTAAACTTCGGATGGCTTTTCCATTCTTCGCCAGTCCGTATAGGTAATGGCGACGCAGGGGTACCCTTGATGTTGTGACTTCTCTTCTATTATGCTCTTGTAGGTTGGATTGGGTAGTTTGTATAGTTCTTGACAATACTTAGACACTGTTCATGCAGCTGATTTTTAGTGGGCGGTTTTTCGGAGCTGTCTTCAATGACTGATGATTTTGGTTTGAAGTGTTTTTGAGAGTTTCTGGGGTGTCGTAATGCTTTTTAATGTTGCCACTTTCATTGCTATTTTTTTTTCCGATCTATCACATTGATATGATCCACTTCTCTCTGGCCTTTCCCTAGACTTTTACACGATTTTGTGGGCCTCCCGGTATTCTTTAGGGGTGGAAGACCTGGTTGGTTTCCAGTGTTTTTGTTGAGAGGACCAAGATGTCCATGGTAGTCATGGATGGTGTTTATTCCTTGACGAACGAGTAAGTAGTACTCCTTGAGATTCCGGCTGCTCATAAAAGTTGTTGGTTGGTGAGGTCCTTGAAGTCATTGTCAGGAGGGTTAATGCGCAAAACGTCGCCAAGCTTCGCTTGGGAGCATCATCGACCGGATCTTTCAATTTGGCCACGTCACATTTGAATGCATGGGTTTGCAGGCTGTGTTTTTCTTCACGTTCATTTTGAATCGCAGCACAAGGTGTTGGTTCGCTGCCTATGTTCAGGTCCAGGGTAGGTTGTTGTTTGGCTCTTGTTGATGCTGATATTTGAAGCGGCTTTGTGTTAGAGATAAATCTATTTGGTTATGGCTCATGCCATTTGGCGCATTGAGGTTCAGGTTTGTCCTCCTTGCTGCTTTGTGGGGATAGGAGGTATTGCCAATGGTAAGTCTGTGGGTGCAGGCAAATCCAGCAGACGTAGTCCCTTGTCGTTGGTCTCCTCCAGTTCCAAACTCGACCAAAGTTCGGCCATGGTTGTAAGAGTAAGGGACCTACTTTGGCGAGTTAAAAATCCCCTTGAATGATGATGATGTCTTTCTTGGGTATCTTTCATAATGGTCTCTTCAGATCTTCGTAAAATGCTTTACTTATCATCTGATGGTCAGATGCTGGTGCCATTAGATTTGTATGATGGTTGATTGTTCCTTGGGCTTGGCGACCACTCCCGGGCTGTGATAATCTGTGGAAGCCGACTGTAAGGTCAGTCAGAGTTTCTGTGACTGTACCTGTAACATGTAAATCCAGTACAAACTGTCGCATTGTGGGGGAGGAAACCAATAGAAAAGAACCCCCCAAACATTTATGGAGATAGGAGAGGGCGTTGGCGCACAGGAATATCCTAAGCCACGGGACCCCCAACCAAGACATGAAAAGACAAATGCAGAGAGCCAATATAATACCGGCTCGGGCGAGGCCGGTGGGTTACCACGACCGCGCTATCTTGTATTCCACACCTCAGGGTGGGAAGTGACAAGTCAGCAACTGGAGTTAAAACAGTACTTAAGCTCCCTAGAGAACGCTCCCCATTGGTACTTGGTACGTCGTACACACTATCAGTGCGAAAAATCAAAGAATAGAGTATGAGCTTAGCCGCTAATGAATGGGAAATTATTGGATAGGAGAAGTGAGATGGACAGGAATTTTTTTGGTAGCCAATGACTGAAGAAGGCAAAAGATCTGGTACGTTGGTGGTCAAGAGAAACATCACCAAAATGGAGTGGCAGTTATTGTCAGAAAGGAAGTAGGTGTGGGGTGCATTATCAGCAAATTCTTACGGCTTGCTAAGACGCCTGCTGGACTTCCCGCGAACCCTTGGAAAGTCTGTAGGTTCAATCGGGATCAATGGCTCTCCCTCCTCATGGAGATGGCGTTGAGTCAGTCGACAAAAAACTAGTAAGGGATTTCAAAGACCCCAGAACTACAGAACCCATATCGCTGTACCAGTGGTTGTAAGTTGCTTGGAAAAGATGGTCAACTTTTTCTGGTGTGGCCTCTTGGAATAAGGACCTTCTGCAAAGGAACAATGGGCTTTGTGCAAGCAAGCATGTTGCACTGTGGACAGTATGCTGGCAGCTGGAGATGGGACAGTTTGTAACAAGTTAATTAATAAGCCGTTGTTGTTGCCATTTCCTTTCATTTTTATTTAGAAAAGGTATTACATAGAGCTTGGCGGTACGGCAATTGTGGGGTCTGTGGGGTTTGGGGTTTCATGGTCGTCTGCCATTGTTCCTTGACAATTTTCTGGAAGAAGAGGCGGTTTCAGGTGCGGGTTGCCCTCCCAAGGTTTATGCTTTTGACATCTTTGAGCCGGAGACGGGGGTGGGGGTCCCGCAGGGAGTATCTTGTTCCCTCTCTCCCTTCAGCGTAAAATAAACAGCATCGTCAAGTCGGTCCTCCACAGGGTGTTGGAAATGCATCTTTTTGAGGATGATTTCGCTCTCTTCGCCACTGGCAGTTACTTTTTGTGGAGTTCATAGACAGTAACAACTTTGTGTTGACAAGGTGCAGAAAATGGGCGGAGGATAACACGGATTCCGTTTTTGCCTGAAGGGAAGCTCATTCACTACGCTAGAAGTTAGAGAACACTTTTCGGACGGCCATTTGGCTTGGGAAATCCATCTTCCAGCGGCGACTGTGCCAAAATTCTTAGAAGTTGTTTCTTTCGATAAGTGGGTGAACTTCAAAAGTGATATCCAACACCGGACAACGTCCTGTCAGGGGGCCCTGAACCTTCTGGGTGATCCACCACACCTTGACTGGGGAGGGGATCGTAGGACAACTGCTGCCTGTTTGTTGGGGACACTGTGTCATGTTTGTAGGATATGTTTGTTTGGACATAGTGCATGTTTGTAGGGTCTAGTGATGTTTTGTTAGTAGGGCACCGGTGTGATGTTTGTGGCACTGTTTGTAGTAGAAACACTGGTGTAGTTTGTAGGGGCAGGCTGTGCGGTTTGTAGAACACTTGTGTGTTTGTCGGGACACTGCTCGATGTATGTAGAACACTGCTGCTGTTTGTGGACAAATGCTCGATGTTTGGAGGACACTGCTGCATGTTTGTAGGGCACTGCTGAGGTTGTTTTGTTAGGACACTGTGTCATGTTTGGAGGACACTGCTGCATGTTTGTAGGGCACTGCTGCAAGGTTGTCGGGACACTGATGCATGTTTGTAGGACACTGATGCTGTTTGAAGGACACTGTGTCAATGTATGGTAGGACACTGAATGATGTTTGAATGGACACTGATGCTGTTTGAAAGGCACTGTGTCTCATGTTGTGGGATACAGATAGCATGTTATTAAGGGCCAGGATGTTGCTCCAGTCAGATTAGGGTTGTCTGGCCTATCGGGTCAGTAAGGCCTTCTTACTTGAAGTGTTAGACCCATTCTCCACCAGGGACTCAGAATGGGTTTGGGGGCGGTTTGGACAACACCAGTGTATGCATTAAACTCGAAGCGGGAGGACGTTTTTTTGAGGACTCCTGCCACTAAAGCTGACTCTGAATACTTCATTGAAACTGTATTGAACTATTCCTGAAACTGTATTTGAACTACGTTAGAACTATCTGAAATACGTCATGAAACTGTATCTGAACTACTTCATGTAACTCGTAGCAGAACTACGTCATGAAAAGTATCTGAAACTACTTCATGGAAACTGTATCTGGAAACTATGTCATGAAAAAACTGAATAGGAACTTACGTCATGAAACTTTATTGAACTACGTCAGGAAACTCGTATACTTGAACTACGTCAATTTTAAAACCTTTATCTGAAGTATGTATCATGAAACTGTATCTGAACTACGTATGGAAACTGTATTGAACTACGTCATGAAATGTATCTGAAACAACCTCATGAAACAGTATCTGAAACTACTTCATCCAAACAGTATCAGAACTACTTCGGTCAAATGTATCTGAACTACTTCATAAAACTGTATTGATCTAACTCATGAAAAGAATTTGGAGTACAACAACCATGCTAATGATTGTGTTTCAATCCCAGGTTCAGGCCATGATGAGAATCTCTCTGCCCCCTCTCCTGGGGATTCGGGATCTTTTCAGACTTCGGGGGGGCGGGAGGAGAGGAGGGTATCGAAGTTGGAATTGTACAGAAAGGCAAAGAAAAGGCAAAAAAAAAAAAAGGTTCTGGGGAAACAGACAACACAAACGAACGCTAACAAAGTAAAATAATCAGAGATTTTTCCTGTGGTATCTTAGATTGCAAACATAAAACCCATCCAAATGTTTTAGTTTATACTTGACACAATTAGTTCGTGGACCTAAAACCGCATTAAGAGGGGTTTAAATGAGAGAGATTGAAAGGAAAAAAAAACACGCTAGCAACAAGACACTTGGTTTACCATATTAGGGACAGACCCGAGTGAGAGACACAATGTCACATGACAAAATTCTTTTGTTTCGAGGATAATGCATAAGACTCATTGTGCTTTTTTACATCTAGTCCCCGCCGCAGGAATAACAATTTAATAATAACCAATATTATACTTCACCACAGTAGAACAAAGAGCACAACCCTTTTAACCCTCAAAAAACCAACAACAAAAACACAACAAAAAAACAAACCCCAAACCAAACAAACAATAAAGGAAAAAGAACAAACTAACCAACAAAAAGAAAGAAAAAGAAAAAAAACCAAACTCAATAACAATCACGGGAATAACAACAAAACCAAGGGAAACATAACACAAACTTAACATAGTCATACAAATAAACATCCTAACATTGTCAATTGGTACACTACTTGTTACTATAAACAATAAGTATTGAAAGTAAGATATTCATTAAAACTTTAAAGTAAGCCGTATGAATATAAAGTTTGAATCCTTCATCACCGCTATATACTAGTAACTCTATAAACAAAACGATAAATTTAAAAGGTGATGAGAGGGAGGGAGAGGGAGGAAGGATAGCGAGAGAGAGAGAGGAGAGGAGAAGAGGGACGGCGGAGGAGCGGAGGGGCGGAAGATGAGATGCAAGGGAGAGAGAGATGAGAGCGAGAGAGAGAGGAGGGAGATGAGGAGGAGAGAGAGAGAGAGAGTGTGTGTGTATGTGTGTTTTTGAGATAATTTCCAAATATATAATTCTCAAAACAGTCCGATCACCATCAACATTCATTTTGATTATACACGTTCAAAATTCTATGTCGTTGATAATGAAATTACTCAAATACCATAAATATTACAACTAAAACCAAGAAACAAAGAAAGAAGAAATCCGCAACCTTATACAGTCATTGAGAGAGAGAATGTGTGTGTGGGTGTGTGTGGGGGGGGGGGTCAGGGTTCTCTTTCAAACAGATCTATGTGCGCGCGCCGCCGACACACAACCACCCACCCCCACCCACACCACAATTATATCTTATATCTATATTATATATATATATATCTATATTATATAAATTATATATATATTCCATTTCAAGTTTGTTTCTCCGAACAAATCTATTATCTCCATGGTACTCAACTATATACGCACAACTCGAAAATTTGGAAAGGTGTTTTGAATGAAATAATGAGCCTTAGAATAAACATCGACAAGACAAAACAGAGCAAAGGATGGATTAGGGGAACAGGACCATGCGTCATAGAAACCGAGAAGACATAGAGGGCCCGAGGAAGGGACGGAGTGTGTGTGGGAAATCAAGAGACAAGGACGGAAAGGCACAATTCCTCAATTTCAAGGAAAATATATAAGCACAACGAATACTTTTTTCATATCCAGTCTCGATTTGGTAGGGATTACTCATAGAATCAAAGGACAAATAACCATAAATTTGTGATTAGAAAAGGGTGGGAGAGACATCTAGAAAAAACCTGTATCTTAATAGGACCGTTACTTTCAAGAGGAAACAAAATCAATCACCATACTATATAGCTATGTGATAATTGTGGTGTACCATATCGACACAGGCACAGACACAGACAAGACATAGACAGACCAGAACAGGACAGATAGACAGACACACACACCACAACACACACACACACACAACACACCAACACACACACAACAACACACACACAAACCAACAGCACGCACGCACACGCGCGCAAACATCTTCACACGTTAAATTGTTCCGGTTTTCGTTAAGAGTAGGACATCATTGAGAGCCGGTGGGAACAGATGACAAAATTTACCAACACCGCATACTACACAGGGTGGTTGTGAAAAAGACATAAAAGTGCTCATTCCATTATCTCGATATAAAACAGAGTAAATAAGAAAATAAATAAAATTAAACACATATTTTATCACTCCAGTTCACTTTTGGGGGGGGGTTGGTGGGCTTTATTTTGGGCTGTAGGCTTAGTTTCGACCTTGTTTCTGGTGCTAGATTTGTTTTTTTTTCTTTTTTTTTTATCCTCCTTCAGCTTTCCACAGTCACCTGAATTGACGTGTTATTCACCTCCTATTACTAATCTATCGTTTGTAGTGCATGATGTTAAAAGAAGCACACACACAACACACACACACAACCACCCACACACACACAAAACACAAACACACACACACACACTGCGCGTGCGCGCCGACAGGTAAGTGAATAAGACATACAAAAATAGCAGTGAGATGAGATTTCTATCAAAAGAGGTTTGGTGTTAAAAGAAGTGGCGTGACCGTAAATCAAGTTTGAGTGGAAGGAGGCAGGACGTCTGGGTTTCCACTGTAATTTAGCTATGACTAGTCTAGGCGGAGGTCAACAGCCGTCGGCTAGGTCTGTCCTATGGCTTATCCAATGTTAAAACAATGAAAGCATCTGGCATTGGCACTGCTCCAAGGTTACTGGATTTGAGTCTGATGCCAAGAGAACTACAGTGTGTTGTTGTCACTGTGGTATATCAATGATCCGAAAAAAGCCGATCCACAGGAGGCCCAGTTACAAAATCGTTCAAACATGTAAAAGCACGAAATGACCTATTTCAGATCCAAAACATGTCATCAGCAAAACTGCAGTGTAAAGTCGCCGATCTTTAGATAAAAAGAAGACATGCTTAATGCTTCAACTAGTTATTGAAATGTTTGGTTTGAAAATGTATCCGTCTTTTCACATTCAATATTAAACACGTAGAAATCATTTCAAAGGCTCCTGATTTCTGAACACCCATGGGTCCAGCATTCTATTCCAGAAACCCCGTTTTTATATCCGGGCAATTCGGCAGACAGACATGTGCTCGTTTAGTCTGGGAAAAGCCCAACCAGAGAAACCCAAGAGTGATTTTACAACAAAAATGTAGTACCATGCACTAATCTACTATGTTGAGAGAATTATGATACGCTATCAGTGTGGCCTGTCAGTATTGTTATTGCCTTTCATGGATATTTAATTCAAGTGTCTTTGACTTGACTGTGATTAATAGATACATTTTATAGCCAGTCTAATCCAAGGTTTCTATTATTACCAAGAGTTCGTTCCTTGGTGGAGATGACGAGACAGGACAATACTTTGATGAGCGGAAATGTACGGGTGTACATCAACTTGTGTGCACTAGCCTATCTGTGGTGTTGTTTTAGGATTTGCTCATTCCACAGTAGATCTAGTGTTTGACTTGACTCGTGTGCAGGTTTTCTTTTCATATTGCACAGGCCCAACTCAAGATTAGTCAGTCAAGGGCCAGTGCTTAAACACTACTCCCCAACCTTTTACCAGTCAAGTAAGACAGGTTTCTGCTATAATTAGCACAGCTGGCGGCTAGATGAACAGCTGCGAGAAGCAGAAAATGGGGGAAAAGGAAGCTGTGATTTAGAAAGCCTTTTGGGATGCAAAATTGACTTGTTTGTTTTTTTTGTTGAATTTTTACTTGTTTGCAGCAGTTTATAGTTTTTTATCTTTTTTTTTTCTTTGGTCAAATCAAAAATGTTTCTATGTTTGTGATTGAAAATGCCTACAAGACTGTAGAACGGAAATGAAGTTAGCGTAATTACAATTATGCAAGTGGAAGGTGAGCTCTATTTCCACTTAGTGTACACTATTAATGAAACATCTCTCCCACTATAAATTCAAACACTTGTGTTAACAAATCAAGAAGTAGCCGAAAATAACTGCCCAAATGCTGGTTACTTCTATTATCCACCTGTCATCTAAAAAAGTTGTGCGCTAACAAAATGTGTGTGTGTGTGTGTGTGAGTGTGTTAGTGTGTGTGTGTGTGTGTGTGTGTGTATGTGTGTGGGGTATGTGAGTTGTGTGGTGTGTGTGTGTGTGTGTGTGTGCCCCAGAGTACCAGCGTGGTGTCACAGCCCACACCCCAGTCATTCAACAGACAGGACAGTGGTAACACCTGTTGCTTCTTCTGTTTTTAACCTTAACTCACAAGCTCTATCCCTCAGGGGGACTGTACTCTTGCCTGTGGCAGGGAGAAACTGTACTTGTGTTGTGAAGGTGAGGAACTGCACTGTGAGGGAGTGTGACTGTATGTGAGTGACAGGTGAGAAATGCATGATGAAGTGACTCAGGTGAGAAGGGTTATTGTAAGGGTAATGTCGTGACAGTGTGAAGACGTGTACTGTGTGTGACAGGTGAGAAGTGTACTGTGTGTGACAGGTGAGGACTGCACTGTGATTGAAGGTGAGAAGGTATTGTGAGACATGCGAGTAGTGTACTGTGTTGTGAAGGTGGAAGGGTATTGTGTTACAGGTGTGAAGTGTACTGTGGTAATGACAGGTGAGACTGCTGTGAGTGAAGGTAGGAAGGATATGTTTTGACAGGTGGAGAAGTGTTTGTCTGTGTGTGACAGGTGGAGAAGGGTATTGTGTGACAGGTGAGAAGTGTATGTGTGTGTGACAGTGTTGAGAAGGGTATGTGTGGACAGGTGAGAAGTTAGAAGGTGACTGTTGAGTGACAGGTGTGAAAGAAGTTTTATGTGTGTGACAGGTGAGAATGGAGAAATTGTTGCACTGTGTGACATGAAGTAAGCATGTTACCTTGTGCTTAAAAGGCAGAAATGTACGATTATACAATCAGTCATCATCTCAAGAAGTCATCATGGGGTTACAAGAGAGCTGAGAAACGACCAATAGGGGAAAATGTTCAATGAAACAGCACGACCAATATCACAGTTTCAGATACAGTTTTATCCTTACTTGTTAAACATTGCATTCTTTTCCGGTTGACATCCTTCACA
>CM054154.1:9843348-9848348 GCA_028751875.1 Rapana venosa
ACACACACACACACAACACACACACACACACACACACTACAACACACACACACATTCACACACACACACACAGCCACACACACACACACACACAGCCACACACACACACACACATACACATACACACACACACACATCACACACAACACACACACACACACACACACACACACACCACACACACACACACACACACACACAACACACACACACACACACACCACACACACAACACCACACACACACACCAACACACACACACACACACACAATCACAACACTACCACTCATAATCACAACACACACACTCTACCAAAATAACTCCCCACCACTATACAGTCCACTAACACACCACACGACCACACAGCCACCCATACCACAACACACAAAACAACACACACCACAACACACACAAACACACATCACACCCACAGCACAGCAAACAACACAAACGAACTGGTGATTTTCTTATCATTAAGAGATGTCCCACTTCATGAGTGGATGACAGACGCGAAATACTAGCATGATCTGCTACCCATAGAGGGAATGGACTCCTCCAGGTTCCATTCCTATGGACAGTGCCTGACCCATGAGGGGAAGAAGGTAAAGGCAGGAAGGACAGGGAGTCTGGTGTCATGTCATGGCAAAGGTTCACTGAGGGAATGAATGTCATCAGTCCAGCAAAATGCTTGGAGTGTTCGCTGTCAGTGTGCCGTTTGTCTCGAGGCTGATATCAAGGAAGACGCTGTCATCCTTCCCCCGGCACACAATGGCCTTCTCCCCCTCCCTAGTACTTCGGGCTTCTTCAGGGTGGGGAGATGTGCGGGGTTCCGCTTGATTGATATGATGATGATGAGATAATAGGGTGTGGAGTTTATATAGCATTAGAATCTTGTAAAACAAGAAATTAAAGCGCTTACATTTAAATCATTTACACGCATGCTACTGTCCACAAATAGAATTGACAGATACCAAATTTACACACACACACACACACACACACACACGTGAACATTCCAATATTGAACTGAGATTCCCTCAAAACAACAGACACCCACACTTACTCAGCCATTAAATGCCACGCTTTCCCTCCTTTCTCATCAATATTCTTCGTCTTTTTCTTGTTTTATTTGTCTCTCTGCAGCTTACAAGCACCAAACATGTTTGCTACCATGGCTGCAGTCATCCTAAACACACAAATCTGTTTTTCTATCTTAATCTTTACACACGCTTGTTTTGCATCTTAACTCTTTATTACACACGTTTGTTTTGTACATCTTTTGTTTGTTTGTATCTTAACTCTTTATTACACACGTTGTTTTTGTATCTTAACTCTTTACACCACGTTTGTTTTGTATCTTAACTCTTTTACACACTTTTGTCTTATTTTGTGTTTTGTATCTTAACTCTTTACACACGTTTGTTTTGTATCTTAACTCTTTACACACGTTTGTTTTGTATCTTAACTCTTTACACACGTTTGTTTTGTATCTTAACTCTTTACACACGTTTGTTTTGTATCTTAACTCTTTACACACGTTTGTTTTGTATCTTAACTCTTTACACACGTTTTTTTTATCTACTCTTTACACACGTTGATTTGTTCTTAACATATTACACACTTTGTTCTTAACAAGATTCCCATCTTTTAATAACTACTTCACAAACGTTGCTTTCTATTTTAATTCTTCTCAAACGTGCTTCTATTTAATCACCCAACTTTGCTTTCCTATGGTATGTTGTTTTTCTGGCCCGCACAAAGTGTGAACTGTAGCCAGGTACACGTCCTGACATAACCTGACATGTGAGGATGGAAAGTAAAATGCCAGTGATCATCCCTGCAATAAAGTAGTATAACCAAGAGGAGATATGATTTAGCTCCATTTCTTTACAACCTCTGATGCATGGTACAATGAGAGGACACAGCCCTAAAAAGGGCCAGCTAAACTACATTTCACCGTGAACGAGGTGCAGGCAACAGCAAATTCACTGGTGTCTCCCGAGAGAAACACGGCATTGTGGCACAGCTCTGCTCGCATGGGAGGTAATTAACCGCCCTGTCACCAAATATGGGTCACTCCCACCCACATGTACGGCAAACAGGGTTAAGTCCAGGCATGCGTACTTCACCCTTCTGGCAGCTGGTGTTGGACAGTTGACTCTGGAGACCATCTGTCTCAGGCGAAGGGCAGAGCTGGGATGACCTTGGGCCTACAGCTGCCGACTCTTCACCAAACGTGGATGGTTTTCAACGTGGACATCCGGACCTTGTATGTCACTGCTCTTTCTAGAAAACCTGAATATGTGCTGGCCTGCTTTCTGCAACATGAGATATTTAACGTGAGGGCATTCATTTTTGACCTTGTTTTAATCGCTCCTAAAAGAACTTGCAGGCACTAGAGCTGGAAGCAAGTGACCTCATAGGCCTAGGGCAGGGTGCAAACTTTCTACCATCCCTTGATTCGCCTCTCGCAGTTTCCGTGCTGTCGCCATCCTTATTGCTGTTTTCTGACTTCTTGGTCTATTCTCCTGCTTTCCCCCCAGAAATACTCAAAGATAACAGTTCTCCCATAGCGAAGTCGGAGATGTGCAGGACCATGAACTTGTCAGGCATCGAACAGCAAGCGCAACGCATGTTCAGCTCAAGGCAGACCACAGTAGGCTGTCAGAGCGTTCGAGAAGAAGAAGAAGAAGAAGAAGAAGAAGCAGATGAAGACACAGACACAGACACAGGCACAGACACAGCCACAGGCACAGGCACAGGCACAGGCACAGACACAGCCACAGGCACAGGCACAGGCACAGACACAGGCACAGACACAGACACAGATACAGACACAGGCACAGACACAGACACAGACACAGACACAGGCACAGGCACAGACACAGGCACAGACACAGGCTCAGCACAGACTCAGCACGTCAGCCACGCACAGTACACAGACACGACACAGGCACAGACACAGACACCTCAGCAGTGAGTCCTGTTGAACTGGCGTCTGCAGCTTAACGTCAGGCCATCAACTGGACCTCTGATGGTCTCTCCACGCTTCAGTCACCTTCTGCCTGTCTGTCTGTCTGTCCACGCTTCAGTCACGTTTTGCCTGCCTGCCTGTCTGTCTGTCCACGCTTCAGTCACTATCTTCCTGTCTGTCTGTCTGTCCATGCTTCAGTCACTATCTCCCTGTCTGTCTGTCTGTCTGTCTGTCTGTCTGTCTGTCCACGCTTCAGTCACTATCTTCCTGTCTGTCTGTCTGTCCATGCTTCAGTCACTATCTCCCTGTCTGTCTGTCTGTCTGTCTGTCTGTCTGTCTATCCATGCTTCAGTCACTATCTCCCTGACTGTCTGTCTGTCTGTCTGTCCATGCTTCAGTCACTATCTCCCTTCCTGTCTGTCTGTCTGTCTGTCTGTCTGTCCATGCTTCAGTCACATCTCCCTTCTGTCTGGTCTGTCTGCACGCTACTCAGTCACCTTCTCCCTTCTTTCTGTCTGTCTGTCCTGTCTGTCTATCCATCTTCAGTCACTATCTCCCTGTCTGTCTGTCTGTCTGTCTGTCCATGGCTTCAGTCCTATCTCCTCTGTCTGTCTGTCTGTCTGTCTGTCTGTCATGCTTCAGTCACGTTCTGCTTCTGTCTGTCTGTCCACGCTTCAGTCACGTTCTCCTGTCTGTCTGTCTGTCCATCTTCAGTCACCTTCTGTCTGTCTGTCTGTCTGTCTGTCCATGCTTCATTCCTATCTCCATGTCTGCCTGTCTGTCTGTCTGTCAGCTTCAGTCACTTCTGTCTGCCTGTCTGTCTGTCTGTCTGTCCATGCTTCATCACCTTCTGCCTGTCCTGTCTGTCTGTCTGTCTGTCCATGCTTCAGTCACTCTTCGTCTGTCTGTCTGTCTGTCTGTCTGTCCATGCTTCAATCACTTTTCTGTCTGCTGTCTGTCTGTCTGTCTTTCGTACTGTCTGTCTGTCATGCTGTCCATAGCTTAGTCACCTTCTGCCTGTCTCTGTCTGTCTGTCTCTGTACATGCTTCAGTCACTATCTTCCTGTCTGTCTGTCTGTCTGTCTGTCTGTCCATGCTTCAGTCACCTTCTGCCTGTCTGTCTGTCTGTCTGTCTGTACATGCTTCAGTCACTATCTTCCTGTCTGTCTGTCTGTCCATGCTTCATTCACTATCTCCATGTCTGCCTGTCTGTCTGTCTGTCCATGCTTCAATCACTATCTTCCTGTCTGTCTGTCTGTCTGTCTGACATGCTTCAGTCACTATCTTCCTGTCTGTCTGTCTGTCTGTCCATGCTTCAGTCACTATCTCCATGTCTGTCTGTCTGTCTGTCTGTCTGTCTGTCTGTCCATGCTTCATTCACTATCTCCATGTCTGCCTGTCTGTCTGTCTGTCCATGCTTCAGTCACCTTCTTCTGTCTGTCTGTCTGTCTGCTGTCCATGCTTCAGTCACCTTCTTCTGTCTGTCCTGTCTGTCTGTCTGTCTGTCCACAGCTTCAGTCACTTCTCCCTGTCTGTCTCTGTCTCTGTCTGCCATGCTTCAGTCACTATCTTCCGTCTGTCTGTCCTGTCTATCCACGCTTCAGTCACTATCTCCCTGTCTGTCTGTCTATCCACGCTTCAGTCACTATCATCCCTGTCTGTCTGTCTATCCACGCTTCAGTCACTATCTCCCTGTCTGTCTGTCTATCCACGCTTCAGTCACTATCTCCCTGTCTGTCTGTCTGTCCATGCTTCAGTCACTATCTCCCTTTCTGTCTGTCTGTCTGTCTGTCTGTCTGTCTGTCTGTCAGTCTGTCCATGCTTCAGTCACCTTCTGTCTGCCTGTCTGTCCACGCTACATTCACTATTTTTCTGCCTGTCTGTCTGTCCACGCTACATTCACTATTTTTCTGCCTGTCTGTCTGTCCACGCTACATTCACTATTTTCCTGCCTGTCTGTCTGTCCACGCTACATTCACTATTTTCCTGCCTGTCTGTCTGTCCACGCTACATTCACTATTTTCC
>CM054154.1:9853348-9855848 GCA_028751875.1 Rapana venosa
GAAAAAGGCAAATGCATTGTTTATTCCAGCGTGCTCTCTGGAAATAAAAGTTTGACGTGAGGAGGTTGAAATGAACAGTGCAGGACGAGAAGTGAATGCTCATCGCTGACAAAGAAAGGAAAGAAAGAAAGAAAGAAAGAAAGACAGACAGAAAGAAAGAAAGAAAAGAAAAGAAAAGAAAAGAAAAGAAAGAAAGAAAAGAAAAGAAAGGAAGATAGAAAGAAAGAAAGAAAAGAAAGAAAGAAAGACAAAGAAAAGAAATAAAAGAAAGAAAGGAAGAAGAGAGTGACAGAAAGAAAAGCAAGAAGAAAGAAAGAAGGAAGAAGAAAGAAAGAAGAAGAAGAAAAATAAAAGAAAGAAAGAAATGAAAGATAAGACAAAGAAAGAAGGAAAGGGCAGTAAAAAAGAAAAGAAAAGACAAAGAAAGGAAAAGGAAAGAACAGATAAGAAAGAAGAACAGAAAGAAGAAAGACAGCAGAAGAGAAAGAAAGAAAGAAAAGAATAGAGAAAGAAAGAAGAGACAGACGAAAGGAAAAGTGAAGACTAAGAAAGAGACGTAGTTGACAGAATGAAAGAAGAAAGACACGAAGCAGACAACAGAAAAAGAAAGAAGACAGACAGAAAAGAAGAACGAAGAAAGAAAGAAAGCAGACGACAGCGAAGAAAGAAAGAAAGACAGACAGACAACAGACAGAAGAAGACAGACAGAAAGAAAGACAAACAGACAGAAGAAAGACAGAAAGACAAAGACAGAAGAAAGAAAGAAGGCAGACAGAAGAAGAACGAAATAAGAAAGACAGACAGAAGAAGACAGAAAGAAAGGAAAGAGAAAAGAAAGAAAGAAAGAAAGAAAAGAAAACAAAAGAAAGAAAGAAAGAGATGAAAGAAGAAAGGAACAGACACAACAGAGCCCAGGCAAATCAAAGAAACGCAGGAACAGCAAAGACAAGACAAGAACAGTGACAGACAGAAGCAGCTCTCCCAAAAGCAAAATGAAAGAAAGCAAGGGAAGGAAGACAAAAAAACATCCGAAGCATACAGAACAGACATGAAAGAAAAAAAACAAAGACAACGAGAACAAACAACACAGATAACACAAAAGAAGAACAAAGAAAAACAGAAAACACAACAGAAAAAGCGCAAGAACAAACACAGAACACCGAGAACAAAGACACAGACACACAGATAACACACAAGACACAAAAGATAAAAACAGAAAGAACAAAACAGACCACCACAAGATAACAACAGCAAACACAGAAACAGACAACACAACACGACAAGACACACAAACAGACACACACACAGATCAACACAGACAACAGACAGAAACACACACAACACAGGCGCAGACACGAAAACAAAACACAACGACACGGACACACGACAACACAGACACACGACAAAACAAAGACGGACACAGACACAACAAGATACAAGAAAACACAGAAACACACACAGAACAGACAACACACAAAGACACAAAACAGACAGACAAACAGACAAACAGACAACAAGCAGAACACACACAAACGATGAGCAGAGACAGACAGACAGACAAAGAAAAAGAGCAGGAGAAAGCAACAACAGACAAAGAAGAAATAAACAACAGCATGTTACGGGCGAAGGTACACCCGCATTGAAAGAGCACAAACAGAATGCAGACGCCAGAAGTTATTACAGAAGCAACGACAGACACAGAAAAACAAGAAAGAGAAGAGACAAGAGAAGAGAGACAGAGACAGAGAAGACACAGCAGAAGACACAAGCAAAGAAAGACACAAGAGAGAACAGAACACAGAAGAGAGAGACACTAAACAAAACACACAGAACGAGACACCATACAAATACAGAAACAAAGAAAGAAATAAAGAAGAAAGAAGAAAAAAAAATAAAATAAGAAGCAGGACAAAAAGAGCAAAAGAAAGACGACAGAAGAAAGACACAGGAGAAAACACGACAAAAAGACACGCCCCAGCGAAAAAACAGCACAGCAAGCGAGAGGCGAGATCATCATGACAAAGAACGACCTAGCCAGACGACCGCACGACACACAAATAAAAGCTGTCGACGCTACACAGACACGACACAGCAAGAAACACGCACAGCACGACACGACACACGCCTGACACATGCAAGACAGTACAACGTTGAACAGCCGCTAGCACGCAGCCAGCCGCGCCGCCATCCAACGCAGACATGCACAGCATGCCCCGCCTCGCCAGCCGTCACCACATGCACAGCCTGCGGACGCATGCAGCCCCTGCACGTCCTGCATGCAGGCCAGCACGCCACTGCCTGCGCATCGCTAAGACACATGCACAGCACGACACGACCTGCACATGCAAACGCACTGTCCGCTAGTCTGCAAGCCTGCCAGCACGCCACAGCACTGATAGCTGCAACTGTAGCAGCTGCCGCTGTCTTAGCGAAGCCATTCGCACGCCGACCGACCAATACCGCAAGCAGCACGCGAAGACGACAGAAAGACAGATGCAGC
>CM054154.1:9863348-9883348 GCA_028751875.1 Rapana venosa
TTTCACAGGGCAGACAGAAGGGTGCTCAGCCTATCCATCTCTAAAGCCTGCACGACCAGAGAAGACAGAAGATGAAGGAGAAAACATTTCCGGGGCTTCTTGCTTCCTTGGGGGGCTTCCAGGAAGGATCGACACCCCAGCTCACGAAAAATAACCTGTCAACGCACGCACACCCCACCACTAGACACGCAAGCACTACAAATTTGCACAATGCGGAAAGACAGACAGACAGACAGACAGACAGACACACACACACACACACACACACACACACTCACACACACCAAAGCCGCAGCACACAGGTTCCTGTGCACACAGACATGCCAGACTTTGCTATGCCTTCCCAAACCCGTTTCCTAAACTTCATTCCTTTCCATTCCTCCACAAGCTGCGGGTGTCCTGCTGGCTGTGTCCACAAAGACATCTGTGCCCCTACCTATGCTCACACAGACATCTGTGCCCCTAGCTGTGTCCACACAGACATCTGTGCCCCTACCTATGCCCACACAGACATCTGTGCCCCTAGCTGTGTCCACACAGACATCTGTGCCCCTAGCTGTGTCCACACAGACATCTGTGCCCCTAGCTGTGCCCACACAGACATCTGTGCCCCTAGCTGTGCCCACACAGACATCTGTGCCCCTAGCTGTGTCCACACAGACATCTGTGCCCCTAGCTGTGTCCACACAGACATCTGTGCCCCTAGCTGTGTCCACACAGACATCTGTGCCCCTGGCCAAAGGGGACCAGCACTGCCACCACATTGCTAGTATTAGGCCATTCTACTCTCTCTCTCTCTCTCTCTCTCTCTCTCTCTCTCTCTCTCTCTCTTCCTGTGAGTGTGTGTGTGTGTGTGTGTGTGTGTAGGTGTGTGTGTGTGTGAGGAAAACGTTACATGTTGTCGCCCTCCTCGTATCATGTCCCGGTCTTAAGTCTTATGGCTAGGTTTAAAGTCTTATGGCTAAGTTTAAAGTCTTATAAAGGAAGGAAAGGTAAAGGAGTCCCATAACCTATAAGGTCGTAGGGGAGCGAGGCGTCAGAGACCTCACTTCTCTAGGGCCAGCATATTGAGGGTGGCGCCCATCTCCTCTCCCTCGTTGCTTTACCTTCCCTGACCCTAAAGAGGACAGGTACCTATTTACAGCTGGGTGAACTGGGGGAACTGTACTGAAGCCAAGGCGCGCAAACGGTCACCCATCCAACTGGTAACCACGCTCGACGCTGCTTAACTTGGCTGGGGGAAAGCGAGTGCTCCGACCACTGAGCTATCCCGTCCCCGCTAAAAGTATTATGCCTAGGTTTAAAAATTCATGCCTAGGTTTTAAGTCTTATGCCTAGGTTTAAAGTCATGCCTAGGTTTAAAGTCTTATGCCTAGGTTTAAAGTCTTATGCCTAGGTTTAAAGTCATGCCTAGGTTTAAAAATTCATGCCTAGGTTTAACTCTCAGAGGATGGCTGTCCGCTATAGCGGATCGGTGTAAAGCCACGGTTTTGGACGACTCACCCCTATAGCGGATTTGCTTTTTGCAGATTTTTCATGTGGCAGCCGCATGATACTATGACTCGTGCAGCTAAACATAGCTTTGTGAGCCTGTCCAACGTCGAATGCAATGTGTTGGGGGATTCCGTGTGTTCCGAGCTCTTTGTTTGCATTTGTAGAGAGTAGCTGACATGCCCAGCATTTTTGCATATGTGTCAGAAGCAAAATAGAAGGGATCAGATTAGGTCTCCATGACCGGCGTTTTACTAAAGTGAGAGCTTCAATTTTTATATATGTACTAACCCAGTATGTTATACATAAGTTCAGAAAATTTCATTTTCTTACTATGTGTTTTGTATTTTTTATGATTTTTTTTACTAACCATTACAAATGGGCCGTCTGTGGGGGAAAGCAAGGGAGAGAATTGGCCGTCCCAATTGAGTTAAAGTCTTATGCCTAGGTTTAAAGTCTTATGCCTAGGTTTAAAGTCATGCCTAGGTTTAAAAGTTCATGCCTACGTTTAAAGTTTTAGGCCTCAGTTATAAAAAAAAATGAATAAAAGGGAGGAGTTGTGAGTGCGTGGTGTGCAATGACGATCAGGCTGAGAATGTGACGAGGTCAGTCACACCTGGTGCCTGCCTGCACTTCATTAACAGCCAACCATGGGTTGACAACTGTTGTAGATACTATTTCCTTCATCACATAGAAAACAACGTTGTGTTGGCAATGCCCCCTTGTCTTACACCTTGGGGGAATTATTGAAACCAGCCTGACACATTGCTGTTTGCTTACACCTGAATTCGGGAGGATTTGTACACCACCACCACCACCACAGCTTTGGTAAACACAGCAGATGGTTCTGAGCTGATTAGTTTAACGATCTCCCGCAAGCTGATCATAGAACCACAGGACTAGCGCACTGATGTAATAATAATAATAATAAATGGAATTTATATAGCGCTGTATCTTGCACAGACAAATCAAAGCGCTTGCACTCAGCTCATTTTGTCTTTTGTCATGCAACCAATAGCAAGTAATAGTTCTAAAAAGTCCAAATGCACACACACACACACACACACACACACACACACACACACACACACACACACACACACACACACACACACACGTTATACACTTTGGCAGGGTGATGGAATTTTTGGCTGTTGAAAAGCAGGGATAGCTATGAAATGAAACAGGAGAGGAAATTCTTAGGTTTGAAACAAATATGTCTTGAGGCCAGATTTAAAAGAGTCACAAGAAGGCCTTTGGCGAAGAGAGATAGGGAGGTCATTCCAAATCGATGGACCAGAAACAGAGAAAGAGCGACGGCCAACAGTGGACTGGTTGAATCTAGGTGTTTGTAAGCACAAGGAATCTGCAGCAGAGCGAAGGGAACGAGAAGGGGTGTACAGGTGGAGACATTCACAGAGGTAGGAAGGTGCTGTTTTGTTGAGACATTTGTAACAGAGAGTACTGATCTTATAGTTTATTCTTTGTGGCACAGGCAGCCAGTGGAGAGATCGCAAGAGAGGGGTAATGTGCTCAGATTTTTTCTTTCTGAGGACTAGTCGAGCTGCAGAGTTTTGAATACGTTGAAGGGAGTGGATAGATGATGCTGGCAGACCAGCCAAAAGAGAATTGCAATAGTCCAGACGTGAAAGAATGAGAGATGCCACAAGTTTTGATGTTGCGTCTGTGGACAGGTACTTTCGAATTGCACTAATACGCCGTAATTGATAGAAGCAGGACTGGCAGGTCTGGGTGATGAATTTTTGCATAGAGAGTGTGTTGTCAATAATGATCCCTAGATACTTTACAGCAGTGGATAGAGGGGCTGATGCAGATACATGAGTATTACCAGATGCCACTGCCAACTTGAACCGCAATGACCTACGGTGTGATTGTGTTTCTTCATTGTTTTATTTAGTATTTATTCATTTATTTATTCATTGAGAGAGACAATATGGCAATATTTAATATGACAATGGAAAAAGAGAGAGAGAGAGATTGTGGCTCAGATGTTCCATTTGTAAAGGCCGCAGCCCCTTGGAAGGGGGTATATACAATGATTACTAATTATCATAACATTTATTTCGTCTTATACCATCAGACCATGAACTGTTTCACAGTTTTTATAATTATTCGTACCAGCTGCGTCAGGGTCGGCGCAGTAGTCAGCACCTTGGGTTATGGACTGGAAGGTCACGGGTTCGAAGCCCATTAGTCATAGCGATTTTTCTGACTCCGTTCGGCTCCTACCCAGAGTGAGTGTGCTGTGGGCTCAGTGGGAAGACTGGGACCACGTAGTCGAGCTTCATCCACTTTACGGATGCAATTTTTAGAGTGTTGCCCTAATTACCTGACCAACACTGCAGGTGTCTGTATCTCTCAGGCCCGGCTGACGCCGGGATACATTATGATAGTAAGCGTTGTTTACAACACTGCCAGGTAGTCTTAAAACACATGCCTTTCTTTCTCTCTCTCTCTCTCTCTCTCTCCTCTCTCTCTCTCTCTCCTCTCTCTCTCTCTATGGAATTTATATAGCTTTATATAGAATTTATACAGTTTTCATGTGTCATGAAGGCAGCTGTATTCTGACTTTGGGGATGGTGTCTAAACATGACACCTGTGTCCATCTTTTAAAAAAGATTGACATCCGTTCCTACTGGCTTGAAATGGCCAAGACCTAGGCAGCTTCGCAACAGGTAATGACGTCTGTTCTGTCAAAGTAACTCCACATTGTTCTGTTCAACAGTTAATGACGTCTGTTCTGTCAAAGTAACTCCACATTGTTCTGTACAACAGTTAATGACGTCTGTTCTGTCAAAGTAACTCCACATTGTTCTGTACAACAGTTAATGACGTCTGTTCTGTCAAAGTAGCTCCACATTGTTCTGTACAACAGTTAGTGACGTCTGTTCTGTCAAAGTAACTCCACATTGTTCTGTACAACAGTTAATGACGTCTGTTCTGTCAAAGTAACTCCACATTGTTCTGTACAACAGTTAATGACGTCTGTTCTGTCAAAGTAACTCCACATTGTTCTGTACAACAGTTAATGACGTCTGTTCTACTAAAGTAACTCCACATTGTTGTGTGTCAATGTAAGTCCACACTGTTCTGAAGAACAATAATGACGTGTGTGTGTGTGTGTGGTGTGTGTGTGTGTGTGTGTGTGTGTGTGTTGTGTGTGTGTGTGTGTGTGTGTGTGTGTGTGTGTGTGTGTGTGTGTGTGTGTGTGTGTGTGTGTTAGGACAGCTGCAGACAGTCTCTGGCTCTTTCACAGTCCTACCTTACTATAGTGCATTGACAGAGGTTACCACTAGAACCACGTTTAGCAAGCTGGGTACCAAGAAATTAGTTTTTATCAAAGGAAAAGACCAAGCACTTTTTTCATCCCGCCCTCAGTCATAATAAGTAAATCAATCGATAAATCAACCAATCAGCCAACCAGTCAATCAAACCAATCAAGTAATGTGAAAAAAATATAGCGACACCATAAAAATTCAGAAAAAAGAGATACACTAGTAATCAGGTCAGTTACTAAGAGAGAGAGAGAGAGAGAGAGAGAGAGAGAGAGAGAGAGAGAGAGAGAGAGAGAGACTTACAGAGATAGAGACAAGTAGATACAGAGTGTATGTGAGAGAGAGCGAGATAGATAGATAGATAGATAGATGGATAGATAGATAGATAGATAGATAGATAGATAGATAGATAGATAGATAGATAGATAGATAGATAGATAGATAGATAGATAGATAGATAGATAGATAGATAGACAGACAGATAGATAGACAGACGGAGACAGAGAGATACAGAGACACACAGATACTGAGAGAAACAGAGCGAAACAGAAATACAGAGAGAAACACAAAGACACAGATAGGCATACAGAGAAAGAGAGGCGGTATTCTTTCAGACAGACAGACAGACAGACAGACAAGAAGACAGACAGGCAGACAGACAGACAGACAAGCAGGCAGACAGACAGACACGCAGACAGACAGATACGCAAACAGTCTCTAAAGCACGGTGTACGCAGCGGTCAGAATTAAACGACAGGAGAGTAATCACCCAGTCTGGAATCTTCCTCCCTACTGACCAATTATCTACACCCCCCCACCCCCTCTCTCTCTCTCTCTCTCACTCACTCACACACACACACGCACACACACAACCACTCCCCCCCCATATATATATATATATATATATATATATATATATATATATATAATATATATATATATATATATATAATATATATATATATATATATATATATATATATATGTGTGTGTGTGTGTGTGTATGTAGATATATATATATATATATACATATATATATATATATCCATATATATATCCACCACCCTCACGCCCTTTCCACTCTATCATATCCCACCATACCTCATACATAGTTCTGCCAACAGAGCAGACGACATTGTGTGGGGGACGGCCGGGCTGGGGAGGGGGGGAAGGGAGGGGGGGGGGGGGGGCAGGGGAGGGGGGTCTTGTGGCCAAGTGGTTCAAACATCGTACTTCTGATCCCACGACACCCGAGCAATGCACGCAGGTTCAAGACTGCACAGGTACCTACCCTAAAGGAAGGACTGGATCCCTGGAGTGTAGGTAGGTATTGAGGGAAGGCAGGTACTGAGGGAAGACAGGTACTGAGGGAAGACATGTACTGAGGGAACGTAGGTACTGAGGGAAGGCAGGTACTGAGGGAAGGCAGGTACTGAGGGAAGGCAGGTACTGAGGGAAGGCAGGTATTGAGAGAGTTACTGAGGGAAGGCAGGTATTGAGAGAGTTACTGAGGGAAGACAGGTACTGAAGGAAGGCAGGTACTGAGGGAAGGCAGGTACTGAGGGAAGGCAGGTATTGAAGAAAGACAGGTACTGAAAGAAGACAGGTACTGAAAGAAGGCAGGTACTGAAAGAAGACAGGTACTGAAAGAAGGCAGGTACTGAAAGAAGGCAGGTACTGAAGAAAGACAGGTACTGAGGGAAGGCAGGTACTGAAGGAAGACAGGTACTGAAGAAAGACAGGTACTGAAGAAAGACAGGTACTGAGGGAAGGCAGGTGCTGAGAGAGTTACTGAGGGAAGGCAGGTACTGAGGGAAGGCAGGTACTGAGGGAAAGCAGGTACTGAAGGAAGACAGGTACTGAAGAAAGACAGGTACTGAGAGAAGACAGGTGCTGAAAGAGTTACTGAGGGAAGGCAGGTACTGAGAGAAGGCAGGTACTGAAGGAAAGCAGGTACTGAAGGGAAGACAGGTACTGAGGGAAGGCAGGTACTGAAGGAAAGCAGGTACTGAGGGAAGGCAGGTACTGAGGGAAGGCAGGTACTGAGGGAAGCAGGTACTGAGGGAAGGCAGGTACTGAGGGAAGGCAGGTACTGACTCTGCTTCCCGTCACGGATTTCAACGGATAGTTTGTGTTTCCCTTTCCTCCACTCCGAGGTTTACCAACAGCAAGATGTTGTGTATGCAGCAATCTCTGCCCAACTTTTAGGTAGCGGCATTCCGACTTCGGGCATGATATGTAAACACGAACCAGTGTGTATTTTTGTCTACATTTTAGTCGTCTGTTCCTGCCAGCACACAACGGCCTACTCTCCTAAAAGGCAAAACGAGTTTTTTTTAAAGTGTGTGACAGATTGTGTGTGCAAACGTGTGTGTGTGTGTGTGTGTGTTCGCACACGGGACCTGGGTTTATTCGAAGAAGACGGGAAAACCTTTCCACCTTTCCGAAAAGAGCACACCAAGTCAGTAGAATGGAAGTCACACCTTGCCCAGCATGCAGAACTGCACTCCCTAGAAATGGATGAGCTCCGCTAAACGCTACTTGCCCACAATACACCGCCTGGAAAATGAAGTACATGACCCAACAACTCCCGAAGGAGTTGACGGAGAAGTCGAGGCAAAATGACTTCCCCTGTTGGCGATGTTGTCTCCCTTGGAGAGTCCTTCAGGTGAAGAGGTTTCTGTACCACGACAGTGGATCACTGAGCGATAGGGCGTGACGGTTGTGCAGGAGGTGACAGCACCACCGTATGCTAAAGTGAGCTCCTGCACTAGGTGATAGGTAACAGGTGCCACGCCCTTTTCCAACCCTTACCTTCCAAGCTGCCTTAAAGACCTTCTGTAGACAAATGGTTCTCTTTCATACGAGGCTACCAGAAATTGACCTCATATTATTTTAAGTTACTTTTACTTCAGCATTTATCTAGGTAAAGTAGCAGTCACCTTACAAGCAGTAGATTGTATCAATTTGATATTTCAAAAACACTCTTGGAGACATTTTGAAGACAGAGTGAGCATAGACTCCTGCAGTATAAAATGGCGGTAGGTGAATATCATGTGTATAGCAATCGTACATTAATTTTGGATTTGTTTTTCGAAAAGTGTATGATATTCTAAGATGCATCGATCGTTTGGAGCTGGGTGCTGGGTAACAGGTGTAACCTACTGAGAGTGGCTGCTGTGCCTGCTGTGTTCAATAAAAACAGTTGTAGACAATGTCAGTTTTCCTCCACATAAAGAGTGACTGCTGTGCCTGGTGTGTTCAATAGAAACAGTTGTAGACAATGTCAGTTTTCCTCCACATAAAGAGTGACTGCTGTGCCTGGTGTGTTCAATAGAAACAGTTGTAGACAATGTCAGCTGTCCTCCACATAGAGAGTGACTGCTGTGCTTGCTGTGTTCGACAGAAACAGTTGTAGACAAGGTCAGCTGTCCTCCACATGGAGTGCTGAATGCTGTGCCTGCTCTGGCACCTCACTCTGTAGTGACGGCCTTTCCTCACTGTACACTGGCCAGCGTGGGAGGAAAGTACAATCCACCTGCTGCAAACTGAGTCAGAGGGTTGACTGAACGGTACAAACAATCAGTAGTACCCAAACTGTATAAATAATCAATAGTACCCAAACTGTATCGCCAATCAATAGTACCCAAACTGTATAAATAATCAATAGTACCCAAACTGTATAAACAATCAATAGTACCCAAACTGTATAAACAATCAATAGTACCCAAACTGTATAAATAATCAATAGTACCCAAACTGTATAAACAATCAATAGTACCCAAACTGTATAAACAATCAATAGTACCCAAACTGTATAAACAATCAATAGTACCCAAACTGTATAAACAATCAATAGTACCCAAACTGTATAAACAATCAATAGTACCCAAACTGTATCGCCAATCAATAGTACCCAAACTGTATCGCCAATCAATAGTACCCAAACTGTATAAACAATCAATAGTACCCAAACTGTATAAACAATCAATGGTACCCAAACTGTATAAACAATCAATAGTACCCAAACTGTATCAACAATCAATAGTACCCAAACTGTATAAACAATCGTTGTCAGGTGCATGGCCATGTTAGATAGCCTCCCCCCCCCTTCCCCCACCATCCTCCCTGTCTGCTTCAAGGCAATATTTCATTATCTCCATCCTCCTCGTTACTGCAGTGACTGCCACAAAACCTCATGACTTCAGGATTGAGGGGCACTGCCCTGAATTGACGTCTTCCTTCATGATTTCAGGATTGAGGGGCACTGCCCTGAATTGATATCTTCCTTCATGACTTCAGGATTGAGGGGCACTGCCCTGAATTGATATCTTACTTCATGACTTCAGGATTGAGGGGCACTACCCTGAATTGATATCTTCATGTCTTCAGGATTGAGGGGCACTGCCCTGAATTGATATCTTCATGTCTTCAGGATTGAGGGGCACTGCCCTCAATTGACGTCTTCCTTCATGACTTCAGGATTGAGGGGCACTGCCCTGAACTGATATCTTCATGTCTTCAGGATTGAGGGGCACTGCCCTGAACTGATATCTTCCTTCATGTCTTCAGGATTGAGGGGCACTGCCCTGAATTGATATCTTCCTTCATGTCTTCAGGATTGAGGGGCACTGCCCTCAATTGACGTCTTCCTTCATGTCTTCAGGATTGAGGGGCACTGCCCTGAATTGATATCTTCCTTCATGACTTCAGGAGAGGGGCACTGCCCTGAATTGATATCTTCCTTCATGTCTTCAGGATTGAGGGGCACTGCCCTTAACTGACATCTTCCTTCATGTCTTCAGGAGAGGGGCACTGCCCTGAATTGACATCTTCCTTCATGACTTCAGGAGAGGGGCACTGCCCTGAATTGACATCTTCCTTCATGTCTTCAGGATTGAGGGGCACTGCCCTGAATTGATATCTTCTTTCATGACTTCAGGAGAGGGGCACTGCCCTGAATTGATATCTTCCTTCATGACTTCAGGATTGAGGGGCACTGCCCTGAATTGATATCTTCCTTCATGACTTCAGGATTGAGGGGCACTGCCCTGAATTGATGTCTTCCTTCATGACTTCAGGATTGAGGGGCACTGCCCTGAATTGACGTCTTCCTTCATGACTTCAGGATTGAGGGGCACTGCCCTGAATTGACGTCTTCCTTCATGTCTTCAGGATTGAGGGGCACTGCCCTGACTTAGTCAAGGTGTCATAGGCAGGCTGAACCTGGTGGAGCCCATCCCTCTAGCAAGGTGCATGCTAAGCACACGTGTGCAAGCCTTTCCATTGGCTGCTGCCGACCTAGTCATTTAAAAAAAAGCGGTTGTGGGTTTGTTGTTTGAGCAAGATGGTCTGCATACTCTGGTACATGGGACTTTGGCTGATAGCGGCATGGGGAGGAGGTTCACGGGAAAGGAGTCAGTGTTAACCCCAGAGAGAAAGAAAACATTCCCTTCAGCCACACCTTAGCGGAAGATCCACCTCTTGCTTTCCTTCTCGGTGTTGCTGCAGGAAGTGGAGATCTTCAGTGCTCTGATTATGGCCAATTTCAAGAGAGCTAAAAGAGTCATAATACCCTGAAATAAGTCATCCTCTTGAGTAATTTCTGTCCATATTTTCCCCAAAACACAGCAAATCTCTTGATAAAAGTCATTCTCTTGAGTAATTTCTGTCCATATTTTCTTCAAGACACAGAAAATCTCTTGATAAAAATTGTCCCCGTCCATGTTTGTAATGTATGGAGATTACAGAGATACAAGTAGATACAGAGTGTATGTGAGAGAGAGCGAGATAGATAGATAGATAGATAGATGGATAGATAGATAGATAATAGATAGATAGATAGATAGATAATGATAGATAGATAGATAGATAGATAGATAGATAGATAGATAGATAGATAGATAGATAGACAGACAGATAGATAGACAGACGGAGACAGAGAGATACAGAGACACACAGATACTGAGAGAAACAAGCGAAACAGAAATACAGAGAGAAACACAAAGACACAGATAGGCATACAGAGAAAGAGAGGCGGTATTCTTTCAGACAGACAGACAACAGACAGACAAGAAGACAGACAGGCAGACAGACAGACAGACAAGCAGGCAGACAGACAGACACCAGACAGACGATACGCAAACAGTCTCTAAAGCACGTGTACGCAGCGGTCAGAATTAAACGACAGGAGAGTAATCACCCAGTCTGGAATCTTCCTCCTACTGACAATACTAACACCCCCCACCACCCCCTCCTCTTCTCTCTCTCTCACTCACTCACACACACTACAACGCACACACACAACCACTCCCCCCCCATATATATATATATATATAATATTATATATATAATATATATTATGATATAATATATAATTATATATATATATAGTATATATATATATATATTATTATATACATATATATGTCTGTGTGTTGTGTATGTAAATATATATTATATATACTTTATATATATATATCCATATATATTTACTCACACTCACGCCTTTCACTCTATCATATCCCACCATACCTCTTATAGTTCTGCCAACAGAGTCAGACGACTGTGTGGGGACGCCAGCTGGGAGGGGGAATGAGGGGAGGGGGTTGGTCAGGGGAGGGGGGTCTTGGGCCCAAGTGGTTCAAACATCTTACTCTGATCCCACGACACCGAGAATGCACGCAGGTTCAAGACTGCACAGGTACCTACCATAAAGGAAGGACTGGATCCCTGGTATGTAGGAAGGTATTGAGGAAGGCAGGTACTGAGGGAAGCAGGTCTGAGGGAAGACATTTACTAGAGGGATCGTAGGTAAACTGAGGGAAGGCAGGTACTGAGAGGAAGAGCAGTACTAGAGGAAGGCAGGTACGAGGGAAGGCAGTACTGAGGGATCGTAGGTACTGAGGGAAGGCAGGTACTGAGGGAAGGCAGGTACTGAGGGAAGGCAGGTACTGAGGGAAGGCAGGTATTGAGAGAGTTACTGAGGGAAGGCAGGTACTGAGGGAAGGCAGGTATTGAGAGAGTTACTGAGGGAAGGCAGGTACTGAGGGAAGGCAGGTACTGAGGGAACGCAGGTACTGAGGGAAGACATGTACTGAGGGATCGTAGGTACTGAGGGAAGGCAGGTACTGAGGGAAGGCAGGTACTGAGGGAAGGCAGGTACTGAGGGAAGGCAGGTATTGAGAGAGTTACTGAGGGAAGGCAGGTACTGAGGGAAGGCAGGTATTGAGAGAGTTACTGAGGGAAGGCAGGTACTGAGGGAAGGCAGGTATTGAGAGAGTTACTGAGGGAATGCAGGTACTGAGGGAAGGCAGGTACTGAAGGAAGGCAGGTACTAGAGGAAGAGCGGTACTGAGGAAGGCAGTACTGAGGGAAGGCAGGTATTGAAGAAAGACATACTGAAAGAAGAACAGGTACTGAAAGAAGCAGTACTGAAGAAAGACAAGGTACTGAGGAAGCAGGTGCTGAGAGAAGTTACGAGGGAAGACACGTACTGAGGGAAGGCATGTACTGAGGGAAAGCAGGTACTGAAGGAAGGCAGGTACTGAGGGAAAGCAGGTACTGAAGGAAGGCAGGTACTGAGGGAAGACAGGTGCTGAAGGAAGGCAGGTACTGAAGGAAGGCAGGTACTGAGGGAAGACAGGTGCTGAGAGAGTTACTGAGGGAAGGCAGGCACTGAGAGAAGGCAGGTACTGAAGGAAAGCAGGTACTGAAGGGTAGACAGGTACTGAGGAATGGCGGTACTGAAGAAAGCAGGTACTGGAGGAAGAGGTACTGAGGGAAAGCAGTACTGAGGAAGGCAGAGTATGAGGAAGGAGGTACTGAGGGAATGCAGGTACTGACTCTGCTCCCGTCACGGAAAGGGTATTTTGTGTTTCCTTTCCTGCCACCCGGTTTACCAACAGCAAGATGTTGAGTATGCAGCAATCTCGCCAACTTTTAGGAGCTGGAGCTCCGACTTCGGGGAGATATGTAAACAACGAACAGTGTGTATTTTTTTTTACATTTTAGTACGTCTGTTCATGCACAGCACCACGGCTACTCTCCTAAAAGCAAAACGAGGGTTTTTTTTTAAAGTGTTGACAGATTGTGTGTGCAACGTGTGTTTGTGTGTGTGTGATTTGACACGGAACCTGGGTTTATCCGAAGAAGACGGGAAAACCTTTCCACCTTTCCGAAAGAGCACGCCAATTCAGTAGAATGGAAGTCGCACCACTTGCCAGCAATGACAGAACTAGCACTCCCTAGAAAGGGATGAGCATCCTGCTAAACGTACTTTCCACTAATGACCGCTGGAAAATGAAGTACATGACCAACAAACTCACTGAGGAGTTGAGGAGAAGTCAGGCAAAATGACTTCTGTTGCGATGTTGTCCTAGGAGAAGTCCTTCAGAGAAGAGTTTCTGTACCACGACAGCGATCACAGAGCGATAGGGCTGACGGTTGTGCAGGAGGTGACAGCACCACGTATGCTAAAGTGAGCTCCTGCACAGTGATAGGTAACAGTGCACGCCTTTTCCAACCCTTACCTTCCAAGCTATAAAGACCTTGTTAGACAAATGGTTCTCATTCATACGAGGCTACCAGAAATTGACCTCATATTAATTTATCACTTCTTATACTTCTGCATTTATCAAGGAAAGTAAGCAGTCACCTTACAAGTAGTATATTGTAACAATTGATATTTCAAAAACACTCTGAGACATTATGAAGACAGATTTAGATAGTACTCCTGCAGTATAAAATGCGGTAGGTGCATATCATGTTAAAGCAATCGTAATTGTCTTAGTTTGACTGTTTATTTCGAAAAAGTAGAATTCAAGTGATCGAATCGTTGGAGTGGGTGTTGGTACACAGGTGTAGTCTACTGGAGTGACTGCTGTCGCTGTTTCAATAAAAACTTGTAGACAATGTCAGCTTTCCTCTCACATAAAGAGTGACTCTGCTTGCTTGTGTTCTATAAAACCACTGTAACAATTCAGCTTTCCTCCACATAGAGAGAGATGCTGTTCTTGCTGAGTTAAACAGTTTAACAATGTCAGCTTTCTCCACATAGAGAGTGAGACTGCTGTTACTTGCTGTGTTCGATAAAACAGTGAAGACAATTCAGCTGTCCTCACATGGGTGCTGAAGCTGTGCCTGCTCTGGCACCATCACTCTGTAGTGACCCGGTCCTCACAGTACAACTGGCCAGCGTCAGAGGAGTGGAGCAAAGTAAAACCACTGCTGCAAACTGAGTCAGAGGTTTTACGTACGTACAAACAGTCAGTAGTACCCAAACTGTATCAACAATTAGTACCCAAACTGAAAAACAATCATATTTACCCAAACTGTACCACAATCAATGGTAACCCAAACTGTATAAACTAGATCATATTACCAAACTGTATAAAACAATCAATAGTAACCCAAAATAACGTATAACAATGTCAGTGATCCATGTTAGATAGACCCCCCCCTTCTCCACCATCCTCCTTGTCTGCTGTCAAGGCAATATTTCATTATCTCCATCCACCTCGTCACTGCAGTGACTGCCACAAAACCTGAACTGATATCTTCCTTCATGTCTTCAGGATTGAGGGGCACTGCCCTGAATTGACATCTTCCTTCATGTCTTCAGGATTGACGGGCACTGCCCTGAATTGACGTCTTCCTTCATGTCTTCAGGATTGAGGGGCACTGCCCTGAATTGACATCTTCCTTCATGACTTCAGGATTGAGGGGCACTGCCCTGAATTGACATCTTCCTGCATGTCTTCAGGATTGAGGGGCACTGCCCTGAATTGACATCTTCCTTCATGTCTTCAGGATTGAGGGGCACTGCCCTGACTTAGTCAAGGTGTCATAGGCTGGCTGAACCTGTGGAAGCCCATCCTCTAGCAAGGTGCATGTAAGCACATGTGTGCAAGCTTCCATTGGCTGCTGCGACCTAGTCATTAAAAAAAAAGCGGTTGTGGTTTGTTGTTTGAGCAAGATGGTCTGCATACTCTGGTACATGGGACTCTGGCTGATAGCGGTATGGGGAGGAGGTTCACGGGAAAGGAGTCAGTGTTAACCCCAGAGAGAAAAAAAACACCATTCCCTTCAACCACATCTTAGCGGAAGATCCACCTCTTGCTTTCCTTCTCGGTGTTGCTGCAGGAAGTGGAGATCTTCAGTGCTCTGGTTATGGCCAATTTCAAGGAGAGCTGAAAGAGTCATAATACTCTGAAATAAGTCATCCTCTTGAGTAATTTCTGTCCATATTTTCCCAAAAACACAGCAAATCTCTTGATAAAAGTCATCCTCTTGAGTAATTTCTGTCCATATTTTCCCCAAGACACAGCAAATCTCTTGATGAAAATGTCCCCGTCCATGTTTGTAATGTATGGAGAACAACAAAGAAAACAGCCACTACAGGAAAAAGTAGAGTCTTCCACAATGCCTTGCCACAGTAGACTGGATGGAAAGGAGTGGGTGGGTGAAGGGGTGGTGGTGGTAGAGTAGCACAAAACTTTGGTCACCTTGACAACACTGACTGCTCTACAGACCAACCAGACAGAACTTCTTCCCCCCCCCCCTCCCACCAACCCCTTCTTTCCTCCCCCCCCCCCTCCCCACCGCCACCATCTGAAATGAGCAATGTCACCCTGATCTCGTGATCCCTCAGGACTTTAACTCGCCGCCATAACTTTGCTTCTCTTACGGACAGTAACTCTGTTACACGAGCTGTAACTGTGTGGCAGGAAGGGTAACTCTGTTACTTTCCCTCTTGCTGTGTAGTTAGCGGCCCTGCTTTGTGGGGCCTTCCGCCTTTGTTCTGTGCTATTGGGACCCCCCCTCCACCTTCCCCTCACCCCCCCCCCACCCGCGCATCCCCCTCCCCGCCCCCACCTACCCATTCCCCACCCTCTCTTCCTTTCCCGCTCTCTGTCTCTTCTCTCAGTCTGTCTCTGTCTCCTTATGTGTTTGAGTTTGTGCGTTTGTGTGCTAATATATTTATTACATTTTATTCTTTTATTTCAAGGATAATGTAATAAGCACTCGCGTGCTTTTTACATCCATTCCCCGTGTGTATGCAGTTTTGTAAATTTTGTCATCCATTCCCAGTGGCGCACAATGGCCTACTCTTCCGAACAGTGGGACAAGTTTCAACATGCGCAAGATGTGCTGTGTGCATGTGCGTGTGTGTGTGTGTGTTTGTGTGTGTGTACATGTGTGTGTGTGTGTGTGTGTGTTGCGTGCGTGGGTCTGTCTGTGTGTGTGCGCACGTGTGTGTGTGTGTGTGTGTGTGCCTGTTTCGTCCATGTATGGGGGCGCGCACGAACGCACGCACGTACACGCGCGTGTGTGTGTGTATGTGTGTGAGAGTGCACTCCAAAGAGCAGTAAGCTTATTGCACGGGAGCTGCCTATCCCACCAGAGGAAATAAACAACAACGCACCACTGCAGACACAAAGCACGCCTTCCCTGCAGAAGTCCTTCAGATTCAACCAGGGAATATCCTGTTTAGAATGTCAGCGCATGACCTCCCTAACCACATTAGTTCCCTGTTTCCTAAACTGGCAAACACAATTAACATGTCAGAAATGGCATATCCCCTACGCTGGTATTGATCCATAGAGGTGCGTTGTAGCTTTTTCAAGCCCATAGATACAGGGCGATCTTCCAATACAGCTGTAACTTTCTCAAGCCCATAGATACAGGGCGATCTTCCAATACAGCTGTAACTTTCTCAACCCCATAGATACAGGGCGATCTTCCAATACAGCTGTGACTTTCTCAAGCCCAAAGACAGCTTCGCGAAACACAAAAGACAGCTTCGAGGACACAAAGATAGCTTTGCGGAACGCAAAGACAGCTTCACGGCATTGAGCCAGCCACTGTCCAGCCATTAGCCTGAAGGGCAGTATCACCTGACAATGACCTCCAGACACCAGTGCAACACGACTAGACTTCAACTACTGCTACTGCTGCTACTGCTACTGCTGCTGCTTCCATTACTACCACTTCTGCTGTCACTGTCACTTCTTTGCTGCTGCTGCTGCTGATGCTGCTACAATTACTACCACTTCTGCTGTTACTGTCGCTGCTGCTGCTGATGCTGCTACAATTACTACCACTTCTGCTGTTACTGTCACTTCTTTGCTGCTGCTGCTGCTGCTGCTGCTGCTGCTGCTGCTGCTGCTGCTGCTGCTGCTGCTGATGCTGCTACAATTACTACCACTTCTGCTGTTACTGTCACTTCTTTGCTGCTGCTGCTGCTGCTGCTGCTGCTGCTGCTGCTGCTGCTGATGCTGCTACAATTACTACCACTTCTGCTGTTACTGTCACTTCTTTGCTGCTGCTGCTGCTGCTGCTGCTGCTGCTGCTGATGCTGCTACAATTACTACTACTTCTGCTGTTACTGTCACTTCTTTGCTGCTGCTGCTGCTGATGCTGCTACAATTACTACCACTTCTGCTGTTACTGTCACTTCTTTGCTGCTGCTTCTGTGTGTTTAAAGGCCTAAGAGGCCTAGGGAACACGATAGTTATCACTGCTAGACGTCTCTTCCTAAGGATTAGCACCCGGCCCATCCTTCACGGCAGTATGAAATGTAGAAAGAAAAAAGTCCAGATTTGTGCAGGATTAAAACCTCGGATCGTTCGTCGACGGTGTTGTTGTTGTTGTTGCTGTTGCCGTTGTGATTGCTGTTGTTGTTTTTGTTGTTGTTGCTGCTGTTGTTGTTGTTGTTGCTGTTGCTGTGGTGGTAGTTTTTCTTTTTTTAAATCCTGGCTGGTCTGTCATCAGCTTTTGGCAGTAGCCTCTCTATGTCCAGGTGGGTCCACTCTGATAGTCTCTGTCCAGCTCTTCTCTCTGCCCTTTGTCTTCCGATCCTCCCTCAAGTGTCCCCTGCAGGACAGTCTTGGACAGAGAGCTTGTGACGTGATATGACCCAGGTTTAACCATGCCAGCTTCCTCCTCATTGCAGAGAGATCTGAGGGGAGAGGGGTGGTGTGGGTTCCCGTTGCCTATCTCTTAGGATCACCTTTTCCCACTGATTCCTTGGTTCTGTGCTCCTGCCATGAGATATGGCAAAGCCATCTGAATGATTTCTTTTCAAAGGCCTACGTTTTCTTCTTCAGTTCTTCAGGCAAGGCCCAGCTTTCATACTCACACAGCAGCATGGACATAACGAGAGCTCTAAACAACTTCGCTTTGTTGGGAAGCTGATTTCCTTGCTTTTCCAAATCCTGTTCACATTAACTTTGTCATAGCCCAGGTTGCAGGGCTAGTCTGGCCTGACCTTGACTTAATAATAATAATAATAATAATAATAATACATGGAATTTATACAGCGCTAAATCTTGCAAAAAAAACAAATCAAAGCGCTCTCATTCATCCTATTCTTTCACATGCAGCCAGTTACGATTAATAGATTTTTACAAATTCAAATGTAAACACACGCACGCGCACAATTAACAGTTTTTTTACAAATACAAATATAAACACACACACGCGCGCGCGCCGAACCACACACAACACACACACAACACACACACTCACACACACACACAAAGTTGTACACTCGGTAGGCTAATGGGGGGGGGGGGGGGAGTTGGTTATTGAGGGCAGGGACAAGACAGAGGAGAGAATCTTATGTTTGAAATAAATATGTCTTGAGGCTGGATTTAAAAGCATCATAAGTAGCTTTTCACGAAGGAGAGAGGGAGGTCGTTCCAGATCACTGACCAGAAACAGAGAAAGCGACGCCAACAGTGGACTGGTTGAATCTAGGATTCTTAAGCACAAGGTATCTGCAGCAGAGCGAGGGAACGAGAAGGAGTGTACAAATGAAGACATTCACAAGAGGTAGAAGGTGCCGTTTTGTGGAGACTTTTGTAACAGAGGGTACAGATCTTATAGTTTATCTCTGTGGCACAGGCAGCCAGTGAGAGATCGCAAGAGAGGAGTAATGTGCTCAGATTTTTTCTTTCTGAGGACTAGTCGAGCTGCAGAGTTTTGTATACGTTGAAGAGGGTGGATAGATGATGCTGGCAGACCAGCCAGAATGGAATTGCAATAGTCCAGACGTGAGAGAATGAGAGATGTGACTAGTTTTGATGTTGCATCAGTGGACAGATACTTTCGAACTGCACTAATGCGCCGTAATTGATAGTAGCACGACTGGCAGGTTTGGGTGATGAATTTTTGCATGGAGAGCGTGTTATCGATAGCTACCCCTAGATATTTCACTACAGTGGATAGAGGGACAGACGTATTGCCGAATTCCATTGAAGCTGTTGTTATGGAAGAGAGTTTGTGTTTGGTCCCTATAAGCATGGCTTCGGTTTTATCTGCATTTAGTTGTAACTTGTTCTCTATCATCCAGTTTTGGATATCTTGAAGGCAGCAGGACATATTTGTCAAGAGGGAAGGCAGGTTTTCGGGTGTTTCACTGCTAAGAATCTGAGAGTCGTCTGCATAAAAATGATGGCTGATTTGATGACGGTTTATTATATGTGAAAGTGGGGCAGTGTAGAGAGTGAAAAGAACAGGGCCGAGAACTGACCCCTGTGGGACTCCACATTCCAGTTTGGCAGGTGCTGATTGAATCTTATTTACTGTAACTGTGTGGAATCGGTCTGTAAGGTATGAACTGAACCAGGTGAGGGCTGTGTCTTTAATACCAAACGTGTTCTGGAGACGGTAGAGAAGAATTGAGTGGTCTATAGTGTCAAAGGCTGCAGACAAGTCGAGGAGAGTGAGAAGGGTTATTTTTCCTGAGTCAGAAGCGTGCAAAAGCGTGTTTAAGGTGTGGACTAGGGTGGACAACAGCCATCTCTGGTCAGCGCGGAGCCAGGAGATTTGAAGGAGTCTGCTGCTTCTTCTTGCAGTTGATGACCATTCATGGCAATGCTAACTGCCTCTGTAATTATATATATATATATATATATATATATATTATATATATATATATATATATAATATATATAATATATATATATATAAATATATAATATAATATATATATGCTATTCCATCAATGTCATCTGCGAAGCGGAGGTTTTGTGATCGTTCTGCCACCAATGCTGACTGATCCTTCATGATGTTCCAGTGCATCAGCCATGATTCTCTCAAGGAAGATGTTGAAAAGAGTGGGTGAGAGTAGACAGCCCTGCCTTACTCCAACTGTTGTTCGAACCATTCTCCAATGTTGTTGTTGTAGTACACTGCACTGGTGGCCTC